>CM053597.1:178496415-178514114 GCA_028646575.1 Pseudocheirus occidentalis | reverse complement strand
TGTGTGTGTGTGTGATGAAGCAGGCCTGCCTTTCATCTTGTTTAAAAATAAAGTCAGTTAAAATGTTTATAAAACATTTTCCCACAGATGATAAAATTCCTAGTAGTAAACATCAATGAATTTGAAAGCAAAGACATGGAGACTTTGTTTGGAAATCCTAACTGTAAAGCGTCATTCCTAGACAAATCTCTAGTATGTACACTTAAAAAAAGAATTCTGGGATTGGCCAAGATCTCATTCCAGTGTGATGTCGTTGGCTACCCGGAGGCATTCATACATTTCTGATGGTAACTTAGCTCGATTGAGAAGGTTTCCATCCAGGCGCAGGTGTTTGACCTTGGAATAGGATAAAGGACCCAGGACCCTGCAGAAACTCTTTACTTCAAATTCTGGAAGAAAAGAAATAGAAAAACTTAGAAACCTGCTTTATTCAGACTTTGAAAACACTAAGCAGAACAGTCCATGATTATAATATATTGAATATACTGCTAATCTTCTACAACAAGAAGAAGAGATTAACAACAAGAAGAAGAGATTAACTTCTATGGGAGAGATATTAATAAGTGAGAAATTGTAGATCTACGATTGGAAGAAACCATTTAGCCCATCTTTCTCCTTTCACAAATAGGGAACTGAGGCCAAGGGTGGTCAAGGAAGGAGCCTCACATGAAGAGTTCATATTTTTCTTCACTGTCACTGTAGATACAGATTTTTTTTGTTTTTTTATTGTTTGTTTTTTGTTTATTTTTAATAACAATGCACTTAATCTCAGGAATCTTATGCAGAGCAGATTGATGTGTGCACTGATAAAGACTGATAAATTAAGGCAGAGTGTTATGGAGGGAAAAGAGAGGCTGAGAGAAAAGTGATTGCAGAAGATGTATGAAGGAATGAAAAGGGTTTACATTGGAGCATAAAATAATAAAATAAAATGCAGTTAGAGCTCTACCTAGTCATTTTGTACCTGGGGCAAGCAGCAGGAGACAATTTATTTGTCAGGGTGCTTCCTGGCAATGAATACTTCAGGAGAACCCTAGGAAATAGAAGCCTAGAACTGGAGGAAGAGACAATGACTTGTGGAACCATCATGGAATAAGTATGGGGGAAGGAAGAATTTCCATCACTGTTGTAACTATGTAGGTATAGATTCCATCTTTTTGAAGATGTTGAAGAACACCAAGCACTCCTCTGAAAGTAGTCTCCTGAGCCTTCCACCTTCCAACCCAAACACCTGAATGCCCATATTCATTAGAAATTATTGTGTAACTTTGGATACGTAGAATTTACACCACTGTTTTCAATCAGAAAAAGGATTCTATTTGTCAAAACAGCTGCCCCAGATAGCTTCAATTAAAGATCATGAGAGACATTTTTCAAGAAAAAAAAAAATTCAGGAACTGATGTTAATGGTGAAACGCCAGGATATTCAATGAATTTGTCTTTTTCCTAAAGAAAGAAAGGCTACTTGTATTATCAAAGAAGTAATAAGACAAAATAAGAAGCTTTTAGGGTGATTTGGATAAAGAACGTATATTTCCACAGTGTGGAGGCTAGAGAACTGTATCTACAGTGATTAGATGGAATGTGATATAGAGAAGAAAAGTGCAAACTCTATCTTTAGAGGCCCTTACTTAACCAGCCTTGGCTGCAGTTTCCTATTTGTGAAATTAGAATGGTTTTTTCCAATTGCAAAGCTGTAATCTGTCACTCACTGATGATGTCTCTCACATAGGAGGAAGTTAATGTTTCCTTTTTTTAAGTTGAAAAGAGCTGGATTCAAGTATAGTCTTTGACACAAATTGGCTGGGTGACCCTGGACTAGTCACCTTCCTTCTCTGGCTCTCAGGTGACGCTCTCACACCTAAGTCACAGAGTAAGTGCTGATCTGCGTTAGTACAAGGGAGTTTCCTTATCTCATAGGAATCATTCTCATAGGAATGAATGAAAAGCACACTTTCCAGCTGCCAAACACTGCTGAATGGTAGGCAAGTGTAATAATACCAATCTATCCATATATGGTGTATGACAAACATTACTTTATTTGATCCTAACCACAATGTTACAGGATATGCATTTCATGTATTATCAAAAGTGTGCTGGTATATGTCTGCTTAACAACCAGCTCTTCAGAAAAAAAAAGAGGAAGGGAGGGAGGAAGAGAGGAAGGAAGGAAGGAAGAAAAGAAGAAAGGTAGGAAGGAAGGAAGGAAGGAAGGAAGGAAGGAAGGAAGGAAGGAAGGAAGGAAGGAAGGAAGGAAGGAAGAAAGAAAAGAAGAAAGGTAGGAAGGAAGGAAGGAAGGGAGGCAGAGAGGAAGGGAGGGAGGGAGGGAGGGAAGGAATGAAGGAGAACATTCAATTCAATATCAACTTATCTATTGGGTGCAAGGTATTATTCTAGGGGCTAGAAAGTCATTGATTGGAAATGAGGGATAGAGTCTATGCAGAACAGAACATTGAGAATAAACCATGGTCTTTTGGCACCTTCTCCCAATGTCTTGTTACTACTATTTTCAGATTCTCTTTCCTATTATTTGGCCTACTTAATGTCCATTATTTTCTTCTGTTTTACAGTACACAAAATATTTGCATCTACTGAATACAGTTTATTGGTGGCTGAAAAGCATTAGGCCAGAGAGAAATGCATGGAACAAAAGAAGATTAGAAAACACAAGTCATGTCCTTGTAGTGAAGTATTTTATGATGATACACCTATTGGAGAGTATAGACCAACTCTTCTCTTCTCCAGTCAAAACCACTATTAAAGTAGTTGATGAACAATTTCCCTCTATCATTGCTCATACAATCTGGTTTGTGAGATTACAATGGCTCAAAATGAATTATTAGATGCCTGTGAATAAGTTGTAATTGATGAAATGTTGCAGTCATAAATTTTAAAAATTTTGAAATGAATTTTTGATCTTGAGTTGGGGTTTCTTGAGTGCATAGAAATAATATTAAATTGTGTTTGCTTGTGAGTGTGTGTGTGTGTGTGTGTGTGTGTGTGTGTGTGTGTGTGGCAGGGATGGGCTGGACTGAAGAGAAAGGACCTGGGTTCCAATTCAACCTGACACTATTTGTCAGTGTGACTTTGCCTAAGTCACAACTTCCCATAACATTAATTTCCTCTTCATCTTATAAAGTGAGAGAGCTGACACAGTCTCTAAACTCCTTTCGGTCCCTCATTCTATTTTCCATGTTTTTCAATTAATGAAGCACGTTCTTTCTATGTACCATATTATTTGATCTTTTCAAGGACCCTGTAAAGAAGGGAGCATAAGAATTCTTATCTCTGACAGACGGAGAAATTGATGCTTAGAGAGGCAAATGAAAAAATACAGAATAAAACAAAACAAACAAAAAAAACCAAAAATAGAATATATACTACCTACCTTGCAGGGTTGTTTCAAGCAAAACAAGGTAAGCATTAAAGTATTATGTAGCTAATTGTTACTAATTGGCAAAACTAGAACTTGAACCTGTGTATTCTGAGTCCCAGGTCAGGGAACTTTCCATGATAGCATCCAAATGTGGTATTTCTCCATTCTTTCAAATTGGCTTCCATACCACCCTGGCTTAAGATATGAGAAATGCTGCTCATCAAAGACTCTGGAATATGATACAGAATTTAGCAGCACAGCAGCAGCCTGGTCTAACCCTAAGTAGGCTGTGGTGTACTTGTGGCGGACTTTGTGATCGCCAACTGCCATATTCAGCACGTTCTTGACTTGATGGTGGTCCAGATGGAAGGCAGAATTAGCGCTGTCTGATCGCCAAATAATAAGTCAAGTAATGACAACCCAACGCTGCCAGTTGTTTCCAACTGAAAATTCCACAGCCTAGTGCAATTTTGCTGACTTTAACTCTTTGAGGTTGGAGTGCAGGGAAGAGCAGACTGATGAGACGGGGGGGGGGCGGGGAAGGGAGGTTCCTGATTTATAGAAACATAAAGAAATGTACATTTGTTCTTTTCAGGTATATTTAATGTCCTGAAATAGACAAATATTTCAAAATGGAATATCTGCTGGGCTTATGACTACCACCAGCACCACCAGCACCACCACCAGCACCACCACCACTACTACTACTACTACCACCACTACTACTACTACCATTACTACTACTACCACCATTACTACTACTTGTTGTTCAGTCATTTCAGTCACGTCTCTCTCTCCGTGACCCCATCTTGATTGGGATTTTTTTTCTTGTTTGTTCATTTTGGCAAAGATACTAGAGTGTTTGCCATCTTCTTCTTCAGCTAATTTAACAGATGAGGAAATTGAGGCAAGCAGGGCTAAATTATTTGCCCAAGGTCAGAAAACTGGTAAATGTCTGAGGACAGATTTGAACTCATGAAGATGAGTCTTCTGACTTCAAACCCAGTGCTCTATCTCCTCCTCCTCCTCCTGCTCCTCCTCCTCTTCCTCCTCCTCCTCTTCCTCCTCCTACTACCTCTAACACCACTATCACTATTACTACTCTTACTACTACTAATAACAACAAAGCAGCATGACATTATAAACAAAGACCTAATTTCAAGCTCTGTTTATGATACATAATGGCCATGTGACCCTGGCCAAGTCTCTTAACCTCTTATCATCCCTTATTAGCTTTCTGAAACTAAGTTTTAGAACAGTTAGAAATCCACATCAGTAGTGGGAGGTTCCTTAACAGAAATTCTCTGTGCCAATGAAATCACAAATGTTGCTGTCAATGATAATTCACATCTTCTTTGGCTTGTAAAGTAGATAGTCTCTCTATCTGTGTGTCTGTCTGAACATTTGTCTGTCTGTCTATCTATCTATCTATCTATCTATCCATCTATCTACCTATCTATCTATCCATCCATCTATCTATCTATCTATCAATCATTATCTATCTATCTGTATGTCTGTCTGTCTGATAGATACATTGCTTTTTTCCCATTTCACAGATAAATTCTTGTAAAGTTTTATAGAATACTGGCACATAATGGTGTACACAGAGTTGATCTTGAAACCAGGAAGACCTATGAGTAAGCCCCACTTCTGACATGTATGGTCTATGTGACCTTGGATAAGTCACAGAAAAAATACTCAATGATCTAGGTAATTCTCAAAGACTTTAAGTTACAAATGAATTGTCATACTTTACCAGATGGAGGAAAAAAGAGGGAAATTAAAGTTTATAGAAGATGATTAATTTGTTCGTGGTCTTATGGTACAAAAATATCTGAGCTCAGGGGAAAAAGTCTCAAACAAATCTAATACTTTTTCTCATACAAAGACTGAAAATATTACATTTTAAAATCACTATCACATCTTAGAGAGAGTATGATATCAAATATTGAGTGCTAGAATTAAAAGCAGGAAAACTGAGTTTGAATCCTCTCTCAGGTGTTTACCTAACTGTATGGCCCTAGAAAAGTAATTCAGTTTCTTTGAAAACCAGTCCCCTCATTTGGAACAAAAAGGAACTCAAACATTTGAACTCAATTAGCTCTAAGAGCTCTTCCAGATCTAAAACCATGGTCTCCTGACTCTTTCAATGGTACATTAAAAATCTTAATGTGCTCTTTCTCTTCCATACACTAGACCCTTAACATTTTCCAGGGCTACTTTCTCATTTACATGTGAAGAAAGGCACAAAAGGTTAATTACTTTGCTCAAGTTAATACAAGTAACTCATGGAAGAACTAGATATAAGGCTCAACTATGGGTATTCTGTTCACTATACTACTTTAACAGTGAAAATATGAGTCTAGGTTCAGTGCAGAGTTATAACTACTTTGTGTATTTCCTAACAATTAAAATTCTATCATATCACTTCTAGGTCTCTCAAGGCTAAGACCACTGACAATAAAGATAGATAGATAGACAGACAGACAGAGAGAAAGACAGATAGACAGGCAGATAGACAGATATGTAGATAGACAAATAGATGAGATATGGATAGACAGACAGACAGATAGATAGATAGATAGATGGAGAGAGAGAGAGAGAGAGAGAGAGAGAGAGAGAGAGAGAGAGAATTTAAGTCTTTAAGGTTTTCAAAGAGCTTTGCAAATATCTCATTTCTTTTTTTTTTCTTGGAAATGAACCAAGGAGAAAGAGTGCTCTTATTCTCCTTTCATATATAAGGCAATGAAGTCTAAGAGACATTAAGTGACTGACCCAAGACCACATATATTTTTCCATTTTGTTCTTGCAACAACTCTGGGAGGTAGATGTTATGATTATCTTCATTTTGGCAAAGAGGAAACTGAGGAAGACAGAGATTAAGTGACTTGTACATGATCACACAGCTAACAAGCATTTTAGTCAGGATTTGAACCCATTTCCTAATTCTAGGCCCATTGTTCTATCTACTGATATCCATCATTTAATTCATTTTAACATTATCACTAGCTAACTTATGGTCTTGGAGGAATCCTATAGCCATTCATAATTGCATCTGTTGCCACTGTGATTTAGGAAGTTATACCAACCTTCAAGGCAAAGTCTACACCATTTTCTAACTAATGATAGTAGGTCTTTGTTCTCGGCCACATACCTAGTAATTGCCCAATGCAGGACTTTAATTCATCTGTCTCCAGACTTTCCATGACACCACGTTGTTTTTTATTGCTAATATGGAAATCAGGAATAATGGAGTGGAAAACCCACCTCTGACATTTACTAGCTTTGTAAATAAGTGACATGCAAGTCACTTATATTTCATTGAAACCTCAGTGTTCTACACTATGAGATGAGAAAAACAATGCCTGTACTTCCCACATGAGATGTCAGCAAAATATTTTGCAAAGCTTAAAGCACTATATGAATGCTTATTATTGTTTCACCATTATCAATATTATTGTTAAAAAGGCAGTATAACAATATTTATTAGTAGTGCCCAAATAGATTAAAATGTAACTGGGGAAATATTTAACAAAATAAATGAGAATGCAATAGAATGTAAATTATGTTAATGTGTTATTTTCTAAGTCAATGCATTTTAGTGACTCCCATTTTTTATTGGGGTTTGACTCCATTCACGAAGCCAATAAAGACACTCAGGAAGTTGAATTCAAATTCTGTCTCTGACATACCAGGTATTTCAAGTATGGGCCAAGTAAACCAATCAGTACCCTAGCCTGATGAAAAAGCTAAATTATTAAATGTATTAGGTTATATAAAAAATCACTTTGAGATTTAAGTTGCATGTGAGTTAATGATCTGTACTGATGGAAGAATGGTGCCGCTAGGTGGTGAGGGCAGCTAGGTGACTCAGTGGATAGAATGCTGACCCTGGAGTCTGGAAGATCTGAGTTCAAATTTGACCTCATAGACATACTAGCTGCAAGACCCCAGATAAGTTACTTTATCCCATATTTGCTTTGGTTTCTTCATCTGTAAAATGAATTGGAGCAGCAAGAGCAAACCACTCCAGTATCTTTGCCAAGAAAAACTAAATAGGGTCAGGAAGAGTTGGAAAAGACTGAACAGCAACAACCAAATTGATGGAAGAAATTCACACACCAAGAGTTTTCTATATCAATGAAATCATAGATTTAGTACCCCTTTATTTTTATTTTTTTTTTCTTTTTGGAGGGCAATTGGGGTTAAGTGACTTGCCCAAAGTCACACGGCTAGTTTTGTGTGTGTGTGTGTGTGTGTGTGTGTGTGTGTGTGTGTGTGTGTGTGTATGAAGTGTCTGGCCAAGTGTCTGAGGCCGGATTTGAACTCACGTCCTCCTGACTCCAAGGTCAGTGCTCTATTCACTGCACCACCTAGCCGCCCCCTGATTCAGTACCCCTTTAAACAGGATTATTACAGGGATCCAAAATGGTCCTCCTTTTCACTTTCACTATTTTGGTGCTTAGGAACACTGTAGAACACACCTTTTCTCCAAATTAAAGCTGTGTTCTCGCTGGACAACTATCTCTCCTGTCCCAATTGTTCCCTTTTAAATGATAATCCTGACTGTCCTCAATGGCTTTGTATTATTGCAGGCTAAATCAGACTGGAGGACAGTCCTCAATTCCTTTGGAGGAGACCTGATTTTTTTTTTCTCCATCATGTCTACTTTGGAAGTGTGGTAAAGTCTATGGACTTCCCAGAATGTTTTTTTTCCTTTTTGTTGTTCTTTATAATGAAAAGACATGATAAATTTCAGTTAGATGTCAGTGAAAATAAATATATCATCTTTTACTACCAAAATTTACAGATCACCTGGTATCTATGCATATACCAATTGGATCTCAGGTTAAAAACCTTCGCTTTGGACAACAAGAGGATAGTGGAAATGAAAGTTGAAATTACAGTGATTTCCTAATTTTCATTTTTAATTAGCATCATTTAAGCAAGATGTGTGGGGTTCTGGGTAAACTGCGCTCTGTGAAGAAAGTAAGCTAATTCCCCAGACAAGGAAGAGAGTTCTAATTTTCTTTCTCAATCACTTCTATTGGTTAATGATTGATCAAGGCTTCTGAGGAAAAAGTGACAGCAATAACCATGGATCATGTCAGAGTTCTAACCAGGGAGTGATGGGAAAACCAACCGTAGGGAGAAAAGAGGTGAAGAAATATTGAGAAAAAAGGAAAAGTGAAAGGGATAAAAGGAAATGTGTGATATAAAATCTGGGGAGAGTAGATACTCTATCTGACACAGACAACAGCAATCAGAGGTGGTGGCTGAAGAGATGGGATGTAGGAGTTCCAGTATTATAAGTGGTACAGGAGGCAAATCTATTATTTTTTAGATCTTGATCAGAAATAGATGAAAATGCCCTTAAGCTTCTATATCTATGAGAAGGTCGTTTGTGTTCCATTGCAGGTAACCTATTAACAAATTATTAATTTAGAGTCCAACCGCTGACCTAACCTTTTTTTCCAGATTAGGAAACTGAAGTGTGTGTGTGAGTGTGTGTGTGTGTGTGTGTGTGTGTGTGTGCGTGTATGAAGTAACTTGTCCAAGGTTTCACAAGCAGTAAGTAGCAGAACTTATTTAAACTCAGACCCTTTCATTCCAAATCAGTTATTCATCCCCCTTAACCACACTGCCTTGATAGGGTGAAGTCTCAATTTTCTTTGGCTCTTCCTGAATCTCCTGGGTACTATCATTATCTTTTTTTAGTTAAAGTACTCATACTTGTGTTGGTACATTGACCAACAATACATGTATCATAATTTTATGAAGATTTTTGGTGCTATCAATAATAGGCAGCTATATTCAGACTTGGAGAAGGAAATGACAAATCACTTCAGTATCTTTGCCAAGAAAATCCCAAACGAAGCCATGAAGAGTGCTGAAAAATGTCTCAGTAACAGCATAATTTTCAGACCACGTGAATCAAGGTCATACACTACATAACTTTGTCTCTAGGAATTCACAGGATCACAGATTTATAGCCAGAAGATATCTCCAGAGTCATCTAGACTAACTCCCTCATCTTGTAGATTAAAAAAACTGAAGCCCAGAGAGGCTGACTGTCTTAGTAAAATTAATCAGGAATTTTGAGCCATGAGGCTGGAGAAACTTCTATCTCTACCTTCAGAAGGGGAACCAGATATATATGTATTAAAAGAATGGCATATGTACTTGTGATCATAGGGATGTATACATGAAATACAGACATGGATTTGAACTTACTATCAATCTCATTGACCTCAAGATAATAATTTTCAAGGTTTTCATTGACAGCTGGTATTTTCTTCAGCTTATTATAGGAGAGATCCAACTCAATCAGAGTAGAGACATTGAAAGAATTTCCTGGGATTCCACCATCAGCCAACTCATTGTGAGACAGTCGTAGGTATTGGAGGGCACTAAGGCGCTTGAAATATTCATCAGGTACATTGCTGATCTTATTATTGTCCAGGTAAAGTGTCAGCAGAGAAATGGGAAGTCCATTGGGCAGCTTGGACAGCTGATTGAAGCTCAAGTCAAGATACTCAAGTTTCTTCAGGCCCTTAAAGGCTGCTGAGACTGCATCTTCTTTCAATTGGTTGTGCTGAAGGTTAACAAAGGTCAGGTTGATGAGACCTTCAAAGAAGGAAGGAGAGATTTTGGTGATTTTGTTATAGGCCAGTTGCAGGTCATCCAGAGATTTGGGAAGGGGGCCCACCACTTCAGTCAAGTTGTTGTGATTGATGTGTAGTTTTTTGAGCTGTTTCAGCTTAGAGAAGATTCTCCCTTTGATCTTGGAGTTTTCCAAGCGGTTGTTATCAAGAATAAGCCACTGGAGATCAGTGACATTCTCAAATGCCTTCTCTTCAATTGACTCAATCAAGTTGTTCCGGAGATAAAGATACTTGATCCCAGCAGGTATAATGGGCATGGTTTTCAATTTCAATTCATCACAATACATAGCTGTTGGGTAATTTATTGGACAGTTGCACTCTGGGGCGCAGTTCGGTGAAGACAGTTGGTACATGGCAAAGGGATAATCAAAATCATAGTAATCATTGCAGCTGATGCCACTGATCAATGCCAAGATGAGAAAGAGTGCATTTAGATACATCTTCCTGAAGTATTCTGAACCCTAAGTAAGGGAAAAATGAATAACATTATGTATAATATCACAGGATTAGAGATCTAGAGGTAGAATGGGACCCCAAATACCATCTAACCCACCTCCTTTTTTAAAGATTAAGAAATTGAGACCCAGGGAGGATGAGTGATTCAGGATCATAGATCATACCTGCAAGGACCTTTAGAGACCATTTCATTCATTCCTCTTTATTTTGTGGATGAAGAAATTAAAGTTCAGGGAGTGCCTTAAGATATAGAGCTAAAAAGAATCTTGGATATAAAGCTCCAAAGGCATTGCTGGGGACATTTTTAGAAGCAGCTAGTTGATACAACAGTGGTTTGAACAATGGATCTCTTGTAAGGGAGACCTAGATTCAAATCTAGCCTCAGATACTCACTAAGAGGAATGCCCCGGACAAGCTACTAATTCTTTCTGGGCTCCATTTTCCACAAATGCAAATTGGGGGTAAGGGGAAGGACGGTGATAAAAGTACTTACCTCCCGGAGTTATTGTGATGATAAAATGAAATAATATTTGTGAAGTGCTCTGTAAAGCTTAAAGAACTATATAAAGGCTAATATATTGTAATGATATGTTGTATATAATAATCCTATATAATATAATATTATATAATGTATAATACTCTTATATTATTATTTCATATATTGTTAATATATGATATTGTTATTAATTATTAATATTAATTAATAACTAATCCTTATTAATCCATATATAATAATCCTATATAAATATATATATGCATTGCATATATATATGCAATGCTACATAAATATATTATAATGCTGGATAAATGCTAATATATTATTATCTGACGTAACCTCATTTTGCAGATAAACTTGGTAGCATTTGGGTGACATATTGGATAGAGGGCTGGACTTGGAGTTAAGAAGATTTGAGTTCAAATCCTGCCTTAGTCACTAATTCAATTCTAGGCAACTCATTTAAGCTCTTGAAGCCTTGGTTTCTTCATCTGTAAAAATGGGTACAGTATTTGTCACTACCTTTAAAAGCACTCACCAAGCTTTTACATGTCATATTAATACTATACCCTGTTCATACTGTGGTTATCAAAACGAGGATCAAGGAGATACAATCATGTATTTAGAAAATTCAAGGGGCCTTAGAGACCATCTAGTCCAACCCCCTTATTTTACAGATGAGGAAATGAAGCCCAGAAACGCTGAGTGACTTGTCCAATATCACATGGGAAAGCTGGGATTTGAACCCCAAACCAATGCTCCTCCCACTGTGTTATGTTCCCTATACTCTGCCCAGAATAACAAGGTAGGAATATCTCCCTTTCAAATTCAGTCTAGAATGTTTATGAGAATCTTCACTCTCCCTTTATTTATCTTAAAGAATCCTAGCTATTCATTTATAACTAAAGGAAGAAAGTGGTTAAAATGGCCAGCTTTCATTGTATCATTGCTGGAGAAAAAAAGGAGTTATATTGGATGTTCTTCTGCCCCCTCCTGGGCTGTGCATGACACAGCTTCTCCAGTCAGGTTCTCTAAGACCTTCTCCAGCAAAAGCTGCAGTGACCCTCTGGAGTCCAGGCTTCAGACCATGACTGGTCATTGCTTTGAAAAGAATTAAGGGCAAAAGCAACAACTTATTTAAAATTCTTCCTGCTTTCCCATTTTAGTATTGCATTAGGAAAAGCTTCTGGAATTGGGACAGATTCCTTCTTGAGAGTAAAGGTCTACAAATATGACCAGTGCCACTGAGGGAGTATAAGCCCATTACCAATGGTATGTTTCTCTTTTGAGAAAGGTTGCTTAACATTATTGCAGGGTTAGGAGACTAAAGGAAAGAATGTTGTGGTTGGGAATGGGTTTAGGTGCTTTCTGGTGCATCCCAATGGAATTCTTCAGCAGATAACCCTTGATAAGATGCATCAACTTGTTAGAAATTTACAGTATGCCAATCCAAATCATACCTTAAACTTACAGAGATAAACTGAGAATCTGGAGAGGAATATCCCTAATCCTTTTTTGTGATTCAAACTTCTCTTTCTCAGGGATCTGCAGCTTCTCCACTGGAATCCTGCCAAGATCTTAGTGGGCAGGAGTCACTACTTGGGAATGGTTGCTCAGAATAGAAGTGGGAGGGAGGAGCGATCTGGGCAAAAATTTGAATTTTATCCTAAAAGTAGAATGGATGAAACTGGAAACAGTGGATAGGCTTAGAGCCAGAAAGACTTGGGCTCAGATGTCTGTCATCTTAAACATTTACTATGTGACCCTAGGCATGACATTTAATATCTCAGTGCCTCAATGTCCTCAACTGTAAATTAAGGAGTTTGAACTAGATAGCCTTTGAAGTTCTTTATATGACTAGCTATTTTGTCCTATAATCTTCACAAATTGTGTGACCTTGGGACAGTCACCTAACTTTTCCATCTGCAAAATGAGGGGTGAGACTAAACGGATTCTGAGTACCTCTCTAGTTGGAGGTTCAAGATACTAAATTCTGAGATGTAAATCTTAGAGACAGAGTGGGTAGATTAAATTGAGGGATAGGAGACTGAAAAAAACTTGAGGAAAAGGTTGAATTCATCACATTCCCCTGTCTGTGGTAGAATTTGTTAAGACTATGGAATCATAGAACTCTAGTGCTGGAAAGTATTGTGGAGGAAGGTGAGATCCAGAAAAGCAAAGAGACTTTTCCAAGGTCACACAGAAATTTAGGAAGAGTCAATACTAAGTTTCTAACCTCTCAGTTCAGTTTTCTACTACATTATGGCTACTCTCACATGCCTAGTGAGGTCAGGGGGATCAGGAGCATGTGCAGCACAGAAATATGAATGGTGGCCTTAGGGAATGTATTGGAACTGGTTCTTTGCAAGATGGAAATTCATGGGTGAACAAAGCCTACATCTGGTTGAACCAATTTTAAAATAAGATGGACCCCAATTTCTCTGTGAAAAATGAGAAGGGAATGTGATATTCAACATTTTCCCTCTCCTAGGCATCTGTAATTAATTTAAGATGTGTTAAGAACATGCATCTGTACTGTTTTCACTTGTAGCCATCAAATACTTCCATCAATCAAATATAGAAGCTAGGCAACTATTGATATAATAGTCTGAATGTAGATGCTTAATATCAGATTGTGCTTGTTGACCAGACTTGGCTAAAATGATAATTACAAAGCATTGCAACAAAATTAACCAAAGCTGATATCGTCCTTCCCCCTGCCTCAATCCTCACTTCAAATAGACCTTTTTCTTTATCAATCTCTATCAGAAAGATCTGTCTTTCTTTAGCAGGAAGATACTTCCAGCATTTTTGCTCTCTACTCGCTTCAAACAATACATTCTCAATGCAGAAATTGTCCCTATACTAACCCAATAGAGGAAAGAAAAATGCTTTCATATTTTTGATGGGGGCTGAATATTAATAGGAAGAAATAGTGTGAAGTCAAACATAACTTGGAACTCCATAATGAATCTTTCATAAGTTGCATATCAGTCATACTTTGTTTTCCTTAATTTTTCCCCAAACATTTCTTAAGTACAAAAAAGTGCTACTACGGGGCAGGGAAGGAAGAAGACATAGAAACCAAGTAGAATCATATGAGATTTTCTATGTAAAATCCTTTGCAAAAGATGAACTTCTATATAAGCTCATATCATAAATGTTAGCCAGTACTAATCTCTTCCCTTTCAGAAATACTCCAGGAATCATATCCTCAAAGCATTGTGAAAATCAATGAAGACAGAACACCACATTTAATAGGTCACCAAACACAGGTCCAAGAAAATCTGCATTCAAATTCTATCTCAGATGTGGGACCTCACAGGAATTACATAATCTTTCTGGGCCTCAGTTTCTTCCTCTGCAAAATGAAATGCTTAGACTTGACGGCCTCTAACATCTCTTCCAGCTTTCCATGTATCAACTTATGGTTCTAAGGTTATTTATACAATGGGGAGTTTATAGAAGAGCTCATATCTCTGTATCTTGCATGAATGATAAGTTTTTTTCCAGTATAAATTTGCAAAAACAATGAATTCATTTAAAATTACTTGGGGCTTTGTTTTAAATGTTCTCTGCCTCAATTAAAACTCATTGCAGTGGAAACAATAAGAAGGTAAAAATCTTCTAAATTCCAGTAATGTGCTCTGGGTCTTGATTTATATCACAGTCCCCTCTTTTCCACCATAAAGTCTTCTTAAAAAGTACCCTTCCCCAATAAAATAGAAAATGCCATGAACAGTTCTTCTCTCACTCATAAAACATGGAAGATATTTTCCACAACATGAAAGCAACTGGATAAAACCTTGATTTGCTGTTCTCACTCTTACTGGCAAAGTTGCTGGGACATTTTTTTTTGTTCCTGGGACAAGCCTCTTACCAACTATCCAGCTCTCTCTCTCTCTCTCTCTCAAAACACTCAACAGGGCTTACCTTACTGCCTTGAAGCTGCTGTCTTCAATTCCCAGACCAGACACAGTAAGGATCAGAATCACCCAATACACGCCGTGAACTATGTCAGTAGGGAACTGACTGCCAGATTCTTGGTGATACAAGAGCTGTAGAGCTCTGTGTGTGTGTGTGTGTGTGTGAGAGAGTATGGGTGTGTATGTGTGTGTGTGTGTGTGTGTGTGTGTGTGTGTATGTGGTAGGGAACACCAGCCCAGTCAGGCAGTCCTGTGAATGGAGTTATGTCATCGTGGTTGAGTGTCTGGTGTGGAAGGAACAAGTCCTGAACTTTAATGAAGTGCAGGTGGGCCCCTTATCCAAGGACAGCCCAGCTGGTCTCCCTATGGAATGGAGAAGAGATATGCATTGAAATGAACACAGTTTGCAGACAATCTCCACTTCTTGCAAAAGGTATGCAAGTCAAGACGCGGACATTTCAGTTACAGCCAGAGTTTTCCTTTTTTGGCTTCATTCCGTCTTTTTTTTATCAGCTGCCTGACTCATTCTCACTGCCTGGTTTGAATTTCTACCACGTCAATGGCAGAATAATTGTGTGTCTTCAACAAAGGCAAAACAGATCAAATTAAAGACCCTCTAGTCCAGAGCCTCTTTTAAGATACTGAAAGCCCAGGTCAATTTAATTTGATCCGGTTGAAGTCAAGTGAATTTGACAAATATTCATTATGTGCAAGGTACTGTTTACAGGAGACAAAAAGACAAAAATGAACTGCTAAGTTATTTCAAAGAACTTCCATTCTACCAGGGAGGATCCATGATGAACAAGATTAGACTATTTAAAGTATTTATAAAAATATTGGGTTGCTGAGGGGTCCTTCCTTTTTGAAGAGGAACAACATCATGATGTTGAGGCATCATCCTAAGATTTGGGTATATTCAAAGAGTCAGTCAAGTGGAATGGTCCTCAATTTTGTATTCTCTTTAGCTACACGAATCACAACACATTTATGTTGTACCAGGCTATGGTGGCTAGTGGCTAGTGGTATTGAACTTGGAGTCAATAAGTCCTGGGTTCAAATTCTGCCACAAACACTTATTAACTGTGTGACCATGGGAAAACCATTGAATCTCTCTCAGTTTCAGTTTCTCTACTGAAAAATGAGGAGGGGGCGGGGGGGAGCCAAGATGGTAGAGAATAAGCACAAACTTGGCGTGAGCTCCAGCTCCAATCATTTCCAATATATGTAAAAAATGACTCTAAACAAACTTTAGAGCTAAAGAATCCACAAAGTGAAAGAGAGAAACAAACCTGCAGCTGAAAGAAGACCAGAAGGTCAGTAGTAAGGGTCAATCACACAGGGCTGGAAGCTGAGAGCAGTCCTAAACATCCCAGACCTGGCCAGCCAGAGCAGAATTCAGGAGAGTGAATCAGCAGCAGCTATGGCAGTTTCCAGACTCCTCAACTCATAAATGCCAAAGAACAATAAAAGGTCAGTAGGGACCTCTGTTGGAAAGGAAGGGCACAGTCCAGCACCTACCCCCAGAGCTAGAAGTGGCGAGGTCACCACAGCTACAGCTGCTTCCCCACAAGGCTACCTCCAGAGCTCCTGGTCTTCAAATCTTAGGAGGACCAAGAGACCATTCAGAGGGTAATCGCTCTTTCTTTAGCTTGCTTGGATCTGTATCATGATCTTGGGTGGTGGTCCTGTGGTGTGTGACCAGTGAGCCAGAGTTTGTGGGGCTGTAGACAGGGTATGTTTCAAATAGCTCCAGCAGCTGCAAAACCCCAGATATTTGGGACAAAGTTCTCTCCATTCTGGAAACAGAGTTCTACCGTGGCAAAGAGCTCAAAAGTCAAGGAATTGGCTGGCAAGATGAGCAAGCAGAGGAAGCACAAATAGACAACAGAATCCTTTTTGGGGGGACAAATAGAATCAAGGCGTTGAGTGGGAGGAAGACAGGAAAGTCATAACTCCTGCATCAAAAGCTTCCAAGAAAAAATATGAATTGGTTACAGGGCATAGAAAGGCTCAAGAAGGATTTTGAAAATCATATTAGAGAAGTGGAGGAAAAATTGGGAAGAGAAATGAGAATGATAAAAAAAAATCATGAAATGTGAGTCAACAAACTGCTAAAGAATCCCAAAAAATACACCGAAGAAAATAACACCTTAAAAATAGACTAACTCAAATGACAAAAGAGGCCCAAAAAGCCAGTGAGGAGAATGCTTTAAAAAGCCAAAATGGCCAGATGGAAAAGAAATTTCAAAAACTCACTGAAGAGAATAATCCTTCAAAATTAGATGGGAGCAAATGGAAGCTAATGATTTCATGAGAAATCAAGATACAATAAAACAGATCCAAACAAATAAAAAATATAAGGTAATGTGAAATGTCTCATTGGAAAAACCACTGACCTGGAAAATAGATCCAGGAGAGATAATGTAAAAAATTGTTGGCCTACCTGAAAGACATGACCAAAAAAAGAGCCTAGACACCATCTAGCAAAAATTATCAAGCAAAATTGCCCTGATATTCTAGAACCATAGGGCAAAATAGAAATGGAAAGAATTCACCAATTGCCTCTTGGAAAAGATCCCATTTAAATATTTAAATAAATAATTTTTAAAATCCTCCTAGGAATATTATAGCCAAATTCCAGAGTTCCCAGGTCAAGGAGAAAATACTGCAAGCAGTCAGGAAGAAACAATTTTAATACTGTGGAAGCACAATCAGCATAACACAAGACCTAGCAGCTTTTACATTAAAGGATTAAAGGGCTTGGAATATGATATTCCAGA
>CM053597.1:178483593-178495915 GCA_028646575.1 Pseudocheirus occidentalis | reverse complement strand
AAGGAGCAAATAGTACAGGCTGCCAAGAAGAAACAGTTTGAATACTGTGGAAACACAATCAGGATAACACAGGATCTAGCAGCTTATACATTAAGGGACCAAAGGTACTGGAATATGATATTCCAGAGATCAAGGGATCTAGGATTAAAACCAAGAATCACCTACCCAGCAAAACTGAGTATAACGTTTCAGTGGAAAATATGGTCATTCACTGAGGTGTAGGACTTTCCAGGATTCTTGAGGGAAAAAAACAAGAACTGAAAAGAAAATTTGACATTCAAGCACAAGAACCATTAGAAGGTAAACATAGAAAAGAAAGCATAAGGAACTTATCAAAGTTGAACTATTTACATGCCAACGTGGGAAAAATGAGAATTGTAACTTGTGAAACTTTTCTCAGTATGAGGATAGGTGAAGGGAAAAAATACACACACACACACACATTCACATATGTCTATATAGGAGGGTAGATATGCATATGATTACATATGGGAGTGTATGTATATATGTGTACCTAGACAGAGGGCACAGGATCAACTGAATGTGAAGGGATGATACTTTAAAAGGTGTAATTAAGAGATGGGAGAGGAATAGAATGAGGGGAGACAGGGAGAGACAGGATGGGGTTAATCATCTCATATAGAAGAGGCAAGGAATAACTGTCACAATGGAGGGGAAGAACAGGAAGGCAAAAGGGAATGGGTCAACTTTACTCTCATTGAATTTGGCTTAGAGAAGGAATTTACACTCTAAAGGGGGTATCTTGCCACACAGGAGAATAAGAGGGAAGGGGATGAGAGGTGGGATGATGGAGGGGAGAGCAGGGAGGAGGGAGGGTTGTTAGTAGCACACACTTTTGTAAAGGGACAGGAACAAAGTAGAGAATAGAACAAGGGGAGGGTGGGATAGAAAGGAGGGAAATATCCTCAGTGTTACACAATATGCTCATTGTGGAGATGTTCTGCATAACTACACATGTATAGCCTGTATTGAATTATTTTTCTTTCCAGTGGGGGTGGGTGACAAAGGAGGAAAGGAAAGAATCTAGAATTTAAAGTTCTAAAATCAAATTACATACATACATATATATATATATACACATATCTGTGTGTGTTTATATATATATGATGTATATGTGTATGTATATATGTATATGTGTATATATTTATAATAATTAATTATTATTATTATTTTCATGCAACTGGTAAATAAGATATACAGGCATGGGGATAGGGAGATCCATCTTACCCTACCAGAAAGTCAGAGGAGTGATGTGGGAGGATATAGGAGAGAGCAGATAGGGGGATAGCATATAGAGTGGGTTTCCTATTTTGAGGTGGTGGGTAGGGGAAAGATGGGGAGAAAATTTGTAACTCAAAATCTTGTGGAAATCAATTATGTAAACCAAAAAACAAACAAAAGTTAATTTTTTTAAAAAATTTAAAAATAAAGTTAAAAAAATTAAAAACTCAAAAAAAATCATGCTGGAAGAAATAGAAAACCACCAAAATGTATTGTATAAGGAGGTGATGTATTCAGATCTGTGTACTGTGAAGATTAATTGGATAGCTAGATGGAGGATGGATTGCAGTGGGGAGTGATTTGAGGCAGAGACCAAACAGCAAGCTATTTCAATAGTCCAGGGGTGAGTTGATGAGGGTTCACATCAGGATTGCTCCAGTATCAGAATAAAGAAGGGAACATATATGAGAGATGTTACAAAAATAGATATGATAGGACATAACAGCTGAGTAGGAGAGAACTTGGTGGTGAGATGGATGAAGGAGCTAGGTTACAGTCTGCGTAATTAGGAAGATTTTGGTACCCTTGACAGCAACTGGGAAATTGGGAAGAAAGGGAAAACATGATTTGAGTTATGAACCAATTTCATTTGAGACATCTAAAGGACATCCAATTTGAGATCTCTAATGGATTTTTGAGGTTGAAGTTTGGGAAAAAAGGCGATGGCAAGTATATATGAGAGTCATTTGCATAGATTTAATAATTGAAATCATGGGAGCTAATGAGATCAACACATGAATTAGTATAGAGACAGAAGAGAAGAAGGCCCAGGACAAAGCCTTTGGGGAACAACCATAGTTAAGGGTCATGATATGGATGATAATCCAGTAAAGGATTTCTTTCCTTCCCCCAATCCATCTGCCATACTGTTGTCAGAATAATCTTCCCCATAAGCCATGGGGAGATAGTAGAACGGGCCCTGAGTATAGAATCAGTGGATCTGGGCTCATTTTTCTGGCTTTGCTATCTACTTAATTATAGAGCCTGGTAAATAATTTAATTTTTAGAGCCTTATTTTTGTTACCAGTCTGTTAGGAATAAGAACACCTGCACTATCTACCAAATAGAGGAACGTTTTCATGAGGAAAACTTACAATGATTTGAAAATATCAAAGTACAACATAGATGACTGGTAAATTATAATTTGTAGATTCAATCCTTGTTTTAACCTTTCCATAACTTTCTATTACCTTCTGTATTATAGATTAAACTCCTTTGTCTCACATTCAAGATCCTCCAAATATGGCAATGCAATATCTTAGAAACTAGATGCCATACCCAATAAAGGGCTAAAGTAGGAGTCAGGAAGAGCTGAATTGGAATCTTCCCATAGATACTAGCTGTGTGACTGGATTAGTCAGTTAACTTCTCCCAATATGAGTTTGGTCATCTATAAAGTGGAGTTATTAATAGGATCCACTTTACAAATTGTCAGGATTCAATGAGGCAATATGTGTGAAAGGCTTTACAAATCTTAAACCACTAAAAAGAGTTAGCTATGATTATCTATTATTTTTTGCATTCATGCCATGAAAGCAAAAGTTGAATGCATCCTTTATATGTAGATGGAGATACATACACACATACACATATACACACATACCCACACATCAAGATAAAGAGAGAAATATATATATACATACATACATACATAAACACACACTATGTTTTATATATATGGATACACACACTATATATGTGCGTGTGTGTATGGAGAAAGAGAGAGAGACAGAGAGACAGAAAGAGAGAGGGGGGAGAGACAGAGACAGAGACAGAGAGACAGAGAGAGAGAGACAGAAAGGGGGGGGAGAGAGGGAGAGACAGAAACAGAGAGACAGAGAGAGAGACAGAGACAGAGAGAGTAAGAGAGAATATAAAATCATCTTTTCCCTTTCTTCCCAATTTTCTAATCGCTGTCAAGGGTACTAATATCCTCCTAATTACCCAGACTGTAACCTAGCTCCTTCATCCATCTCACCACGAAGCTCTTTCCTAGTCAAGTAAAAGCGACAGAGAGAGAGAGAGAGAGAGAGAGAGAGAGAGAGAGAGAGAGAGAGAGAGAGAGAGAGAGAGAGGGAGAGAGAATATTTTATAGTAATAAGTTAAATGCTTGAATTGAATAATTGAATAAGAGGAAGAGAGTGGGTTTGGTTGTATTTGGGAAATACATAACATTTTTAATAACTACCAACTGCCCCTAAAACAAAGGCTTATATTTTGCTTTCATATCATCAATATTTTTTTCATTGACCTGTTTATTTACTTTTAGTTTACAAGATTCAGTTCCACAATCCCTTGAGTTTCAAATTTTCTTCCCTCCCTTCCCCCCCACCCATGCACACCCATGGTGTGCAATCAGGTATAGGATCTTCAAATACCCTCACATTGTACAATAGTCTGGTTATATGGAAGGGTTGTAACCAATGGAGTAAACAATGGGATAAAAGAAAGAAAACCAAATATGAAAAAGAATGGTAGCATGTAGATATATCATCAATATTTAATAATGAGCCCTTTCACCTCCCATACAATTTGGCATTTGTAAGGCTTTTTTGTCATTAATATTCTTGGAGTATATCATAACAGCTGAATCTTTGAATCAAAGGAATAGACATGTTCATCACTTTCTTGTCCTAATTCCAAATTTCTCTCCAGAATGTTTCGACCAATTCATAGCTCCACCAAAAAAGGCATTATTGTGGCTTTCTACAGTTTTTTTTAACATTGACTATTTCACTCTCTTGTCATCTTTACAATTTGCTGTTTGTGAGGCAAACCTCAGAGTTGTTTTGGTTTCCAATTCTCTAGTTATTAGTAATTTGGACCATTCTTTTATATGGCTGTTAATAGTTTACAAATTTTCTTTTGACAACTATTTTCTTTCTATCCTTTGACCACTTATGCATTGGGGTGACAGCTCATTAAATTTGCCCTATGAAATTGTAGCTGTCATTTTATCATCTCTTAGTCTCCAGACATTTTTCCTTTTGTGTGGGCATATGCTTTATCCTTAATTCTTAAAACAAGATCCAATGGAGCTAAGAGATCACATTGCCTTATAACTAGGCTTTGATCAGTTCACAAGATACTCCTTCATCACATTCTGTTTTCTTGAAACTATTTCTTCATATTCTCATTTATAAATTTCTAATGAATAAAACCATAAACCATCGCACCATTATCAGAAACAAGGCATTACCCTACTCTAGCCCATTATTCATCCTTCTCTTAGTTGTCAGATTAATCTTCCTAAAGCATAAGTCTGATAATGTCACCCTCCTCTGTCAATTCAATAAACTCCAGTGGCTCCCAATCACCTACAAAATCAAATATAAAATCCTTTGTATGGCATCCAAAGTCCTTGACAATTAGGGCAAGCACCCTACCCCACTCACCACTTTTCCAGTCTTCTTATACCTTACACCTTACCTACACATAAACTTTGATCCAGTAACACTGGTTCCTTTGCCATTCCTCACAGAAGGAATACTACCTCTTCATATTCTGGGCATTTTCACTGGCTGTCCCTTTGCCTGGAATGCTTTCTTTCCTTGTCTCTGCCTTATGGCTTCTTTGTCTCCCTTCACGTCTCAACCAAAATCCCACCTCATACCAGAAGCTTTTCTTGATATTTTAAATTCTACTCTCTCCCCTCTTTGGCTTATCTCCAAATGTATCATGTATAAATCTTATTCGTACCTGATTGTTTACGTGTTACCTCCCTTGTGTGACAGTGAGCTCCATAAAGCAGGTCCAGTCTTTCACGTTTCTTGGTATCCTGTACTTAGCATAGTATCTGGAATACAATAGGTGCTTAATGATTGCTAATTAACACACTTTTTTGGTGAACATTTTTATATCCATTTTATTTTCTCTCAATTATATGTTTAATTGTATCACTGTACCAGTCTATGTTTATATAAAAGTTCATTCTCTTTCTCAAATTGTTCAAATCCCATCTGGAAACTACATTTCTTCACATACATATTTTTATGATTTTTATTAAACCAAAGAGTTTTGCTTTGTTTTTTGTCCCTATTCCTTTCAGGCATCAAACTGCTCCGTATTAAAGAGAAATACATTAAACGACTTCTACTTACATCCAGATCAGGGAGTTTCTCTAGCCAAGTTCATGTCACTATGTAATCTATACTAAATATAATTCCATTTCTTGGAGTCAGTTAATAAGAGCTGTTATAGCTGAAACCAAGTTAGACCCTTTATTGACCTTGTCCTTCCATATAAAATCTTCTGAAAATTCCCTGTCTCCTACAATTTATTCCCTGAGAAAAATGGTTCTTCAGTTTTCCTGTTCCTTGCCAGGAGGCTAAGGGGTGTACATTTAAATATGCAAAGCAATGCAAATCACAGGGATGTCTTTTTGACTAATAGAAATGGAGTTGAGCTTCAAGCACAGTCAATAATGTTGTGGAATGACCTCCAATTATGACTCTGAAAGTTCTCTTCAGGCATGGCTCTTATCTGTCTCCCATTCCAGCAGCTTTCAGGTCTTCAAAATATCACCTGGTGAGATGGAAATAAATGGAGACATCTCCTTGGATAAGTACAGATACAGTGCCCACTCTAGTCCCAATCCTGTCGGAAATTCTTAGAGCAAAATTGCTGAAAGATTAAAAATTAAATTTTTTAAAAGACCTGCTCAGAGGCCAAGGTACTCTCAGAAGACTGCTGTCAAAACCCTCCAGTTCTCTTCCAGTTATACTATATCCAATGGAGATAAGTGCACCAAGTTGCTAACACTGCCCATGTTCTCATTAACATTTCCACCTTCATGTGATCTTGAATTGTCCTGGTGATCTGATGACCTTCCAGGGGGTCCCTTTGCTTTAAGAGATATGGCCTAGTGATTTTCATTCTATAAAATAGTTGTTCACCAGGCATTCTCTACTGTCTCTCCAGGTATGTTTGCTTGATCCCTCCAAGCATCATCATCTTTAAACAATGTTCTGCCTTTAATAGCTTCTGCTTGGGGCAAACACCCACCTGGGTGGCAGAGGGAAGAGAGTAGGACACATCACATTTTTCTTTCAGTTCCTCCTAGTCTCTGTTTTCCAACTCCCTGGGTAATGGTGGGAAAGAAAAGGGGATGATGGGAAGTTTTCACTAATTTAGGACATTCTTTGGGCAAGGTCTCAAACATAAAGGTCTCTGGACATAAGTTGTTGTTGAGTCATATCAGCCATATCAGTCATATTAAACTCTGTGACCCCATTTGGGGTTTTTTTGGCAGAGATCCTGGAGTGGTTTGCCATTTCCTTCTCCAACTCATTTTACAGATGAGGAAACTGGGGCAAAAAGGGTTAAGTGACTTGCCCAGGATCATACAGCTAGTAAGTGTCTGAGACCAGATTTGAATTCAGGAAGATGAGCCTTCTTGATTCTAAACCCAGTGCTCTATCCATTGTACCACCTTGTTAGCCTTAAGTTTGTAAGGAGTTATCCTTCCCCCGCCCCATACTCTTATTGGTACAAACAAAGACATGGCCTCTCCATAGGGGAATCCACTATCTTGCCTTCCTCATGTTAAGTGTAACCCTTAGTGGATCTGGTTTCAAAATGTTGGTACACCAGATCAATAAGAATGATAGCAGGGTAACGAAGCAACAAAAATTGAAGAAAATAAGCTTATGTTACCAGCAGGAAATGCTAATAAAGACTTTGTAAAACTATTGTACTGGGAGTTCTTTTCAAGGCACTTGCCTTTAAAAATATTTATTTAGTATTTTATTTTTCCCCAACTACATGTAAAAACAATTTTTCACATGCATTTTTAAATTTTAAATTCCAAATCCTCTCTCTCCCTTCCCCCATTGAGAAGGCAGGCAATTTGATATAGGTTATACATGTGCAATCATGCAAAATATTTCCATATTAGTCATGTTTTAAAAGAAAACAGACCAAAAAGGAAAAAAAAACAAGAAAAATAAAGTAAAAAAAATGCCTTAATCTGTATTCAGACTTAGCCTGTTACAGCCGTCAGACAGACACTGCCATAGCAGGGGTTCTTAACCTTGGATCTATACTGCATGGATATGGATTCATGAATTCAGATAAAGAATAAACAGATGCATATTTATTTTCACCAATCCCTAACTGAAATTTAGCTTTCCATTCAATTATGAATATAAGAAACACATTCTGAAAACAGATCCAAAGGCATCTCCTGACTACCAAAAAAGACTACAACACACACACACACACACACACACACACACACACACGCAGGTTAAGGATCTCTTTGGTAAGGGGAACTTCCAGCATCACACAAGGTCAAGATGCTTCAATCAACCTAATTAAAATAGCCCCTTTTATTCAAACCACCCTAGAAATGCAACCTATAGAGTCATACATGGCACCAGACTGTTAGCGATAAGGAGATTCACCTGGCAGGATTCTTCCCTCCCCCACCCCCCCCCCACTAGGTTGAGCAGGTGTTGCAAATAATTCTTGGGCTCAGATTATGGTGAGTGCCAAAGAAGGAACTAAAGGAGAACCTTTTTTCATTCTTTCTATATAACAACTTCTATAACTTCTCTGACTCCTAAGAGAATCCCCCCAAAATCACAGAGGATAAGAAGAAATGAATGGATTGTCATCCCTCTTATTGGCGGAAATATCCGCATCAATGAAATCATAGATCCATGAAGGTATCCAAGTGTCAAATTAAGTGTACATTGTAAAATAAAACAATGTTGCCTAAAAACTTCAACTCTGGCTTAATTTGATTTCTTTTCTGAAGTTGTATAGTATGGTTTTCAAGTGACATGATGTTGACTCATAGTAATATGGGTGCCACTAAAAACAAAATGTCTTCCAACAGTAGAAGGTATAAATATTCATTTGTACTGCTGAAAGTTTTCATCCTGAAATTGAATCTGTGTTTGTCATTTCAAATAACCTTCACCCTCTTCTTTTTTGCAAGGAAATTCACTCAAATATTAAGCACACTGCTTTCAGATGTTTGACATTTCCTGAGATTATATATATATATAAATATATATATGTAAGTATGTATACACACATACACATACATACATTTATGTGTATGTATGTATGTATATATGTATGTGTGCATGCACTATTTGCTGTGTCTTTCAGAAAGGAATTTAAAAAAATAACTCTGGGGTGTCAAAACACGTTACAATGGTTGTTTCAGTAGTTTTTGGCCCCATTTGGGGTTTCCTTGGCAAAGATACTAGAGCGGATTGTCATTTTCTTCAGCTCATTTCAGATATGAGGAAACTGAGGTAAATAGGGTTAAGTGACTTGCCCAGGAAAAAACAACTAAGTAAATATCTGAGGTCACATTTGCACTAAGGAAGATGAGTCTTCCCTGCCTCCTGTCCTCTATCCACCATGGTGCCACCTAGTTGCCCATCAAGCTCTAGTAGACATTCCCCATCCCACAAAATAATCTTTTTGATGTCCTCTTTGACATTGAGGATGCCATGATGTTACTAAGTTCTCTTGCCTTTTTGCATAAATTATTTTTTATCATCATTATCATCATCATTATTAATTGAGTCATAGAACTAAATGTAGCTTTGGAGGTCAGAAATCATCTACTACAACTCCTCAATTTACCAATGACAAACCTGAGACTCAATTAGGTGAAGTGATTTGCTTAAGGCCATAGTTTCTGAAGCAAGATTTGAATCTAGGTTCTCCAGGTCCAGAGCCAGAGCATTTTCCATAAGACCAAAGTCTTTTGCTCTGAACTCAGCTAAATTTGATTCCAGGCTTAATGTCTGACTTTAGCTGAAATTGAAATATTCTCAAGTCACCAAGTTCTCAAGAGCAATAACAAGAGAAGGAAATGCATTGTTTTTACCTACAATAGAATATTTCTTTTCATGTTTAACAGTGAACCATCTGCACCAATACTTTATATGTTACTTTCAGCCTTAGCATGGCAAAATACTGTGAAGTAATCAATGTTTATCCTTGACACTAATTTCATGAGAGACATTTTAAAGTAGTAGAAAGCCCAGGTCTTAGTGTAAAAGATACGGGTGTAAACTATATTGTTTAGTCATTTTCAGTCATGACCCCATTTGGGCTTCTTTTTTTCTTGGCAAAAACACCAGAGTAGTTTGCCATTTCCTTCTCCAACTTGTTTTACTGAAGAGGAAACTGAGTCAAACAGGGTTAAATGATTTTGCCAGGGTCACACAGCGAGCAAGTGTCTAAGACTGGATTTGAACACAAAGACCTTCTGATTCCAGGGCTATTGCTCTATCCATTGCACCACCCAACCACCATGGAGTGAAATTCGTCCTTTACTACCTATACCTTTCATTACCTATTAGGGACTCAATTTCCCCCTCTAAAGTGTGAAGGTTGGATAAGATGATCTCTAAGGAATTTTCTAGGTTAAGTCACCACCTTTTATCATCACAAATCAGACTAGATTACATAACTTGATGACACCTTATTCACCAGATTTGACTACATTGTGCTGTTGTTGTGGCTGTTGAATGTTATTCCTACATTCAAACCACTGATGATGTTAAAAAGATTACCTTGAAAGTTGGAAAAACTCCTTAAAATCAGTTAATCACAATGCTTTATTATAACAATACCATTAATAATAGTGACGATGCTTAGATACTTAACACAAAAACTAGCCGTGTGACCTTGGGCAAGTCACTTAACCCCAACTGTCCTCCAAAAAGCAAAAAAAAAAAAATAGTGATAATGATGGTCATTAGAATTTCTTTAGTGCTTCAAGCTGTACAAACTGCTTTAAAATGTTATTTCCTGGGAGATGGGTGCTTTTATCACCCCCATTTTAGAGGTAAAGAAAGTCCCAGCTGCCTCTGTGTCTGTCAAGTCACAGATGATAGGTCTTGTTTTGCTTCCCAATGCTAGAAACCTCAGCTATTCCAATATATCATTTATTAGCTCTATCTATTCTATCAAGCGGATGAGTTTATAAATGATCTTTTGTAGGATGCATTCATTTAGCTCTATATACTGACTGTAGTTTTGGTGTCAGTACCCAAGAAAATTCAATAGGCATTCTGAGGTTTGACCGATTTCCTTTCTGGGAACAGACTTTGCTATAACAAGGAAAGTACACCAGAATATTTGGCCTGTTGGTAAATGACTTCCTTCCCAGAAGCTATGTGGTGGTGGACTTCACCAGAAAAGTAGACAACAGAGGGAGGGAGTCGCCTTAAGAACTGGTTACTGGCCCATCACTATTACTCAGTATGGAATCTTGTAAGGCACTCATATCCTTCCCCCAGTGAGTCACCATCCAATCATGCCACTGATGGTAAAAGCCACGTCTTCATAAGGCCATTGTTTTTGGCAATAGACTTACCAAACCACTAAACTCAAATGCCTTTTCTGACTTACATCTTCATGCTCAATATTGACTAATTCTGCTCTGTTTCTTCTAGGTTGCTGTTGCTGCTTGTCCTTCATTCTCTAAGAGGACCATGACATCAGGAAAATGATGCCATGACTTGCAAGTGAATTGGATTTAAGTGAGGCAGGGCTGTGCAAAGTTACCAGCCTCACTTTCTTCTCCAGAGCCATCTGAGTGCAATTGCAAAGTTATAAATCAAGATGACTGGAGATGGCCCCCTTCTTTCCTAGGAGCACAGGATTAGGGGATCCCAAAGGTGTATTGTATGGGTTCATTAGAACTTTACTGGAGATTAAAGCAAATGCTGAGGGGGACCCATTACCAGAAGATTCCACAGAGTAAAGGACAAGAGGAGCTGAGTTCAAACCTCAGATCGACCTCCTGTTCCCTGTATGACTCTGGCCAGATCACTTCTCTCTTCTGGGCTACCAGAAGGTTTCTTCATCTGTGATGTAGTAGGGTTGTAGCAGAAAACCTCTCAGCTCATTCTCAGCACGTTAAATCTGTGATCCAGATGTAGTGTTTCTTGTGCTACCACATTCCTCTTGCAGGTAAACATTCCTCAAGGGACAGCTGTCTTAAGATCAAGATGGTGTTTGTGGGACCAGTTCTCCTAAAATAATAAATACCTAATGTGTTTGCCTTTCAGTCGCCAGACAGAATAAACAATTAGCCCAAATCAAAATACTTCACTGAGCAAACATACTAGAAACATTTAGAGTAAAACAGTCTTCCCCCTCAAAAAAAATGCTCAAGGATAATCCCCTATAAACACAAATACCATAAAGGAGAGAGGGTAAGTAATAAGGACTAGAATTTATGTAGCATTCTGAGGTTTGCGAAGCTCTTGACATGTGTTTATACCTTTTATTCCTCACAACAGCAATGAGGTTGGTGCTCCTTTTAATTCCATTTTATAATCAAGGAAACTGAGGCGTAGAGAGGGTAAGTTATTTACCTAGGGCCCCTTAACCTAGGATCACTTAAAGCAGTGGTTCTCAACCTGTGAGTCGCGACCCCTTTGGGGGTTGAACAACCCTTTCACAGGGGTCACAGGGGTTGCCTAAGACCATCGGGAAACATATTTCTGATGGTCTTAGGAAATGAGACACTGCTCCTTTATCCATCTCCAGGAGGGTCCACCGAAATGCAGATATGCCAACATACTAGCATTAAAGTGTCACAACATTAGGAAGGTTGAGAACCACTGACTTAAAGCTTAATAAGTATGAGAGGCAGGTTCTGAACACAGATCTTCCTGATTCCAAGTCCAAAATTCTATCCACTCTGCCACCTAGTTATGTATAAGGTGGACACATGTGGTGAATACCTGTGTATGGATGACCAACACCTCTGATGCTATAGGGATCCTGATATTGGATCTTTGTGTCTTCCAGTCGAAGTGAATTTCCCTTTGGGGTGCATTGAATCTTTTCCTTTCTACATAAATTTCTCTGTTGCTTCTTTTTAGTCTCTGTCTCTGTCTCTATATCTCTACTATCTTTCCTCTTTCATGTATCATATGTGTGTGTGAGAGAGAGAAAGAGATAGAAAGTGAGAGACAGACAGAATGAGTGAGACTTTGGCAAATATGAGAAATGTAGAAGAACTAATGTTTCAACA
>CM053597.1:178460343-178483493 GCA_028646575.1 Pseudocheirus occidentalis | reverse complement strand
ACATACTAGACTTTAATCTCAGGGTACATTCCACTATTTTTTCTAATTAACAAACATTTATTTTCTTTCCTTCCATCCCTCATTCAATTGAGAAGAAAAGAAAAACAAAATCCTCATAACAAACATGAACAAAACAAATCCTCCCATCAGTTGTGTCCAAAAGTATGTCTCATTTTGCTCTGTGAAACAGACTAGTCACTTTGGAAAGAAGTTTGGAACTATGCTTCCAAGAATGACTAAACTGTGTATGTATAACTTTTGACCCTGGCATTCCATGACTAAGTCTATATATCCTGTACAGCCCCACCTCCACATTCTTTGCAAAAACATTCACATACTCTTCTGTTCACCCATGTCAAAGAACGGGTAGAGAAAAAGCATTAAAGTTATATTCTCAGAGGGGCAAGTCTTTGGTTTCTGCCACACAGCTCGACCCTTTCATATGAAGACTGTCCTATTGATATCTGACACCCTTACCTAGAGCTATCAGACTCTGAAAACCAAAAACGTGTAATTCTTCAAAATATTTTGCCTAGATACTTACATTGGTTTTCTTGTATGAATTATAAATTTCATCTGAAGGCAATGTTAAAAGAGAAAGGTCCAAAGCATTTTGAGTAATAATAATGCTGGCATTTATATAGTAGCTAAAATTTTGCAAAATTCTCTGCCTAGGGAATCTCGTTTAATTTCCAACAGCCTAGTGAAGTAATTATCCACATTGGGCAGATAAGGAAAAATCTGAGAAGAGTTTAAGTGATTTATCCAGAGTCATACACCTAGTAAATATAAATGACAGAACTGTGAATGCAGATTTCTTCACCCCAAATCTAACATTCTATCCACTGTACCATCTAGGTACAGCCATTTCCTTCTCCAGCTCATTTTTATGAATGAAGAAACTGAGTTAAATAGTGCTTGATCAAAAGATCAATCAATCACTAAAGCATTTTAAAATCAGTAAGTACTGAGACAAGTGCTGTGTATACAAAAACCAACAAGCAAAAACATCTATATGCTAAAAAATATTGAAGATATTTATTACTAATTTTTTTAAATATTGAGGATATGTAAGCATATTTACATATAAAATTTATGAATAAAATTTAAATCCATGATAGTTAAATAGAGATAGTGAGAAAAGTATTAGTAATTAGAAGGATCAAGGAAGACTTTGTAGAAGGTTACATTTTAATTTGGGGGAAAGTGAGGAATTCCGTGAGGTGAGAGCGTGGAAAGGCACAGAGATGAGACATGAAGGGCATTTTGTGAGAAACAGAGGCATTATTGTGGCTGAACTGTAGAGAGTGAGGAAGGGGGTGATATATCATAAGGAGAGAAAAACACATTGAGGCCAACTTGTGAAGGACCTTAAAATCAAAATAAATGAATTTATATTTTTCCTAGACACAATAGGGAGCTACTGGAATTTATTCAGTAAGAGACTGACATAGTTCAGTCTTGTTCTCTCTAAGGAAAATCATGTTGGTGCCATTATAGCTGGAATAAGACAATCTCAAAGATACTTTCCAGCTTTTAATCATGTTACCCAAAACCTACTTTACACTGCCTACCTCCCATGAGTATCCTGAGGAAATAACTTTATAAACCTTAAATGACATATAAATATGAATATTAATTTTTAATACTACTACAGAAGATGGGATGTGTCACCTACAAATTAGGCAATAGGATTTGATAACTGTATTATATTTTATGTATTTTATCATCTATATAGTTTAGGAAAATGGACATAACAGAATGGAAAGAGTATTGTATTTAGTGTTAGAAAGTCTGGGTTCTACTACTAACCTATGCAATCTCAGGGAAGTTTTTTAATCTCTCTGACTCTAAATCTCTCATCTGTCTGTTCCTTCCAATTCTATTATTCTAATACCTGAACAATAAATAACTGTGCAAGGTAGGAAATGCTGTGTTTCTTATGATATGTAAAAATGTTTATTTATTTAAAAACAAATATTTATTGATAAATATTCTAATGCCTCAACAATAAATGTGTTCAGTAATTTCCATTGTGTTTGACTCTTTGTGACCCTATTTGTAGTTTTGTGTGTGTGTGCGTGCATTTGTGTGTGTGTGTGTGTTGTTTTGGCAAAGATATTTGAAGGATTTGCAATTTATTTCTCCAGCTAATTTTACACTTGAGGAAACTGAGGCAAACGGGGCTAAGTTACTTGCCCTGGATCATACAGTTAGCAAATGTCTGAGGCCAAACTTTAACTCAGATCTTCCTGATTCCAGGCAGATAAATAACTGTGTGAGATAGAGGAATGCTATATTTCTTTTGATTCTAATACATAAACAACAAATAACTTCAAGGTAGGGAATTCTATGTCAGGTGTAGTAAGCAAGTTATGAAGGAATGAAATAGAAGGGGTATTTTCTGAAGGATGCCAAAAGGGGGTAGCGATGGATTATGTTGCTGGATAGAAGATCCAATTTTCTGTTATCAAGAAGGCAAGCTACTCCTGATACCACACTGGACTCTTCCTTTACAAGAAGCAGCTTGCTCCAACATGAAGTAGATGATTATTACATCTGGTACTGAACTTGAAAAGTTTGTCTGATAAACCCTCAGGGGTTTATCAGATTCTACTGCATGTTACCTGACTAGACCAGATTAGACTTAAGTGTGATACATTAGATAAATCACTGACTTGACTCAAAGAAACTGGGTTCAAATTCCATCTCTGATGCTTACTGCCTCTGCAACCTTGGGCACATCAGTCAAATTGACTCTTTGCTCCAAATGCTAGCTACACAAAAGACCATCAAAAATAGTGAAGAGCACCCTCCTGGATGAGTTTTTGGATTTCTAGATTTACACAACATAGTCTCACCTCAGCTACAGTCTCACCCTGGATCCTCCCTCAGCACGTGGGGCAATGAGGGAATCCCTCGCTTATCAAACAAGGTGGTCGAACTGATTCGCCTCTGAGGTCTTTCAGCTTTAGACATATGATTCTGGATTGGAAGTTCTTGGAATAATATAGGGAAAATGAAGCCAGAACTTGGGCTTTCTTTGGCTAATGCTCCCTGGTAGACCTGTGGGAGCCTCTCCATCCCTTACTCACCCTCTTTCTTTCAAGTGGCCTGGCTGCCTCTCAATCTTTCTCTTTCTGGCAGGTCAGTCAATGGCCTGTGGCCTGTAGCCACATTTCTCTCTCCCTTTCTCTGCCAAACCAAAGACGCAACCACATTTCAATGCCCCTCTCTATTTTCTTCCTTCCCTCTTCTTTTTGTCCTTGTGTGTGGGGTTTGGAAATAGTGGGCTGGGTGAACTCTCACTAAAGTAAAGCCTAATGAGGCTTTTGGAGCATCGGGTAGGTAATTATTTATAATAAAAATTTATTATTTTGTAATTCCCTTTTCAATGTATAAATATTCCATTAACCTCTATGTTCTTGCTAGGCCCCCTCCCTCTCCAAAGGGTATTTATTGTCTATCATGCTATCAATTTACTCCAATGATGTTTTTGGCCAAATATTAAAGATGGCAACTAATTGTTTTATTAGCTATTTATATCCTGAGAGTCTAACACAGTGTTATTTTCACAGTAATTGTTTTATTATATGTATCATGCATAATATATCACATATGCATGATATATACATGTATGCTTCATGTATTTGAACTGGATTGAATTGGAAACCCTGAAAGGAATGGAGAAGCAAAAAAGGATGTAGAACCTTGAGGTCACTTTCAGTCCTGCCTGATTCCCCACTTGGGGTTTTCTTGGCAAAGACAGTGGAATGGTTTGCCATTTCGTTCTCCAGCTCATTTAATGAACAGGGCAAAGTGACTTGTCCAGGGTCATATAGTTAGTAAGTGTCTGAAGTGGGATATTATCTCAAGAAGATGAATCTTCCTGACTCTAGGTCCTGTACTCTATTCACTGAAGAAAGAATCACCACTAATGCTTGGATATCAGGGGCCATGAGAAATGGTAGGGTAGATATTACAGGGCAAGACTGTGAGCACCCCAACATAAATGATTTGATGTCCCAAGTCACACAAGTGACTAGACGTACACTTAAGCCTTTCCACTCTGGAGAAACCAACAAAACGTTTGGTTTTACTGGTATAACCACTGAGAAGCTAACACCACTTCCACACCACCTTGAGGCACTGGAATTAAGCTTTAGAGGATACTAAAGGAATGAAACTCTCAAAATGTCATTTGTGTAATTTCCGGGATCTGGAAAAAAATCAATTTCCATTTGTTTTTACTCATTTCTACATTCAGAAGACTTTAAAACAAGAATTTAGGGTTCTCCACAGTTCACTGGGAAGAAGTATATTTTTTGTTTAAAAATGTAAAATTTCAAATGCTGCAAATACCAGTTTTTTCATATATTTTTGACAAGACACTGACATAGATTTATTTTGATAAGTTCTCCTTCCCCAAGTTTTACACTAATGTTTGCTTTAAGGAAACGTTGCACTCACTCATACATCATTATTTCGCTTCAGAAAAATATGTGTGTGCTTTTATAAAGCTGTCAAATTTGATGCCCAACAATGTCTCTTGAGACATCATGCCAAGTGTCAGTAAACACAGACCATGGCTTGCTTTGAAAAGTTCAGCCAGGGAAGCGATCATCTTAAAATTCATTAAACTCTTATTTTTTCCATACTTCCCGTAATTTTCAAGTACTAGTACCCAAAGGTATCTGGCAATTTCAACCAAATTCACTGGAACCCAGTCAGTGAAGATGGGACACACCTTCAAAAATCAGTATTCGCTTTCCCACATGGAAAGATGGTTTCAATCACAGTGACCTTTTCTGGTGCCATAATTCAAACCCAAGAATTCCATTGGGTTTCTATAATTTCACTCAGTCATTTAGATGAAAACTTAGTTTTTGAAAATGATAAGAAGAGGAACAGAAGTACCTCCATTGACCTTTCTAGAACATGGAAGTTAAAATGCTTAAAAAGACTGAATTTTCAGTACCAGCTGGTAAATTCAAGGACATGAACTTCAAGGACCCTATTACAAAGTCTGAGCCTAAATTATTTCACTGGACAAAGAAAGACCTGTGGTCAGTTGCAGGCAATGAGGTCCACCATATCCTTAAATATATACATTTTATGGGCTCTTTTGTTCTCAGGACTCAAGTTCCTTCTCAGTATGAAACCATTGATTAACCAGAATCCAACTAACCACAAACCATCAATTAACTGCATTTTTTGTTGCAGAAAAAAAAGACACAAATGAAAATAAACTAAAAGTAGGAATTTCATGGGAGTGGAGTAGAAGATAGAGGTATTGGAGGTAGAAATAAGAAAGAAAGCATTGATATGTGTGGTAAGTTTGGGGGCCAATAGATGTTGAACTCAATTTCTTCCATCTTCTGTATCAATCAATTAGAAATGAAGTTTATGTTAATGATATATAAGTGAATTTTATTAAGGAAAAATCATAGGATCCTGGATCTGGATCTAGAAGAGACATTATAGGCCACACAGTCCAACCTCATCATTTTACAGATGATATCTAAAGAGGTGACTTGTCCAAGGTCATGCACATGTGTAAAGTTGGGATTCTAACTTAGATCTCTCCACAACTTAAATGCTCCTTTCACCAACTTGAATGTATTCACTGGTTTTGAATGTATTTCAGGAAGACTTTTCCCAGAGAAATGGAGAGATGAAAGGAGGAAGGCTTTGATTTGTTTTCCTCTTAATTCTTTTGATTCTCCATTTATTGATCCCTTAGTTACTCTCTCTGAGTGACTCACCTTCCTCTCCTCTGGAAAATAAATCGAATGGAATTTAATTAAATAAGTATGCATTCAGTCTGAGTAGTTTTAATGATCATCTCTATGCTATGGATTCTTGAATCTATCTATCCAGCCCTAATATCTCTGCTGACCACCAGTCTCAAACCTCCATCTGTCTAACTGAATATCCAGTAGACATCTTAAACTCAAGATGTCCAAAACTGATCCTATATCTTCCCCCACTAAATCCTCCACCTTTGAGACTTCCCTGTTGCTGTGGAAAGAACCACCATTCTGCCAGTCTTCCAGATTCACAACCCAGATGAAATCTTCAAATCTTCAACTTCCAGAACCCCCAAATCTTCAACTTCAACTCAACATCTTTCATCCCATATATCCAATATGTTGCCAAGACCCATCAATTTCACCTTTGCCATATCTCTCAAATATGCTGCCTTCTCTCCTTGTTCACACTGCCACCATCTTGGAACAAGTACTCATCACCTCATAGATGGACTATTCCAATTACCTATTAATTAGTCTGCCTGTTTCTAGTTTTTCCCCTTTTTGATCCATTCTCCATACAGTTGTCAAAGTGATTTTCCAAAAGCAGAGGTCCAACCAAGTCACATCCTCTTCCCTAATCCATAAATCCCAATTGGCTACGTATCATCTACAGGATTAACTACAAAAGTTTTTGGCATTCAAAGCCCTTGATAATCGATCTCTCCTTACTTTCCAGTCTTCTTAAACTTATACCATCCCTACATACTCTCCACTCCAGTGACACTGACCTACTTGCTCTTTCAGAAACAAAATGCTCCATCTATCTGCTCAAGGTATTTCCTATGCACAGAATGCTCTCCCTCTTCATCTCTGCCTCCTGGTTTCTCTGGCTTCCTTTATCTCTCAACTAAAATTCCACCTTCTATGTAGAGGAAGCTTTTCCCAAACCCTCTTAATTCTAGTTCCTTATTTCTGTGACTTATTTTCTATTCATACTGTTTGGAGATAATTTACACATATTTATTTTCTTCTAGTCTTCCCCAATAGATTGTGAGTTCCTTGAAGTTAGAAACGTTTTCCCTTGCTTTGTATCTGCAGTCTTACCACAGTGTCTAACACGTTATAGGTACTTAACGCTTTGAGGCAGATAGCGGGCACAGTAGAGAGAAGAGAAGACCTAGAGTCAGGAAGACTCAACTTTGTGAGTTCAAATCAAGCCTTAGACACTGACTAGTTGTGTGAACCTGAGTGAGTCACTTAACCCTCTTTGCCTCAATTTCCTCATCTGTAAAATGACTGAGGAAGGAAATAGTAAACCATCCCAGTATCTTTGCCAAGAAAACCCCAAACTGGAGTCATAAACAGTCAGACACAACTGAAAATTGACTGAACAACAACAAAAAATAAATACTTTTCAATCGACTGATACCTACTCTTTGCCAGCTACTGTGCTGGACACTGAGTATTTGAAGACAATTACAGAGCAAGCCCTGCTGTCAGGGAGGATATATTTTATTGGAAGAGATTAGGTTATAGAAAAAAATGGAATGTTTACCCTGGTGAAAGACAGACTTAGGAGGAAAATGATTCCTGGCTTCAAGAATTTCAAGGATAATCTTGTGAAAGACAAATAGACAGACTCTGCTGCCTCCCTCTAAGGACACAGTTAGGAACAAAGAGTGAAAGTTACAGAGGGGCTCAGAAACAAAGCCCCCTTCACAACAGTTAGACTGGACTGAAAAGGCAAAGGACAACTTTGCTACACAGTGAATTCCCCATCACTGGAGGTGTCCAAGCAAAGACTAGATCATAATTTTCCAGAAAATACTGTTGAATTTTGGCAGGCACGTTTGGCACTAATCTTATGATTTCTAAGAGAAATAAGTTGTAATTATAAAGCCTCCCCTGGTGCTCCTGTCATCAAAGTCCTGTCAGCAATTCCAAAGCAAATACTATGTGTGTGTGGGGGGGAATCTACTTGAAGAAAAAGAGGAGGGGGAAGAAGAAAAAAAGAAATGAGAGAAGAAGAGGAAGGAGAAGAAGAAAGAGAAAGACAAGGAGGAAGAAAAGAAAAAGGAGGAGGAGAGAAAGGAGGAAGGGAAGGAAGAGGTGGAGGAAGGGAAGAAGGAGGGGGAGTAGAAAGAAGAGGAGGGGAGAGAAGAATGAGGAGGGAAGAATATTATAATTCAGAAAATTGAGTTTTTCTTAAGTGTTCAAAGAAAAAGACCAACCAGTAATTAATACTGCTTTTTCTACATGGCTTATTCAGAGAACATAAAGAAAAATTATTTTTCATTCATTTATTTATTCAAAACATAGCTCTGAGACGGACTTGACAATTGGTTGAAAATAAGCTGGTGGTTCAACAGGAGGTTCCATATGGTAGGAAAAGCATTAGCCAGGGTATGGAGCAAATAAAATTGTACCAAAGGCATTCTGATAAAAAAACGTTTAAGCTGGACTCCTGTGAGACTGGAGGGCTGTCTGCACTGGTCAAAAGACCTTGAGGTTGGGAGTCAGCACACCTGGGCTCGGGATCTCACATCGCTATTTCACTCTGTATTCTTGGGCTTTATCTCTCTCATGCTTCTATTTACTTCATTGTAAATTATGAAGATTAAACTGGGTAACAAATAAGGTCTCTGCTAGTTTGGATATCCTATGAATTTAGGATCTAACTACCATTGCTAAGGTTTTTTTAGAAGTACTAGTCTAGAAATGCTGAGACAATTATTGACCCTCTAGAAAAGGAATTCTTAACTTTGCATCAAGGTTTAAAATGGTCTGTGAACTTGGGTGGGAGGTTTGTTTTAACGAACCTCTAACTGAAACTTAGCATTTCCTTCAATTATTTGAAAATATTATTCTGAGAAGGATTCCATATACTTTACCAGATTGATAAAAGGGCCCACGACCCATCAAAAATCTTTATGGTCCCTATCTCTAGGCAAAATCATAACTTGAATGAGAATGCAGGCTTCATCCCATCCTAATAACTTTAGCAGGCTCCAAATTTTGGAGCCCTGCTTCTTTTCCAGCTCCATCGATCAATAAAATTTATTAAGTTTCTACTATTTGCCACCTTTGCAAATATTATTTCATTTAGTCGCCAGAACAACCCTGTGAGGTAGGTGCTATTAATTCCTATGTTGTAGTTAAGGAATCTGAGACAGAGCTTAAGTGGCATTAGATAGTGAGAGCCTGAATCTGGATTTGAACTCATGTCTTCCTGACTCCAGGACCAGCTTTCTATCTACTGCACCACCTTGACTGAGACAACATATTTGGCTGCTCAAAGTGTTGACCTTGGAGACAAGAATGTGCTCAAATTTTGTCAATATGCTTTTACTTAACTGCCCTGAGACCTGGTTTTCTCATCTGTCAAAGATTATCTCTAAGTTCCCTTCCATGATCCTGACTTGGAAAAGGCTCATTCTAGGCCTGCTTTCTTCTCCTTCAGCTGGGTGGAATCTGGTGGCATCTCAGGGTATACTTCCTCAAAGTGTATGAGATGTTCAGGGAGGACTGGCACCTCTGCTGTGAGGGTTTGCCAGCCACCTTTGGTGTTAGCCTGTCACCCAACCTTCACCTGTGGCTCTAAGAATCTACAGTATGACTAGCAGCCACACCCAGTAAACTATCTTGGCAGCTAAATTAGGTTGAGGATAACCAATAGGCCTCCAACCCAGCAGTGAGTTAGGGGGATGCCTACCCAAGCATGTGAAGACTTTCCCCAGTAGATGAAAACAATTTGTTCCCAAAAGACACAAAGGTGGCTTCAGCAGGCACTGAGGGACACTCAGAGTTTGGACAGACATCAAGGATGCCAAGGCCACCTACTGCAACCTGGGTCAATGCCAGGCATCTTGGTTTTTGTCTTGCCATTAGAATGAGATGACAGTGCAAGGGAGAATGAGGCTAGCAGCTTTGTACAATTCTACCTCACTTAAATCTGATTCACCGGCAAGTTACCATCATTGGAGATGTCATTGGTTCTTTTTGACTATAAAGGATGAAAAGCTCCCTCAAACTTGCGGCTGCATCCTCAGCTTCAGAAGGATGTTCTCATGTACGCAGAACCTATGGTATCATAAAGAAGTCTGTCCTCAGCCTGGGCCACAAACCAGAGGATCTTCCTCCCTTTCAAACTGCATATAAACTGTGTATATGTCAAATGGGCTTCTCCATCTTCCTACTACTTCAATCAATCAAGATTTATTTATTGCAGAAAGTACTCTGGGAAGATGGCAGAGAGGGTCAGAAAACTTTTGCCTTCCCAAATTTCCTCAACAGGAAAAAATAACAACAACAGAACAGAACATTGCCTCAGAGGCAATGCAGCCCAGCAGAAATAAACAAAAGTCAGTGATGCAGTTGTTCTTCTAAGACAACCTAAGAAGAGCCTTGAAAAGACTGACCTCCAGGGACAGGGGTTTGGCCTGAGTGAAATGCAAACATGTCCAGGACAATCCTTCAAATCACAAACAAGAATTCCTAGGGGCAGCTGGGGTTAGGAGGGAGTCTTAGCCTTAGAGATTTTTGTCTCAAAGACAGTGTGGGCATCTGATGGCTGAGGAGGAGATTGAAGGACCTTCCACTGTTGAGGGACACCCAGCACAGCTGTGCTGATCAGATGCATCCTGTGCTGTGGCCATGAGGAGAAGGTGCTAGTGCAGAGCAGGCGAGTGCAGTAGCAGAAGGGCAGGAGCCTTGCTGACTATGGGCACTTGCAGGAGAGCAGAGTCCCTGGTTTCAGGTCCAGGGGACAGAGGACAGTTGTGGTTTACAGTCACCAGAGGAATGGCAAAAGCAAACTCATTTGAGGAGCATTGTGACTAGGGCTATCCCAGTGGATTAGGAGTGGAGAGGAGAGACCAAAGTTGAGCCCCAAGACCTCAGAAAATAACCATAAGAAGGACCTGAGGTTTGAGACATTACTCCCCATACATCAGGACTAGAACTTGATCATACTAATAACTGTAAAACTTAAGTAAATAAACAAACAGTCAAATGAAGGAAGACAGGAAGGCAGAAAGGGAGGAAAGAAGGAAGGAAGGAAGGAAGGAAAGAAGGAAGGAAGGAAGGAAGGAAGGAAGGAAGGAAGGGAGGGAGGAAGGAAGGGAGGAATGGATGGATGAATGAATGAACAAAACAAAACAAAACAAAAAACAAAAATAAGCAAGGAAAGGAGAAGGAATCCAAGGATAGATAGTTGTTATGGGGATAGAGAAGAGCTGGATTCATATTCAGATGAAGATAACAGAACTAAAAACAAAACAAGCAAACCAAAAAAACAAACAAACAAACAAACCTTTTCTTTTTTTAGTGAGAAATGTCAAATGGTCCCATGGACAAAAAGATTTCTTAAAAGAACTTAAACAGGAATTTAAAAATAAAATAAGAAAGAGCAAGGGAAAATCAAGAAAGAGTAATCCAAAAAAATCAAGAAAATGGTGAAAAGAAAGTCAACCAACTTCAAATAGAGAACCAGAAACTAAAAGAAGAAAATAATTCTTGAAAAATAGAATCAGGCAAAGGGAAGTTAATGATGTTCTAAGACACAAAGAAATAATAAAATCAAAAGAATGAAAAAATAGAAGAGAATAAGAAAAAATAAGGAAAAAATTGACCCAGAGAACAAATAGAGGAAAAATAACATAAAATAATCAGACTATCTGAAAATTATAATTGAAAAAAGAAATCTTGTTACTATATTATAAGAAATTATCAAATAAAAATACCCTGAAGTTCTAGAACAAGAAGGCAATGCAGAAATAGAAAAAAAAATCCACCAATCATTACCTGAAAGAGAGCCCAGGAGGAAAACTTAAAGGAATATCGTAGCCCAGTTTCAATGCTCCCAGGTGTAATGTAGAAGGGATACAAGTTCCTCCCCATCCCTTAATAGGTGCCTCCCTGGAGTCAGGAAGGCCTGAGTTCAAATTCGACCTCAGACACTTACTAGCTGTGTGATCCTGGGCAAGTCACTTAACCCCGTGTGCTCAGTTTCCTCATCTGTAAAATGAACTGGAGAAGAAAATGGCAAACCACTCCAGTAAGGGGTCACAAAGAATTGGACACAACTGAAGTAACTGAACAGCAATAGCTTAGAAAGGAAATAAAAGAGGTAAACTATAAATTTCTAGAATGGGGCTTCTGAATGAACCTTTGGTATATCATAGGGCCCTGGAATTGTGGTAAAACCTATGAATCCCTCCTTAGAATCACTGCGGTAAATGCACAGGGTAAAATGCAAAGAAGACCAGTTATTTTGAAATATAGTTGATCTGTTTTTGTTTTAATTCAGGTTTGTGGATCTCAGGTTAAGAGCCCCTAATAGTAGCTCTGTGTATGATCTGTGGGCCATTATGAGACAGTGCTTGCAAAATTACTGGGAAAGAAAGAAACCACTTTATTCTATGAACACAAACCAAAGCATGCATATGTCCTTTTTATTATCCCCATGTGCACATGTGTGAGAGATGGTGGTTTTTGAACTTAAGAGATGTTGCCTCTGTAAAACTTTAAAAATGCCCCACAAGGCAATATCGAAGATTTCTTAGGGAGGAAATGAAAGGGAGGGGGAAGGACGATACTGGTAGAATTAATAACTGAATGAATATCATAATGTTAAAGAAATTTCCTGTGATTGTCCCCAAATATGAGAAAACATCTGTAACACTACAAGTAATGAGACCAGGCCTGCACTTCAGAGGACAAAGCACTTTCTTGTGCATCAGGAAACAGTAAATAAAGGATTTATGCGGCCAGATGTTGCCCCGTGCATTCTGCCATCATTCCCACATCCTGATCTGACAGGTGGGACTTTGTTTGCTTTGAGGATATTCATCCAAAGGCCAGTCAAGCAGACTGATAAAAAGACAGAGCTTTGTTTGTTGGGAGATACAAGTGACCCTGACAAAGAAAGACTTTTCAGACAGGGGAGCACTGGGAAAATTAGTGCTACAATCCCTAATCACAGCACTTACAATCAGCCCTGAGAGAGGGTTGTCTACAAAGTAATAATTAAGGTTGTGTTTAAAGAAAAGCACCGGGTCCAACAAGCCTCGTGTTGTCTCAAAAACAACCAACATCCACTTCCTGCCTGATTTCTCAGGGGAAAGTTTTTGTTTAAGAACTAGGTTGTAAACCTAGAAATTGAGAAAATAACAAGGACCCACTAAATTAAAGGTTCTTTTTAAAAATTAAATTTATTTTGTTATTTCACAAAAGTTATTTTCTCTCTCCTCTTTCCAATTGAAAAATAGAGAAAAAACATAAATTAAAACCCTTATAATAAAAGTATATCGTCAAGCAAAAGACATTCTCACATTGGCTAGGTTCAGAAAATATCAATCTCAGTTGATACATCTGTACCCTTCATAACCAACCCACCTCCCAAGAGAGAAGTGATGAACTCAGTCTACATTTTTGTACCCTGAACTACCTAACCAACTCACAATAGCAAAGTGATGAACTCAGTTTACATATCTGTATCCTGAGACTGTCACTTCTCTATCTGAAGGTGGTAACCTATTTCATTATGGGTCACCTTGAGTCCTAGATGAGAGTTCTTAAATCTGGTAAAATGTCATCTTCACAATGATTTTGTTATTGTATAAATTGTTTCTCTGCTTCTGCTCACTTCGTTCTGCCTCAGTTCATATGACAAAGCAAGGATTCTTAACCTTTTTTGTATCACAGACCCCTCTGAAAGTCTGGTGAAGCTCATGAACATCTTGTTTTTAAGTCCATAAAATTAAAAAGAAATAGGAAAAAGGAAGCCAATCACATTGAAACACAATTTTCAAAACCTACATATATATATATATATATATATATACACACACATATATATACACATACACATATATACACACATATACACACATGTGTGTATATACATACATGTATGTATGTATGTATGTATCTGTACCCACATATATTCACCTCCCTAAGAGTAGGTACAGAGGAATTCCCTTAGTGGGTTTTCCCTGGGCCACTGAAATCATAGGTCCAGTCTCTACGCTTTTCAAAGGACTAGAGAGGTGATTAAAGCTGAGAAAGTCTTTTTCCCAGTCTTCTTTTCTCCACACACTGCCCTTCCATTCTGCAACCCAAAGAGAGGTCAGATGCCCTTTGAAAATGACAATCCTTCTAATACTTACATACATAAACATTGATGTTTAAGTTTTTCTATTTCCTAGATACTTTATTACCATTATTTGTCTTTTGTATTGCACAGCTGATAGTCACATTATCTCTTATATTATCATATTAGAACAATAAGCTATATTATATTATTTATATTAATTACATTACATTTTATTGTATTGTATTATGTTATATTATGTTATGTTGTTATGTTATATTATATTATATTCATCATATCATATCATATTATTAATTATGTTGTATTATGTTATGTTATATCATATCATGTTATATTATACTGTATTGTATTGTATTATATATTATATATTGAGTTACATTGTGTTAAATTGCGTCATGTTGTGTTACATTGCATTACATTACATTATATTGTGTTATGTTATATTATATATTATATTAATTGTATCATTATATTTATTATCTCATTATCTCATCACTCTCTAGCTTGTCAAAACCATTCCTGAAATGTGATGCACTGTTACAAACACAAAACTCCAGTTGTGGCCTGACCAGGGCAGAGATTTGGATAGAATACTGGTTTTAGAGTTAAAAGATTTGGATTTAAATTCCAGCTCTCATGGAACCTTGGCCAAGTCACTTAACCTTTGAGAACCTGTTTCCTCCTTTGTAAAATGAAAAGGTTGAGCTATGTAATCTGAAGTGCTTCCAATTCTAGATTTATGAGCCCCCCTTTCCTTTGGCAGAGTGCTTCTCTTAATGAAACCCAAGATTTCATTAGTGCAGATTTTCTATAGGAATTTGCAAGGCACTAAGTCCCACAAGTTTCTTCCACATGATTTGTTGTCTACTTACATATTCCTCATCTGGCAAAAATGCAGTTGGTTTTTGTAATCCAATTATAGGATTTTACATTTTATCCCTATTAAATTTTGTCTTCACCATGTAAATTTTACACTGAATCTGTTGTTTAACATATTAACTATTACTTCCAGATTTGTACCTTCTATATTTCTTCAAATAAAAAAAAACTTTCCTCTAAATCTATTATCTATTACTCCCACCCAAAAGAATATAATTCCTCAATGGCCATTATTCTGACTTTCTTTTTGAAACCTCAATGCTTAGCATAGTACTTTACATATGGTAGGCATTTAATAAATGTCCATTTAGTATACAAGTTCTCAAGTAAGTCAATACATAGTTTAATGAGGAAAATTGCTCATTTTCACCTAATTTTCACCTGTTCTTAGTGCATACACAAGATCCTTTGTTAGCCACCAATCTATGTGTTGACTTAGTAAGATTGCTTCTGCAAATGGGTAATAGAGTGACTTATCCTAGAACATACAGCTCAAATACTCTGATTTTAGGACTTTGAAGACATTTCTCCTGAATCCAGAGAAGGTATGAGGAATTTTGGGTAGCCTAGGGTAACCTGGTGAAGAATCTTAAAACAATCAACATTTGTATTTGTCTGCTAATTTGTGAGCTATATATGTGTATGTGTGTAAATACATATATGTGTATATAAATGCATGTGCACATATGTATATTATGTGAGTATGTATTTAAGGAAGATGCTGATATACATTAAGTGGGGAATTTTTCAAAGGATGATTTTGTGCTTTTGGTAAGAAAGAACTTCAAAGAGTTGAGGGACTAATATTGTAGAGGTTGTGATTATCTAGAAAAGAAAGGACCGCACCTTGGAATAAAGATTTGAATTAGAAATTCAGAATTGTTAAGGTCCTCATCACTGATGGTTTATATAATAAGTGAAAGTAATGGAAAGTTCTGTAAGAAGATTCAAGGAGTTTCTGAAAAAAACCTGTAGGGGGAAGGAAAGGTTTCTCATGGTGCAAATGATTCACTTTAACAAAATGAAAAGGGCGGGAAGAGGAATAATATAAATCAAAGCCAAACCAGGATAATTTAAATGCTTTAGAAAAAAGTTTTAAAAAAAATTCATCCATCTAAAATTTGTCCTTTTTAAAAGCAGCATCAAAAAACTTTTCTATGATTACTTTGGCAAATATCAAATTGTTAGTATTTTTGCATCATTTGTGACATTTATTGTCAGGCTTTAAAAACTTATAGAATTTATGACATTTCAATCAATCAATAAACATTTATTATACCCTTACTATATGCCTGGTATTGGGATAAGCCCCAGAGATACTGAAAAAAAGGAAAAGACAGCTCCTGCTCTCAAAAAGCTTACAATTGAATGTGGGAGATGAAATTCAGGTAGAGAGAGAGAGAGAGAGAGAGAGAGAGAGAGAGATGATAGATAGATGATTGATAGACAGGTAGATATAGATAGATAGATAGATAGATAGATAGATAGATAGATAGATAGATAGATAGATGTAGATAGATAGATAGATGTGTGTATGCTTGTATATATACATATAAATATGCATGTATTCATATGTACATAAATGCATATACACACATATATACATATATGTATGTGTGCACATATGTACATACATACGCAAATACACATACATATATGCACATGCATATAGACAGATTTGTAGGTAGGTAGATAGACAGACAGATATGTACATATTTAATTTGTATGTATGTATATATAATATGTATATAGGTACTATATATAGATAAAATATGTATATGCACAAAATATGTGCATATACATGTATACATGCATGTGTACACATGTGTTTATATATAAGTACATATGTAGCTATTCAAGTACTATATATAGATAAATGTGTGCATGTATGTATATGTATGTATACACCCATGTATAAATCTATGTAAACATACCCACAATATATTTGTAAAACTCTGTGTTTGTTGTTTGGTATTCACAATAATACTGGGAGAGCAGTTCTATGAGTATTCCCATTTTTCAAAGGAAATAGGAAGACAGAGGTTAAGTGACTTGCTTGGTGTCCTATAGCTAGCAAATGTTTGAGGCTGGACTCGGATTTGAATTCTGTCCTGACCCCAGGTCCATTGCCCGGTCATTTAATTTGCTGAGACCTTAGTGTTTTCATCTCTAGAAAGAAGAAGATCCTTCCTTTTCTAGAGCTGTGATCCCAGGACTTGAATCAAAGATCTGGATTTGGAGTTTCTGCTCCATCACTTACTAGCTGTATAACTTTTAACAATTCCAATTCTTTTGGAGCATTTGTTTCCTGAAGGAGTGTGGCATAACGGACAGGGCACTGACTTCAGAGTAATAAGAGATGTTGATTCAAAACCTGCTACAGATATATGATCTGAGAAAATAATTGAACCTCTCTGTGCCTCAGTTTCTTTATCTGAAAAATAAATGAGTTAAACTCTATTTCCTCTAAGGTCCTTCTCAGTCCCAAATCTATGGCATTATGAGTCCCTCATTTAAAAGACAAGGGAGGATGGAGTAGAAATTCACTTTCATCTGTAACAATTTGCTGTTCTTATGCCCAAAGGGCTATAAAACTTAATGCTCTTTGATCCAGCAATACCATCTCTAGGGCTGTATCCCAAAGAGATCATAATAAAGGGAAAAGGATCCATGTGTACAAAAATATTTACAGAAGCTCCTTTTGTGGTGGCAAAAAATTGGAAACTAAGGGGATGCCAATTAATTGGGGAATGACTGAAGAAGCTGTAGTATGTGAACGTAATGGAATAATACTATTATATATAAAAAAATTGATGAACAGGGGGATTTCTGAAAAACTTGGGAAGACTTTCATAAAATGATGTTAAGTGAAGTGAGCAGAACCAGTAACAGCAACATTATGTGATGATCAACTTGGATAGACTTAGCTCTTCTCAGTAAAACAATGATCAAAGACAGTTCCAAAAGTCTCTTGATGGGAAATACTATCCACATCCAGAGAAAAAACTGATGGAGTGTAACTATAGAGCAAACCATTTTATTTTCATTTTCTTCATTTTTTTCCTTTTGTTCTGCTTTTTCTTTCACATATGAATAATACTGAATTATGTTTTCCGTGACTGCATATGTATATATATATATATATATACACACATACATACGCACACATACATACATATATATATATATGTATATATATACATACACACACACTTATTTCAAATTAACATCTTAGAGAGTGGGGGGAGGAGGAAAGGTTGAGGGCAGGGAGGGAGAAAATTTGGAACTAAAAATTTTATTTAAAAATGACTGTTAAAAAAAAACTGCTGCTCTGTAACCCTTCTAAGAGTGACCTGGTTTTCTGCTCCAGCAGCCCCAACCCTGCAATGCAATGCCCACAGCTAGGGAGACTTAACTCCCACTTGAAGATTCAATCCCACCCCATTCTCTGAGATCAATCCAGTCTCCAAAAAGGGAAAATGGAATGTCTTCTGCTTTCATAATTGTGTTGTGGTCTTGCTTAACCTGACAAGCCCGTTCTATGATTAAAGTCTTGCTTTATTCCCTGTGACTAAGCCCCTCACCAACTGAGTTCTTGTTTTGTCCCATCCAGGGTCCCAGTTTTTGTGGGACTAGAGTTTTTTATTTATTCCAATCCTAGTAGGAATTTGAGTCCTAGCCCTTAAACCCAAGACTTGTAGCTAAAATCTCACTCTCCATTTCCATAAATTCCTGAAATGCCTGTTTACAAGGAGATATATCCATCGTCCCCATTGGAATCCTCCACTGCTGCTTATAAATCATGCTTTTTTCCTCTTGTCTTACCTACTCCAACATGGTGCATTTGCTAGATATGGGGTACTGGCCATTTGGGGTCTTATACATAGTCTTATATATTGGGGTCTTATACAAAGAATTAGAAGCAAAGGGTGGAAGGTATGGAGGAATAATTTTTGGCTCAAGGCATGGGATTTATTACCATGAATCATACTAAATAAAAATCTAACAGGATGCCTACACACCAGGCTAGAGGTATAGAGTCAAAGCCGGAAGTTCATTATTCAGGGATATTATCAATGGAATTCTTGGTCAGTTCTTGAATTAACTGATATCTGAGGTCTCTTCCAAGTCCTGCATTATTTGATTCTACCGTATTGGTAGATACCCCTCCCTACTGGTTTGATTTATTGTAATAACACAAAGGAGTAGTGCTCTGCTCTGGTAGAAGGATTATACACACTGACAAAAATGGAGTTTCTTTAAACATTAACTGAAAACAAGATATCTTATCTATGTGAATTAGGCAATTTAACTTCTCCTGGCCTCTCAGTTTCTCTGTATGTAAAATGAGGGGGTTAGACTAAGGAGTCTCTGAGATCTCTTCTAGCTCCAGTTAGGAGTCACAGATTTAGAACCAGAAAATGTGTTCGATGCCAGCTTTACCAACCTTTTCATTCTTCAGGTTCAGAAACCGAGGCACAAGAAAGTAAAGTGACTTGCACCGGGTCGTAGAAGCAATAAATGGCAGAGCAGCGTTTGGGAACCACATCCTAATAATTGAAATTCAGTTCAAGTCAACAAGTATTTCTCAAGTACCTACTATAGTGCCAATGCCATATTCACAGTACCAACAGTGACTGTGAATATGCTAGCATAATTTTCAATTGCAAAATATAACAGAGTCTCCATAGAAAAGACAGAAGCAAAAAATTTATTCAGACACCAGAGAGCCAAATCCCAACACCAGGGAACTGAATCCAATGCAGCAACAAAGAAGTTAATACACCATAGTACAGCAGAGAGCCACACCATCCTTTAGCCTTCCCACAAACAAACACTCACAAGCCTAGATGTTTCCTTGTCTGCATCCTCTCCTCCCTCCAGCTCTAACTGCTCTGCCTCCCAGCTTCCTGTGGGCTCTGCTCCACCTTCAGCAAGCTTCTCCCACCACAGGCTCCATGCAATTATATTTGGCCTATTAGCGGGCAGGGAAGATCTTCAAACTCCCATAACCATTACATTACTGAGGACTAGATGTTGTATGAGACAACGTAATAAACACACAAAATGAAACAGCTCCTAATATCAAGAGTACACATGATTTCTAATTGGAAGAATCCATTAGAAACTGCAAGGAGGAGAGGCTTTCTGTAGGGTGTGGCACAAGGTGATCTAGGGAGCCTAAGATGCAGAGAGGGTGAATTCCAGGCAAGGTAGAGATAGGACAGGGAATGTTGTGTACTGGGGAAAAAAAGCAAGCTAGGGCAACTAGAACACATGGAGCCTGCATAAGAGAGGATAATAAGCTTGGAACCAAATGACAGAGTCAAATGATGAAGAGATCAAATTCATCAACAACGTATTTCAATACTTAATATCCCCCCCAAACTCTGTGCTAGGTGCTGGGGTGGGGTTTGAAGACAAAAATGAAGTTGTCCTTGCCTTCAAGGAGCCAACATTCTACTGGGAGTGGCAAGTAGTGGATGCGAGGTGGTGCAACATGTACATGAATGCATTTTTCCATCATTTTGAAGTTTTTCCAATTCTTCATGACCCCATTTTTGGAGGTCTTGGCAAATATATTAGAGGGTTTTCTCATTTCCCTCTTCAGTACGTACATGGATAAGTAGATACAAAACATATATGAAGCCAATTTAGAAGCTTGGGATTTCAAGAGGCTGAGTATTCTAGGTATGATAGACACCCTATGCAATATCAAAGAGATGGGTGGTATGGCTGTCAATGTAGAGCACAGAGTTGTTGACACTCATAGAGGGGCTACTTGAGTAGGGAAGTGACTGAACTTTCCAGTGAACCAACTCTCTACATGGAACTGGCCAATAATATGTATTCTGTTGTGCTTTGTATCGTTAAAAAAAAACTTAGCTTATCCATCAATTATGCAAGGTACCCATCTATCAACAACACCCATTCATCCAGAGTGTAAAGTAGAGGACACGGATGAGAATGCCTGCAACTTGAAATGATTTATTATTTTGTTAGCCAAAGTGAGTTGTGCTTTCTTTAAAAGATTCTGTTCAGGGAAGGTTTGTAAACCAACACTTTAAAAAAAAGTAAATATGAATACACTATGAGTATTTTTTTTTGCCAAAATAAGGATGATAGCACTTTTTACATAGCCTGTGTAAATAGATACATTCAACATGATGCTTACAAGATGATAGTGGATATTAATTAGTAAACCTCCAGGGTTTGAATTAAAGCCAGAGACAATGAATGCTTCAGGAATTAGCAAATAAGGAAAAAAAAAAGTTCCCTTTCAAACTTGATTCATTCTCGAAATTGTGAAAGTTAAAGTTTAATGATCAAATGCTAGACAAATGTCTATTCCAAATCTCATATACAACAATTTATGGAAATTGGGAAGAACTCAAAAGATGTTTTAGAAAGTAGTCTGAAAATTGCAGGCAAAATATTATTTTAGGCAATTATTTCAACTGCATATTTGGTCTAAATGCATAGAGAACTAATTGTAAAGGGAAAGTTCGCTTGACAGTCAGATTTCCAGTATCTAGCTTTACACTAACAGGCCTTTGCCACATTATTTTTAGCTCTTACACAACTGAACCCCCTCCTTTTTGCTTCTTCTCTCTCTCTCTAGATCTATTTGTAGTTCCCCAGCTGGATGGCGGAGCGCTCGTAGACGCATCGGAAAGTCGAAGGCTGGATATCCCAGTACCTTACTGGGTTGCTGAAGAGGCTCACACCTGAATAAGAAGCCTTTTTGGTGTTGTAACCTGGAGGGCAGAAGTCATTGGTTCCCACACTGGAAATGTTGTTGTTGTGGAGGTAGACCACCTATAACATAGAATTATGGGAAATGAGTAAACAATCTCAAAATTCATTAAAAGTAACAAATTTGCTTTGAAATAATTTTATTTAATATTAAAACAGTAAATCATTTGCTTTAGAAACTGATTTTGCCTAATATGTCCTTTTTACCTAGTTTTTCATTTGTGTTGCTTGAATGAATTGTTTGTTATTTCACAAAGGTGGAGCCAAGAAGGATTGTTTTTAGAGAGGTTAGAGTAAGGGTTGTTTCTAGTTGTACCACTGGAAGCTTAACATGATGTTTTACACATAATAATGCTCTTAATAAATGCCTTTCTTATTCATTCATAAAGTAGGTAAGTAACCATTCCTCAAAAGGTAAATTTGAACCAGGTCTGGAGCAACTTTAATTAGTTTTATCCTATGGGTAAGAGATGCAATTGTAGCTTCTTGAGCTGACAAGTGACTGCTTTTTCCATTATACAACATGTAACTTAACTATATGGAAACAAAATCATAAATTCTGACTTTTTTTTACATTTAAAAACTGGAGAAAGAGGGCAGGTAGGTGGCACAGTGAATAGAGCACCAGCCCCTGGAGTCAGAAGGACCCAAGTTCAAATCCAGTCTCAGACACTTGACACACTTACTAGCCACATGGCCTTCAGCAAGTCACTTAACCCCAATCGTGCTGCCTTCCCCCCTCTAAAAAGCAAAAAACAAAAAACAAAACACTAGAGACAGACAACAGAACATTGATGTGAGATAAAAAGTAATGTATATAATTGACTGCTTGATATTTACCTAAGACATTATTGAATATTGTGCTCTTTTTATGGGCAAAAGTCATAGCCAGTCATCTGATGGAACAATGGGTGGCAAGGCATTATTATAGAGGAAAGAAGAAAAAGAGAATTTAGAGCTTCAAACCCTGAAAAAGTGCTCTGAGCCACAAGGTTTGGGGCTGAATATCCCAAGAAACTTATGGAATTACCAAATGCTATAGCGAACAGAATGTTCTACTTGCATTCAGGAAGATGTGTGTTCAAATCCTGTCTTAGATAATAGCTATGAAATCATAAACAAGTCCCTTAACCTCTCTCAACCTCCGGTTACTTATTTGTAAAATAGAGATAGGGTTGTTCTAAGAAACAAAATATAATATGTTTAATTTATGTAAAGCTAATATGTGACAATAAAGATAAAAATAAAATAATATAAAATGAAATATATAATAATCATTCCATATGTATGTATGTATGTATATATATATATGTGTGTGTATGTGTGTGTGTGTGTATATATATATATTTAGCATTTTGAAAACCTTAAGGAATTATATTAAATGGTTGCTTTCATTATTGTAACAATAAAGTTAATGGTGTCAACATGTTATTAATGAATACGCTTAAGAACGGTCCACATTTACTTAGTGTCTTAAGATTTTCAAGACATTTCACAGATAATAAATATATCATTTCATCCCCTTGTGAGGAAGGGGTCATTATTCTCTCCTTTTATAGATGAGGAAATTGAAAATCTGAACCCCACTTTGAGACAAAGAGGAGGCAGCTTCTACTCTTAGATACTTTGTCTTAATGTAATATCTAAGA
>CM053597.1:178425092-178459843 GCA_028646575.1 Pseudocheirus occidentalis | reverse complement strand
TTCCAAATATAAAATGAGAGGGGGTTATATTAGACCACCTCTAAGCTAGCTCTAAACCCATGATCTGCATAGAGTAGCATTATGGCCATTATTGTTATAAAGCAAGCATCATTATTCCCACTCTTACTTAGTCTTTGAACTGTTCCCCTGTTTGAATTGCTTTCTCCTCCTTCCCTGTTTTCATTGACTCAAATCCAAACTATTCATCCAAGTCCATTTAAATTCCTACTTTTTTTCTAGAAAGTCTACCAGGATTATCATTATCCCCAATGACTTCTTTTCTATGAACTCCTCCAAACTTAACAACTTAAGAATGAAATGCGTGACCTATACTTGGAAGGCAATGTGATGTAATAGAAAACTGACCATAAAACCTGGAAAATATAATTTCAAGTCCTGCCTTTGATATATGCTGGTGGTATGATGACCCTGGGCAAGTCTCTTAACCTTAGTTTCTTTCTCTGTAGAATGGGTATCATGATAATAATAGCACCAACTTCCTAAGTTGCTGACATTAAACTTTGCATAAATTGCTTTGCAAACTTTAAAGTACCATATAAGTATTGGCTATTTATTAAATGCCTAGTATTTGTCAAGGAGAGGCAGTTATGTGACACAGAGCATAAGCAGCAGCCTGGAGTGAAAAAAAACGAGTTCAAATCCGGTCTCAGACGCTAGCTGTGTGACCCTAAGTAAGCCATTTAAGCCTGTTTGCCCCAGTTCCTCATATATAAAGTGAGCTGGAAAAGGAAATGGCAAACCATTCCAGTACCTTTCCCAAGAAATGCCCAAACAAGGTCACAAAGTTGGACATAACTGAAATGACTCAACAGTCACAAAAATTTGGCACTGAAGAGAAATAAAAGCAAAAATATCTATATTCTAGAGCAGATTCCTGATTGGAGGTTGACTCATCTAGACTGCCGTAGTGATCTCTTCCTACGCTGAGATTCTGAGATTCTATGATTTTGAAAGAATGCAAATTTGAATATATTTGTTATTTAAATAAAAGTCTTTCATGTTGATTGTGTTGATATAAACAATTTGCTACAAATGTTTGAGTCTGTTCAAATCATCTACTAGCTCAGCTGTTCTCAACCTGTGGGTTATGTTCAATTTAAAATACATCCTGCGTATCAGATATTTATATTTCAATTCATAACAGTAGCAAAATCACAGTTATGAAGTAGCAACAAAAATAATTTTATGGTCGGGGGTCACCACAACATGAGGAGCTGTATAAAAGGGTCATGGCATTAGGAACCTTGAGAACCGCTGCTCTAGATGGACTGGGATTTTAATACTTAAAAGGACAAATAATTATTATTTTTTTGCATCAATTGACACATCCAATCCTTCTAGTATTAAAAGTTCACTTTTTAAAAAAGAAATTTGGCCAGACTAAGTTAAATTCTATTTTGTATAAAGAATTTATTATTTTTAAAGTGAAAAGTATAATATACAAAAAGTTTAGATCATGTTTTTATCCTAAATCTTAGTAGCTATACTGAAGAGATTTTTACCTGTTATGTAATCTAACACAAGACTATTGTCATAGAGTGGCAACAACTCTGAATTATACGAATAAAGTCTCTGGAGCAAACAACTAGCCTGTAGAGGGCATGGCTAGTCAATTCTCCTTTATTTAAGTAGTTGCAAACATCAAACCAGGTATCACCCTTCAAGGATACGTTTCTCCATGTTTTATATCACAGCTAAATTGGGGGAAGAGGAGTTAGTCAGACAGACAGACAGACAGACAGATAGACAGATAGATCGATCAATTGATAGATAGATAGATAGATAGATAGATAGATAGATAGATAGATAGATAGACAGATAGACAGACAGACAGACAGACAAATAGATACACAGATGGATGGATAGATAGACAGATAGGTGGATAGACAGACAGATAGATGCATATATGCATATGCATATAAATGTGAATGTGTATATACATTATACCTTTTCTTTTTAAATAACATGTCATTACTTTATTGGTGTATTACTCTCATTCTTTCCACATGTACTAATGGATTACATTGTACTTTATTCTTCTCTTCTGCCTAATAGAGAAATGGTGCTGGAAGACTGATTATTTAGTCAGTGATTGATGATTCAATCATCGAGGAAGGTTGATTCACTAGCAATTTCAAATTACGTACATCTAGTTTCAAAATAGCTAATTTTCTTTGTAATCTATTGTTTTACAATTAAAAATTTATTAAAGAAATACAAACTTTTAAAAACCTGCTGCTCACTATAAATTTTTAAGACATTTATATTGAAGGCAATGAATTTTAAGGTTATCCTTAAAACATGACTGTGAAATAGCTTTATCCATTAAATTAGAGAGCAATTAAAAACCTACAATTTTCTTTACAGAACCTATAATAGAATATTAGAAACAACACAGAAATATAATATAATGACCTCAAAATTATTTTAGGTGAAGTATTTTGGTGACTAGGGTAAAACTAATGCAAAACAAATGTATAGGTAAATGAAATTGCTTATTAGTGTGTTTGTTTTTTTAAATGCCTTTAACCAAGGGCATATGAACTCTAACAAATTTCTGGATACACAGTTCTTTCTTATTATATCAATGGTAGTATTTGAGCCCTTTTAGCTTATCTAATGTCATTAGGGAAGCTCACAAAGCTAATTAAATTATTCTCTAAATCAAAAAAGGTTACTTAGAAGTGTTCACTCATAAAGTGTTAAAGGCTGAATGATACGCAAATTGTTTCCAAAATATTCTACAATCATTTATTTTTAAACATATGCAAATGTTGCGTATGTTTAAAAACATCTATGAGTGCAATGTATATATTTATGTCTGTGTGTATAATATATGTGTGTATGTATGTGTATATGCATGTATGTATGTATGTATATGTGTATATTTCTAAAGGAACCTGAGGGTTTGTTTTTAATGCATCTAGGTTTTTTTTTTCTTTTAAGATTTACTCTCTTTTTTAAAAAAATCTGTCAGGAAAAAAGTACTTTCTGAAATAACAAGATAATAAATAACTACTTTTCCTTATGGATATTCCAATGATAAATAGCTTTGTTCTTCTAACAACTGTAAGAAATCTGGTGAACATCAGGGTGGATAAAGGCCAGGTCATCCCAAAGTTTCATGCATTTTTCAACAGCGTGTTTCCAGACATCAAGATTTATACAGGGGCTTGGTTCCCAATCTTATTTTCCTCAATTGTACCTGGAACTTCAACTAAGAATAGGATGTTGATACTTTTTTGATTTTATATTCATATGTGCCTAATATTAGTCGAGGTGCAAAGAACTGTCTTTATGGTCAAGTGCAGGGACGTTCAAAATCCCTTCAGTACTCTGGATTGGCATATGAGGTACATATTTTGGGTAAAGTAGAAGTCTTTGCACCATAGTCCCTTTGAGTTTCTCAAAATAATGCACCCATATATCACATAAATCCAAAACCTTATCTATGCTCAGTCTGTTTATTCTTATATTTTCTATTACTGAGTAACTATGGAGATGAGTTGTTCTTTTCCTTTAAAATTCAAAGGGAGAAAATTAGGTTAAAATTATTTGGAACAATTCTTCTACTCTTGAGCAAAAATTGACTATCTTTTACTTCTGCATCCCCAGTGCCTGGCAAAATACGTGGTATGCAGTAGGCAAGTAACAAATGTTTGTTGACTGATATGCCATTGACCTAAGGCAAACTGACATACTCTAGGTACTGCGTAATGCACATTTTTGTTTCGTTTGTTTGTTTTTCTCAACCTGTAAATCTTCCAACATTGCTGCGGGGTTCTTTCAACATGGAAAAGGATAACAAAAGTGGATTTCCGAACCTCTTTCACTATGTGAACTTAGTAAAGACTGGCTCTATGAAGGGTTATTGAACAAGTAAGTCTAAACTTACAAATAAAATATTGTCTCATCAAACCATTCACTCAATTAAAAATATTAAGTGCCTACTATGTTCCAAGCACTATTCTGAGTGTTGGGGATACAAAAAAAGGCAAGAAAGCCCCTGACTTCAAGGAGCTTACACTTTAATAGGATAGATACCCATCAAGCCAGTACTTCCTCCACTGGTGCAGATAGCAAACCCCTCCATTACCTTCTTATTATTTAAAATTTTTGTCTGCGACTTTGTAAGAATCCTTCATATGACCCTAAAGTTATCCACTACACTCTCTCCTTCTAACAAACATTTATAAGCTCTTCCTATGTACCAACCACCGTTCTAGGTACAAAAGCAAGACAGTAGCAATTCTCAAAGTGTTTACCTCTTACAGTCTCTGAATTAATAATATATATGGAACAAATACATATATGTAATAGCCTACCATGATGCTGGTGCACTGAGAAATGAAGAAATGATGGAAAATACGTGAGAGGTAATGACTGAGTTGAGCCCCCAGGGGACCTTTCTCAGACTCGATTTCCTCATATGTTGAATGGCAATGACAGCCCTTCCCTAACGTGGTTGTTATGGGGGAGGGGAGAGCCAAATGAAAAAATGTATGTAAAGCAATTCATATCATTAATAGAATTTAATTTTAAATTAAATTTAATTATTATTAAATAATTAAATTTAAAATTAAATGAAATTAAATTTAATAATTAATATTAAGTTAGTTATAACACATAAACAGCCCAATTATGCTTAACTTGAACTGTCTTTCCTATAGTAGCAGGAGAAGTGGGATCCCTAATACTCATCAAGTATAAGTCCACTACCTCTTCCCTTGATCTCATTCTTTCTCATTTCTTCTAAGTTCCCTAAGACTCCAAATGTCTGATACAAGGAGCCCTCTCTCAAATGTAATTCTTTCTTCATCACTGGCTCCTTCTTGTCTTCCCTTACCCTCAGACATGCTCAGGTCTCCCCAGCCCCAACATATCCAGGGGTGCCCTAGTAAATGTTTAACCACCAGCTGTGTATATGTGTGTATGTGTCATGGTTTTAAATTCAATCTGCATTATTAACATCTTATCTTTTAAGAGTCTAGACTATTAACAAAATAATAAATCAAGCTCTGTTTTATAACTTTCCTCTCTATACTCTCCACCTTACACATCTCTTTGGTTCCTGTAGCTTCAACTCTCATCTAGTTCTATGATTTAAGATTTCCAAGGTGTAAACATTCATGTTGAAAATTTAACAATCAGCTCTCAGGAGCAGTAGCTCAAGCACATCCCTGCATCAATCCAATGAAAGCCTTGCTTTGACTCTTCTGCACTCTCCAGTTGCCATCCCATATTTCTTCTCCTTTCATTACTAAATTTCTTTACTAAAAAAATATGCTTCTGTTTTCTCACTAACCACTCTATAGTAATAACTCACTCACACAAATGACCTTCATACTGCCAACTCCATTAACCACTTCTTGGTCCTTATTTTCCTTTACCTCTGCAGTTTTTGACACTATTGACCACTCCCTTCAACTTCTTCACACTTTTCCCTTGACTTCAGAGACAACACACTCTCCTAGTATTATTCCTACTTCCCTCACCATTGGTCCATCTCCCGTCCATGGATCTCTTAACTTCCCTCTCTATACTCTCTCCCTTACTAATTTTGCCCCAAGGACTCTACACCCTGACAAATGTATTAGTTTCCTTTCTCTTGCCCAGAATTAGGCCTCTCCTTCACTTCCTGGCCGTATCCTCAGCACTTAGTGCCTGACATTTAATTGCTTAATAAATATTTGTTTACTAACTCATTGCGATCTTCTCCCATTAAAATATAAATTTCTAGAAGGACAGAAATGGTCTTTCTTGCTATTATTCATATTCACAGACCTAGCACCATTCCAGACACATGATAAATGCTTAGTAAATGATTTTTCATTCAGTTATTCATTCATTCATTCATTCATTCATTCATTCATACATACATACATACATATTATTTACCAGAATAATTAATCTTTCTGTTGAAACCATATGATCACATCATTAATTTCCATTCTTTCCCAATTGCTTCTTTCCATGTCCACCTCCTCTGCATGGAATTCTCAGATCCCCTTAAAACTGAAAGCCTTCTTATCTTTCTATCTGTTTTTCCATTATTCTCTTCCATTCATTCTATAGGATAAAAGGATGGTTACTGGATCTGTAATTTTATTGGTATAATAAAGCATCCATTTAAGAAAAGACATTCTGCCAATGGAGGTCTCTAAGACTGAGAATCTTAAGAGAGTTACCTAGAACTTAACTGACCTGCCCACGGTTATACAGACATTTTGTGTCAGAGAAGGGGCTTAAACCCCAGTCTTCCTCGTTTCAAGGCTACCTCTCTATCCAGTGCCCCAGCGTTGACCTGACAGTTTAAATTCCCAGAGCTCTGTAGAGGAATCACAACTTGATCCCATTTATCATTCAGGACCTCTAAGATTCCATCTAGAATACTTGAATTTAATTCAGCCCACATTTATTAAGCACTTCCTTTGGGCTAAGTACTGAGGCCCTTATAAACTTTAGCCAGGATGCATTCTTGCCCTCACAGAGCTGAGCCGTGAAAATATTTTAAAACAACTTTAATAAAAAGGAGGAAACATGTCATATCCTGCTAACACACCACTCAAATGGTTCACAGTGAAAAAAAAATGGCCTTTCTTATGTTTCTTCTAAATCCCATTCATTTATTTATCCATGCTGATGGTGTTCTTTGGTATGTTTTATCTAAAACCCATCCTGAGACCTTATCCTTCCAAAATGAATTCCTGAAGATTAGACCTAGAACCCCGCGACACAAACTCAAACTGGCCTTTCTAAGCATGATCCCAGTCTTCTTTGATATGTTTTCTGGAGGAGGCAAGGAGGCAAGATGGAATCCAGACCAGGATTTCATCAGAATGGAAATTCCCTTTATCCATGGAATTTTGAAAATTTTCTGTAATTTAGTCTTTGGGAATTAAGTCATTGAGGTTAAAAGACCTGTTTGGTGTCAAAATCTTCCTACAAATTTAGATTTAAAAAATAACTTTTTTATTTTGTTTTAAACCTCAACATGAAATTCATAGATACATGAATCCCCCCTGTGAAGAAAAGCTTCCAGTCACGTAGGCTGGAGCCTGCTTTGTAACTTACAGGTTTTCTTCCCTCGTAGCATAACTTTTCTACCACTATTCCTGGACCCTACCCTTCTACAGCCTATTTCCTAATATTTAGACAGACCTTTGAGGGCTAACTGTAGGCATTGAGAAAGTCAGTGACTTGCCCAGCATCACAAGCGTGAACAGATAAAGATTGAATCTGGGTCATCCTGGCCCTGAGATCAGACTCATACTGCCTATATATATAGAAACAAAATTATAGTAGTGTCTTCTATTTCTATATAGTGGCAGGAATTTGATACTGACAATGTTCTCAACCACCCAAACAATGAATATGTGCTTGTTTAAAATAAAACCTTTTTTATTTATAAACATAATTAGATTATATTTCAAAAGTGAATACTTTTGACATGTATGACATTTTCCATGGAGAAGACTTGGTGCAGACCTAGAACTACAATGTGATTTCCTCCAGGCTAGAGGTTACAGAGAAGACACCACCTTCAATTCGTAGAGGCAATTTCCTCATTTGGAGGCTCTCTAAAATCAGCAAAAGCACAGGTCTACTTCCTATTCCTAGAATTACTAATCGTAAGATACCCGTATAGTGTAATCATGTTGACAGGGTATTCAAATTCGTTTTGAAAATCTTACAATGAAACTGGAGAATCTTAGGTTCAACATAATATTGGCTTTTTAGCATGGGTTGATGGTTCACAATCATCTCAGAGTTGATTTTACGTCCCACAACGTGTGTGAGTATAGATAGATAGTATATGCTGTGTATGTGTATAATATATTATGTATATTACATATATATACATATATGCATTTACATATGTATATTTCACCCTTTGTAATAGATATACTAATCATAAAAATTAGAAACTCATTGCTCTAAATGACATAATTTCAAAGAACTGATTTCACTAAATTATTATTTTTCTCCAAGGCACTGTAGTATATGGAATGAGTGTTGAATGTGGAAACATGGGATCTGCAGATCTGCCCCCTCACTAAATTGTGGAATTTGGGGCATGTCTCTTGACTTGGGGAGGTCTTAGCTTCCTCATGAGTAAAATGAAGACAAAATGTCTTCTGATATTCCTCTTAACTCAGCCTCTGATAAGGTTACTATTCTGTTATACTCTCTTGTCTTTCTGCTTTACTCTTCCCTTTACAGAATGGTCTCCTTTTCTAATCTCTCTTTTCCATTTGTATCCTACTCATCTTTGGTGATTCCCCCCTTTTTTCCCCAAAATTCAACTTTGATCTATAAAACATGGATTATTATTGTATCTTTCTTCCTTTTATTTGACTAATGTTATTTTTGGCTGAAGAAAGAGGAAATGAGTTGGCTACAGTAATCCAAGGCAAGGACAAAGTTTCATTCTTCCTCTGTGTCAGCTGATTTCAAAGTTTTGTCAATCCCTGATGGATCTTCTAACCCCACCCAAGAAATGCATTCAAAATGTTGAACTATAGACAGAAGATGGAATATTATGGGTGCATTATCAATCATCTTGAATACCAAAAAATTAATTTAAAACTAGTAACAGTGAGTTAATCATACCATCTTCATATGCATGCAGGTAGGAACTAGACCTGTCATTTCATTGGTACAAGGAACTCCCATGTTAAGAAAGTTCATCTACTAATGCAAAGTCAGGGTCTTCTTCTCTTCAATTTGTGATCAATTATTAGAACACTGAAAAGTTAAGTGACTGCCTAGAGTCACACAGAAAATATGAGTCAGAACTAGACTTGAACATTGGTCTTCCAGGTTCAGAAGTTACCATTATATCACATTACCTCTTCATCATCTTTTTACAGGGAAAATATTATCTTATTTTCTCCAGGTGAAGACTTGGGGAAAGGATAATTATTATCTTATTGAGAATTGCATTAACCACCAAAATGAGATGATAGATTTAAATCTGGAAGGAATTATAGAAACTATTAAATCTACCTCTCTCTTACTTTACAGAGTAGAACAGTGAGGCACAGATGGGTTAAGTGACTTGCCAAGGATTATAACTACTAGGCAGAATTTGAACCCAACTCCTTCTGCTTCCACTTTTAAAGACCTATCCACCGCACCATGAATGTATTTACCTTTAGCTTACGTACAAGCTTGAACGTTACTGTATTTTAATGACTAAAGTTGATGACAATGGATTTTGATTATTTTTTCCAATGATATAGTTTTTAACCAATTAATTGGCTCAACTTGTAGTCATATGATCATAACTCAAGAGCTAAAAAGAACCTCTTGGCCACTGAGGGCAACCCCTTCAATTTACAGGTATGGTAACAGAGATTCAGGGAGCTGAACTAATTGGCTCAAAGTTGGGTATATAGTAAATGTAAATGTCAGGGATAAGGATTGAAACAAAAGCTAAAGAAGTATTCTTTACATTGTACCGTTTCCAGAAGTCATTTTTTTTTACAAATATATACATACATATATGTATGTATATATGTATATACTGTGAAAATATTTATTCATAGACACATATATATCTACAGATATTTACATATATGTGTATAGAAATATCCATATATGTGTTTATGAATAGGTGTTTATATTATATCATATATGTGTATATATGCCCCAGGCAATTCTCTAAAACACTAAGTTGAAGAGTAGTTTCAATTTGCAAGGGAAGAGGGAGTTTCCAGAGTTCCCCTATTCAAATGAAATCATAGGCATAATTTAAAACAAAAAAGAAATTATCTATGACTATAGCTATGGAGAGAGATAGAGAGACAGAGACAGAGAGACAGACAGATAGAGACAGAGGCAGAGAGAGAGACAGAGATACAGAGTCAGCGGCAAAGAGAGACAAAGAGGGAGAGAAAGAGACAAAAAGAGAGACGGAGTGGCAGACTGAGACAGGGACAGGAATAAAGAATCAGTCATCTCAGCTTTTACTCCTTTCTTTCTACATAGGAGTCTATAAAGTATAAGAAACAGAGTGGTAAAGCAGAGGGAGGCAGATAGACTTGGGTTCAAGTTCCCTCTTTAACACATCAATTAATAAGCATTTATCCTTTGCAAAGCAGTAATACTAGTGATCATGGGGCAAATATCTACAACCACACTTCACAAGTGATTGACCAGTCCTCATTATTGAAGGGAGAGTCCCCTCCACCAGCAGGTTCCTCCACGATTACATAGTCTCCCCATCCTTGACCCCAAAGCAAAATAAATTTGAGAACTTTTTTTTCCTTTTAATCAGAGTTCTAGGGAATACATGAAATGTGGGGAAATAACTCATTTTTATAAACACTGCCATGGCTTTCCCAGATCCTTGAACTGTAACCCTACAACAACATTTTTATTATGTGTTCCTGTGAATGACTTGGTGTTTTTAATGATGTGGAATTGGAAGGCCATCCCAGAACGCTTTTATCAGGCACCGTGCTTTGGAAATATTTGTCATGTTAACAGTAAAACAGTTCAGGGCAAGTTTTTTGTTTGTTCGTTTGTTTTTGTTTCTTTGGTTTTTTTTTTCCCAAAAAGTTCACAAATGACTGGCCATATCTCTCTTGGCTCCAGTATGTGGGATCATAGAAGTAATTCATGTCTTTATACCTTTCACTTTGAGCCTTTGAAGAAAATAGAGGAAAATTTGAGAATACTGTTGGAATACTGAACATTTCTTACCAGATGTCAGTCTTAAGTCATTAACGTTCAGAACTGGTCAAGAAGATTCAAATATAAAAAGCAGCTAAGGGCAGTAACTGTTAGAGTGACTGGACATTAGTTCCAGTCCTGGTTATGCCACTCATTCTCTCTGGACCTTAGTTCCCTTATTTGTAAAATGAAAGGTTTTGGACTTGGAGGTCTCTAAGATTCATCCCAGCTTTAAATATATGATCCTATGACCTGAATTTGGGTCTCAGTTATTCCACCAAAGATCTAAGTCACTTTAGAAAAATCACTTAACCTTTTATTTTCATATATGACCAAATAACCTCTTATGTATTAGTAATATTGATATCATGTATTAGTGATCTATTGTAGATTATAGGATAAAATCATGACTGTTCATAATAGAGAACAGCATCCCATTAACCTTGGAGCTGGTGAATACAGCATCAACACTCCTCACCCGCATGAATCACTGTCACTATTCCATTGTGACTTTTCTACTCATCCATCATTTCCTAGTTTCCTAGAACACTGCTGACCAAAACATCAGATATTTGATTTCCAATGAAAACTTCTATTGAGGTGTCAGATAGAACATCTTTATCGAGAAATCCTGTGGTTAATAGCTTAAAAGTCTACTGACAAAGTGACTATGATTAATGAACGTGCCCCTCCACCAACTACAGAGTATCCCCATCTCTGGTGTTAACCAATCATGAAATCATATAATTTATTCCATTTTTATTGCTCTCCCAACTGTATAAAAGTAGCTAGAACTCAAGGAGAAGGGTCCCTGATCAGGAGAAAGAACTCTGACCCGATTAATCAAGTACCTCCAGACTCCCTAAGAAATTAATTACTCATGAAAAAAAACCTGCATGTTGACTGTACAACTTCTCTCAACCTTAGTTGTTTTTTTTTCTTTCATCTACAAAATGTGCATAATTTTAGCAACTACCTCACAGGGTTATTGTGAAGATCAAGTGCAATAATATATGCCAAGTGATTTGTAAACCTTAAAGCGCGACAGAAAAGGTGAGTATTATTAATTATGCACCTCAAATATAAGCCCATATTTTGACACTTCAAAAAATTTTAATCAGATTTTGTGGTGTGTTTTAACACTGTGTTAATAACTTTTCTTCACTGCTGACTTCCTGGGCTAAATAAGTCCTGGATTGTTTGTTCCACCAAACCAAAAGCTTGGGACAAACTTTATTAGTACTTATTTATTTACTTAGCAGTATTATTTTATTAGTAGCATTATTAGTATTATTTTAATTTTCATTTATTCCTATTGACTTAGATGTTCTCTATGCAAATAACAGATTTCCAAAGACCTTGTTCTTAAAGGTGAAATGGATCTTGGAGGGTCTTAATTTACAAATCAGAAAATAGAAGCCAAGAAAGAAGTAACTTGCTCCAGGGAACATAAGTATCAAGCCTAGGTCACACTGGCTTTGAGGATAGAAGCAGATCAAATTTGTAAGGTGCCTTGCAAACTTTAAAATGTTATCTAACAGGTATATATTGAAAACTGAGATGAATTTTAGAGGCCATCTAGCCCAAATTCTTCACTTTATAAATGATAAAACTGAGGTCAAGTGAACATCAGAATCAGGATTTGAACCAAAATCTTCTTATGTAGTATGGTGCTTGGAGTCAGGAAGAATTCAAATCTGGCCTCAGATACCACCTGTGTGGCCCTAGGTAAGTCATTTAACCTGTTTGCTCACTTCCTTCATCTGTAAAATGATATGGAAGAGGACATGGCAAACCACTCCAGGATCTTTGCCAAGAAAACCCCAAATGGTCATGAAGAGTTGGACATGACTGAAACAACTGAACAAATTATGACTTCAAAGCTAGCCCAACTCCTCACCGCCCTATAGCTACTTCTTACTAGAGCACAATTCACTTGACTAATGCTGAATTTCTATCATGTGATGTTGAAAGCTAACAAGGTACTTAAAAGAGAGGAATTTCCAATGAACTTACCCAAATCAGAACACTGAACAACTCGAAGATGGCACTGGCAACGAAAAGGGCAGACTGGACCGATCAGGTCTGGGTCAAAAATACGGTCGGTGGGATCTACCCCAGAGGCCTCATCCTCGAGCATAAAGTCAAATAAGCCAGTTTGAAATGGCTTGGCCCAGCAAAGTGGTACAAGAAGGAAGAAGATGATGGATTTCATGGTTTATTTCATTGATTTTTTTTCAGGAGCAGAGAACCTAGGGACCAAACAAAAGGGTTAGAACAAGATAGAAAGATATCATTACAGAATTATTTCATCAACAGTATCTCATCATAGATGCAAAATATCAAAAAATAGCAAGAGAAGTGTCTGCTTTTGCATAAGCTAAGAGAATATTAAAAATTCTGATTGTGGATCAATTAATTAGCATTTGTTAAATGCCTTCTATATAACAGGTACAGCACTATGGCTGTGGCTATAAAAGTAATTAATAGAAACCCTATTTTTTAAAAAAGTGTACATTCTAAAAGAACAGGAAAATTGCAAGCACATTTCCAGAGTATGTAATTGGAAGGATGGGAAGAAATATGATTTAAACTGCCTGTTTGCTGCTTAGGTGTAAAATAATCTCATATAGTTTCCATACCTTATAACCCAGAAGTTCCACTGCCAGGCAAAGGAGACTGAAAGAAAGGCTTCATGTACAACAATCTAACTAGCAATATTTTTTGGTTGTAAAATGTAATCCAGTTGTGACATAGAGTCCCATGGCATAGACCCTCATTCTTGCTCCCTGGGCTATTCTCTTATCCCACTAGCATTTATGCTGGCAGGTCTAGGACTCTGAAAGGAAAGAATATCTCTCAAACCTAAGGATAATCCTCATGTTGGGGATTTTTTTTTTCCACTGCTTGCCACTGTCACTACTAAGCACCTACTGGTATGTTTACTATTTATACTGCATTAGCCACCATGATACCATTAACTCACACATAAAAGACGTGAAATAGTAAGACAAAAGCAATATCATATTTACTCAATAGAAGATCAAAGAAAGAATGATAGCATGATTTATTCAACTGAATGCCAGAACAGGAATATTATTAAAATCCTTCATAAAACTAGGTCACACTCTCTCATCAATGTGCATAGTACACTATAGAAGCTCAGCGGCAAAGCACATAATTAGATACAGCAATAAACCTAGGGCAATTCTGGACTACAGGTCACAATGTCTTTGGTTCCTCCAGGAACAATCTTCCCTACTTAAAACCACTTCTGTAACACCTGATCCCTTTCTGGTTCTTAACAATTTCTTGCCAGACAAAGTCACTCCTCTTCTGCTCACAAGATTGATGAATTAATAACAAGCTCTTTTCCCTCACTGCCACCCTTAACAGGGCACTAAGAAAAAAAATGTTATGCTCTTTCAGTGAACATACTCCTGAAATCTAAAAATAGCAGATGATTATGCTTTGTTCAATCAGCCCCAATTGTCTTCTCACAGCAAAGCCCAGCTCACAGCAAAATAAATGTAAACTTTCTCCCTCTTAAAAAAGAGAGGACAGTAGAAAGCAAAACGGCATCTGTGGGAAGTTTCTTTTCTCTCAACTGTACATAACAGTAAGATCCAACACATCCTCCAACAGAAAGATCAATTCCTTTCTAACAAACTCAGGAGCAGTGATTCAAATCTTTCTCCAGTCACGTAAAGAATAACTTTCATTCAATCAGCTGAAGAGTTATGTTTCATCTGGAAATATCCAATGTATTTTGTACTCTTAGACCAGCCATTCTCAACCTGTAGGTTATGTTCAATTTAAATACATACTGCATATCAGATATTTACATTATGATTCATAACAGTAGCAAAATTATAGCTATGAAGTAGCAACTAAAAGAATTTTATGGTTGGGGGCTACCACAACATGAAGAACTGTATTAAAGGGTCCTGGCATTAGGAAGGTTGAGAACCACTGTCCTAAACTCAGTTTACCCCCCTGTTCCTAGAGCTCCTCCTCCTCCTCCTCTTCCTCCTTCTCCTTTTCCTCCTCCTTCTACCTCTTCTTCCTCATCTTCTTCCTCTTCTCCTCCATTTCCTCTTTGTCCTCTCTCTTTTCCTACTTCTTCCTCTTCTCCTCTCTCTCCTTCATGTTCTTTATTTTTTAATCACCTTAATTACCCTATTCTAAAAGAATTCATATAAAAGGAACATATCAGTTTTAAATATCATTTTTTCTTATCATCTCATTCTAAATGGATATAAAAAGTGTCTTTACCATGCATAAGTAGTTTTAATATATTTGTCCTTCTGATGTTCTTGTTAGAAGATTTTTTTTTAATTTTCAACAGATTGCAATTTTCCTGTTGAAATTTGAACATTCTTCTTTAAAGAGAAAAATTACTTTAAAAGAAACTGAAATACTGATATGCAGGGCTCATATAGGTCTGAAGAATAATTTGAGGCACATTACTTACCTCCGATAAGCAGTACCAAAAGTTATATTAACTTTAGAAAAATAAAATTACACTGGCCAAAATTCTTATACAAGCAAAGCTTAAATGTTAAGACTAGTTAGTTGACATTTAATAATGCATTCCTATTAGGACATTAAATTAGACACTGTAACTTGCCAGAAATATTTATTTTTTATTGAAACATAATTTATCTTCAAATGAAATAGTGATGATACCTTCACGCTCTCTTAACTTTGAGGATAAGTGGAAGTTTTACAACATTTGATCTTATCACTTCAGTAACCTAAAATATATATTCCATATTACTGTCGATAGTTAAGGTTTGTGTCTAAAATTAGAGCAAAAACTACATTTCCAGTCTTCTCTTTACTCTTGTTTTTGCATTCAAAGTTCCTACTCAGCTCTGGTCTTTTCATTGGAAATGTTCAAAAGTTTTCTACTCCATTAAGATTTATGACTTCTTTGGTTTGTTTAATTTTTTTGCCTGAAGGATTATATTTAGCATTTCAGGCTACTTTATTTTTGCTTGTAATACCAAATCCATTATTTTTTGGAACATATAATTCCACGCTCTCCTTTCAATTTTGTAAAACCTGCCAGCTCTTGTGAAATCTTAACTGTGGTTCCTTGGCATGCCTGGAACTTTTCCTTTGTTTTTAACAAGGTTGTAGGTGGATTCTTTCTACATTTGCTTTTGCCTTCTTTTTCTAATAGATCTGGACAGCTGGGGAATTGTTTTCATGATTTTTAGGTTGTCCAATAATTCTTTTGTTAAATAAGTCGATATTAATATTTTCTATCTTTTATGTCGTCATAGTTTCCCCCCAGTATCTCTTCTCTCCCCCCTCCCAGAAGGGGCAAAAAAAGAGAAGAAAATTATCAGAATAACTTTTCATTAGTTGAAAAAGTATGAAAATATGTGCAATGTTTAATATCTGTGGAACTCACACCTTCTGAAAAGGGTGATCTCCTTATATATTTTCTTCAGAGTCACAACTGATCTTTAATATTATGTTATATCAGTGGTTATCAAATTATCCCTCATTTATATACTTTTGGGGCAGCTGATATTTATCTCAAATATTTTTTGTATTTTATTCAATTTTGTGACTTTTATTTCTCTTTTTTCCCCCTTTCTGTTTCATAAAGTCATTGACTTCCTTGGTATATTCTAGTTCTCAAGGAATCTGTCACTTGGGTAACCACTAGATTTTCTAGGATATTTATTCTATTTATTTCCTATGGAATGCTTATTTCATTTAAAAATGTTTTTAAAAATAATTTCTTTTAGGTATTTCTGTGTTTTTTATAAAAATTCATTTTTTTTCTCCTTTGAGTGTCTCCTGGTAGTTGTTATGATGTTACCATCTCCTTCTAGGCCACATTTGGGGGCATTTCTGGATCTAATATACATATAGTAGCTTGTTCTAGTATTGTGTCATTGCCAGATCCCACCTGCACAGCACTTTTGAGTGGGATGGTTGGCTTTACTTCATCTCATGCTAAGTCATTTGAGTTCTTGCACTGATCTCTACTTCCTGATGTTCCTCTTCAAATTCTGAATATTAAAGAGTCTGACCACTAAACCTCCAGGGCTCTTTATGGGATTTTGCAATGCAGTGCCAGGGACCTCAGACCCAAAAGGACTGGGATCCCTTGATCTAAGCTCTTCCATAAGCATGGGCACACCACAATGGTTGTTGGTGACCTGGTTATTCTGCTAGTAGCTCAGCTGTGGGTTCAACTATTCTGACATTTTCTTGGGATCCCTTCTATTCTGACTTCCCAAATTCTATATGCATCTCTGACCCATCCTTGGTCCCACTAGGAGATATCTTTAGGGTTGTTTGCCAGTACCTGTTGGGACCAAGCTACTGGATAACTTTTATTTTTCTTCTTTGAAATTTCATGGTGGAAGAAGTCACTCACTCACTATAATTTCTCTGTGAATTCCTTGATCATTATTTACCCTAGTGAGGTTTTAAATTTTAATAAGCCAAAGGGGTCTGATCTGACTACTTCTACTCAAACTGCCATGTTGGCTGGAAGTATTTCTACTAGGTTCTTAATAACTTTTAATGCCTTAAATCAGAAACTGCTGGTAGTTGGTTACTCAGATTTACTACATAATGGAAAGACCAAAAATGCTTCTATCTGTCAGGTATGAACTCAATAGTCCTTATATAATCTTCCCATGATTTCCCAAATAGATACTTGATTTATAATTTTGCTAATTAAAAACTTTAAAATTCTAATACAGTTATATATAAATTAGCTGACTGACTATAATGATCTGTCAACACTATCACTTCAGCTGTTCTGCTTCAAATACAGTGTCTCCATAAAATCATCTGAGAAGCATTTCTCTAGAGCCCATTGCTAACCTTCATGTTTTCCCGAGAGAGTATGGATTCTGTCATTTTTCAATGCATAAATGTTAATTTTCTGCCATTTTCAAGGTCCAAGTTATTCATATGTGAAAAGTCAAGTACCGTATAAAAGAAGTAAAAACCAAAATGGGTGACCACTGATTGGTCAATGGAAGAGTTGTGGTATGTGAAAATAAAGGCATATTATTGTGCAAAATAATAACTATGAAGTTTTAGAGAATCATGGGAAGATTTATATAAACTGATGCAGAGATAGGAAAGCAAAACCAAGGAAAAATACACACAATAAATACTACCATGAGAATTGAAACAATGACCAAAAAATAAATGATAAACCTAAAGGCTGTGTAATTATAACTACTAGTCCTAAGACTAGTCCCAAAGAATATATAATAAAATGAACTTCTCTTCCATATTTGCAGAGGTGGAGCATTTCATATACTGTCAGATTCAGTTAATATTGAAGAGATGTTTTGTTTTTCCTCTTTAATACAGAGATTTCCTAGGTAGGAGATGATGAATGACATATTCAGAAATAATTAGGTGATAAACAAATTTAAAGAATCATTAAAATATGAAAAAAGTATTTTGTTTAATGAGTCATTTGAAGTTGAGATAAGCCTAAACAGTGTGGTAGTATATGTGTGTGTGTGTGTGTGTGTGTGTGTGTGTGTGTGTGTGTGTGAAGGGGAGGGGAGGGATTTTAGCATGCAAGCTACATAAAATATGCCAAAGTCACAGAATCATAGATAAGTGAAATGTAAAGAAATTTGGAAAATGGAAATGACCACAAGATAGTATCATCCAGATCACTCACTTTTTGTTACTCTAAAGCAAATATGCCAAGGGAGACGAAGTAATTTGCACAAAATCATACAGATAGTAGGAATTAGAGCCAAGGTTTGAACTTATGTGGTGTGATTCCACAGTCATCATTCTTTCCACTACCCCATGATGCCAAGGCTCAGTGTATATGTGACTTACAAAGAGCAGATTAAACCACGTGTTCACCAAACCCAAGATTCAATTCACTTAAGTCATTTTACTATTCTGATTCAGTTGACCATGAATTCAATTTAAAAGCTAGGTGCTTAATGACAGATGACTGATTAGATTAGGTTGGTTGGTAGATTGATTAAATTAGACTGATTTTTAGATTGATAATCTACATACATACATGTAAATAGATAGAGGAGATATGCAGTAAGTGAAATAGAAAAATGGTATAGTAGAAAGATTGGTAGATTTAGAATCAAATGATCTGGGTTCAAAGCTTTATTCTGCCACTCATTACCATTGTGACTTTGGAAAACATTGCATAAACCTTCTGGGTCTCATTTTTCTCACGTATTGAATGAGGTTGATGGGCTAGATGGATTTTAATGGAGGGAGGGAGGGAAGGAAAAATAGAAAGAGAGACAGACAGAGAGACAGAGACAGAGAGAGATAGAGAGTGACAGAGACAGAGACAGAGAGAGAGGTGATGATGATGATGACGACAACTGTGTGTATATATGTGTGTGTTTGTGTGTGTGTATGAATTATATTGACCTACTTGTTATCCACTTAAAAGGAATCTCTGAAATCATCAGAGTAGAAAAGTGGTGGTGTACAAAAAAGTGGTGGATTTCAAGTTAGAGAATCTGGATTTTCATCCTGTATCTGCTGCTTATGACCTTGGGAGTTCTTGGTGGCCCATTTTCCTCATCTCTACAATGGACTAACTCTGTAAGATCCTTATTACGCTCCTTTCACTTGCTTCTTTGCTCAGCTTCCAATTTCTGAGGGAAGTATATGTCGACAATAAAAAACATACATTGTTTTTAGTGAGGTTTCTTCCCCTCTTTTTTGTCTTTTTAAATAAATTGATCTATTGAATGGTTAATCAAGTGATATATTTGGCCACTTTTGACTGCATAGATGATTAGTTTAGTCAAAAGTTACAATGAACATGGACCTACTTATACAACCAGGCACATTCTTCACTAATCTGGAAAATAGACTATGTCATCTCTGTACTCAATATACTGTCTTAGGTATTGTGAAATGGCAGAGCTGCAATATAGAGGTTTTGCTTTGTGCCCCCCCCAATATAATTTATGCTGAGATGATTGGCTTCATGAAATTATTTACTGACTTATTCAAACTTTTAAAATAAATTTAATTTTAAAATTTGAAGTTTAAACTTTGGATATAGCAGTTTTCCTCCAGAAGCTCTAAGAACCAGTGACGGATATTAGAAAAACAGCTGTTTGTCTCATCTGGTTCTTCCTTTACATTCCAAAGATTTGCCTAAAGACTGCAAATCCTTACTTTGAGCTAAAGGGTTTACTTTGAATGGATTGTACAATAACTTTCTTCCTATGCTAAACCTGCTGATTCCCTAATATTGTTTGGCCATCTGGAAATCTTTACCTTAAATCCAATGGGAAAGGCACAAGTTTATCTTAATTTCTTATACTTTGATTCTTCATTTATCCTGACTATTTATTTCTAATGCAATAAACAAATAATAAACATCCATTGCTGTCCTTTTTCAACCTACAGTTAGTTGTTTATTTAATCAATTATTAATCAATTCCATGTTAATATACATCCTTTTAAAGTCCATTTTTTTCTCTTTAGTTAAAATATGACCTTTAAAAATCTACTCTATTGTTTGGCAGTTTTCTCCAGGACAAAATTAGAGGGAGTGGGATGTAGTCTGCTACACGTTAGAACTCAGAGCTTAGGTCTACCACAAGTTTGCTGGGTTTGCATATTTTCATTCACCATAACTTTGGGAGTGAATTTAAACTAAGAAGTTTCAGTTTTAATAAGCTACATTAATCCCCCAAATAAATATCACATAACAATATTTATTTATTCATTTAAAATAACATATGTTATATGTTCTATTATAAATGTTATATATTATATTATAAATGAAATTTTATATTTATTTCACAAATATCCATAAGTGGTTACTTTCCCCAAAAACAATGTGGAGCAATGGAAGGAACAAGAGATTTGAAGTCAGAAGACATTAGTTCAGTGTTGTTTCCCACTTACTATACTCTGTTACCTTGGACAAGTCATTGAATCTCTCCAGATCTCTTTAAATTTGCTCATAAGTAAAATAGGGATGTTGGAATAGATGACCTTGGAAGTCCCTTCCATCTGTGATCATATAATCTTAATTTTCTGGAACCAGGAAAGGAAATGTATGTGTAAGTTCTAATGTATTATTATGCCCATTTCCCCATAATTTGACACTAAAAAGCATTTCATTTGTCTCATAAGCCATATCAGTTTGCTAAGCATTTTTGTTTTTGTTTTTGAAGAACCCTCCATGGATTGATTCTTTACTTAGTCCAATGCCTCAAATGATCTCTTCTAAAGAGTTTATACCTGTGTCTTGCATGTAGTTTCATAAAGGCTTGTTGAATTTAAACTGCCTGAATTCAGAGTACAGTGTGGGGGTTGGGATAGAGATCTTAGAATTACTAGAAATGTCATCAAATTTCTTGCTAAAATTCCTTTCCCTTACTAGGGGCATTTGGATACCTATAAGGAGAACAATGACTCATTATGCACTTGGGTATTCCCTATCATTACTCAACCTGCTAGGAGTCCCATATGCTATGTGGGTTTTAAAGTGGTACAAGTAAGGGGAAAAAATACACTAAGAAGAAATCCTGACCTATGTGTTTATTTTTCACTCGGTTGACTTACCATTAGTGTTACATGAACAAAGGCATGCAACCTCATTTGTTCTTAACATATAAAAAGGAGAGCTGTGTCTATTTAAACATCCTGAACCTAGTCTAAGTAAGAAGCATTTCAAGATGATTTATCCAGTCTTGTGGTTCTTCTTTGGTCTGCCAATTAAACAGTCAATGAACATGTAAACTGAATATACTAGCAAGAGTCTTCTTTTCCACTGATTTCAGAGACCAAATTGAATAAGTTTTATGTCATCAGAATAACTCTTGCTTTTCCAAGTTACTACAGAAATACTGTTCTATATGCTTCAGTAATAAGAAGGTCTCTGTCATGACATTTATGCCAATGGTATCGATATCAGTGGTCTTGGCCAGAGAACTTTATACTCAAAAGGAGATAAGGGAAACAAGAAACACATGGGGAGAAAGGACTGAGGGTTTGGGGAAGGGGAACAAAAACCTCCACCCCCCGGATCGGTTCACAGGATGAGAAACAAAGCAAACCAATTAAAATCAAGGAAATCAAAACACTTTTCCATAAGTAGGTTAGCTATAGAAGTCTCTTGGCTATGGTTTAGCTTAAAATAGTCAAGGGAAGAAAAAAGCCACAGGCATCCACAGTCCTGGTATCCGACTTTACTGGGGGTCATCATCGTGTTACCATCTCTAAAAAATGATGGGGAAAAATAAACCACACATCCTGATTTCATAGTAAATTTGTCTTATAAAATAGCCACGTCCCCATTCAAGATGTCAAACGTCACTGCATGTTTTGTCCACAGAATCCCACTTCCAGGCATGCAAACTGTTGATATTAAAAGTCCAGAGGCTTGGTGTTCTGTGAAATTTTCCATCTTTCCCCAAAGAATCAGTCTCTTTTACTGATGATCTGCTCTTTGATCACCAGGGTTTTAGATCTACACATTAAATCTCTACAACTACACCCCCTTCCCTCCCCTCCATGGTAGCTTTATTCTGAGGCTTAAGAAGGGCTAAAAGTCTTTAAAAGTGACATTTTAAGAGTTTACCAGGCGAGGGAGAGACAGACTAAGTCGACTAGAAATCAGAAGGAGAAATAAACAAATAAACAGAAACAACAACCAAAAGAACCCTGAATTCATAACCCTACTAGACTTGGCATAACTCAGAAACATTTGCCTGTAAACATGAGTGAAAGAGTCAAAACATTTCATTACCAATATCCATGCAGAAAAACAGACATTCATTGTAAGGAAAAATAAGTCATCTGTGTTTAAAACCATCCATTCGAGAAACAAAACTTAAAAAAAAAAAACATACAAACACCGAAACAAAGTATTCAAACTCTTAAAAATGTCTTCCCCAACTTCTGTTCTCAAGCAAGTAAGAAAATGTAGCCTTAAAGCTGACTCCAGGTTTTCTAGTCCTTCTCTCCCTATCCCTCCCCCAGCTCATCCCTTTTGCTCCCGACTGACCGAAGGTTTATTAGTCTGCAGCAGCGTGCGGGACAATTACTGAAAACCATACCTTTTCATCCAGGGCTTTGCCACAGGAGCCCTCAAAAGCTGAGATGTAATTACAGTAAATGTTCAACCCAGGCAGGGGGAAAAAAAAATTTTGCAGGTGTGGAGAGGAGGAGGAAGAAGGGGGGCAGGTTACTGCTCTGTGACTGTCACTTGGTGGAAAACCTTCTTGCTGCTTTCTACTCCATAGCCCAGTTAGGAGGAAGAAAAAAAAAAGGTTTCCCTCAATGAACACAATCCAGGCTGACACCCACATTAGATCATATGGTAATGATATGTCTCCTGTATTGTAGCCAGAAACTTTATCGGGCTTTTTTTTTTCATTTGCTTTATTTCTTTTTCATCTGTTTAGCATCCCGAACTGCTTGTACTGAAAAGCTGAGAGGCTTGACTTGTGATTCATCTTATTCAGGAGATTCATTTCCTTAAAAAAAAAAAAGAAAGAAAGAAAGAAAGAAAAAGACTTTTAACTGAAGGATTGGCTTTATTTCTTCCTCATCTTTTCCTTCTATCCTAGTTTATAAGTAACATTTATCACCCTGAAAGGAAGACTTTTCCCCACCTTATTCACAATAACCGGAAGGCAAGCAAATAGTCCGACATTTGTCTTGTACTTATCCTAAATGTGTTCTGCATCAAATATGTGAGTAACCTTAAGTTAAAAAGAAATTACTCAATTTTTTCTTGCTTCACTCTGCCTTAAAAAAAAAAATCCCAGAAACTGAAGTCTTACGTCTTAAATGCTATAAGGGCATTTTTATGTATTTTCAATAGCTACCTAAAGGATTCTGGAAGGAAGCCAGAATTTTATATGAAAAGTCTGTCACTTATTATTTTCATTACTCAAATTATCCTGACATTTATGACCAGAAATGTTTGCTATAAACCAACACAGACTTAAAAGTGTACCCCCTCCTTCCCCCAATCCTTGCCTCACAAATGTAAAAAGCACAATAGATCTAACGTCATCGTTGTTATACACACACACACAAAATCATCTATGAACACCAGGATTCTTATAGAACATGCATAACCTAGAAGCTGGTAACATGTTGTTCCGTGCTTGGGGAGGTGGGTTCAAAGAGAATGTAGTTTTTTTTTTTTTTTAATGAATCCAGAACTTTGTTCAGACTTAAATACGGTTATCCAGGAGCTTTCTAAACATCAGAAGAGGGAGAAAAGAATCCAAATCTCCAAGAAAGTGTTTACTTAGTCCCTGAAAAGCACTAAGAACATTAGTAGCAACTCCCTGGTTGCAAATGCTTTGAGTTTTCCCTTCAAAGTTTGAAAAGTTCATGTCTCTGTGTTTTGACTTGCATCTTTCTGCCTGCCCCTAGGCTGCGACCAGGTGCAAATCTGAAGTAAATTTCTTTGAAACTTGAAAGGATGCACCCCTCTTTTCCTTTATGACATTCCCCACCACCACCACCATGAAAGAGCCAGAGACAGAGATGAAGCCAGGGACAAAGAGGCAGAGATGGACAGAGGGGAGGCACTCTACAATCTCTTGCTAGAACATGGTAGATTTAAGCTCAGGTGGGGTGAAGACGGGAGTGGGGTGGGTTTCTAACCTTTTATATTTATATTCCCTCTTTTTAAGTTTCTGTGTAAATTCCACACTGCCACCCAGAAGAAGGTAGCACGACTCCCCCTCTCCTCAAATTATTTCTATACCCTTTTTTGTATTTGGGTTGGTGTTGTTAGGGATGTAATGGTATTTCCTGTGATCAACATATTCACCATCTAGAAGGGCTTAGAAAGGGATAGACTTTCATTGACCTGAGGCATCATTGAAAACTTAGTGAAAATCTTATCTCAACTTCAGAATTGTCTAGTCCCATCCCTGTACCCCCACATTCCCTTCTCTGGTAACATGTAACTTCAAGCTTTATCATTAACAAAAAGTGCTTTCAAGGAAGAAAAGAAAATTAATGATAGACTATGATAGATCCGTGAAAGAATTTAGAGACCATGGAAACCAATACCCTCATTATAAAAAAGAGGAAACTGAGGACTGTAGAGACTATGTGGTTTAACCAAGGCCACACAAATAGAAGATAATGGAATTAGAATCTTAACATTATGCAGTTTGATTCCAACTGGGAGGGGAGGGGTGGAGTAGAACAATCAGATGGGTTTGTCACTTAGCAAGAATAAACATTTGGTATCCATTTGGTGTCCATGTGATTTACAGAGAATATGAGTAAGGCCCCAAGCACTTTGGGTGAACCCCCTTTAGTGGTCCTATGAGAAGATATGGACAGTGATCACAGGATGATCATGCATGTATCAAGGGATACCTAACTCTAAGAGAGCATGGAATCATTGATGTGCTGGAAAGTGCTTCCATAAATAAAGTATATAGAGATGATAATAATAATAATAATATTGACAATTATTTAGTGCCTATGACGTATCAGACACTGCTAAATGCTGAGATACAAAAACATACCAAAAAAAACAAACAACCCAACTAGTCATTACCCTCAAGAAGCTTATGATCTAATTGGGAAGAAAACCCGGAAGTAAATATGAACAAAGCAAGTTCTAGATAGGATAAATAGGAGATAATTAATAAAGTTGACGGTATTAGAATAAAGAGGTGTTGAGGAAGGCTTCCTGTAGAAGGTGAGCTTTTAGTTGAACCTTAAAGGAAGCCACCAAGGTCAGTAGTCCAAGAGGAGGAGGGAAAGGTTTCCAAGTATAGGCTTCCAGTCAGGGGTTTAAGATGTAAAAGTACATTATAAAGGTTATTTCATTCAAAGACTGGGGAAGACCAATTGATGCCCCTGAAATTAAAGTAGTCATTTTTTGCTAGATATTTGTCATCTATGTCTATGGGCAAAACTTATTCTGGAGGATCAAATATTTTGTAATTTAGAGTATCACAATAAGAGGCATGTGTAGACCCCATGCCCCCTCTTCAACTTACTTTATTAGATGATTCCCTGGAACACAGAGAGATTAAACAACTTGTTCAGGATCATAAAAAAAAGGTGTGTGTTAAAAATGAAGATGGGACCCAGGTCTCTCTGGCTTCAGGGTCATGAGAAACTAGAGGGTTGAAACTATTTAGTTACTTATTTACCTCTTTGTTTACTTATTTCTTCATCCATCTATCTACATTTGTCTTTCTCTCTATTTCTCTCTCTCTCTCTTTCTCTCTCTTTCTGTCTTCCTCTTTCTCCTCTATTACCTCTCTGATTTTGAAAAGGAGAGCTAACCAGGCATGGTGGTTCTTGCCAGTAATTCTAGCTACTGGTCAGGCTGAGATTGGCATATCTCTTCAGCTTGAGTATTCTGAATTGCTGTGTGCTATGCTGAGAAGGTGTCCATACAAGGTTTTTTGTTTTTTGTTTTTTGTTTTTTTGTCAATGCAATGATTCCCCAAAGACAAAGAACCATCAGGTTCTATAAGAAAGCATGAACCAGCCCAGGTCAAAAATGAAGCAATTCAAAGCTGCTATATGGATGAATAGTGGGATTGGTTTCATGGGTATGTCTTGTACTTCCAGCCTAGAGAGATGGGAAGACACTGTTAAATGAGGACTGGGAGAGGAACAGGGAGGGGAGGAAAGAAGAGGAGAGAGAGAATGTCAAAATGTTTTAAAGAAATTCTCATTCATACTTCTTACCTAATAAATAACCTATATTCAAAACCACAACTACATTCTTGAAACATCTATTTGTATTAATATTGGTGTGTGTGTGTGCATGCTCTAGTCATATTCATTTGGATTTACAAAGAAATTTTCTAAAATCTCAGGTTTTGTTGCATTGCTTTATTTCAATTTGCAACATTGCTGTGATTTTGGGAAGATGGGGTGTTTATGTAGTGACACCCAATTTGTGGCTGAGTGAATTTTAATCGCAGCAAGATTTTAATGTGTCTATGACTAATTTTGTTCACGTCCAATAGTTTGAACAGGGAGTTGGAACTCAAACTCAGAGCTCCAAAAGATTAGTATGAAAAGTGAACCATTTTGCAATTCAAGGTCTTTTAGGCTAATCCTATACCCAAGTCACTCAAATTAATCCTACTCTCAAATGTCAGTCTAGTCTTCCCAGATATCTTGGCTGCCATATAGAAATGTGAAATATTTAAATTCAAATCACACACACCATCCACTGCTAAAAATGTGTGCACCATAATTTCAACTGACAACTCATCAGTTAGCGGGATAACTGGATTCTGTGTCTTGTCAGAGTTCATCTCAGAACTGGCCATTCTCATTAGCAAAGCAATTGATTTAAGTGACAGTTGCTTATTAGAAGGATGAAGAATGCCAGAGCTTGAAAAGGATTCTTCCATTTCCTTAGAAGCCAGGTGATTTTTTTCACAAACTCAGCGGAATGTCTGAAGACCAGAGTTATATGTCCAGACCAGACCAGTGCCAACAAACTCATTGTGCTGTGCTGTTCTTTTTGTTGTTCCCCTCGCCATAAACAGGTGGTTTTTCAGGCATAGAAGTGCCGTGGGACAGGCAAAATGAAGTCAATACCCATCTCCAATGACTGAAAAAAAAGTTTCTTTGGCATCGTTCCTTTTGCTCCCATTCTCCTCCCTTTCTAAATCTCAGTTCCATTTCAACAAAGTATTCAGGGTCCCACTGACATTCTTCATAAGATTCTAGCCTTCCTTGAGCCTCCAAATCCACTTATTTTAATAGCAAAAGTTGATTTTCCTTTATTTTATTCTCTCAGGGGTTTCTCTGGATAATTTGGTGATCTAATTCAAACTAAAGGCTAATGTGTTATCCCTTCCAGTGGTATTCGCCCACCTCACAATGACTATGTCTAGTGATGAAGGTAAGTATATCTCTAAGGACAGAATTTTGGACACCAGTTTTACTGATGTATTAAAAACCGTTTTTCAGATATGTTAAATTTCATGTCTGCAGTTATAGCAACACCTTAGAATGATCTTGGAATGATGCTTGCAAACATTTTTATAAGGCTGAGTTTTAGGATTGAGATTATTGAGAATGACAGTCTAAATTTATAGTAGTTGAATTTTGCTTTCATTTAAAACGAAGCAATTTATTTTAAATTCCTTTGCCCCCAAATATTTTTCCAACAACAAATATATATGTGTGTATGTATATATATGTATATACATATACATGTGTGTATATATACATATATGTATATAGAAAGTATTGTATTCTGAATTTGAATAGTTGAGTTAAATAAATCCACACATTTGCTGCATCCGAAAATATGTATCTCATTCAGCACCTTGAAACTATCACTCCTCTGTCAAGAGATGAACCACAGGCTTTATCATTGGCATTTTAAAACCATGAAAAATCATTACATTCATCAGAGTTCTTATGTCTTTCAAAGTTGTTGTATTCTTTACAACATTGTTGTGTAAATTGCTCTCCTGATTCTGATCTGCTGCAGTTCGTAGAATTCTTCCCAGCTTTCATTAAAATCTTAATTTTTTTTAGAACATAGTAACAATCTAAACAAACAAAAAGCATATTTTTCCAGCCTTTCTCCTATTAAAAGAAAGCTAGGAAGTGCAGTGTTTTGGAATTGGGAAGACTCATCTTCCTGAGTTGATATCTGACCTCAGATACTTAAGTTTGTGACCTTGGGCAAGTCACTTAACCCTATTTCTATCAGTTCTTCATCTGTAAAATGAACTGGAGAAGGAAATGGCAAACTGCTCCAGTATCTTTGTTGAAGAAAACTCCAAAATGGCAGTCACAAAGAGTCAGGCATGACTGAAACAACAGAACAACAACATCTCCTCTTAAATTATACTCTTTGCTTCTATAAAAAAAATCATTTAAAAATGAATTTACAAGTTTGTACTGATCTAGAAGCATTCCCAAAGGTCCACATACTTTCAACTACTCATATACCATACTTCTCCCTCTCTCAATCAAAATTTGCCTCTGTTTATTCAGTGGCAGTTGGCCAACCCAACAACTTATCACCCACTGGCTTTAAAGGATCTTGTGAGTTACTGGCTGGGAAAGAGGAATCATTGCTGTTCTCAAATACCTTCCTAAAGTAGAGTTTTTAATGTTATTTTTTTTCTAAATGGACAGGCATTTGTGTCTCATTTACTTCTTTAAAGAAAAAGAAAGCCTTTATAAAAAAATGCATAGTTAAGCAATAGAAATCCCCACGTTGGACATGTCCAAAAATGTATCTCATTCTTCATTTCAAGTCAGGATTCTATGTGAGGAGGTACATAGTCTTTAATACTATGAAGGACAACATAATTATAGAAGCTTTATAGAGATTATAAAGCAAAATAGAGTAAGAGACATACACATACAGAGGGAGAGAGAGAGAGGCAGATAGAGACAGACAGACAGAGACAGAGAGTGAAAGAAAATCCATAGAGATTGATGCCCTGCGTTTTAATTTTTAGTGAGATTTAATAAATAGTAATGAAGTCCTTACTAATATATGAAGCACTCAAACTTTTATAATCATCTAATTCTCAATAACATTTAACATTGTAGTCAGACATAAACACAGAAATAATCATATTACCAAAGAAGTTAATGCAACTAAAATATGAAGGCAAAGTGTTCAGCAATGATTTTCTATAAGTAGAATATGAAAACAGAATGTCCTTGTGTGATGCTTGTGAGAATGCTTCTGGGCATAACATGGACAAAAGGATGATCCCTGGAAAGAGGTAGGACCTTATGACAGCACCATGGCCATGGGGGTCAGATATCCCTAGACATCATCCCCTTTGTGTCTTTGAAATTTTTGTTTCCTATTGAGGAGGGCATTATATGACCCCTGATACTTCTGCTGAGCTGCTGGAGTTGTCAGGCACCAGACGACAAGACCATTTGGAGATGTCTTCTTGTCATTATCTTCTGAATGATCCACTCTCCCATAGGGTAGGCTGAAAAATGATAGACTGATGCCAAGCCCCACCCTGAAAATAACCACTATGTAATCTTAAACTCAAATTCTATATTTTAAGGTGTATTTATATCACTAATCTTATTGTACTAACATCAAGTCCGTTTAACTTAAAAAACATATATTAATCCCAAATAGACATTTAATAGGGAAGCTCTGTATCATTCTCAGACCTGATACAATGTAAACAACATTATTACCAACAGGGACATTTTGAAGACCTCATCCACTAGAGGATTTTTTTTTTCATTCCTTACACTGGGTGTCTCAAAAGGTAATGAAGGATAGCTTAAGCAAACCCATCTATCACCATTAGGATTACTTAATATTGATCAGAGAGTCATGAAACAAAGTTGTCTCTTTGGTTACAAGGATTCTTGTATCAACCAATCTGTTGATGAACATGCATTTGTGAAATACCTTTAATAGCAACTGTCTTTAAGGCTTGCGAAGTGCTATGTACATATCAATCCATTGGATCCTAATAACAATTCTGTGAGAGTTATTGTCCCCATTTTACAGATGAGGAAATTAAGATTAAGTAACTTTCCCAGGGTCAAAAGGCTATGTCAGAGTCAAAACTGAAAGTCAGTACTCAAGATTTTAAGGATTCAGTGTTACCTAAGGCACTAAGTGCAACATAGGAATACTAGGGGAGGAAATAATAACAGATACCTTGAGACCCTTCTCTTCAAGAAGCTGGCATTCTATTTAACTTGTAATTATAACAAATACATTTTGTCTACAAAAAACGGACAGTCCATAAAGTATCCCCAGTAGGCTGCTTCTGGGACAGCTACGTGGCACAATGTATAGAGCACTAGATTCGGAATCAGAAAGATCCATCTGGAGTTCAAATCCAGCCTCAGGTACTTACTAGCACCATGACCCTGGGCATGTCATTTAAACTCTGCCTGCCTCAGTTCCCTCATTGGAAAATTGTGATAATAATAGTGCATATGCCCAAGGTAGGTATAGGGGTAAACAAGATAATATTTGCAAAGTACTTGGTAAAACTCAGTGATATAAATAATCAGTTTTTATTATTGTCTGCATTTTAAAATTTTCTTACGTTACAAAGCGGTTTCTTGTTTCCATTTGAAAAGAGTGTTGACAGGATTTTCTCAAAAGTAATAAACTAGAATTCTGTTCCATGTACTTCTGTAGGCTCAATAATTTTCAAGAACGTAAAGGGGTTCTAAGATCCAGAAGTCTGAGAACCATTGCCCTATAAGAATGTGTGTATACATAATATACATAATATGTACACATAATGTGCATAATATGCGCACATAATAATATACATAAATATATACCTGGGCAACTATTAAATATATATAAACATATATGGAAATATTTAAAAATATAATTCATAATTATCAAAATGGATTTTAAAATATTTAAACCTATTTTTAAAAGCCAAGAGATTAGCATAGCAAAGACTTAAGGACTACTTTATAAAGAAATGAGCAAATGCATATTTGAGGGGGAAAACAACACCAAAATGAAAAGCCAAGAGGTTATGTTCACTTAGCATCACTATGTATGAGAATATTTTTAAGTTATTAAGTAATTCAACCAGTCTGTAGCTCTGCATAGTTTATTAGCTTAATTGGATAATTAAATAAGATGAGTTCAAAACATCTCTCATCTCTTGTTCTGTTATATATATAAAGTAAACTACCCAAGTGTTTGGACTTAGGGAAGAAATGAAAAAATTGGGCAAAAAAATAATTTTCAACTTAAACTACTTTTTTATATGAGCTTTCCCCAAGAAAATGCATTATCATTATGTAGAGATTGACTGAATTCCACAGGCAGAGGTGACTTATTTTTCTAGTGCCTTGAGAGGAACAGTTGAATGCTGAGAGTGCCATCACTAAGAAGCATCATGACTCTTCAGGGAAAATTTTCTGGTTGAAGAACTGATGTTTTTTTTTCTTTCTGCTGCTAGTGCAACTTTGGGTGAGTCACTTGACTATGTGCCTCTGTTACCCTGACTGAAAAATGGGTGAATTACACTATATGTTTTCAAACCCTCCTCCAGCTCAAAATTCTGTGATCTTTAAAATATCGTCAGTTTTCTTACCCACAGTCAAGATGTACAAGATGTCAAAAGTCTTTGAAATGAGCAATCTGATGAGCAAATTCAAGCACAAACTTACAGAGCTTTAGACTAGGCTAAAGTTTTAGCATTTTGACTGATGTCCCCTATCCTTGAATACCGAAACACTTGGGTAATTTACTTTATATATAAAAGAATGAGATAAAAGAGAGGTTTTGAAGTCATCTTATTTAATTATCTAATTAATATGATGGACTCTTTAGAACTCTGGGAGGGCTTAATTATCTAATAAGAACTGGAATAATCACTCAGCCTATAAATCAGTAACCATTTGTATGGCACCTGCTTGGCCAGGCATGCTATTAGGTATCACATATTCAAAGAAAATATTCCCTGCCCTGGAGGTGTTTATAATCTAGGTGAGCTGGGAAAAGACGTCAAAGATACTGATTACTAAATTAGCAAATATCTGTGGCTCACCTACTACACACTAAAACTGTTCTGTTCAATCTTATCTGGCTCTTCGTGACTGTATTTGGTGTTTTCTTGGCAGAGATACTGGTATGGATTGAAGTTTCCTTCCCTAACTCGTTTTGCAGATGAGGAAACTGAGACAATCAGAGTCAAGTGACTTTCCCTGGGTCACACAGCTAGTAAGTATTTGAGGATAGACTTAAAGTCAGATCCTCCTGATTCTAGTCACCAGGCCCTATCCACTGCATCACATTGCTGCCCTGTCCTGACCAGGGATACAAAACCAAGTAACAACCAAAGATGAAAGAAATCTTGCTTTAATGTGGTATAATGTTCTATTGAAAAAAAACTGAGAATATCCAAGAATATGCAGAGGAAAAAAACCTCAAAAATATGTACAACACTGTTAAATACAAAATAAGGAGAGAGACCCCTAGAAATTGAGGGGATCAGGAAAAACTTTGTGCAGAAGGTGATACTTGAGCTGAGGTCTGAGGGAAAGATGGGACTCTGTGACAGCTCCCCATTGGTGGCAGTGAGGGGGGAGAACAAGACAGGATTGTGACCGCCAGCGCAAAGATACAGATATTAGACTATGGGATGTGAGAAAAAGTAAAATTACCAGTTTGATTGGAACACGTTGCACATGAAGGGGAATAATATGAAGTGAGAATGAAAAGGTGGATTGGGGCTAGGTTATTAAAGAGATTTGAATGTTTTATTTCTCTTTGTAGGCAATAGGGAACCGCTGAGATTCATTGAGTTGCTGTTGGGTAACAGTCAGATTTGGACCTTAGGAAATCCCTTCATCATCTAAGTGGAGCGAGGATGAGAGAAAGCAAGAAACCATTAAGTTCTGAGATCAAGTAGGAGACTTCTGCAGTAGTATAGGAACGAAATGACTGGGGCCTCCATCAGGGTATGTGAATAGAGAGAAGGGGATGGATGGGAACGATATGGCCGAAGTATTGCCTGTCCCTACTTGAAATCATTTTTGCCACTTTCAGTCTCTACAAAGAAAACTCTGCGCTGGTGTAAAAACCGATAAAAATACTTAAGAGGGCTGATCATTTCTGAGACCAAATAAATACCGCAAGAGGGAGAGGCTGTTAATTAAATATTAACACTGGGGGAGGAGATGCTGAGATTATAATTTCCTTCAACAATGATGTTCCCTCCTCTTAAATCAGTCAGTGGCTCAAAATAGATTAGGGGTCAGAGGGAGATTTGTTCTTCTTTTTTTCATGAAAGCCTGCCATTTTGTTTATATTGTTGTCTGAAAATTCTGAGCTGTTTAATTTGGAGTATTCAAGATGCAGGTCATGTCTGCACAGTGTGTACTTACCCTCTGAGCAAGCGTCTATTTAGTCTGCAAAGATTCTGCTTTTCATTTGGTCCCAAGCCAAGAAAAAATAATTCACCCGAGCCCCAGAAGCTTGTTTGTGTCACTCACCGTCTGAGGTCTGCTGCTCAGAAGCAAGGACTGGGCCATTTGGTGATCGGATCTCTTTTTCTACCTTGTACAGTGAAGGATGGCCTGAGAGCCACAAGAAGGGGACTGAAAGGCTTGGTCAACTGTCCTCACGGCAACTACTACCAAGAGCTGAAATATTTCAGGAATCAGATAATATCAATATGGTGGATATGCATTTAATTGTATTGCTATAACTATAAAATAGTGATAAATTATACATTCTCAAATGTGTATGTGTGTATACATATATACAATATACACACACAACATATGTGTTTATGTGCATTGGATACATGGGTCTATATATGGATCTTGTTGCACTCAGCATGTCCTCTGCAAAAAGCACTGTATGAAGCATCATCATATGTGTGTATACATACATACACACACATATATACACATATGCATATGTATGCACTTGTATATATGGGGTGGAAGTGAGGCAGGTGCGCAAAGACTTTCACACATCACTTGTATATGCATGTGTCTGTATGTATTTATGCCTGAGTGGGACAAGTGAAAATATTCTCATAAAGTAAAGGCGATGGTCACTAAACTTGAGCTGGGCTTTAGTCTTGATAATCCCAAATTCTGTTCTATACTGTTTCTGCCAGGTGCCTACCTTTGGTAAACAAGAAAAGCTACAAATGATTTATAAATTACCTACTTTTTGGACAAACAAGAAAAGCAACATGTAATCTGTAATAAGCCTACTTCTGATAAATAATTTTGTATTGGGTAGAAGGATTGTAAGGACACACCTTCCCACCAATGGGAATGAAGGTCCGATTCGTGGGGAGGGGATCTGGGGTTTCTTTGGGTGGTCCCAGAATTGTTTGTACAAGGGTCTGAAACCGCTTGCTTGATTTTGTACTTTGCCTCCCTACACCGGTGTATGTTCCGGGTAGGTGACACTCAACTCTTGCAAGATTTGTATAGGAATAAATAGCTTCTGTTTCTCCCTAGAGAAACCTCTGAGTTTTATTTGAGTAATGGTCTTTAGGGCTTTTATCCCATTCATGTCTGTATGTGGAGAGAAAAACAGAGAGAGAGAGAGAGAGAGA
>CM053597.1:178398593-178424592 GCA_028646575.1 Pseudocheirus occidentalis | reverse complement strand
ATATTTCACATTGCCTTCTATTTTTTTCATTTGTTTGGATCTGTTTAATAGTATCATGAGTTCTTATAAAATCATTAGCTTCCATTTGCTCCAGTCTAATTCTGAAGGAATTATTCTCTTCAGTGAGCTTTTGAGAATCTTTTTCCATCTGTCCAATTTGGCTTTTTAAGGCATTCTTCTCCTCACTGCCACTTTGGGCCTCTTTTGCCATTTGAGTTAGTCTATTTTTTAAGGTTTTATTTTCTTCAGTCAGGTTGTTGACTGTCTTTTCATGATTTTCTTGCATCATTTTCATTTCTCTTCCCAATTTTTCCTCTAATTATCTTATTTGTTTTTCAAAATCCTTCTTAAGCTCCTCCATGGCCTGTACTCAGTTCATATTTTTCTTGTAAGCTTTTGATGCAAGAGTTCTGACTTCAGTGTCTTTCTCTCATTGCATGCTTTGATCCTTTTTTGTCCCCCAAAAAGGAATCTAAAGTTGGGGTGGCTGTGCTTCCTTTGCTTGCTCATGTTGCCACTCATTTGCTTGACTTTTGAACTCTTTGCCATGGTAGAACTCTGCTTCCAGAGGGGAGAGTTTTGTCCCAAATTGCTGGTGTTTTTGCAGCTGCCAGAGCTATTAGGAGGGGCCCTCTCAGCTGCCTCCACAACCTCTGGCCACTGATCACACACCTCAGGAGCACTGCCCAGGACCGCAATATAGATCCAGGCAGGTTAAAGCAAGAATGATTACTCTCTGATTGGTAGCTTAGTCCCTCTATGATCTGCAGGCCAGGAGCTCTGAAGCAGCCATGTGGAGGCAGCTGCACAGATGTGCCAAAGCACCTCACCTGCTTCTCACTCTGGGGCAGAGGCTGGACCATGCTCCTAGTTCCCCTCGGTTCCAGCAGGCATCTATTTGTTGATAATTCTGGAAACCACCACTGCTGCTGGTGATCCAGTCTCCTGAAGTCTGCTGCAGCCTCTGGTCAGGGCCACCCTGGGGCTAAAACCACGGCAGAGCTGGATTCTGCTCCGAGTGCTCTGTGATGGACATGTTCTCCCGGCCTGCTGGGCTGCCTTCAGCAGGAGTTTTGTTTCTCTCTGTCTCTTTGTGGGATCTTTAGCTCTAAAGTTTGTTTAGAGTCATATTTTTTTAGGTATTTGCGGTGGTTATGGGAGGAGCTCACAGAGTTTTCCTGCTTCTACACCACCATCTGAAGCTGAACTTTCTTAGTCTCTGTTTCTTCATCTGTTAATGGCACTAGTAAGAGCTGGTGTAAGGATAAAACGGGACACATACATAAAGCACTTTGCAAATCTTTTTTTGTTTTGTGTTTTTGGAGGAGGGGGGGGCAGGGCAATTGGGGTTAAGTGCCTTGCCCAAGGTCATGCAGCTAGTAAATGTTGAGTGCCTGATTTGAACTCAGGTTCTTCTGACTCTGGGGCTGGTGCACCATTCACTGTGACACCTAGCCATCCTGCACTTTGCAAATCTTAAAGTGCTATAGATATATAGTTTATTAGGATATGTGGATGCTGAAGGCTCCATCTAATGGAATGCAATTTGAAGCAGGATCTGTCAGGCTGGAAAGGCTCTGAAAGCAGTTCTGGAAGTAGGCTTATTCTATTCTCTGAAGACTAGGTAAGCATACAGGAGTGGGGAACCTGTGGCTTTGCGGCCTTTTGACTGAGTCCAAGTTTTACAGAAAAAAATCCTTTTATTAAGAGGATTTCTTCCATGAAGTTTGGATTCAGTCAAAGGGCCACACTCGAGGACTTCCAGGGCCCCACATGGCCTCGAGGCCACAGCTTCCCCACCATCACCAGCAAGCTGGTTATAGGGTGATCATTTCTTTCAGTATAGTAACCTAAGAAACAAAGAAAACATTACAAAAAATAATTCAGAGGAATAGAGTAGGAACAGTCATTAGCTTAACTCCTTCATTTTACAGGTCAGGAAACTGAGCCCCAAGGAATTTGATGATTTATCCCAAGTCGTGCAGGTGAGTCATCTGACTCCAAACACAGAAGTCTCTGCACTGATACCTTTTACGTTGTCAGAAAAGATGGCAGAAAGAGGGGAAAGGAGGCAGAAGGTTCTAAGACTCAACTAGATTTTAGACAATCTATATATAAGGATATAGCTTTAAAAAAATTTATAGAGAATTAGAAATTCTTCTTAATATTTACTGTTATCCCTGTTTATCTAAATTTTGCCTATTCACATTCAGATTTATGGATCAGAACATTCAAAGACTGGTAAAGAGATTGAAAGAGCATTAAATGTACTCTTGAGAGCCAACAGACCTTTCCAGACACCTCTCCCCCCTAACTGCCTCCCCCTCAAAAATTGGTGCCTTAGGACAAATAGTGACAGATGTTATAGCAGTCAGGCTCACGGTTGGGCAGATTTATAAAGGTGCCACTGAGCCAAAATGCTGATGGTAAAACCAGACTTTCTGTATATACAAATATGCACAACTCATTTTTTGAATCAATATATATGAACTTTGGTATCATGTGTGTAAGGATGTAAAATGGGAATTTGCTTTTTTGGGAAAAATCATTTTGAAAACCAATAGAGATGGGTTTTTCCACTAAGATTTGCTCATCTGAAACTCTATTGCCCAAATCCTTTGATGTGGGACCTCAGATGGGTCATAGAAGAATGTGAAATAAATGACTACTGAAAACTTGGGTCTGGAGTCCCGACTCTTTTCATGCATAATGGATGTGGACAGTATCAGATCAAGTCATCACAGCTGCCACATCAGTTTTGGCCCAAAATTGTTTCTGTTTCCCATGCTGTCCTCCAACCCACCTAGCTGAAGATGCCACATGCTCCTTCCTCACCCCAACTCCATCCAAATCTCTTCATGCAGTCCCAGTGTTCTGTACCCAAGCAACCCCCTCTAAGTTCCACTCTGCTCTGGAACCAAAGGCATGGGAGAGAAAACTCTGTGGTTAATATTAATGTCTCACATGCTCCTTTTGTTGTCCTTAAGACCTTTTTTGATCTGACCTAGTAAATTGATGATGATGACGACGATGATGGTTATGATGATATTTGGGGAGTACTACTTGCTTTCGATTTCAATTCAATTTGAAATCCTAAATTCTGGGTTCAGGTCTTGTCTTAGACCCTAACCAGTAAGTCCCATCATCTCACTAGGTTTTTATTTCCTAATCAGAAAATAAGGATTCACAGTTTTCTTAGCACCTACCACCCTAGGTGGTTATAAGAAATATTCTTTGTAAAGCTCGAATTGTTATATAAATCTGAGTTTTATGACTAGTAACAGTGGTGTATGACCTAAAACGGTATTGGTAGATATTAAACATCAAGATTCCCCTCCTCACTTTGCCTTCTCAGAATCCCTGGCTTCCTTCAAGAATTGGCCTAAATTTTGCAGTTAGGTTTCTCAGTGTATAGAGCACTGGCCCTTAAATCAGGAGGACCTGACTTCAAATTGGGCCTCAGGCATTTATTAACAGTGTGACCCTGGGGCAAGTCATTTAACCTCATTGACAACAAAAAAAATGGTATAAATCCCACCTTTTCAAAAGAGCTTTCCCAGACTTCCCCTTTGATAAAAATTTCCCCTCAGGAGTTACTTTTGGTCAACCTTGTAGGTATCTTGTATTAGTAATTACATATTATCCCCTCTCAACCCCCCATCACACCATCAGATTATAAGCTCTATGAGGGCAAGGGTGGGGACTGTTCCTGCTTTTTCTTTGTGTCCCTAGCACTAGGCACTATGTCTAACACATTCTAAGCACTAAATAAATACTCAAACATTAATCAGTCAACATCATCATCAAAATATTTTCCTTTCTACTCAGACTCCCAGAAGTTCATTTTTGTTCTCTACCACCAGATCATCACATTGCTTCCTGAAACCCTCTAGAAAACTCTCCCTCCACTAATTAAGAAAACTTAAACTGATGATTTCATCTTCCAGAGGACACCTTATAATATTTTTAAGTAGGCATGACCTTACATTTAGCACCTCATTTCACTGGAAATTATTGGTTATATTTGGTCTTTTGTTTCTTCTTCACAGTATCCACCCAATATGGCCAAAATAATTAGTATTATCTACTGTACAACTAGGGAAACCAGTCAGATCTCTAAGTAACAGATGAACCAGATGAAGGAAGAAACTTCCTTAATATCTCCTTGTATTTTTTGCAATATAGTACAATACATATAACTCAGGATAAAATGTCTGGAATAGCCATCCATTCATCTAAATGCCTCCATCTTAGCATTTTATGAGGTTTTCCCCCATACCTGGAATGTTCTCCGTCCTCATCTCCATCTCCAGGCACCCATTTCCCAACTAAAGCCTTATCATCTTCAAGAAACCTTTCCAGATCCCCCATAGTTCTCATGACTTCTCTCTGTGGCTGATCTCCAATTTATCCTGCCTATATCTTGTTTATATATAGATGTCTTTAGGTCATCTCTCCCATTGTACCGTGAGCTCTATGACAGCAGGGACTGTTCATTTATTTGTTTGCCTTCATTCGTATTCCCAGGAACACTTAGCAAGGCTCCTCTTACGTAGAAGCTACTTAATAAATATCTGTTGACTGACCAACTGATTGCCTACAACATGCTGTCTCCTATTAAAACAAAACAAAACAAAACAAAAACCTAGGAATTCAATCCCTGTTGAAGTAGATTAATAGCATCATCTTTGGGTTTATAAGGATAACAACCCAGTCAAAACTAAATTATCTTCACAATTATTCAATTCATTGTTTCATTTAAGGGAATTCTTAAAATTTTGAGAGCCTAGCCCATCCCCTCCATTTCTCAAAGTTATTAAAAATAACTATTTACTCTAAGCAATATTATTCACAGAAATAAACAATTAAGCATGATTTGTAATTATTTACATTTAAATAAATTAATTCAATAAACCGTCCTATTTTTTTCCCCAGTTAATTCCTCTAAATCTCTCTTAGGATTCTGTTTTCTGTTTACATCCATTAAGTTATTCTCTTTTGTTCTAAAGTGTGTGTGCTCCATTTTTCTGATTTCTTTTTTCCTCTCTCTGAATCATTTTATGATTTTTTTTCCATATTGACATATATGCCTTATATTGGTTTGCATTAGTAACTAGTCTCACACCTTACTGTCCACCCTTAAACCCTCATATATTCTGTGATTGAATGACCCCAGCCACCGTCTTGATATTCTTTTTTCAAGACTCTCCTTCTCTTAACTCCTGGCACCTCCTGATTCCCATCTATCTCACCCCCAGATATCACCTGGTTCTCTCTCCTTCCTCATTTCTACTTTCTGGTCATCTACTCTAGGTTCAAGTCCTTGCTAAAATCTCATCTTCCAAAGGACTTTCCCAAGCCCCTTTCAGGTTTGTGCCTTCCCTTTGCTAATTATCTCACATTTATTCTCTATATCACTTGTTTGTCTGTGTGTAGTTGTTTCAATATTGTCTCTTCCATTAGGCTATGAGCTCCTTAGGAGGAAGGATTTTTGTTTCGTGAGTACTGGTTTTATTCATTTTTCTTTCTCTGTTTTACCAGTACTTAGCACAGTGCCTATTCTGTGGATCTCAATATTGTTGACTTGACTTGGGATCTACATTTTAGAGGTGTGTTTGTATGTCTATGAATGACTTTTTAACAAGGGTAACTATTTTAAAATAGCTTTCTTCCTTTGAAACTCTATGTGTTTTATTTCATGCATTAAAAAAGAACAAAACATCTTTCTAAGACCAAGGGTCCATGAGGTTCTCCAGACTGTTCTAGGGCTTCATGATACCAAAAACAGTAAAGAACTCCTACATGAGAACATTCCATTCAATACCTGACTCACAGTTTATACAACTGTTCCCCAGAAAGACAAGTTAGGTCACTTTTCATATTTGGCAATACACACACACAGGCATATATACATATATATGTACGTATGTGTATATGTGGCAATATATGCATAAATTATCTATCTATATATTTAACAATATGTACAGATATATACATACATATATAAGTGTATATATGTATGTGTGTATATACATATATATGTAGAAACACACATATACACTCTGTATATGCATGTGCCTATGTGTATATGTATGTATATCCCAGAAATATGACCTCTGGATAAGTGGGAAATCTTGCTGTAATGATGTTCCTTAGCAGAAACACATATAGTTAAATATATGCACATACACACATATATGTATGCATATACATATATACACATACACATACATATAAATGTGTGTGTTTATGCAAGGGGCATATATACACATGCACATATGTGTTTATATATATGTATTATATATATATTTGTTTTATATATGTATATGTGTGCATAATATATATATATAAACATTTTTTAAACAGATGCATTTCTTTGGGGGGGAGGAGCTGGAGAGGGAAGTGTCTAAATCTTTCTAAAATGTCTAACACATCTCCCCCATTGTGCTAATTTTGCTTAGTAAAGAACCCCGAATCTTTATTATTCAGTGGTTTCTTGAAGAACATCTATTCCCTTCTGCTATAACAACCAACCCTTGCATCTTCATCTTAGAGGTCTGGGGGGATTTTTTGGTGTCCTCCCTCTCTGTCAAATGTTACTTTTCAAGGCTCCTATCCTTAACAGACTGTTTATCCCATTTCTCTTGGGCCATTTCTAGTCCACCAAGCAGACAACCACATTGGTTATCGTTTTAATTAGGTCAGAGTGGAGAAGACCATGGCTTCAGTGACAAGTCTTTGTGGTAGCAACATCAGAGGCCTTTTCCTGGCTGTGGCTCTCCTCCAGAGAAGATGTGGTTGCCAGAAATCTGCCCTCTGGATAAGTGGGGTCTTCTGTAATTATGTTTTTAGCTGTCAAGACTATCACTATAGAACATAGATTCTGAGCCATTTTCCTAAAAGTGGCCAGGAATTTGCACATTGGATGAAATGCACCATAAGAACAATGGAAATGGAAGGAAAAGGCTTAGAATTGGGTCTGGTCTCTCTTATTCTATTGCATGCGATTTCATTCTACAACCTTTTATCACATTTCCCATGTACCAGGCAACAAGGCTATAAATGGAAAGACAAAATCAAAATCCCCTCCCCTCAAGGAGCTTACCGTCTCCTGGGGAGACAGAGCATATGCAAACATAAATAAATATATGAAGTGAGAGGCATCTGAGAGTTGTAGATTGAAAGTCAACCTCACTCACCATCAGGAAGACTTTGCCTCAAGTTGAGTAATGACACCTATTTGCCATGTGATTCCACAGAAATGACCTAAGCTCTCAGCACCCCAAGCAACACTAAGACTACATGACAGGTGACAGGTTAAGTGAACTGTCTGAATTCACACAGGTAGGATCACAGATCTAAAAGGGGAAGGATCAAGATGGTTGGGTACGTCCAAGGTCACACAAGTGGTGAACATCAGAAACAGGAATTAATCCAGGTCCTCTGAATCTTCACCACTGTACCAGGAAGAGGGCATATGATTCATAACTATATATCATGTATGACAAAAAGATTTGATACGAAATATTCTGCTAAAAACACTTCCTTTTAAGCACAAGCTTAAAGTACAATGTTAGTAATATGAAGAATACATGGACCAAAAAGGTAACTCACAATACTTGAACTTGCAAGCCTTCATTCCATCTATGGAGTCCTGATGGCATTCCCATTAGGTATCTGCTAGATAAACTTCTCAAACTCCCAGAATTTGTACCTTTCTAAAACATATAGCAAATGTTCCTCTCCCACAAAGGCTCATATTGCTTAAAGTTGCTTATATCATTGGACTGACTGTCTTTCCATATCCTTCTCAGACATGTCCACTATGTCTCAGTCACTAGGCTCCAGGAAACAAATGTATCAACTCCAGTGGATACAGTTAGGATCTGATTGTTGATTGGATCTCTGATAGGATCTCCAGACCTCTCAAATCCAGTCGTGATCTAGATATTTCCATCCCTCTGTCTTCCACAATGAGAAGTTATAAGGAAGAGAAACAGAGGTGGCCAGGTGCTCATAACTACCACGGCCAGGTGAGAGAGAAGGCTGCTCTCATCCCTACTCCCTTACTTGGCTCCCAAGAATACAGCTCAAAGTATAGATGCCTCACTCATAGCTGAAAAGAAAAGATACCAAAGAAGGGACAGACCATTCCTTTTGCATACGTACTCAATTTTGTCTTAGCAACCCCTTTTCATTAAGTTATTCTGGTGTCAATGAGAAGAATTTTTTCATCATTACTCAGTAGCAGAAATTTAGGAGTCCTGCCTAGTTGGAACAATGCCTACCTCATGCTTTCCTGTTGTCCTTTGTACTGAAACTAGGTAAAAGATATCTGTATGTTTCAAGGACTGCTTCCTTTCATCCTCCCACAACCAGACCATCCATGCTAGACTAAGAGATTGAGAGCTAGAAAAGGGATTAGACGCCACAGAATTCAACTCCTTCATTGTACAGTTTGTTCCACCTATTCATTCCAGTCATGCAAATGGAACCTTTGAAAATCCAAAGGAGAAGAGTAAAGAACAAATGAACAAAAGGAAAGGGTGTTGCAAGGTTTTCATCATCTAGGTATTCTTTTATTTAAATGCTTCAAATTCTTTTAAGTTTAGCCAACCAAATCCATATGGACACCATTTACATATAGTTATAAATGAACTATTTCTCAGTAGAAAAGAGGTACAAAATAAATTGGAATTTTATGTCTTTTGTTTTAAAATATTTATGGTAACTAAAGCTTGTATTGTAAAGGTTTAGCTTAAGGGGGAAAATGACTTTTCAAGAATTTTCAAGATCAAGGTTCTTTAAAAAAATCATCATGAAAACTGTTGATTAGCTCTCTATTTGCAGTGGGAATGTCAACATTAAAACTACTGTTTTTCACATGATTATATCTACAGAGAAATCCCCATAATATCCCAGTGGATATTAGAAAACCACTATTTTTGATGTTCAAATAAATATAAGGTGACAAAGTTGATGAAATGTAATCATGATTAGCTTGGTAGCTGGATCAAAGTGTCATTTTTTCCAACTGCCAGGAGGTATCATTATTGCTGAAAAGGTCATTTAGAAGTTTTATTCTCTAAGAACCAAAAACATATTTAAGCTAGAAGGGACAATGGAAATAATTTCAACCAATTCACCAATTTTATGAAAAGAAATTGAGGAAAAAAAGTAATTTGCCTACATTCACACTGTTGTGTCCTGTGTGAATTTAGAAATCAGATCTCTTGACACCAGTCTACTGTTCTTTGCACCACAACATCTTGCCTTGCCTATTCACTTTGTAAAAGTTGACTATTCCTCCTGTATCTTTCTTAAACTTAAAGAGCAAAATGAGAACACTAGTTCTCTGTTATTGCTTTCATCTTGAAACCAACTTCTCCTCTTGAGAGAAGGTTAAAGCAATTTGCTTAAAAGCAGTTTTGGTGACCTTTAGCAACGCAGGAACCCTGGGCTTTCAAAAAACTAACATGTGCTGTATTTTCAATGTTTGCATTTGGGAAAAATAGCAAAGTCAGAATATGGCCTTTAACAATCAAAGTAGGACTACTTCTGTGTTGAATCAGGAGAATCTGGAGGGATAAAAGGAACAACCACATGCCATCCTCTCCTATACAAAGCTCTGCTTTCAGATTCATCTAGCTTGATTCAATAAGTTAGGAAATGAAGCTTGATACACTTTTTCCCTTTTGACCCTGTCAGCCTGACCTAGTGGGCATAGGAATCAGCAAGAAAGCCCTGGGGCTGGAAACCCTACACTTATGCTATTTTTTCTCTTCCTTCAATAAAATCTTCATTCTCAGAATTTTCACTTGGAAGTATAAACAATCATTGAGATGATCCAGGGTACAGTTGTTATGGTGTCATGCCTCATCCAGGTTTATCTCATTGAATACAGACCACAGCATAGTGCTTATTCATTCTTTGGGGAAGAAAGTAACTTCAGTTTACAAATTAATTAGTAGCAGAAATATATTTCTACCAAGAAATAGTGTAGTATTATGAAAAGGATGTTAGACTCTGAGGCAATATCAGGAAAGGTTAAGTGACTTGTCTAGAGTTGCATGTTTGATAAGTATTTGAGCCTGGATTGGAAATCAAGTCTTCCTGATTCCTGGACTGGGACTCTTTCTTGAACCACCAGCTACCTCAGATGAGTAACCTGAGACCCATAAAAGCTGAGTGATCTCCTGAATGTCTTATGAGGGCACGACTAAAAAGCAGAAATACAAGTACCCAGGTTTCTTGCCTCAGAGTCTAACATCCTTTTCATCAAGGGAGGATAAATAATTCCTCTAATATATATGAGAGTCTGTGTGTATTTGTTGCAACAACCCTTTGAGGTAAATGCTGTTATTGTCTGCATGTTACAGTTAAAGAAACTGTATTGATCCTTGGAGCAATAGGGAGCTCCTGGAGTTTATTAAGTCGGGGATGGGTGGCCTAATGTGCTTAATCAAAATTACTTTGGTGCTTGAGTGGAAGATGGATTGTAGTGGGAAGGAGAGGATTTGAGACAAGGAGGGCAGTCAGAAAAAAAAAATGCCTTGGGATGAGAAATGGAAGAGCATGGAGGCCAGGGTCACTGCATCAAAGAGTAAGGTGTAAGAAAACTGAAAATATGGGAGGAAAGGTTATAAATGATGTTGAATGCCAAGCAAAGCATTTTGTATTAGATCCCAGAAGCGATAGGGAATTACTGGAGTTTACTGAGTTGGGTGGTGATAAGATCAGACCTACATTTTAGGAAAAACCACTTTGGCGACTCACTAGAGGATGGATTGAAGTGGGGAGAGACTTGAGGCTATTGCAAGAGTCCAGGCATGAACAGATGAGGACCTGCACCATAGTGATGGCACTATCAGGGGAGAGAAGCAAATGTGTTTGAGAGATGTCACTTAATCAACAGGTCTTGGGAAGAGATTGAATATGGGGATGAGAGGGAATGAGAGGTCAAAGATGACATTAGATTGCAAGCTTGAGGTACTGGGAGGATGGTGTTTCTCTTGACAATAAGAGAAGGTAGAAGGCTGGGAGGGTTTAGGTAGAAAGATAACAAATTCTGTTTTGGACATGTCAAGTTTGTGCTGTTTACTAGACATCCAATTTGAGATGTTTGAAAGGCAATCAGAGATACAAGATTGGTGGTTAGCAGACAGGTCATGGCAGGAAAGTAGATTTAGGAATAGTCAGCATAGAAATGGTAATTACATAGGAATTGATGGAATCACCAAGTGAAGTAGTGCAGAGGGAGAAGAGAAGAGAGTTGAAGGTGGAATCCTGGGGGATCCCTGTGGTTACAAGAGGATCCAACAAAGGACAGTGAGAAGGAGCAATCAGATAGGGAGGAAGAGATCCAGGAGAGAGGGGTGAACCAATCCTGTGGAGAAGAGAATGATCCACAGTGTCAAAGGCTGCAGAGAGGTCAAGGAGAATGAGGATGGAGAAAAGCCCTTTGTATTTGGCAATTAGGAGATCATTAGTAACTCTCCAGAGAGTGGCTTCTGTGGAATTATAATGTGAGAAATCAGATTATAAGGGATTAAGAGTGAAAGGAGAGAAAGTGGAGGAACACATTGTAGGCGACTTTGCGAAGGTGTTTAACAACAAATGTCAGAAGATCTTTAGGATGCTAAAGGGGATAGAATAGAGGTGTAGAAACCTGAGACCTCAAAGCCATATGTGGCCCTCTAGATCCTCAAGTATGGTCCTTTGAATGAGTCAGATTCTATCAAAGGCACTTGAGGACCTAGAGGGCCACATGCGGCCTCAAGGCTCCAGGTTCCCCACACCTGGAGGATCAAATGAGGGCTTTCCCACTCACGCCAAGAGTGGGTAGGCACAGGCACCTTCATTGGCAATAGGGAATGAGTAAACAGAAAGAGAGAGATTGAAATTAAGTGATAAGAGCAGTGATGACAGTGGGGTAATTTGTTGGAGGAAATTTCATAGAATGGGATCATATAAACAGGTAGAAGGGTCAGCCTTGGAAAGGAATAATGTCACCCCTTCATCATGTTAGATAGGGATGAAAGAGCAGATGTGGCAGAAGGCATGTGAGTTGTATGAGGAAGAGGTGAGAAGGGGAGTCTTATGGTGAAATGGCCTCAATTTTACCCATATAACTTCAGGAAAGAATCTCAGCTGAGAGGTTGGGGAGAAGAGGAGAGAATGGGGATGGCCTCAGGGAGAATCAAGAGTTCAAGACACTGGAAGACCCAGTTTGGAACATTGGGTAAGGGTAGGCAGCAGGAGCAGTGTAAAGCCAATAGGCTATGGTCAGAAAAGAAGATTTTATAATTCTTGAACATAAACACATTTATAGAGACACACAAGCACGCACATAAATGCAAACATAGTTATATGTATATCTATCTGTCCATCCATCCATCTGTCCATCTGTCTTTCTAGCTGTCTATCTATCTATCTATCTATCTATCTATCTATCTATCTATCTATCTACCTGTCTGCTGTCTGTCTGTCTGTGTATCTATCTAATCTATCATCTGTCTTTCTGTCTGTCTGTCTGTCTGTCTATCTATCTCCCCTCTTGATCTAGTGGCTCCTTTGCTACCCAGAAACATAATCAGGTGCTTTCCACACCCCACACAAATATACACATGTGCAAAAACATATATAAACTCAAACATACACGCATTTTTCTTCTTTCCCTCAGCCTTCCTGAAATCTCTGTTCTGGTTGCCCAACTATCTGTCCAACTATTCTTTATCATTGTTCTTTGCTGGATTATCATCCATTTCCCCTTCTCTAACTTTGTCTACCAAGACAGAACTCTTATCTGTCTCTTCCCTTGGCAAAAAAATGGATATGAGTGGACAGAGAATTGAGGTGGAGACACCAATTAGAATTCTATCACAATAGTCCAAAAATGTGATAAGGGAATAAAATAGGGGAGTTACTTACTATATGATTAGAGAGAGGAGAATGTATGTGAGAAATGGTGTGAAGGTAGAGCTGATAGCATGAAGCAAATAACTCTGCAGAGGTGATGAAGGAGAAGGAAAAGTTGAGGATGACCTCCAAGGTTGTAAATCTGGTAATGGGGAGGATGTTGGCACTCTAAAAATAAATAGTAAAATTAGGAAGCAAGTTAAGTTTGGATAGAAATGCAAATAACTACACTTTATTTTTTGGAAATTCTGAGCTTGGTATGGTGATGGGGAATTCTCTTGGAAATATCTAATAATCAGTTGGTGAAACAGAATTGAAATTTGGGAAAGAAGTTGTTGAACCTCCAAGAAAGATGACACATCTGTTCCTTTCTCTTCATTTGCACAGGTCCCCGGCCCCTAGTCCCTTCTCACTACAATAGATGCCCAAACTGTTTTTCACATCTTTGTTAATCATTCTTAAATCACAGTTTTAGACATGTCACTTCCTTGCTCAAAAGGCTTCAATGTCATTCTGTTGCCTCTAGCTCATGAAGTTAAATAAACAAGCAAACAAAGGAATGAATGAATGAATGAATGAATAAATAAATAAATAAATAAATAAACAAGCAAATAAATAAATAAATGGTTGAATAGGTAAATAAATAAATAAACAAATCAATAAACAAACAAATAATTGAATGAATGAAGTAACAAATGAATGAATGAGTACATAAATAAATAACCAAACAAACAAATAAATGGATAAATAAAAACGAATAAATGAATGAATAAATAAATAAATAGATAAATGAATGAATGAACGAATAGATAAATTCATTCATTCATTCATTCATTCATTTACTTAGTGAGTCCAACCTACCTTCACTGGCATATTTCTTCTTCCTCTTCTAGCAGTACATTCCAAGGAGACTCCATGTCCTTGAACCGACTGTGTTCCATCCTTGGAGTGCATTCTCCTTCCTCACCTTTGCCTCTTAGAATCCCTGGTTCACTTCAAGTATCAGTCCAGGTATCTGCTCCATCCTCTTCCTCCTCAAATTTTTTAAACTTTCTCTCCCTTCTCAAATTGCTTTATATTTATTTTATTATTATATTTATGCCATATTTTGTTATTTATTGTGAATGCTTATTACTATATTTATACTATATTTTATAATTTATTTATTATTAATTGATATTATTATTATATTTACTACATAATATTATCTCTCCAATGAGAACATTAGCTCCTTGAGTGTAGGAACCATTTTCCATTTTGTTGTTACATCCCCCACACCTAGCAGAATACCTTGCATATAATGGGTGATTAATAATTTGCTGGTTGAAATGAACAAAAATTTAGACTAGTGAGGCATTAATAGGTCTTTGTTGTATTAATAAGCCATATTAGTGTGTTCTTTAGCAGTATTTCAAGAGTGAATGCATTTGTTAATTAAAAAAATAAAAAGCACATTTCAAAAACTTATATGGTCTAGATAGGATGGGGCTCAGCTCATTCCTCAGGAGTCAGGAATGGAAACAACCCAGCCACATCATGTAACGTAGTCCAGCTGGATTTCTGTGGTTAGCAGAGGCCCTGGTTACAGTGGTATGCAAACAGGGGTTTATGCACTGCATTTCTTTGGCCTGACTATTTAGCAAAGATACCATATGTGCAGAAGTTACCAAAAGTCATCTACAAACTAAATTTCAACATTAAAAAGAGGAATTTGCACAAGTTAGAGGATACTCAAGCCTGGTAAGCAGAGAAACCAAGGTAGCACTCTCCAGTTTGTTAGCCAAACAAACAAACCAGGCTAATCCCTAAAATCCTGAAAATTTTGTTTGATTTTTTTCCTCGTCTTTTTCCTCCCACAAAATCCATTAAGTTCTACCTTATAAGTGAAGAAATGAAATCTTTAACAGTCTCCAGCACATTCCCTTTTCATAATGGACAATTAATAAGTATTGCAATGAATTATTGAAATGTCTTTCACCAGTGTATACCTATGGTAGAAGGTTGGAATATTTTGCTTTCAAATCTGACCTCAGAGACTTCCTAGCTGTGTCAGCCTGGTTTAGTCACTCAGCTTTATTTACCTCAGTTTCCTCATCTGCAAAATGAGCTGGAGAATAAAATGGCAAACCATCAGAGTATTTTTGCCAAGAAAACCCTCTAATGAGGTCACAAAGAGTCAGACACACTGGAAACAACTCAACAACAAACAAAAAAGAAATGCTCATACTTCGTCTCCTAGCAACAGAATATTGGTTGGATTCTATTGATTATTTTAGATCTTTGAAGTTTTCTTCTTGTTTTAACACCTCAGCTAATTTTTAATATCTTATTGAATGTCGAATTCACTCCACTGGGACTACTTTTGCGATATGAAAGTTCTCCAAAGATCCAATTCCTAAGCATTTATGAAATGCTTGTGCGTCAGACACTGTGTGTGGACAGACACAAAGAGACAAAAACTAAACAGTTCCCACCCTCAAGGAGTGGAGTTCACATTTCCGTGAATATTTTTGTTTAAAGGAATTCAAGAGAGAGTCACTGAATTGTGGTGGACAAGGAGCTGAACTTAGAGTGGGGAGGATGTGAATATGTCCAGTCTTTGACAAATATGAGCTAGGACAAATCACTTAACCTCTCAGTGCCCCAGGAAACTTCTTAAGGCTATAAATTCCTGGTGAATTGCCTAGCTGCATCAGTGGAGGGAATTTCTACCAGTAATGGAATCAGGAGTCTATATAAAGTATGACTATGCATCTATATATCGGCACACACACATCTGCATCTATGTGTCTGTGCATGCGTATGTTGGGGGAGTATGATAAAAAGAATTGCTAATTATAGATGGGTTAACAAATAAATTTTAGCTGATGCATAAATGTAAAATATTTGTCCTGTTTTTTATCTCAAATTTATCTTACGTATCTTGTTTTTACAGTTGTTTGCATATCATCTTAGATTGGGTCTGAAAGCAGGGACTATTTTTTATTTGATTTTTTTAAACTTTCTTTGTATTTCTAGCTCTTAACATCTGTCTGATACACAGTAGATGCATTATAAATGCCTGTTGTCATTTTTTTTGTTAATCATCTTAGCTTGTATAATCCAATAGTATGTAAACACAAAGCTTTTTGCTGGGAGCAATATTGAATCCATTCTTTCCAAATGGAAAGGTTTGTTTTGGGACAAAACCATGGAAACAACTGTTAAAGTTCATTAAAGTTAGTGTTAGATCTTAGGGCTTCCTACAGAATGTTTATATTCCACTGAAATCTTAATAGCATTTTTCATCTCAATTATGGGCTCTACTACATTCTTAAAAACACGTTACTAAGAAACTTATTTTGACTATCTGATTCTATTTGTTGTTTACAGTTTGGCAAAATTTTGTCAAGACCCCAGAACATTATGGAACATCCTAAATGAGGCCAGTATTCCCTCAAGAGACTTTTGCCTAACTATTCACAGAGGGAAACATAAGTGGATGAAAAATGCCCCTTGCACAGACCATGATTCACAACTACATACATGACTCACTGAACTAATCCATTACTCCATCCATATACTTTGAACAAACATCATGTATGGATGATGAACTAGGTCTAGAATCTAACTGGAAAGATAATAATCAAATAGGAAGGAAATTATGTTGCACTTGAAATGACTTCAAGTTTCGCAGTGACCTTTAGACACACTTTTGAAACAGCAATATTCTTATTGTGATACTGGAAATATCAATAAATAACTAGATGAATGAATTACAAAATAAGTGTATGAATGAAAAATGAATAAACAAGCAAATACATAAATGAGTGAATGAATGAATGGATTAATGGATGAATGGATGGATGGATGGATGGATGGATGGGTGGATGGATGGATGGATGGGTGGATGAATGGATGGATGGATGGGTGGATGGATGGATGGATGGATGGATGGGTGGATGGATGGATGGATAGATGAATGGATTGATGAATGAATTAATGGATGGATGAATGAATGAATGAATGAATGAATGAATGAAATAATTGATAAATGGTTAGGAATTTATCAGTGAAATTTAGAGCTGGAAAAAGGAGATACCATGAACTCTATCAAGAGGGAAAGATAAATGAAGATAACAAAAAGCCTGTGTAAAACTCCTGCTATATGCTATATATTTCTTTTTTATGGACTTGTTTATTTACTTTTAGTTTACAATATTCAGTTCCAGAATCATTGAGTTTCAGATTTTCTCCCCCCCCATGGTGGGGTACAGTCATATATAGGATCTGCAAACACTTTTACATTGTTCAATAGTCTGGTTGTATTTCTAGAAGCATTGTAACCAATGGAATGAACAATGGGAAGAAAAGAAACAAAACCAAACATGGAAAAGAATGCTAGCATGTAGATCGCTTCAGTATCCATTTAAACTCTGTTCTTTCTAGATCTTTCTCTAAATATAGATATCTCCTTCCATTCTGAGACTTGTAGAGTTGTCTTTTAAATGTGCATTGGTGAGAAGAGTCCAGTTTATCAAGGTTGGTCATCACACATATGATGTGTCTATGACTGTGCACAATTTTTTTCCTGATTCTGCTCTTCTCACTTAGCATCAGTTTGTATAAGCCTCTCCAGATAAATATAAAGTCCATCTCCTTCCCATTTCTTATACTACACCACAACTTATTTAGGCATTCTCCACTTGATGGACATCCCTTAAATTTCCAGTTTTTTGCCGCCACAAAGAGAGCTGCAATAAATATTTTTGTACATATGGGTCCTTTTTCCACTTCTATTATTTCTTTGGGATACAAACCCAAAAGTGGTATTGCAGGGTCAGAGGGTATGCAATTATTTATAGCCCTTTGGGGTTACAACCCTTCTATACCACCAGACTACTGTACAATGTGAAAGCATTTGCAGATCCTATACATGATTGCACACCGACATTGGGGGTAGGTGAGGAGGGAGGAGAGAAAATTTGAAACTCAAGGGATTATGGAATTGAATCTTGTAAACTAAAAGTAAATAAGCAAGTCAATGAATAAAACATACATTAAGCAAAATTGTGAAATAACTCAACTAGAGTTTTTGGTATGGCTACCCATCCTAAAGCATCATAGCAATCTGTAAGAAAATTTGTACAAGAGAAGCAGACCAACTTGGCCTTTGATTTATGTAGTTCTAAAAATCTGTGATGTTAATTATAGAACCTCATGTTAATTAAAGAACCTCATGATACATTTAAAAAAACTATTGTCAATTCTCATGACTTGCATTCTTTCCAAGATTTTAATGGGATATTAATTGGATTCATTAGCATATAAAATGTCACTCTATTTCCTAGGGCATGCTTTCCTCTATTTAGTGAATTCTCCTTTAATTATTCTTGAATGTATCTTCCTATTTGGCTTCCACATTTTTGTCTTTGTGAACTGAAGCTCCCAAAGGGAGAATTTTTTTTTAATCCTTTGAGGGCCTACTTGTGAATTCTCTGCTGATAGCTCTACTACCTGAATTTCACCATGACATTGGATACAATCTCATGCGGCATTGTTGAGTACAAGAGAGAGAGAGATTTGGACTCAACAATTTCAAGTTTAGGACCATTCAACATTGATTCAATGACCAAACTCAAGTTACCCTCAACATAGCAGAAGGTTTTTACCAAAGAATATCAGGGATTTGTCTGTGGCCTACTTCTATCCAACATACTTTGAGACCTGAATGAAGGTATAAATGGCAATCTTATCATATTTGAGGATGAGAGAAAGCTTATAGGGTTAACTAAGAGGCAGAGGTTTAGGTCCACAAAGACCTTAACAAGACAGAACATTGGGTTGAATCCAATAAAAGTAAATGTAATAGGAATGAACATGAAGTCCTACATTGGGTTCAAAAAACCAATGGCAAAAGTGAAGGATAGGAAGAGTGACAGCTAGACTATAGTTCATGTGACAGAAATTTTCATGAATTATAAACTAATCCTAACTCAGCATAATCATATGTAAGCAAAAAAAAGTCAACACAATCTTAAAAGAAAAACATGGTGTTTAAAATGTAAGAAGAGATAGTCTAGATCAATGGTTCTCAACCTTCCTAATACTGTGACCCTTTAATACGTGTATGTAGCTATATCTGCATGTGGGAGGACCAGCCTGGAGACAGATAGAAGAGCAGTGTCATTGTTCCTAAGACCGTCAGAAATATGTGTTTTCCAATGGTCTTAGGCAAATTCTTTGAAAGGGTCATTTGCCCCCCCAAAGGTTGAGAACCACTGGTCTAGATGAAGTCATTCCAAGTCAGATCAAATCTCGACTGTTGTGCACATTTCCAAGTGCTACTTTTTAGGAATGACAATGACAAGTTGGAGTACCTATAAGACAGGGAGATCAGAATGGTGATGATCTCAGAGACAATGGGAATTATATTTTAATTGGAAGAATTGAGGACATAATTAGTTTTTGGAAAAACATAATAGACGTCAAGTATTTGGAAGAAAATCCTAAAGGCTAAGGATAAAATGTGTTTTCCATGGGCATAGACTAGAACAGAATTAAATGTGATATATAAAACTTTACATCACAAAGAATCAAATCTAACTAGAAAAAATGTTTATTAAATATATACTATGTTTTGAGCACAGAGATTTAGATTCAGCATAAGACTGAACTTTTTTTTAACAATTTGAGCTGACACTTTGAGACAATGATCCAAGACAATTCCAAAGGAACAAAGATGAAAAATGCTGTTCCCCTCCAAAGAAAGAGCTGATGAACTCTGAATGCAGTTTGAAGCATATTTATTTTTCTTTACTTTCTTTATTTTTCTTGTTTTACTATGTTTTGTCTCTTTTCTTTTGCAACATGACTAATATGGAAGTATATTTTATATAACTTCACATATGTAATAGATATGAAATTGCTTGCCTTTTCAAGGAGTAGGGAGAGGAGAGGGAGGGAATTTGGAACTCAAATTTTTTAAAATTATTTTTTAACTTATAATTGGGAGATATTTAATGAAATAAATAAAAATATACTTTAAAAATCAAAACAATTTGAGCTGACACAAAGTGGAATGGGCTGTCTTGAGCTCCTCTTCAAATAGAGACTAGATGACTCTTTATTGGGGGTATTTTAGAGAGGAGGCATGTCTTTTCTAAGAACCTTTGATTTGATGTCTCTCTAGCCCATACCACCATACTTCTTCAGCTCTTCAATCTTCCCCCACTGGGATATAATCTCCTTGAGGGCAAGGATTGTCTTTTTTCCTTATATATTTATATCACCAGCTCTCACCATAGTGATTGGTACATAGTGAGCACTTAATAAATGCACGTTGACTCTTTATGAATGGCTTTTGCACAGCTTCAGGTGCTTGCTCTCTTGGCTTTTGTTGATAAGATTTATCTACCTTAGCTTCCTTTGTCACTGTCCTCTGCTTTCTATGACCCTGATAGTTTATCTTCATGGTCTTTGGGCTAGTAAATGGCCTTAAACCATAAAGTCCAAACATCTCTTCACCCCTTACTTGTACTTCAGTATTTAGCTTATGTCAAATATGCACCTGATGGCAGGAACTCCACCCTGTCAGAAAACTTTACAAAAGATCATTAACTGAGATTTGGAAGAGGCTAAAGAATTCATCCAATCCTATCCATTCATTTTATAAAAGAAGAAACTGAGGCTGTAAGACTTAGTCCAAAGTCACACAGGTAGTATGTGTCATAGGTAGGATTCAAACCCAGGTTCTCAGGTTCCAAATCCAGTGTTTCTTTTCACTGTACCACAATGCCTCCTATATGACCTTGTAAAAGTCTCTTATTCTCTCTGGGCCTCAATTTTTTCACCTGCAAACTAATAGTGCTAGGCTAGAGCGTGTTTAAAGGTTGTTCTTTTTTTCCCTGATCAAAAACCATGATTTTATGAGATTATAACTTGTTAAGCATGCCTTAAGCTTCAACCATCCTCTCTGCCAAGACTCTCTGCCAGCTATGATCCCAGTTTTGGATTGTATTCTGCAGAGGGGTGAAGAACCAAGTCAGTTAGTAGCAATGGGCTCTAACACTGTGTACTGGCAGCAAGGGATTCATTGAATGAATTTAATGTGATGTTTTATATATATATATAATCATCTGATATTCTTCTAATCCCATTATACAAAGTAGTTGTGTTTTCCTAACTATTTCCTTCTCTATCCACATTTAAAAAAGGAAGATTTTGTTTCTTTATATATTTGTTTGAAAAGTTTCCTTGTGCAAATTATGTTCTTCTTACTTTGTTGATTTCTTTGGGATTCCCTTCTGGATAGAAACCTTTCTAGGAAGACCCAAGGAAGCATCGGTTCAACACCATCACTGGTGGACTACTACCTTTTTGAACCATTACTTTGGTCACTGAACACTCCATTTCTCAAAGCGAGAGATTTATGAGACTCTACTCACTTGCAATAAAGTTTAATTAAAGACCCAGTCCTCTTAACTACTAAGAGCACAAGTGACAAAGGTATACGTACCTCAAAACACACACACACACACAAACACACACACACACAAACACACACACAAAACAGATACGTTCTTATGCTTTGCTTTTTTTTTTCTTTTGGTCCAGACTGATGACTTAATCAGTAAGAGCTTCCAGATCTGGAAATTCCCTCCATTTACACCAATTTCATAAAACTCTCCCAGGGGACTGAAGGGTTAAGTGATTTGACCATTATTATAAGATAGTAATTGTCAAAGGCAGGACTTGAACCTAGAATTTCTAGTTCTAGAGGGAAAACTCTGCCTCACATACAATGTTGCCTTCCCAGTCCGTGTCCCAAAAGTTTTAGTGCAATCTTTAAGTTTAATACCTTAAAAGTGCACTGAGATTTTTGGAATACCCTGTACTTAGCCCATATACATACATACATACATACATACATACATACATACACACACACATACACACATACATACACACACATATATACATCTCCAGTTGTCCTGATCTACATCTAGCTACTGGACTCAGATGGTTACAGAGGAGAGAAGAGTGAGGCTGGTGACTTTGCACAGCCCTCCCTTCCTTAAATCCAATTCATTTGCAAGTCATAGCTTTACTTTCCTGTTTTCATGATCCTCTTCTAGAATGAAGGACAGCAATGCATGTGTGTACATGCTACCTTACCACCTTACACAGATATTAATTTTAAAACTGACCTAAGATTTTTGATACATGGGAGAAACAGAGACAGAGATGGACAGAGACAGAGAAAGGGAGAGATGTATGTATGTATGTATGTATGCATGCATGCAGGTATATGTTTATATATACACACATACATATAAAATGTAAATATAATTTGTATTGCATATATAAAATTTTGTATATGTATATGTAATTTTATATGCACCTATAATTTGCATGTGCATATATAACACACATACACATGTGCCGTATGTGCACATGCATGTATATGCACACACCTGCATGCACAAGTATGCATTTATGTTCACATGTACATTCATTTTATTCACAATATATACATGTTTTTATTTAATACACATACCCACATATAAGATTTTTGATTTATACATTATATATACATACACATATATACACATACACACATATATACACATACACACATATATACACATACACACATCTATCTACATTTGTCTATCTATCTATCTGTCTGTCCATCTGCCCACCTACCAATCTATCTATCTATCTATCTCATCTCTATCTATCTATCTATCTGTCTGCCTGTCTGTCTGTCTATCTATCTACCTACCTACCTGTCTGTCTGTCTGTCTGTCCATCTATCTATCCATCTGTCTATCTATCTTGTACCCAAAGATTTAAGTTGGTTTTAAATTTTAAGAGCTGTATAGGGTAGTAAGATAATATAATTTGTGTGCATAAATGTATGGGTGTGTACATACATGAACAGAGAGCATGCTACTTTCCACACAACACAGATATAAAATGCCATTTTACTATTATTTCCCCAAATACTGATTTTCCAACCATTTTGTAAAAATAGTTTATTTCTTTAACACTACATTTCAGTTTGGATCAGCGAGTTGTAATCCAATTTCTTCATCGTGAAATAATCCTGGGTCTGCAAAGACCTCCTGCTGCTGTGGCTACAGATGGTTGGAAAAGAAATACGAGCTTGTCTGGCCAATTGCTGTCCCAAGATAAAGGACATCTGCAGATCTTTTGAGTCTCAAGTGTCTCATGACGGGAGGGCTGGGCTCATCCCACCCTGACTTCTACAGATGTCTACATAGCTTACTGTGATTCATGAGGATTATTTTTTCTGCTCTGCACTCTAAACCTTATTTTTTTCAAGCATATGGCTAAAGAATGTGTAAAATTTCTATATACACATGTGTGCATGTGCACATGCATACTACACACAAAATACATATATGATTTACAATGCATACTTAAATACACAGTGTGACCTTAATACTTCAAGGACATTTTAAGCTATTAAACTGTTAAAGCCGAAATGTCCCTGAGACTTTTGGGCCACCTAGGGCAAGTACAGTTCACGTCTCAGTATTACGCACAAGTATATGCTTAAAGGTGCTGTCCAATGGCACTGTTGACATTCTTCAAATGGGTAAATCCTAATCCTCCAAGGAACAAAGGTGGTGGATACAGGGGTAGAATAAAATAGAAATAAATACAGGGGTAAAACAAAATAGAAAAAAAAGATTAACTTAAATGTACCTGGATGACTATGTTAGAAAAGGAAAGGTAAGGGTGGCTAGGTGGTGCAGTGAATGGAGCACCAGCCCTGAAATCAGGAGGACCTGAGTTCAAATTTGGCCTCAGATGCATAACACTTACTAGCCGTATAACCTTGGGCAAGTCACTTAACCCCAATTCCCTTTTCAAAAAGCAAAAGAAAAGAAAAAGTATATTGGGAAACAAGAACATAATGTTAGGTTGTTTGTTTTTTTCATGAACTAGTTAAAGTATATAATTACAGAAACAACATACTGTAGTCGATAGTTCTGGGCTTGGGAGTCAGAAAAACCTGAGTTGAAACCCTGCCTCTGTCACTTATCAGATATATGACTCACTTAATTGTTAAGTGCATTAGGAAACTTTCTAGGACTTAGCTACCAACACATGGATATGGTATATGGTGGTAGGGGGAGCTCCCACTCTGGAACTCCACCCCCGTACCCCCCGCCATGCTGAGGGAATCTCAGATCTTTGTGTCCTTCCCATTCCATAGTGTGTATATCATAGCTTTAAAACAATGTGCTCTTCTTCAAATTTAGACAAAAACATTGTCTTAAAAAGATGATCCCTTCCACCATACCAGTAGGATTAGACATATATAAACAGATAACTATGTATATGGACAGACATGTGAAATTAAGAAGATGGAATAGCTAAGGATAATCCCAAGAGTGCAGTCAATGAAGCTAAGTCCAGATTCCATTGCCCATCCCAGCATTCTTTCCTCATGTGCTAAGCCATAGGGCCCAATGCCATCGTGCCAACTGCATCTTTTCAAGATGAGTGAATTCTAAGAATCTGTATTTTTAAATGTTTTTGTTCTTGACTTTTCCAGCTTTTTAATCTCCTTTCCACCCTCCATCTTCCCTTCTTCCCTGTGCCTTTTCTCCTCTCACTTCTCTTCTAACTGTCTGATTGTCTACAAGTCTCAAAACTCTGATTAGCATCTTTCTCATAGGGTTGTTGGAAGAATAGAATGAGACAATGAATGTGATAATGAAGTGTTCAAAGTCAGCTTTGGTTTCTTTTCTCCTCTTCTTACTGTTCTTTCTAGACTTTTTACTTTCTCTTTCTCAAAAAACCTTTATGTCCTTGTCAGCCTATCCTCACCCCTAACTCCCACCAAAAAGTACTTATAGCAAACATATGTCGTATACACCACTAGGTAAAGGGTCAGCATTAGGGTTTTGATTGCTTTGGGAATTTGTTAGTGCTTACTTTCAATTTCTTCTGCTCTACTGCTTAAAAATGATTTTTGTTTTGTTTTTATTCTTAACTTAGCAAACACCAGAGAGACATTTACATGGATGGATAGACTTAAAGAAAGACAGACAGAGCAGAGGGGATAGGGGAGGAAGAGAGAAAGATGGAGAGACAGAGAGAAGAGAAAGAAGACAGAGAGGAGAAAAGAGAAAGAGATAGGAGATAGAGAGAAAGACAGAAAGATACAGAGAGAGACCCACACAGAAAGACAGAGACACAGAGACACAGAGAGAGGAGAGACAGAGAGAAGGAAAAGACAGAGAGGTGCAGGATATCAGAATTTTTACCTCACCTTCTTGGTGCTGTAGTTATTAATTTCCTAGTAGGTCCAATCCTGATGAATTTATTTAAAAAAAAAAGCCCTCATCATCTTCCCTGCTACTTTTCCTGACCAAATGTCACTTGGTTTTCCCCTTTTCCATGAAATAAACATGAGTCTTAATTTATGTAGTCTCTCCTTCAGTTAAAATGTAAGTTTTTTTAGAGAAGGAACTGCCTAAGTTTTCTTTTTGAGTCCCTAGACTTAGCACGGGGCTTACACATGTAAATGTTTGATAAAGGCTTTTTTATCCCATTCCAAAAAATATAAAGCAAAAGATTCAAGTCTTTGCCTCCATTTAAAGGGGATTCTAAAATCATGGGATTGAGAACTGGGAGATTCTCTATCCCTCCACCCTCAATTTTCCATAACTTTTTGACCTCTTCTCTGTGTTTCTTTCCTCATTTTTAAATTGGTTTATATTTATTTTAATACATGGCTCATTCCCCATATTGAACTGTAAACTTCTTTAGGAAAAAAATGGCATCACATTTTTTCATCTGTGTATCCTTGTACAATGTACAGGGATTTCACATAATAGTGTTTAATAAATGTAGGCTTTGATTAAACAAAATTCCAGGAACTAGCCAATTTCTATATTTTTCTTTCACAGAAGGAAACTAGTGAATTAAATTATGTAAGCCATTTTGTAGTTAGTTGGTCAATAAACATTTATTAAATCCCTACTTTGTGCCAGGCACTGTGCTAAGAGTTGAGAGAAAAAAAATGATAGAGAGAGAGAGAGAGAGAGAGAGAGAGAGA
>CM053597.1:178383091-178398093 GCA_028646575.1 Pseudocheirus occidentalis | reverse complement strand
TTTAAATTAAACACATTTATGGATTATTCCCAATTTCATGATAAATTTCCTGTAACAATATAAAACGATGACATCTGAAAGTACATGCCAAGTTGCACATCTATTGCACTGCCTCTCCATCTCCCTACTTTAAAAAAATCTATTTTCTTTCTTGTCCATTCCCCAGTTCATTAAAAATAAAATAAGTAGGGTGGCTAGGTGGTGCAGTGAATAGAGCATTGGCCCTGGAGTCAGGAGGACCTGAGTTCAAATCCAACCTCAGACATTTAACACTTACTAGCTGTGAGACCTTGGGCAAGTCACTTAACCCCAACTGCCCCTCCAAAAAAAGGCAAAAAATGAAATAAAATAAAATAAGTAAAATGCCTCATAACAAATATGCAGCCAAGCAAAACAAAATTCCCTTAATGGTTGAATACAGTCTATGTCCATCTTTATATCTGTGTCTATGTTCATGTCTATATTTATATTCACATCTACATCTATATCTCTTTTTGTGAATGAGGAAATTAAAGGACAGAAACCTTAAGTGACTTGCCTAAATTCTCCTACTTAGGTGGGGGCAAAATTGAGTCTAGAACCTAGCATTTCTGACTTCATATTCAGCTCTCTATCTACAATGTCATGTGACAAACACTGTTAGAGGAATGATGGCATAATAGGGTTTTTTTTTTAAATCATGGAAATCATGTTCTCTCAAAGTAATTTGGCATCATTTGAATTTGTTGTTGTCTTTGTGGATATTGTTTTTAAGAATCAATCCCTGAAATGACATCCAGTCTCTTACCTTCAGGCATTTGCCTCTCTATCTGCCTGTCTGTCTGCCTGCCTGCCTGCCTGTTTGTCTGTCTGTCCGCCTGTCTCTATCTGCCTGTCTGTCTCCCTGCCTGCCTGTCTGCATGTCTGTCTGTCTGTCTGCCTGTCTCTGTCTGTCTGTCTCTCTATCTCTGTCTGTCTGCCTCGCAGAGTTTTTCTCCTCACCACTGCCTTTTGGAATCCTCAGCTCCCTTCAAAAATCAGAAAAAGGACCATTTCCTCCCGCATGAAGATTCCTGTCTCCAGGAGCACGTAAGGTCATTGAGGGCAGGGTCAATGAAAGATGATGTGACTCGTCAGGGTTACATGGGCAATAGGTGTCAGAGACTTGAATATAAAACCCAGATCTTCTTGACTTGGAGACCTGCACTCTACCTGTGCCACCCTGCCATTCACGAGCCTTTAATAAATTAAAAAATAACTTAGAATAATAGATTAAAAATATTCATCAAAAGGTGATAATGGGTGAGTGAATTCAAATCCTTATAATTCTTTACCATTCTATTCATTAATAAGGCAAATTCAGGAAACTCTTAATAATGGAACAGGAAATATTTGGGGATACACAGGACCTTTAGCACTGATATAATAATGATGATGAGAACAGCTAGCATTCATAAAGTGCTCACTCTGTGTCAAGAACTCATTAAGCACTTTATAGTCATCATCTTTTAGATTCCCACAACAACCCTGGGAAGGAGATGACATTATTATATTCATTTTACAGATGAGGAAACTGAGGCAAACTTAATTGACGTACCCAGGATTACATAGCTAATGTGTGTCTGAGGTCAATTTTGAACTAAGGTCTTACTCACTGTAATCTGGTTCCCAAATCCCATTAGGTAAACCACTGTTAATGGGGAGGGGGAGTAGTAAATGTCAGTCTTTGTCTAGATCTATTTACATGATAGAAAAAGAAGAATTTGCAAAGGGTAAAAGGCCCTTTTAAAACTCCAAATATTGGATTTCCGGGTTTGAATATGGAGAAACCTTTGCATGCTCTCACTGACCAAAACTGCACAAGGCAGAATGAGTGTGACATTCAGGAAGAGGGAATAAATAAAATGGCAGAAGCAGCAATAATAATAATAATAAAACAACCCAGAAACCAAGAAAATCTTTGGGGAGGGGATGACTTTGCACCTCATTTTAATTTATTTTCCTTTTTTACTGTTTGAGAACAACAGCCATTTGAAGGGAAATTTAAACTGTCCAGTGGGCTCACTGATAATTATTCTAGGGATTTCATGATGAATGAGATGATGATTGGAAAGGAGGACTGTTCTCCAGACAAGAACCATGTTGTTCTTTGTTCTGGGGTTGGGCAAAGCTGTGGGGATTTTACTTGGAGTTTCAGTCATGAGAAGAACAAAATTCACATAATGCCATGTACTCTTAGCCTGAGGACTTGCAAATTTTAAATGGGTTTCGATTTCCTATAAACTTTTTTTGGGGGGATGTACTTGAATATTAAGACAAAAAAAACCCAAATCAACCATTAAAATGGTATGATGGAAAGAGCTCTGAATTCTAGGATCTGCCACTTCTTATCTGTTTGACCCTGAGCAAGTCTTTTATCTTCTTGGGGATTTAAATTTCTTTCTTTGTAAATTAAGGGAGTTTAATTCAGTTATCTTAAAGTTCCCTTCAAAGGTAAAAATCTATATTCCTATACTGTATTTTTCTCTCTTTGTCTCTCTCTGTCTCTGTTTCTCTTTTACTGTGTCTTTCTCCCCTATTATCTGTCTTCTATCTATCTATCTATCTATCTATCTATCTATCTATCTATCTATCTATCTATCTATCAATCCGTCTACCTATCCATCCATCCATCCACCCATGTAATCTATCTATCTAATCTATCTATCTGTCTATCTATATCTATCTATCTATCTATCTATCTATCTATCTATCTATCTATCTATCTATCTGTCTGTCTGTCTACCTATCCATCCATCCATTCATCCATCTATCTACCCAACTCAATTATCTATCTCATTCTATCTATCCATATTTATCACTTTCCATCTCTATAAGTCCATCAATCTATCCCATTCTATCTACCTGTCTCAATCCATCTGTCTGTCTGTCTGTCCACCTATCTACTATATTAATATTATAGTACTATCATCACCCTCATGGTCTGCCTTTAACTTCTCCAAATGTTAGGGAATCATTTATCATGTATCTCCTCATTTGACCATATTCTGTGGATAAAGATTTCTCCATTGGAAAGACTCCATGACTCAGTTCCAAAAATAACATCCATATGAAAGGTAGAGGGACATATAAGGGGAAGAGAGGTGGAGGGGTGGACAAGAAGCATCAGAATTTCAGAGTTACAATATACTTCAGTGGCACCTTGTACTTGAAATATAATGCTGCCTATAGACTATTGGAAGAGTGGTCATCCAACCTTTTCCTGAAGGGTTCAGATGATGGAAAAACCAACTTCTACCCAGGGCAATCCATTATTTATATATAATATAAATAGCTCCAGAGTAGCAGTGGGGTAGCTAGGTGGTGCCATAGTGCAGAGAGTGCCAGGTTTTGAGTCAAGAAGACTCAACTTCCTGTGTTCAAATTTGACCTCAGATACTTACTGGCTGTGTGTCCCTGAGCAAGTCACGTAATTCTGTTTGCCTCAGTTCCTCATTTGTAAAATGATCTGGAGAAGGAAATGACGAACCACTTCAGTATCTTTGATAAGAAAAGGTAGAGTTGGATATGATCGATCAACAATAGGAGTGGCAGTTCTTTAACCCCAAGGCAACTAGGTTCCTGACTGATTAGAGCACCGAGTTCAAATCCAGCATCAAATACTTGCTCTTTGTGGTTCCTGAGACAAATCTTAACCTAGACAGATTTAACTCCTTTCTGCCTCAGTTTTCTAATCTATAAACTAGAAATAATAATAGAACCTACCTTTCAGAGTTGTTGTAAAGGCCAAAGAGTATAAAATATTTGCAAAGTACTTTGTTCTATATACATTGTACTCCTCCTCTTCTTCATTATCATTATTAATTAGTGTCATGGACTCAGTTGGAAGTCTAGGGAAGCCTATAGATGCTTTTCCAGAATCATATTTTTAAATAATTGAAGGAAAACCCTCAATTTCATTTAAAGTTTATGGAAACAAAAATGCATTTTTTTTTTCCCATCCAAGTTCATGGATTCCATAAAATTTATCTATGAACCAGCGCGGTGGAGCCGAGGTTAAGAACCCTTACTCTACCCATGCATTGACAAGTGAGTAGAACTAGGAAAATAATTTACATAATGTTAATGGTATATAGAAGAGAAAAAAAAAACATGGGAAGAATTTAGAATGCTGATCAACATAATAATAAACCCTGAATTCGAATGAGTGAAGATGAAGCGGTCCACTCATCTCGTGAAAAAAGAGTGATGAAATTAAAATTTAGAAATAAAAATACTTTTGGGCAGAGTTAATGTGGGAAATTTTTTGTTGAACTATTTAGATATGGGTTAGAGGATTTTTTTTTAATTTGTTCAATGGGAGAAGACAGAGTGGGTGGGTAAGATTGCTACAAAAATAATTATTATTTTAATTAAAAAAACAATTAACAATAAAAAAGAAATCCTTCCACTAAAGTGTTAGGAAAATTATTTTCATCTCAAAGCTAGTCTAAATTGTTCATTGTGCAATGTCTGTCTCCTGGTTCTAATTCCTCTTTGGCCAAGCCCAATGATTCTCTTCTTTCTTTTCACTCACAGCTATTCAAATACTGTAATTTATTTCTTTTGTATCCTTAGTGCCTGGCACATAATAGGCATTTAATAAATGTTTATTGACTGACTGACTGACTGAATTTAGTTCTCAAGTCCCTGTTGAGTCTTTCCTGTGCAAATGGTTCCTATTTCTAAACTTTTGGGAAGTTTTTCCTTTTAGTCAGTCTACATTGACTGCTTTGCAATGTTTACCCAGTTCCTTTGGTTGCTTTTCCTGAACTCAACACTCTTAACCATATTGTCTATTTCCTCTAGACACTTTCCCACATATCAACATTCTTCCTACAATGTGGTCCCTGAGATGGAGAGACATTCCAGATAGGGCTTCACTAGTGGATGGTGTGTTCCTTATTTTAACCTAAGATCTCATTCTATTTCCTGGCTGCCACATTATTCTGTTGATTCAATTGAGTGTGCAGTCCACTAAAAGTCCCAGATCTTTCTAATGGATGAGGTCAACTTTGTGAAAACAAGTATAAGGCCTTATACATCCTTCCATATCCTTTCATCTTTTTTGATACAACCTAATATCTTAGGCTTTAATATTATTTGGAATCCTGTTTTGGTCCGTTGGCTTAATGCCCAACTTTGATTGACTGGCAGATTTGATCAGCATGTTATTTATGTTATTTTTTCCAAATTATTGGTGCCACCTTCCAGAAGTTTCTTTCAGTGGAATGTGTCAAGAGTGTTCTAATTAGGAAACTAATTCTTAGCAATACCAAATACTTTTCTGTTTGGCTCAGGACTACTGTAGGGGAGGGACGAATTGGCTCTCCATCAAAGATAATAAATGTTATTTATTGTTGCATGAAACACTCTCTCCAGGATAAGGATATTTAAAAATTGTTAGCAATGAATTTTTGACAGCATCAGAAAATTATTTGTGTATCAGGAGAGTATTAAAGGTGTTAACCAATTTAGCTTTCTATTAATTAGTCATATTCCTTAATAGATCTTCATGGACTTGAATTAAATCAACAATAGAAAAGTCACAAACTCATTGTATCTCTAGTTCATTATCTGTAATATAGAGATAATCATACCTGCTTTCCCCTGATTCACAGAACTGTTACCAAGAACATTTGATATCATGATTGTGAAGTCTTTTTTTTTTCAAAAATAAGATTAAGACCATAAGTATAGAGAGGGGTTGGACCTTAGAGATCATGGGGAGATCTAAGAATCAAAAGGATTTTAGAAGCCATCTGGCCCAAACTCTAATTTTACTTATAAAGAAACTGAGGCCCATAAGTTAAAATGACTTGCTGAAGGTCATGCTGGCAGTGTCAAGTCCTCCATTTAGGAGTCAACAGTCTTGACCACTGAACACATCTAAACCAAATCCCACATTTGAAAATTGAAGTCCAGAAAATTCTTAAATGACTTTCCCAAAGTCACACAGGAACAGAAGAGGGGTTTGTACCCAGGCCTTCCTGACTTAGAGGTCAATTCTCTATTCACTAAGTCATGCCTCTGAGAGCAGATTATCACTTTGCCTTTATTCAAGTGATGTGGCAATGACTCTTTTCTCATGGGAAGAGACAAAGCAGATGAAAATAACATAAGAAAACAGAAGAAAGGAAACAAGGCACAAATATAAACCAAACTGAAGTCTCAGTAAGGAACAGATGTCAAAACAATGATCAAAGAAGCAGGTTTCTTAATGAATATGGAAAAATAAAGTGGCATACACAGGGGAAAGAAATGGGAGAAACGTCCTTTCAAGTTTGCTAATTAAAATGTTATCCTCTCCCACTGAAATCTGAAAGATGTGGGGGAAACCCAATTATCTGAAATGGAAACATGTAAATAAAAGCCTTTGGAACCTTTATAGTTTTAATTTCCCACTTCTGATTGTACTCCTTTGGCCAATGCAGGTTGGCTCTGCTCTGCCCCAAGTGACAGGAAGTCTATAAGTTTAAGAATAGTCTTAAAGTCCTAACAAAACAAAACAAAACAAAACAAAAAACTCTTAAAAAGTTGTTGGGGGCCTAAGAGGTTAAGTGATTGCCCAGGGCCACATGATTAGTATCAGACATTTTTGAACCCAGGTATTCCTCACTTTTAATCCATCGTTCTATCCACACACCACCTTTATGGAAACTGGGTAGCACAAAGAGTGTGAGATGGGGAGTCAGGATGCCCAGAGGCGGAATTCTGCCTCAGACCCTGGGTAACTCTCTTCAAGTCACTTAATATCTCAGACTCAGTAGTTTCCCCTCCTGTAATATGAGATTAATAATTATACTACTCTATCTCACAGAGGGTCTGTCTGTATGTGTATATATGTGTGTGTGTATATGTGCATATATATACACACATATAAATATGCATATATAATATGTATATATGTGTATGTATGTATGTATACACGTATATATGCACACACAGTACATTCATACACATATGCACACTAGACAGACATATATACATGTGCAACGAACTGAGTGCATACAGTACACATGCATATATACACATGTATATATACACACACTTCCACATGTTATGTGTGTGAAGCACCATGTATAATATATAAATATGCCTACTCATATGTGTATATGTGTCTATATAACATGTATGTGAAGTACTATATACGTGTTAACAATTATTTTTTAGAATAGTACCTAAAATGAGACCAATATGGATTTTTGCCCCAGGGCAACAAAACTTCCTTTAATTAGCAGAAATAACTTGTGCAGTTAGGAAGCTGCCATAGTGCTGGTGTCTGGCTAGTTCCTGCCTATCGTGGCTCCATTCTTCTCAGTCCTTTGATGTCCTACCACCACCAGTGCCCTACAGTCTCCTCCTCTGCCCTGTGTCTCTCTACCATCACCATGAGGACTGACTTGGTCTTTACAAAGCTGATTTAAGGACCCATTTGCCTTGCTTGCCTTCATGTCTGAAGACATGAGTCACAGCTTTATTTTTTCTGAATGTTCCCCATACATTTCAGAGGGTGACATTTCATATATGATTCTTGTCATTGTTACTTGTTTCTGTTGGCTCTAATGGCAGTTCCTTGGAGAAAGCCCTTCCTGAGCAGGAAGTTTGATCACTTTATTTTTCTTGTCTCCCCAAGTTTTCTTTGTAATTTTTCCAACCTCTTTGAAAAAGCTGGAATAGAAATTCAGGTACCCCTGCCACACTCAATATAAATGTAGCTGCCAGACCCTGGGATTATTTTCTAGTGTGTCTTGAAACTTTACCTTATTAATGCTCATTTCCTATTTTTTTCCTGTCTAGCATACCAATGGCCCTATGGAACAATTCCATAATTCCTGAGGTGGAGACCATGCTCTGGAAAAATGGTGAAATTATAGCAGAATAAAATGACTTCAGAATAAAGAATGGGATACACACACACACACACACACACACACACACACACACACACCCTTTCCCAGGCACTGCCTGTAAAAATGTGGCTTGACAAAAGATGTGAGGCATAATGGGATTTCAGCCATTTTCAACATTAACAAAAAAGAATTCTCTGTGGAAATCACAAAGATCTTTTTACCAATTTGAGGCCAATCTTTTCATGTACCAGAGGACGGCCTCCCTGTAGCTCAACCTAAAGATTAAGATCTTCTGAAAATAATTCATTCCTTCACAAATTGTCTCCATCAAAGCTTTCTGGGGTCCCTAAGTCTGGAGGATAATTAACTTTTTAGAAATATATAGTATGCTATAGTGACCCTACCCCCTCCCAAAGTGACTAGGCCCTTTCCACATTCCCCGAGATTGAGCAACCATGAGGATGTAGAGTTACCATAGAAACAGATGTTCTCCTTTGACCTTGCTCAGATGCTGGTGGGGTGGGAGCGGTTGGGGATGGGGAGAGAGCAAATGAGCACACCACTCCCTTTTATTTTTTAGTGTGTGGGGGAAGTGGTGGTTGAATAGCTTATGAAAGCTTCTTCCAAAAAGGCTAGCCCCTTCCCAGCTGTAAGGATCCAAGTTCCTCAGAGAAAGTCTTAACTCTGGGGCCTTTTGGCAGGCTCTGGACTGAGAATTGACTCCAGCTGCAGCATGCCTGGAGTTCTGTGAACCCTTTCCTGACAGACCACATCCTGTCTTTTTGGGGAGGAGTGGAGAATTGCTCTAGAAAGAAAGACCTTTCAATGTAATGTCACTTAGGAATCAGTCCCCTTGAAGAGGGCAGCAGGCCAACCACCAGAGTCAGAGAGATGAAAAGAAATGGGGTGCCTCAGGATGACATCGAACTAGATAGGGTAGTGCTGAACCAAAGACAAGGTGGAAGAGCTAGGAATTATGAGAGCTCTTGTGTAACACAATGAGTATTGTCATGCATTTAGAAATGGCACTTATTAATAACTTGAATGTATAAAGACTTATTTAGATGATATTTTTTACTTGCTTCAAGGTTTGCAAAACTCTTCACATTATAATATTTTATTTGTTCTTCTCTGGCAGTTGGGTACTCTTCTTAAGCTCATTTTTACAGATGAAGAAACTGAGGCAGGTTAAAATACTTGCCCAGGGTCAAACTGCCGGCATCTGAGGCAGGATTCAAATTCAGATCTTTCTGATTGGCTGTCCTTATTAGGGAGCCTGAGGATTGGAAGTAAAATAATCTCATCCAGATGGCCTTTCATTGATATATTGAGCCAGAAAAAACATATTGACTCTATCTCTTACTATCTGGGCAGCTTTGGGCTAGTTACTTAACACCTTTAGCCTCCTTTTACTAATCTATGAGCTAGATTAAATGGATCTGAGGGACCTCTCAGCTCTAGGACTATAATTCTGAATCCTTAGCTACATAATCTCTCTGAATCTCATTTTTTCTTATCTGTAAAATGAGTAGGTTGAACTAGAAGACTATTGAAATCTCTATTAGCTCTATATCTATGATGTTTTTATCTTATCTTTATAAGTCTTATAATAACTTAAAATTCTGTCATGCAATCAATCAATTAAGAAACACTAATTAAGCACCTACTATGTGGTGGCCACAATGAAAAACGCTGTGATGAAAAGAGAAAAAAAGATTTTTTTTCTCAACTCAATTACTTTCCTTCTTTTCCTAGATGTATTCATATTGTTTGGGCAGAAACTTTTTTTATAGTTCCATGTAATAAAATTTTCTATCTTTAATAATTACCTCCATCTTTATGTAAGAACACATCTCTTACCCATACCTGCGAATGTCATATAATCTTTTAAATTTTTAATGATATGATTTTAATATTAACATTCTCTCTAGTACTTCCAAGTTTTCCCAATAATTATATTCTTACAGATCTTTTTCAAAAAATTAATCTTAATGATGTATTTTATTTTTATATCTCAGATTTCCTTTAATAAAGAAATACAAAAGACAGAAGAAGAAGAAGAAGAAGAAGAAGAAGGAGAAAAAGAAAAAGAAAAAGAAGAAGAGAGGAAAGGAGAGGACAGGAAGTAAAGGGAGGGAAGGGGAGAGACAGAGACAGAGAAACAGAGAGCAACAGAGAGAGACACACAGAGAGAGATGGAGAGAGGAGAGATGAAGACTTAGTTCTTCTCAGCATTACAATGATCCAAGAGAATTCTAAAGGACTCATGATGGAAAATGCCATCCACATCCACAGAAAGAAGTATGGGGTCTGAAAGCAGATTAAAGAAAGCTTATTTCACTTTTTAATTTTTTTGTTTTTCATGCCTTTTCCCTTTTATTCTGTTTGTTTTTTCACAACTTGACTAATATGGAAATATGTTCGATATGATGGTACATGTATAACCTATGGCAGGTTGCTTGCTCTCTTGGCGAAGGGGATAGGAGGGAGAGAGAACAATTTGAAACTCAAAATCTCATAAAAAAACTGAGTTTTGAACTATGTTTACATGTAATTGGAAAAAATAAAGTACAACTTACTCCCTCCCCCCCTCAAAAAAAAAAGAAAAAGAAGGAAGGGAAAAATCATTTAAAAAGATGAATGCATGGAAAACTTCTGGCATCATATGTGGTATTTCATACCCCTGTAGCTCTGAGTTCTAAAGAAGAGCTGGGGAAGGTTTGAGGTCAGGATTGTTTTTTCTAACTTCACAGGATTCATTTTTTACTTTTCTTGCTGTCACCCTTTTCCACTTACATTAGCATAGTCTCTCTCTATATTATTTTCCTGGTTCTGCTTATTTCATTTTGTACCAGTTCATGTAAATCTTCCACTGAGTCTCTGAATTTATCATGCTTTTTTCTTACAGCTTAACAATATTCCATTGGATTCATAGACTGCCCTTTATCGTTCCCCAATCAATGGACACCAATTTTGCTCTACATCTTTGCTACCACGAAAAATGTTGCTATAAATAGCATAGTGTACGGGAAGATGTTCTTTTTCTTATAGATATTTTAACGTGTAGCAAGGTGTTAATAAATAATGACTGCATTGTCAATGAATTCTAATTAGTAGGCTTCAAACATGAGTCTTTGAAGATAACTTTGAAGATAACTTGTGTCTTTATTTTGGTTGACCATTTTTTTCACTCTACTTGGGAATGAGGATCTTAAATTCAGAACTCCCATTTCTCCTTATTTTCTAGTTCTCTTCACTTGCACAGTCAGCAGTTTCCCTCTAATGCATATTTGTGTATGGGTATATATGTATGTGTGTGTGTGTGTGTGTGTGTGTGTGTGATACTCTCCTTTTCCCATCCAAGGCTGGAAGTACATGGGCTACTCATGGAGCTGGTCTTAGTCTAATTGGAACTTTGGCCAACTGCATTTTCTCAACTAGATCAATTATCTCCTCCTTGGGCAACTAGACAACCTTACCTCTTCCCATTCCCAGTGGCTCCCAATATCAAAGCCAATACTAAGCCCATTTGGGTTTAACTCTATTGCAGCTCAGAACTCTTGAGCTCCATAGATGCACCAGCTTCAACCCTTCCTGGGAACAGTGATTTCAGTCATGCTTCACCACCCCAGGACCCTCTAATGTGTCCTTACTGCCACCACTTCCCTTAACTTTCCTGTGTGTGGGGAGAGTATAGGGATTTCCTGTTTTTACCCACTTTACACTGTTATTACCTCCTGCTATTTGCAAACAAAAGAGCACCATGATGGAAATACAGAAGAGAAAGAACCATAGAGAAGCAATGTTGTATAATAGAAAGTCCAAGATGGTGGAGTCAGATGGCTACTACTTGCATTCTATGATATGATATGATATGATATGATATGATAACACCTTGCTAAGCCTCAATTTCCTCATCTGAGAAATGAAAGTGTTGGCTATATAGCCTGACCTTACTTTTATACTCTTGATTCCAATGACCTTGTCTTCCTGGCTATTCCATGAACAAGTCACTCCATCTCTCCAGGGGCATTCTGTCTGACTCTCCCATGCTTAGAATGAACATTTTCCTTCGCTCCAACTATTGATCCCCCAGATTCCTTTAAGTCTCAGCTAAGATCTCATCTTTTCCTGGAAGCCTTCTCCAAACCCTCTTAGTTCCAATGCCTTCCCTATGTGAATTATCTATTTATCTTTTATTTGCTTACTTTGTATGTGTTTGTTTGCATGTTGCCTTCTGTATTAGACTGTAAGCTCCTTGAGGGCAGGGACTGTCTTTTGCCTCTTTTTTTTATCCTCAGCACTTGGCACATAGTAGGTGTTTAGTGAATTTTACTGCTAGATTGATTTAATGTCCCTTTCAGTTCTAAATCTAGGATGCTGTGAAATGACACACAAAAAAGCACTCCAAAATGGGTAAAAATTGGCAATTGCAAAGATATTTGTTGTTTAATGCTGGTGCTAAGTACCAACCACGGGAGATCTGGTCCTTTCTTTTTATCTGCATTATTGAATTTCTTATGTTGCCTTGTCCTGGATCTTGTTATTTCGGTCTAAGCTATGCCATAAATTTGGTTTGGTTGACTTACAGAATTCTAGTCCTTCAGCATTTATTTCTTCATGAATTATGGGTATAGAAATATGGCGCTTGGATAGGTACTTTTCTCCTACAATCTCTGCTCCTCCCCAATCTGGTCTATTTTAGGATCTCTCACCCTGACACACTGTCCACAGACTGGGACAATTTCCTTCTATCCCTTCAGAGGAGCAGTATGAGAACACTTGGCTGGAGTCAGGAAGACCCGAGTTCAAATCCGACTTCAGACATTCACTAGCAGTGTCCCCCTAGGCAAGTTACTTTAACCTCTTTTTACCCCAGTTTCCTCAATTGAAAAAAGGAGTTCATAATAGCTCTCACTTCCCAGGATTGTTGTATCAAATGACATGATAATTATAAAATACTTAGCACAGTGTCTAGAACACAGTGGGCTTCTTCTTTCCCCCAACCCACATTCCCTTCCCTCTACTTCTGTATTTGACCTCTAAGGTCAGATTTCTTCTATTCAGGTTCTGTCTGAGACCATCTCACCCTTTCTCTGAGTAGCAACTTGGCCTAACCATTGGAAGCTACTTTCTCTAGCTTCTTCTTCTGGTCTACCTAGTCTACCTGAACTAGATTCGACTAACCCAGTCCCCAACCCTACTCAAAGCTCAAATCTCCTCCCAGACTAAACTCTGCTCTTCTTTTGAACATGTGAACCCAACCTAGCCACCATTCATTGTTTTATATGATAAGCTTTAAAAACAAACAAACAAAAACTACTATAATGTAATGATTTTTGGACTATATTTGAGATTCCATTGGTTTTGGGAGCTTTTGGCATCAGAAATACCTTTGTCAATGCAAGTCAGTACCTTTCCTCACCTTGGTACATCAGCTTGGTGACTCAGTGGGCCTGGAGTTAGGAAGCCTTGAGTTCAAATTTGGCCACAGACACTTACTAACTATGTGATCCTGGCAAAGTCATTTGCTCTCTGTTTTTTCAGTTTCCTCAACTATGAAAGGGGGATCCCATTGGCACCAATCTCACAGAATTGTTGTGAGGATAAGTCCCACATCTGACACATATTGACCCTGGGCAATTTAAGTGACTTGTTAAAAAATGTTAAGTGACTTATCCATGGTCAATATGTGTCAGTTCAGTATTAATTAAATTTCATTATTTAAATTAATGAATTATTTAAATTACATTTGAGAGAGATGGAGATAGACACAGAGACAGAGAGAAAATCAATGACCAACTCATTGAATTAACTTCTCCTCTCTGTGGATTCCCAGACCAAAATTCCCTGGTTTCTACTCCCTTATATATTAGAATGCAAGCTCACTTATATAAATACTTGTTCAATCAATGGCTTTATATATACTCTGTCATCACACAAAAACCATGTAAGGTTCTATTGCCCCAATTTAGAGCTCAAGAAACTTGCTCATATCCCAGAACTTCCTGACCCCCATGTCCCTCTTCCTCTCCAAATCCCAGCTGTTATTTATGAAACAATACTATATTTGTAAAGAATTTTATTCATTTTCTCATTTAGGCTGGAAGTTACATGAAGACCCAATCTAACAGTATTTGGAGGAGTCCATTACCCAAAATTAGCTTATAGTAGTGGTCATGAGGTTATGATCAGATTTCATAGGTGGAATATTCATATAAGTGAAGTTGTAGACCCTCGAAATATTGGCCTGCTATAGACTACTTTCATGTCTAAATAGGGATTGACCCATTAAGCTAAATATTTAGAATAACTTTTTAAACTTCTAGCTCTTTTACTTTTTCCCAGAATGCAACTGAAATCCTTTCCCAAAACTAAAGGATCATTTCCTTCAGTTGACATCAGACTTTACAGTTAACAAGGACCTTTTTACATTGTCTCATCTCTAAAGCATCTCAAAGAACTCACGCATTTAGCCTCTCCCATTTCTGTTGGAGGGTGTACATATGGACAACTTGGCTCTTTTCCCTGGCTCTCTTGACCTCCCTGATCATACTTCTTCTGATCCAGATTTTATCTTTCAAATATTCACATTCTCTGTGTTAACAAAGCCTTCCCCTATTGACCTGTTTAAAGGGACCCATGCACAGAATCTTCACATGCAAAACCTCATTTCTTGTTTTAAACCTGCATCCAGCTTTCTGTCTCTGAGCCAATAAATCAACAAACATTTATTAAGTGCCTAAATGTGAGAGGCAGCATGGCATACAAGACAGACCAAGAAGACAAGAAAACCTGGCTTTAAGCCCTGTCTGTGACATGTTCTGACTATGTGACCTGGGTCAAGTCATTTAACTTTTCAGTGCTCTAGGAGCTCCCCAAGACTGAGTTGTAGCACATAAAGAATTGTTTTAATTGTGAGTTGGCTTTTTTTGAGAGAGAGTAAATATGTGACTAATAGAATCCTTATGATAGAAGAAGAAGAAGAAGAAAGAAGAAGAAGAAAGAAGAGGAAGAGGAAGAAGAAGAAGAAGAAGAAGAAGAAGAAGAAGAAGAAGAAGAAGAAAGAAGAAGAAGAAGGAAGAAGAAGAAGAAGAAAGAAGAAGGAAGAAGAAGAAGAAGAAGAAGAAG
>CM053597.1:178358210-178382591 GCA_028646575.1 Pseudocheirus occidentalis | reverse complement strand
GAAGAAGAAGAAGAAGAAGAAGAAGAAGAAGAAGAAGAAGAAGAAGAAGAAGAAAGAGAAACATGGGGCAAAGAGGCTGGGAGTTACAGCATTTCCAGAAGAAGGTTCTTCATCAAAGATAAAGGAACTATATCAAGGTGATCATACACACGATCCTTGCCCCATCTCTGTGTGTTAAGTGCGGGGATATATGTGTATGCATAGTGAAAAACTTCTTGCCTCTCAAATGACTAACAGTCTCTCATGGTAGACAGCATGAGCATACATAAGTATATGCGCAATGAATACAAGGCCACTTTACTAGGTGTATCGGGGTTATCAGATAGTTAGTGGTTATTAGACGAGGGAATCAGGAAACACTGATCCTCCCAAATCTTATTTTCCACCCAATCTCAAAGGTGGCAACTGCTCTTTGGAATGTTAATGCCAGTACCTTAATATCCTTTTTGGCCACATCTTTAACATCTCTCTCAGGCTAACCTTTTCCCCATATCTTTTGCCTTCCAATCCTTCAGCTGTTTCCCTATATTCTCTCTTCTCACAAACTCTCATGTGCATCTGATCTTTGAAATTTCAATATATTCCCAGTTGATGGTGAGGGCAAAAGTTTAAAAATAAGTATTTTAAAATGTAATTTTAGATTTAATTTTAAATTTAATGTTTAATTTTAAATATTTAAGTAAAAACATTAAAAGGCATAGGATCCTAGATTTAGATCTGGAAGATCCTTTGAAGGTCACTCAATCGAACCCCTTTATTTTGCAGATGATGGAACTGAGGCACTGAAAGATAAAATGATTTTCTTATGGTCACATAGCTTATAAGTTTTTGAGATGGGATTTGAACCCAGGACTACCAGACTCTGAGTTTAAAAACTTCTGCAGAACAACAAGTTTCCTTATGCTGTCCTATATCCCTCCTCTTCTGCTAAGCCTTCTCACCAGTGCTAATCATTAAATTTTCAGTTGGCAATGCCCCAAATTAAAGTTTGATTGTTTTGTTAATTATCTAAATTTGAGAAAATGATGGGAAAATGTTAATAATAAAAATTTAAACTCAAAAGCTTTCTCTTTTTGGAGAGCCACTTAATAAATGTTTACTAATACATCCTTGACCACTGCTTGGTACAGAATCAGGCATATATGTAAAATTGGATGCCTTCAAAACCTTAACATTCTGTTCCCCTGTGCTTGTTCTGCTTTTGAACCGTTTCTTTCTATACTAAGTGGTGTCTGGCTTGGACTCACCATGTGCTCTCACTTGCCGGTTCATTCACCTCTTGGCTTGTCCCCTGGAAGCCATGAACTATCTCCTCTAGTAGTACATTTTATTCTTTTCATCATCACCCGTAATGTTCACTCTAGCTTTCTCACTCACAGAAGTCCATTTGGCTCTCACAACTACTCTGGGGTGGCAAGTACATCAAATATAGTTCCCTTATACTGATATAGAAACTCAGGCACAGAGTGGTCCCTTGATATATCTCAGATTCTACAACTTGGTGAAGCTCTAGGATTATAACCAAGCTCCCTGCTGTCGCTGCCTCATGTTCTTTCCCATAAACAACACTACTTTTCCTGTGTTAAGAACTAAAAGTTCTATTACTCACATATTTCTTCTCTTTTTAAAATACAAACTTTTTAATAAGCTTCATATTGATGAGATTTTGGCTCCTGAAGCACTACCCTCAACTGGCTTGGTTTTCAAGTATCATTTTCCAACTCCTAATGAACCTTGGCCCTTGCCCCCATCTGGCTATATTGGGGTTTGTCTCCTGGATGCCCCTAATCATCATCTTCTCTATCTTGACTCCCACTCTGTCCTCAGGAACTGGTTTCCTGTTTCCTGTCTCTTTCCTTACCCTTTTCTCTAGCACTCAATTAATACCCTGTTCTTAGATATTAGCCTGGGATCATTTTAAGTAACCACCACATTCTCTGAATCTGGCTCAGAGACATAGCTGGCCATTCCCAAGCCTGAGGAATTACTAAAGTCCTTCAAGTCCTCCACTCAGACTGCAAGTGCCCTCATTCTATCTGTCTCTGTTATTCCCTGCAGAGAGAAAAATTCTTCCTCTTCGTTATTCTAGCTGGATGATAACAATTACCAGTATTGATTCAGAGAATCCCCAAGGCCTTAATTAAAGTGTTAATTTGGGGTCATCCTGTATAATGCTTTTAGGTTTTCAAATGCCTTTATATATGTTCCATTATATGGTCCTGTAAGGTATTTGGGCTGTTATCTTCATTTTACAGATGGAGAAGCTGAGTCTTAAGGAGTCTAGATAAAGACTTGTCCAGAGTCACAGAGCTAGTAAGTATTCATGTTCAGGTCTTTCTGACTCCAAATATAGCATTATCTATAGGACCAGGAGAAGAATATCATAAATGTGAGAAATCCCTTCACCTCATCAGGTAAATCAACATACAGTCTAGAGTTTGGACCTGCAAGAGACAGTGAAGAGATGTAATGAGCATATTTGGAAAGGAATAAATACTTCCTGGTGTCTACCCCTGCCCTTTTTACATTAATACACATTTATTTACTAAAGTAGGAATTTCTATAACATAGTACAATAAGAAAAGATGATTGTACATAAAACTACCAATCTACTAAGCCTCACTTGCTATTCTTTTAAAATATATAACAAAATGATCACGTACATTTATTTATTTTCTTTTATTTTACCCCATCCCACCCTAGAGATGGCCACCATTAGACCCAACACAAGTCCATAGAAGTTGCTTTTGAGGAGTAGTGAGTTTATTACTTAAGAGAGTTGGACCACAGGTTGGCTCTAGGCCATTGAGTCAACAATCAATTATCCAAAGGACAATTAGCCTAAGGATCAGTTTTCTTAGCAACACATTTGCCTAAAGTCATTAGAAGCATTTCTTAACTTTAAAGCTGATAATGAGTAAATGGTACTAGAGAAAATTAAGTTGGGGACAGGAGGCAGAGGTATAGCTCACAGGACAATAGGAAGGGGTCATAGAGGTACAGGAGGGAAGAGGACAGACAGTTCAATCCCTATTGTCTCCAGCCTTTTCCCTGATCTCCTTAGACGCAGAGTCAGAGGTACCACAAGGTTGGGTCAATGCACATACTCCTCCCCCTGTCCCTTTGTCTACTGTTATTTATACTAATCAAAGTTACAGAATTTCATATGTGGTTTTTAGTTTAGTTTTTTTTTAAAGACTAGTCCCATGATTGAATTGATGTAGGGCATCACCAGGAAGGAAACTCATTTTACTAAAGTAGATCAATGATTTTTCTGCAAATTGGAACTGTAAAGAATTGCCTCATAACTATGAAGTTATAAGACTTGACCTAGGTAGCACAACCCATCTATATTAGAGGTAGACCTTGAATTCAGGTCTTCCTGAACATGTGACTGAGGTCTTTATCTAGTATATCACTCATTTTTTTTTTAAATCTATGTTTTAATTTCTGCTAAGAACATTTTTCTTCCTTTGGATCCCTTTTCTTATTAAATTTATTATTAAAAATATCTAGGTTATTTAAGTAAATTTCTGAATAAATTTCCCAGGTAAAGGTTAAGTGACTTGGCAAAGACCACACAATCAATTATGTCATAGGTGGTATTTGGACCTAATTCTTCCTGAATCCAGTCTAGTACTATCCTCTGTTTCAACTGTTAGTCAACATGGCAAATAACACAATCATAGGCAACAGCACACAAGTTAGCCCAGATAAATTTGGACCATAGCCACTGACAAATTATTTTCAGTCTTTCTAAGTGACCTTAATGTTTCTTTCAAGGTGGGAGTGGCTGACCACTGACATCTTATATATTGAACTTTCGTTATTACATACAAAATGGGGAAAAATGTGGCTTTTGTAAAATGGAGTTAATAAGATCTATAGTATCTATCTAAAGTGTTATTTAGAGAATCAAATGGGCTAATATCAGTAAAATGCCTTCAAACTATGATGCAAAAGTCAGAAAGATAGACTGAAGTATTGTTAAATACTTACTACATGCCTGTAGTGGTGGTAAGCCCTGGGAATAGAAATATAGTCAAAAAGAAAGAAATATAGGCAAAAAGAATTTACATTCCAATGTAGGAGTGGGGTCAGGATTGTAGGTACTCATAAGGAAACAGGGTGGAGAGGTAGTCTAGGGGATCATAAATCTATCAAAGAACTGCCCAGGAACTGCTTCAAATGAAAGTTCCAGGAAGGAATTTACCAATTGGAAGAGGAGTCCAACAAGTTACTATCACTGTTGTTACTTTTAAGACAGTTCTGATAATGGACTGCACCCAACTTACTTCTACCTCCTTTGCCCTTTGGAACATCTACATTTTGGATTCTTCCGAAAGTGTGTGTGGTTATATGATTCACTTGAAATTTTTCCTGACGGAGGTTATCTTTGGCTGGCATATAACAGCAGCAGGAGAATGTGGTCATTAAAAAGATGACACATCCTGTGTGTAAATATGGGGGGCATTCAGAAAAAAAGCACAAATATTGAAGAGGTGTCTAAATGCACTTGTTATACAATGATACATGTTGCAAAAGCAAAGGCATGAAGAAGGACCTGAGGAGGTGCCTGTCTAGACAGGGTGGGACCCTTCCAGCGCAAGTTTATTACCCATCTTCCAATGAGTCTGGCCAAGCTTCATTGATGATGTTCCATTTTAGGAATAACATGAATAAAACAGAGTAGCGCTGTCAAATATGGGTGAAAGGAGAGGCATGTTAGGGATAAGGAGAGAGAGTAGGACATAGATAGATGTTCACACAAGAAGCCAAAAGAACCAGGTTGACTGAGAGGAGCCAAGTGGCTTCTGGAGATGGAACATACTAGGGAAGTAATGGAGACCAGGTTAGCCTGGTGAAGGGCTTTGGAGTGATACTCTTGGTCCTGATTGAACCTGACTCTCAGACCGTCTCCACACCGCTGGAAACTAGGACTTTACTCCTACCTCTCCATTTTTCCAATAGGGAAGGCTTCTACCTTAGGTAGTCAGGAACAAGGTCACCATATCACTTTCTACAGTCTCCTTTTCACTATCCCTCTTTTTTCTAAACTCCTTTCACACTTTAGAAAATAAGCACTTTGAGGGTAGAGACTTTCTAATTTGCAGTTATATGTATCTCTAGCATTTAACTCATTGTCTGACACATAGTGAGCCTTTAATAAATTTACTTTCTCTCCATTCATTCATCTATCAGTCCATTATCTAGCCATCTCTTTTCTTTTCCTTTCTTTGTCTCTTTCCCTTTCTCTCTTTCCTTTCCTCCTTCATTTTTATCTTTCCTACTTTCCTTCCTTCCTTCCTTCCTTCTTTCCTTTTTCTCTATTCCTCCTTCCTCTCTGTCTTTGTCTCTGTCTCTGTCTCTCTTTCTCTGTCTCTCTGTGTGTTTCTCTGTGTTTCTCTCTCTCTCTCTCTCTCTCTCTCTCTCTCTCTCTCTCTCTCTCTCTCTCTCTTTTCCATCCATCAATAAATCAACACGCATCTACTCCATACCAACACCATTGCTAGCCACTGGAGATACTATGTCAAAAATCAAATAGCCCTTACTCTCAAGGGACTTTTTTTCTATGGAGGGAGACAACAAGTACACGTATTAAAGTATCAATAAGGGCATCCAAAATGTGTTGAAAATCAAAACACAGTAATTTAAGGGGAGGCAAAATTCAATAGGAAATGTAGTTTTCTTATTTAATAAGAAGTGAACAGAAATATTGGGAATAAAGAAGACTGTGTTTTGCCCTATTAATAGGGCAATCAATCAATCATCAAGAATTTACTAAGCACCTGTTATGTGTCAGGAACTAAGTGCTGGGAATATAAAGTTAAAATGAAGAAGAGGGGTGAGTTCAGGAAAAAAACTAATGATTTCTGATTAAGACATATTAGCTTTAAGTAGTTTATAGGATAATTTATTAGAAGTATCTAGGAGGTGATTAGGGAGGTGGGGCCAAAGCTAAAAAGAGAGGTTATAGATGGATACATAGATCTGGGAGGCATCAGAATACAGATGGAATGTTAAAACAACTGTTTCTCCAACAATAGACTTTCAAGTTAAATCTCTATTGTTAACAATTTTTTTCTATCACTTTCTTATGTCTAGACAATCAACAAAATAATCAGCGTGGATTAGTTGCATTACCAGTTTCTGAGGTAGAAATCTCACACTGAAAAAAATTAACTCCTCTCTGAGCTAGCTGGCTCTAACGTACTCACGGAAGCTCATGACCTGTGGAAATCATCAAAGGAGAGAATATGGACCCAGGACAAACTTGAGGGACACCCACAACTGGGGAGATGGAGGGGGATAGGGGATGATACAGAAATAGAGAATGAGACAGAACAGAGATCTGGAGGTGAAGAAAGAGATAATGATGCATAGAAATCCAGAATGGGAAGAGTATTCAAGAGGTTAGAAGGTATTCAACTAAACAGAATTCTGTAGGGAAGGATGAGGAATGAGAAAAGGCCATCAGGTTTCCAGACTAAGAAATCATTGGTAAATTTAGAGAGCATAATTTCTATTGAGTGACGAGATCAGCAGCTGGACTACAAAAGGGTTGAGAAATAAATGAGAAGAGAGAAAGTAGAGACAGAGTGTAGACAGCAATGAGGGAGAATAGAAGAAATAGAGACAGAGAGTGTAGACAGCAGTTGCCTCCTCCCTCCATCTCCAGATTTTAACCGAAAAAGGGAAGAAATATACAAGATAATGAGAGGATGGGACGGTCTACTAAGTCTTATTTTTTTTTTAATTTAGAGAAGCCTACAGTATACTTGCAGGAATCAAGAAAGAATAAGTAAGAGAGAAGAGACAGTAGGTTCTCCAGAGTCATGACTCAATATCTGGGAAGTTAACAGTTCTTTATAATTGAATTTTATATGATTTGTTTTTTATAATAAAATTCTATTGGTATGTTTGTGTGAATGTGTTTTTCCCTGTAGAAAATGCCAGTAGATGACATTTCTCTTTGGTTTGACCCCATTATTTATCATGGTACTAAAGAGGAAGGGGGTGGAATTAGATTGAAATGTCAGAAATGTAAATGATGATGATAATGGTGATGATGATGATAGACAAGAGCATCAATAAACCAGACTTACTCAGTTCTAATATATTTTACTGTCTCATACTGCAAATATAACAACAATAATGATAATTGACAATTGTATAGAAGTTATTTTATTTCATTTGAGTCTTACAACAACCCTATGAAGTAGGTGCTACTGTTATGTCCATTTTACAGATAAAAAAAAATCTAAGAAAAAATATAAGTTTTGGAAAGTTAGATTCTTGATTCTAAGCCTCCAAAAAAAAAACAAACCCTAAAACCCAGCATAAAGTATTGGCCAAAGAATAAAAAAAAAAGTAGGGTATTTTCTTAACTCAAGCTGCCCCATAATCCTCAATCCCAATTAAAATGCACTACTGAATTCCACCCCCCACAGCCCCAAAACCCCTGGGCCTGAGGCTGCCAAAGCATCTTTTCAAATCTGAAGTATGCTTTTCACTGCCTAAAGCAGCACTGATTTAATTTTCCAATCCAGAGGTCCAATCTCTCCCATGTTCATTCCAAGTTTACAAAAATGGAATTCATGCATGAGGTGGGAGAATGGGATTTCTTTTTAGTTTGAGTTATGGAGCAGGGATCCAGGAGTGTTTCTCTTTGGAAACCAGTATATTTTCTCCCCAATTTCGCTACAAATACCTTGTTGGAAACACAAAACTTATATAATTAAAATGATATTTGTAATATAATACTAAAAACACCCCCAAAGAAATGGCCAAACTTTTTTTTTCTTATGCTCAGTAAGAGAGAAAACATACAAAAATAAATGAAATGGGTTTTTCTTTCCTCCACTCCTTGGTTTTCTAGATTATAAATATTGTTTTGGTCCAAGGTATATTTAAAAATGATTATTTTTTTTTGTCCCAGGGTGGAAACTCCATTCACTCATGCATAGTGGCAATTCTCTGAATATCTTAGAATTATAATCCTAGTGATGGAAAGAATTTCAGGGATCATCTAGACTGTTAACTTGTTTCCATCATAGATCCCTTTAGCATAAAACCTTTCTCATGATCATGTTTGAAAATAATTGGAGAAAATACTAAATTTAATTCAGAAGTTAATGAAAATAATAATGTATTTTTCTTACCTCCCAAGTCCATGGCTCCTCTGAAAGCTATTTATGATACTCTGTTGTAGGGGTGGGTAGAGAGGCAACAGACATGTAATGAGCACGCACTAAATGCCAGGAATTTTCCAAATAATAGCATCAATAATAATAATAATAACAATATATAATAGCAATATATACTACCATGAGTTAGGGCAGTGGGTAGAACTAGATTTGGAATCAGAAAGGCTCATCTTCCTCAGTTTAAACCCAGTCTCCAACTCTCACTAGCTATGTGACCGGGCAAATCACTTAGCCCCGTTTGTCTCAGTTTCCTTATCTGTCAAATGAGCTATAGAAGGAAATGGCAAAATACTCGAGCATTTTTGCCAAGAAAACTCCAAAAGGGGTCACAAGATGTTGGACATGACTGAACAAAAAGTATTAGTTTATTACCTCTGCCCACATGCAGACACAGACACACATAGACACACACAGACACACACATGTTCCTCCATCCTTAAAAACAGCAACAATATCAATAAACTCCAACTGATCCTACCATCTCCCTGAACTATCTTCCCTTTCCTTCTCCTCTAACCTCCATGAAAGAACCATCTTCTTCTAGATGCTTATGTTTCCTTTCCTCTCATTGTCTAAACTACCAGTCTTAGACTTCGAAACTAGTTATTTCTCAATTGAACAATATTTTCTATAAGATTTCTATGAGGATATGCCTTTTAATTTCTCGGTTACAACTGACACTTTCAGTCATCTTTTCTTCTTGGAGAAGGCGACCACCAACAAAAGGAGAGGCCCCAAGTCTGGCCTGATTCATCAGAAAACATGAACTTGTAGTCACTCTGACAATTTTAGGCTAATTTATTAATGTGCACTGTGAGTTTTTTGTTTCTATTTGAATTTCTTTTGTATATAAGAAATTAGTACCTGTCCTTGTAATGGCAAGCACAGAAGTAGTTCACATTTTGTTTCAGCTATTGGATTAACACCTTATTTCAGTTCAAGTTTCTTTTGAGACTTGTATCCAGTCTGTTAAAGAAACAGAATGTGTGAACCCCACAACTTGTGAACCCTAGAACTTGTGAGCTCCTGGGGAGGAGCTAATGACCATATATAAGGAGAGCCCCAGACTGGAGACAGCAGAACTGAAAAGAGGACTCTTGTGGTGGCAGAGTCAAGAAGGAGAACATTTGTGGTATCCCAGAACTCTATTTGTGATACTTTGTACAGAAGCTCTCAGACCTTAGTGAAAGCCTTGAAAGAGGATTTTCCGGTTGTCTGTTTACAGAAGTCCTGGAGGAGAGTTTTGGAGGTCCTGGGACTTTACTGATGATTTGTCCTGACCTCTTGGACCTTGTTTGTGGGTCTGTGTTGATTTCTACATTGATGATTTGTTTTGAGTTCTCAGACCTTGTTGGTGGATCTGAGTTGATTTCAGAAGCTGATAGTGAATTGATGATGGTGCCAACAATGTGTATGGATATTATTGTGGCTCTGTTAAGCTTTGTCTTCCCAGAAATAGGAACTGTGAAGGACTTGAAGGGTACTGGACACTGTGAACTTCAATATGGAACAGGAACTGGATGGCAAACTGGAAAACAAGCTGGACGAGGAACTGGAAGCTACCTGCCTTTGAACCCAGGTGACACTGGAACTGGGACCATGGAAGAGGAACCATGGAAGCTGAGACCCATCCTCGAGTCAAGCTGAAAGAATATTTTACTTGGATACTGTTTACTGACTGAGAATATTATGATTTACTGTGACCTAGGGGTGGAGAACTTTGACTTTTGTACTGTGTGATTGAATTAAGGATTTTGTGATTGACTAAATGAATGAACTTTGTTTAAAAACTATGTGACCACTTTGGTAAAAACTATGTGGTCATTTTAGTGATAAGTTGTTGAGTCGTGATTGGTGAATGCTGTTTTTATTTTCTGTGATAAGTTGTAACATTGTGAATGCTGTATTGTGATTTTCTGCAAATGTTTTGCTTTGATTTGTTATTGAATAAATAGAGAGTTCACAATACTATATAATCAGAACCTTGAAAGCTGTTCACAGCAGAAGCCCTCTGGAAAGCTGCTCATGCATGGCTTTACAATCCTATACCTGAATTAAATTCTACATTGAGCAATTTTCTACCTTTCCTTTTGGGGAGATAGTCATAAGCCAACAATTAAGCTGTAAATAATTATTCCCAGTGTCACCATGGTAGGGATTTAACCAAAGAGTGTGAGGTAGGGAACCTGGCCACATCTCATTCAAGACCAGACACCCCAAGTACTAAACCTGGTATAGCCACATGCAAAAGTACCCTAAATCAAGAAGGAATGGAGTGTGTACCCAGCTCCCTTGGGTCCAGCCACAGCTTCTTAAAATTGGACATAAATTGAAGATAATAATAGCAAATTCTTGACAAGATTATTGCCATTAGGAAATGAAACAATATTTGTAAAGTACTTTGAAGACTTTCAAGCACTATATAAAAGCACTATATAAAAAAGTACAATGCCTTGCATATAATAGAGATCCAATAAAATTAAATATATAAAGTTATGAATGAATTTCGATGAGAGTAGAAATGTAGGGGTGGCTAGGTGGCACAGTAAATAGAGCACCAGACCTGGAGTCAAGAGGACCTGAGTTCAAATCCCGCCTTAGACATTTAACACTTACTAGCCATGTGACCTTGGGCAAGTCACAACCCCAAACGCCTTGCCCTGCCCCCTCCAAAAAAAAAAAAAGAAAGAAAGAGATGTAGAATTTGTATGGATGAAAAAATGGAAAGAGAAACAGTATCAATAATTCAAGAGACAACATAATTTCTCAGATAGAGGGCCTGTCTTAGACTCAGAAAGACGTGAATTTGAACCCTGGGCATATACTGTCTAGGTTAGCTTGGGCAAATTCTTTAATTTCTCAATGTAGCAGGTTACTCTCTAAAACTATGAATTATAGACAAAAGGTACCAGTTAAGTGAATTTCCAGTATGGATAATTCTTCCTGTTGCTGAAACCATAGGTTGGAAATGATATATAATATTAATTTAACAATATTAATAGAATAAATATTAACTGTATAGTTTAAAACACATTGTATATGTTTTCATATTTGTAAAAGACTTCCTCCAGTATACCTTTGTGGGAGAGAAAGAGTATGTATTATGATTATCCTCATTTTATGGATCAGAATACTAAGGATAAGAAAAAAAGACCTACCCAAGGTCACTCAGATCACAGATATAAGAGGTAAAATTCAAACCCAGGTCTCCTGACTCCAAGTTTAATGAAGGCTCTTTCCACTGTACCATGTAACTCCCAAAGAGGCCATCAATAGAACTACTGAAACTCTGTACTGTAGCCATAAATAACTGTTGAAATGTACAAACTTCATTTTCGAAATATATGAAATATTATTATGGATGTTAACCCAGTAAGTCATTTTAGGGAAAAGAGCAGCAAGCCATTTCAACTCTTTTAGATGCTGTTTAAGGGAAGATCCCTCAACCCTTTGCTAAAATTCTGAAGCTGAGAAACTGCCTTAATGGCAGGGGATGTCTGCAGCATTTCTCCAATATTACCATTATATTAGTGAGCCTCACCCTACGTAAGATGAATTTTAGAGTGTTGAAAACAGCCTCTCCAGAGTTTTCCTTAGTGATCAAAAATCCTGTCTTCATGTCATTGAACTTTGCTTAACCCATTTCAAAGGGTTCTTGGAACATGCTATCTATCAGTATTGGGGGAGGTACAGGGGTTTGGGAGACAAGATTTAGCATGTGAGTAATGACAGCAGAAGGGAATTACACACTGCTTTGTGTTTAGCCCAGTGGAGGTTTTGTAATCAGAGATCCTCCAGATGTTTTCAAATACTCCAGGGCGGTCATGTGAAAAATAAGGCAATGAGGCAATAGGGGAATTATATATCCTGGAGATTTGTTCCTGTGCAACAAAATTCCTTTAAATTCATTTATCAAAATCATCAGAGAAGAGTGTGGGGCACTGAGAATTGCCTGGGATACCTTCCAATGAAGAGGACGGGTCCTTTTGCAAACACAGTGGGTTTCCTTCTCTTGAGGCTGGTTGCTAAAAAGGACTCAACAAATGGTTTCTAGCTATTGCTGAAAGGCCTTCACCAAAGGGCTGTCTGGTCTATTTCTAGACAGCTCTAAAAGATAAGACATTTTTTTATTTTTCTTCTTTCCCCTCAAAACTGAGTCTCCATTTTCCTCTTTGAAGTTGCCAACTTTTCTTTCTTCTGTCAGATTGCCTCTTGTCATACTGAGGTTTTAGGGGATGAAGGAAAAGATTATAGAATTGAACCCAGATGACTTGAGGAAAACAAAACAAAACAAAACAACTCTTGGAAAAAATATACATTGAGTCTATCAAGTTTCATGCTATAGCTGGAAGGGATGTCAGAGGTCATCTAGGTGCAGTGGTATCAAACTTAAAAGGAAATGAGGGCCAATATGGTTCACCAGTATTGCTTAGTCCATGAATATCTTTGCTGGCTATACATTGCTTTAGAAAATCACATATTAACCTTATCTAAATTTATGAATAATCACATATTTTATGTAATTTATCATATTTCTAATATATAAAAATATATCATATATATTTATAATCCATAAATCATATATTAATATTATCTAAATTTATAATCACATATATGTGGTTTATAACATTTCTAATTTATAAAATAGTTATATAATATTTATGAAATAATATTTGTTATTATATAGCATATACAATAATAGTTATAATTTATAAAGCAACATATTAACATTATTTGAATTTATAACCATATATCATATACAGTTTGTAATATTTCTCAATTATAAAATATTTGTTATATTATGTATGAAACAATATTTATAATTTGTAAAACAACTTATTAACATTTTCCAAATTCATTCTATTTTTTTTATTTTTCTTGTTAAACATTTCCCAATTACATTTTAGGCTAGTTCTGGCACCACCCTGGAGTACTGTGGAATACATAAGGCCCTATGGCTGTGGGTTGGATACTGGTAAGTTAGTATAATTCTCTCCTTTTATAGATGAAGAAATTGAAGCCAAGACTGACTAGATAATTTGTTGAAGGCCATATGGGCAACAGTGAGTAGATTCAGGATTTGAACCCATGTTCTCTAGCTCCAAATTGAGTTATTTTTCACTGTGTCCCAACTACTTTTATACTCTGGCAACAAAAGTGAGTTCTGTGGATTTTAAACCTGTAAACATCAGGAATTAATGGCTTACATAAGAGTTTCTATTATCTCTTCCAGGGTTGAGATCATCCGCTGGGGAGATATGGCTGGACACAATGCTTATTTCACACGTAGTTGGCTGACTATAACCCTTAAATGAATTAAGTTCCTTACCATGAGTTCATTTAATGTTTAGTGATATCTTCTGAAGCATATGCCCTACCCTATAGTAAGCAAGTAGAATGATCATGTCTACATGTCAGTAGGGGATTTTGCCAAGAGGTGATTGGAAAACAGGCTGACGCCAGCTGTTGGGCGGCTTCCCCTTCAACTTGAGTCCAGCTTCCTGGCTGCAGACTTTTCATCTTTCCTATTATATGAAGATGCACTGAGTCAGCAATTACTGAACACTGAACACTCCATAAAGCTCTCTTCTGAGACTCTGGACAGGACCAGTATAGTCAGCTGGAAGTCATTAGAACAGAACAGTGTTGAGAAAGAAAAACCTCCCAGTCTCCTTCAGCTGAGGCTCTTTAGTTGGGTGGAAGAGGTCGAAGATCCACACTTGGAAAAAATCCTCCACATTTTAGGTTTAATAAAAGTTGCTATAATGAGATGAGAATAGAAGTATACAGATATAGAGACAACTAATGAATAAAGCCAAAAAAAATCCAGGAGAATCAACTCAATGACCCAGGGCAATAGCCTGGGCTTCAGTCCCATCAGAGACACCAGATGTGGGACCAGGAGCAGTTCACTCTGTGCCTCAATTTCCTGAGGAAGTTGAATTCTAAATCCTCTAAGCACCTTCTAGCTCTAAAGCTACAATTTTAGAATGAATTACCAAGCACTGACATGCAAGCGATTTTGTATCATAAGGAAGGGCATTAGATGTTAGCCTGAATTTTCAATGTATTCCCAAACTCACCCTACTTGCCTATTGTGAGGTCCTTTCTCATCAAGGTCCACTCTAGATGTTGTGTGCTCCACCTAGAAGTGACTCCTTTCTTCCTGAATCTCTCAGGCTAATCTTAAAAAAGTTTTCCTATGCATGTAATCATTTTCTATTTTGCATTATAGTTGTAATACAATCTATGACTTTGTTGAAGCAGCTTAAGACTACACAAGTTTTGTTGGTTTTTTTTTAGCTATTGACCCTTTGCTGATTCATATTGAACCACCATTTCAATAAAAACCTTTATTTTTACTCACTCATTCATGCATTTATATATGTATTCCTTTACATATTCATCCATTTATCAATCTATTTATTTATAATTTCAATTTATTTGGTTTTCCCTTATCCTGCTTGTCTTCCAACACCTTAATCATCTTTGAAATTCTTCTCTGAACTCTCTTCAAATTCCTTTATAATATTATTACATTCTGGAGCTCAGAACTGATTGGTTCTTTTGGGAAAAGGAAAGTATATTTACAAGATCCTTGGGTTATCATGGTATAGAGATGATTATGGGTTCAAGACTGTGCCAGAAGAACACAACTTCCAAAAAGACTTAACCAAACAAGAAATGATTCAACTATGGGTTAAGTAATAAACCATCTGTTTTTGTTGCTTGTCTGTCTGTCAGAGGACTAGTATATGATAATATCTGGCATTTATAGAGAGCTTTAAGTTTTACAAAGCATGTTACAGATTTTAATCTCATTTGATCAACACAACAACACTGGAAAGTAGGTGCTATTGGTAGAATGTCTGACACACAGTAAATGCTGTATGAATGTTAGCTATTATTATTATTATTCCCATTTTAAAACTGAGTAAGCTGAGTGACTTGTTCAGGGTCCCATAACTAGTAAGTGTCCGAGGAAGGATTTGAACTTAGGTTTTCCTGACTCCAAGTGCAGGATTCTAGCCACCATCCCACCTACCACCACGTTTTAGAAATAACACTTATTAACTAGGAAGTGTCTGGAGGAGGATAACCAGAAAGGCAAAAAGCTTCAATTTCCTAGCTCTTGAGAACCAGTGAAGGGAACTGAAAGCATTTAGTTTGGAAAAGAGAAACCTTCAGGGTACAGGGAAGTCACATTAAAATTTCTGAAGGTCTCTCACTAAAAGAAGCACTTGAATCTTTCTCATGGGTCCCAAAGGATAGAAGCAAAAATGAGTGAAAATTCCATAGAGATATCCCTAACATAGGCTTGGTTTGGGGAAGGGTCCTTTTAACATTTGAACTATCTCAAAGTGGAATGGGTAACTTCTAGGGGTAGTAGATTCCCCCTTTCTGGAAGTCTCCAAGTATGGACTGGATGACTGCTTGTCAATGGTATTGATAAACTATGTGGACCATCGGACAGTATGTTCGACTTAGCATCATGAAGACCCAAGTTTGAATTCTACCTCAGACACTTATTAAATGTCAATCACAACTCCTCTCATCCCCCATTTCCTATTCTGTAAGTGGGGGTTATAACTGCACCTATCTTGCAAGATTATTGTGAGGGTTAAATGAGGTAACATGCAAAGTGCTTTGCAAAGGTTAAAGCACTAAATAAATTTCTGTTTATTATTATTATTATTATTATTATTATTATTATTATTATTGTAGACAGGTATCTGTTTCATGTATGACTTGATGTAGATGGTCTCAGACATGCTTCCCAATACTGAAAGTCAATGATACTATGAAGCCAACACTAATACTTAAAGTCAATGATACTATGAAGCTGACATTATTTAACATGGAGAAATGCTCTAAGTCAGTTCCTAAAGGGTTACTACGCAAAGGCTAGCGATTTTCTTCACAAAACAATTAAAAAAACAAAAACAGCAGCGATAATGTTTTTATTTCCTAACCTAAGGGGATCTTGTTAAACAGATGATAGAATTTCCTTGCAGTGAAAGTTATTAAGGATTAAAATGGATTCATGTAGGAGGTTGTGGAATCTTCCTAAGGCATAGCTTGCAATTGTCTGGAAGCATTTAAAAGCAGGCTTAGATTCTCATCTGTTTGGAATAGATTGGTTGGGGGGTGGGGCTGTTTCAAAGACAGAAAAACAGACCTAATACTCTTTCCAAATTCCTTCCAGCGCTAGGAGTTTGGGTCATCCTAAATTCTGACTGGGAGAGAAGTAACTTAAAATCGTAAGTTGATGTTTTTCAAGTCACAAGATAATGGACAAAGCTGAGAGAGACATAGGGTAGTTAAAACCTTTTGTTATAACTTATCATGGGACCAAGAGATAATGTGAAATATTTTCTATTAAACTAACTTAAAATATACTTGAATATCTCAATGAATCCATTATCTCCTCAATGAGGCTTCTATTCCCTCCTCCAGTGCAGATCTCAAGCTATCCACACCTCCTCATGTAGTGAGATATTCGTTCTAATATATCCATAAAGACTCCAAACAGGATCTCCCCACCAAAAAAAAAAATAGGTGCCTTCTTCTAGTCTTTTTAAAAAATATTCAACATGAGCCAGTGCAACAGCCAGGCCATCCATCCATTATCCATTCCTCTCAGAATGTGACTAACCAATTTTCTTTCTTTCTTTTTTTTTTTTTTTGCTTTTTTTTTTTTTGGAGGGCAGTTGGGGTTAAGTGACTTGCCCAAAGTCACACGGCTAGTTAGTGTGTCAAGTGTCTGAGGCCAGACTTGAACTCAGGTCCTCCTGACTCCAAGGCCGGTGCTCTACTCACTGCACCACCTAGCCGCCCCACCAATTTTATTTCTAATCACACATTCATTTGGTAATATTTTTCCTTCATATTGTATTATATCTGTATTGCTTCTTCATTTAAAGTCCTCAATGATAATACATGGCAGCCTATTCACCTCTACCCTGTATCTCTTCGTTGCTCTTTAGGATGCCTACAATTTTAATCCTTCAGATATTATGACATTCAATGAAGACCATGATCTATCACCAGGAGAATATTAATGTTAGAAACAAGCAAAAATAACAAAAGAAGGAAGATAGATTTCTTTGAGACAAGAACTTAAACACAATCATTGAAAACACTGATAGGTTTCCCTAAATGCGATTTAGATAGGTTTCTTCTCATTCAGACCTCATATACGGCATCTTCAACAGTTATCAAAGATGCAGCCACCAGTGGATTTATTCCTCCGGCTGCTCCTACAACTACACAGAAATCTTGACATATCCATTCTTCATCACATTTTTCTTTTCCTGTGTGCATTTCTATGGTATGTGCATTTCTTTCATTTTTTTTTCCAAATTTTATTTTAGACTCGAGTCAGAACACAAATACAGATTAGAGAAAAACAAAAACATATAAACTTAAATACATAGAAAGAAAAAAAGTATGTCATGTGCATAGCAGAACATAAGAGAGGACTCAAAATATGTAACAATAAAGTTTCATTTCAGGAAATCCTGTATGATAAAAAAACACACATTGTATTGAGAACTGTCCATGTTTTCTTTGCTTCCTTGTTTTCTTTTGTCATCTGCTGGGCACTTTTTTACTTTGTTCTTTTTTCCCTTTCCCTTTCCCAGCTTCAATAAAGTTTAGACATGTTTCTCTATAGTTACACTGACACACATGCACATATACCTATATGCATATGTATATAGACATATACTTTCCCAGTCATACTCTACTCCTGATCTTTGTTTTTATGTTTGTGCATATCTCAAGGTTTCCTATCCCTCCTGCCTCTTCTACTTTACTTCTACCCAGTATAAATAAAATCTTCTATGAATTCTTTTTTGGCAGGTGACCATTTGATGTTACTCTTTGGGGGTTTCTTTACTTCAATACCATCCTCTGAAGATGAACCCTCCTCACCTCTATTCCCATAATAGCTTTCTATAGTTGGATTCTTTCCCCTATACCTGCACATTTTTGGTTATGATAGCTTTATATTTGTAATCACCTTTAGCCCTGGGGGTGCGAGAAATGGTGCCTCTTGCCCCAGATCTTTGGTCTCCCCTTTAGCCTGGAATCAAAGCCAATCCTCCAGCCTCCTGTAAGTGCCCCAATGAGGGACTTTCTGCCTCTCTGCTTCTTCACTCCCCAGGCATATGCTGGTTCTTCCTTTTATCCATAGTTCTTCTCAGCACAGCTGGGTCTGGCGTTCTTTGTCAGCAGAGGTTCCCTCCATCTTCCCAGGCTCAAGCACCCAACTTCTCTCACTATCCTGGGGTAAGAGTTCCTGTGGCTGGGGCCCAGGCAGCCTCTCTAACCGACTAACCCAGGCCTTGCTGCTTGTTAGTTAAGAAGCCTCTGGTAGTTAAAGGGGAACCTAGCCTGGGAGTGCTTACTCTTCACAGAACCAAACCTCCTCCTTCTGGGGATTTTACTTTGGATCTTCTCAAATTGTCCCAGGGAGAGCTGGATTCTTACATTCTCCATTCACGCTTTGTTTGCTCTAAGGTACTATTTTAACTCTTTTGTGGGGGAAAATCTGGAGAGCTTGAAATTTTCTGACCTGCTCCACCATCTTCCCAAAATCCTCTCTCTGGTAAGTGCATTTCTACGGAGGGACCGTGGATTGCATTAGGGAAGCCCTCCAATAGTCAGTACAAAGTGTATCCATAAAATATCACCATCAATAGGAAATGCCTCTTTCATTTAGACGTATTCCTCAGTGACAGCAATGGATCCCTTTGGTATGTTAATTAATAAGAATAACAGTGATAGCATTTCTATGTCACTTGAAGGTTTGCAAATCAACTTACAAATGCTGCCTCCTTGGATTCTCACAACAACTCTGTGAGGCTCTTGCTATTATTATTCCCATTTTAAAGATGAGGAACCTAAGGCCAAGAGTCTGAGACGATGGTTGTAGAACACTTTACAAATCGCCAAGCATTTGTATAAATTCCAGGTATCCCTGTTGTAGTTGTCATTGTTGTGGCATCTGTTGGTTTGTTGTGACTTACCTAGAGTCACATGACTACCAAGTGTCTATGGTGGGATTCAGACTCAAACCTTCTTGACTCCAAGTTCAACACTCTTCCCATAAGTATATAACTTCCTGTTTGATGCTTTGCATATCACAGATTATCAGAGGACTAATAAATAATGTGATCTCTGGGGTTTATCTGCCAAAGAATCACTTACACATTTCACTTTTGATTGTGGACAACTGATTGAAGGACAGCATTTTTGCAGGAGGCCATAAGATCCTTGATTGAGTCATATTTTTTTGTAATCCCCAAACAATAGAAGCTGTAAGATCTTGTATTCTGTACATCTCTTAACCAAATGCATCACTATGAAAATGTAGTATGCTATAGAAACCATTCTGTGGGAGTTATTCTGTTCCTTCTCCTAATTTTTAATCAGGGTATCCTTAAAATGTCTATCCATTTTTAGAGTAGGCATATGGTTCCATAATTATTGGTATGATGTTGGTCACTTTTCCTTTTGTACTAATATCATCCATGACTTTAATTATCCTTATTTTAGTGTTTGCTTATATTTAAGACATGTACAATTTCCAAACTTCTGGGTCTCTAAATACGTTACCTCTAGCACGGATTTCTTCTTTGCATCCTTGATAAGGTTCAGCTACTCTTACTAATTTAATCTCCTTAAGTGTCATTTTTACTTCCTTTTGTGGTAATTTGGGCACTAAAATACCAATCTTACTGGAGAGGCTTCCATTGTCACCAATGATATGGACATCTTAAATTAGAAAAGTTATATATCTGTACACCTTCACATCTCTTTCTTACCCCTTTTCCAGGTTTATTTGTAAATATCCACGGCACCATCCCTTCCAGGTCTCTCTGTGATATTTCATTGACAGAACATGGAAGTGTTCAGACACTTACAGGTTAATTACGAGTGAAAAGATCTGATCTTATGAAAGCATCTTTAACTTGGGTCTAACAACAATCTGTAGACTCCCTTTCTTCTAGTTTTGTTTTCTGAGACTATATTGCAGGGATTCTTCTATTTCCTTGTTGCATATTATATTGCAAATTAGTGTGTTCACTAAAATAATGTTCTCTTTAGTTCCATGTACTTTTGCTTAGCAAAGAAATCGTGTTTTCTAGTTCTTAGCTCTTTTGGCTTCCTTGATGGGGCAAATATTTGATATCAAATTTAATGCAATACAACAACTAAATATAACACCACATAACACAATGCAACATACAGGGTGCCAGGCACTGGGGATATAAATAAGTAAAAGAAAGACAGTCTTTACCCTCAAGGAACTTAAAATCTAACATGGAGGAAGCTAAAATTGATATGAGAAGAAGGTACCTGCTGTGGAGTTAAGATGACAGTGGAGTAGAATTCAGAGTATGATTTCAGAGCCTTCTTTTTCTGGAGCCTGGGGAAGAGTTTTATGCTCCACTCTACAGCTCTCGAATCAGAGGGGCAGAGGGTTCTTATGAAGGATGAGTATCGATACTTAAGTAATCTCTGCAATGATGTGTTTCCTGGTGCTGAACTTTTCCTGGGTGGGGGAGAAGGGTAGGAGAGGAAGGATGATGAAGGTGGTGTAAATGATGATAATCAGAATAAATGCCTCTACTTTTATCTTTTTTCTCTTTTGTTGTAGTCAACAGATAATTTAAATACATTGGGTTGGAGCTGTAATAAATGCATAGGTGTCTTTTCATCGTTATCATTCTAATTCAGTGTCGATAGAGACTTTCCTCCTAACTATTGAATGGACTGATTATATGGAAAGTTGATTCTGAAATGCCTGAAATGTTCTAGCTGTTCCACATCTGAAACTTTAATGCCAATTTCATTTTTTCCCCTCTTTTAGTGATATTCAAAGGATTATAGATTTGGAATTAAACGAATCCTCATGGGATGGCTAGGTGGCACAGTGAACAGAGCACTGGCCCTGGAGTCAGCAAGACCTGAGTTCAAAGTGGGTCTCAGACACTTAACGCTTACTAGTCATATGACCTTGGGCAAGTCACTTAACCCCAAATTGCCATGCCTTCCCCCTCTAAAAAGCAAAAAGAGAAAGAATTCTCACAAGTTATCTCATCAAACTACTTCAGTTTTACAGATAATGAAATTGAGATCCATGAATATTCAGTAACTGTCCTGCTCTTAAAGAGTTTATACTCTAATGAACAAAGAGAATGAATGATGAGTCTATATATAGATCAGAGAATCTGAGCTCAAATCCTGACTGTGATACAACCTGTATGACTTCAGACAAATTGCTTAACCTCCCTGGCACTCAGTTTCCTCATTTGTAAAATGGAAAAAATGGTACTTGGCAACTTTTGAGGTCACTTCCAAGTATATGATATTTTGAATGGGAGAAAATGCAAACATGTTAGCAGTCTGGATGGCTAGTCCAAAGAACGAATGAATAAGGACTTTTCTCTGAGTCCTTATGTAATGGAGAATTCAACATTGTCCGAAGTTCAAGGAAAGTTCACAAAGCACTTAGAGAAATACATTTTCCATATTTCATTGCCAGGATCTGGGAGTTTTGAGACACAGAAGAGCCAGAAATGAGTGAGAAATTCTGATCTCACTAAAGTAGGAAGCACCAAAAATCACAAAGAAGGAATTAATGCTTTTTTCCCATTGTTTTTGCCAAAAGTGAGAATTATTTTGCCCAAACAAACAACAAACTGGAGGAGAAAGGAATAATACTGAAATTATCCCCAAATGTTTTACATGGCTCCAGTGGCTAGCTCACCATAGATTTTCATCCATCCATCCAAGATTCAAGCACTATTAAGGTTGGGTAGGAATAATGTTGCAGAAATTAACTTATTTCACTAACAGCAATATTTTACCACACAGGACTTTAAGAGCATTTCTTTTTCATCAAAGGGAAGAGTGAGGTATTAAAATAAACATTTATTAAGCACTTACTTTGTGCCTGGCACTGTTCTAGACGCTGGGGCTACAGAGAAAGGCAAAGACATAGTCCCTGTTTTTAAGGACCTCACATTCTAATGAGAGAGACAATGTCCAGAACTGAGTACACAGAGGATATATGCAAAGTAGATGAAAGGTAATTTCATTGAGCTAGCAATGGTGGGATGATTGGCACAGTAATATTCCAGAAGACAGGATTTTAGCTGACAAATCTTCCTTTTTATGCATTTTCTCTTCTCTCTTCCCTCTTCCCTCTTCTCTCTCTCTCTCTCTCTCTCTCTCTCTCTCTCTCTCTCTCTCTCTCTCTCTTTCTCCTCCCCCTCCTTCTCTCCCTGCCTTCTTTCTTTCCTTTCTCCTTCTTTTCCTTTACACCTCCCTCCCATCCTTCCTTCATTCTTTCTTTATTCAATTCCTTCTTTCCTTCTTTGTTCCTCTCTCTCTCCTTTCTTCTTTACTTCTCTTTCCTTCCTTCCTACTTTTGTTCTTTCTTTCCTTTGTTCTTTCTTCCCTTTCTTCCTTCCATCTTTTCTTCATGCTTTCCTCCTTTCCTTCCTTCCTTCCTTCCTTCCTTCCTTCCTTCCTTCCTTCCTTCCTTCCTTTCTTCCTTCCTTCCTTCCTTCTTATAATTTTTAAATTATTTTAAATAATATAATTTTAAATTATTTTTACTAGAGGGCAATGGAGAGAACTATGACAGATGTGAGCAGATTACAACATAAAATAAGTGAATCAAAACAAAAGTAAAAGATGCCTTTAGGGACTTATATGATAGAAAAAAATATGGGACTGGTCACTTGGGTGGGGTGAGGAGTGACAGGTGAGAAACAAAAAATCCATATAGTTTCTGGAAAAATTGAAAAATGTTTCCAGCTCATGAAGTGGACCTCCTGTGAAGAAATTACCAGAGCACATGGATAAGAATGGCAGACATGGTTGGGTTGGCATCTGTGTCACTGAGATACCTTCCAAATGGATAGATCTATTTGAATATATTTACTAGTTTGCTCATTTTGTATTTATGTATAAGATTTTATGACTTTGGTGATAATTCAATGATATTTAATTTTTAATATTTCAGAGTAACACTAATAACACCACCATTCTACTTTCCTCTGGAATTAAAGTTAAGTACCTTCCTTGTGTGATTGGAGATGTATAGAGCTATGAGTATTGAGCACTGTTTATATTGCCTCAGTTAAAACATTGGCTTTACTGAGCAGATTTCTTCGTGTGTGTGTGTGTGGGGGGGGTCATTACACAAAATAGCTGCAAAAGAAATAGCAAAATTAGATCAAACTGATCTAGCAATCATACATTCTTACATAGAATCAGAGATCTGGACCTAGAGGGAATTGAGGATATATATGAATGAGAAAGCATCATAATGCCAAAAGAGCCCTGGATCTGTAATGAGCAAAGGTACATTTTAGCCCTGGCTGTGTCTTTTTGGCTGTAAGATAAATCATTTCATCCCAGTTCCCTTGCTTATGAAACGGGAATGGGGAAGCTAATGACTTTGAAGTTCTCTTTCCGCTTTGAGACTGAGGGATTGTATGATACAGATATCTTTATAGTTGGTATTTAAAGATAATGGGAAAAACCAATGAAATAGTTTTCATTTGAAATATGAATATTTCAGATGAAATAAATGGGTATGGATCAAAACACATATATGTATATACACACATGTGTGAGTGTCTACAACACACAAATCTACACGTGCATATATACATATATGTATATGTGTATATATTACACACAAATTGTATGCTTGTATATATATTATACACACATATTTATTCATGTATACACAAACACACATGTATTTCCTGAAGTGGCTAATAATTCTATCTCTCAGAGATCTTTTTCTTTTCAAAAGAATTATCTCGTTGGAATGCCCTCAACATTTTTTGCTCTGTGTGGTTCAATGTGTTTTTTTTTGTCAGTTATGTGCATAAAGGTACAAATGGCTTGTTGGTCAATTTAACAGCTCCTCTTTAAGAATGATAATCAAAATGTCATATGAGAGTCAGGATTCAGAATGACCAATATAGACTTGAACACCATGATGAATCTAGTAAGATGGAAATGAATGGGAGCAAATGGATTCTTTCAATTTCACTTATACAATGAGTGTATTTATGTTGGATGTATTCATAGATTTCTTTATATAGGTACATAGTGTTTCCACTGGTAAAATGTAAGCTCC
>CM053597.1:178338103-178357710 GCA_028646575.1 Pseudocheirus occidentalis | reverse complement strand
AGGAAGGAAGGAAGGAAGGAAGGAAGGAGGGAAGGGAGGAGGGTGAAAAGAAAAGAAGGGAAGGAGGGAGTAGGGGAGGAAGAGAGTGAGGAAGGAATGAAGGAAGAGAGGGAGGAAGGAATGAAGGAAGAGAGGGAGGGAGGGAGGAAATATAAACCTGTCATGAGAGCAACAGAGTTGAGGATGAAACAAGAGATTCACAAGTACGGATGGGGATCGTATTCTCAATTCTTTCTCTGATTTTCTATTGCCTCACCTAGGAGAAATAATTGAAGTCTGCTGTAAAGGAGAAATGTTGCCCTATACCATTCTCTTAACCAACCCACCTGCCATTATCTGACAATTTTGAATGTCCCATGAGAACATGTTAATAATTATCTGTGAAATATTTCAAACTTGGAAAGAGGTGCTTTATAAATAGGATTATGATTTATAGTGTCTTGAGCTATATTTGAGTAATGCTTCTCTTCTCTTGTGCCTTGGAAAGTAGAGCATTACTGCTATAATTAGAGTGGAAGGAAGAACTTTTTAATTTCATTTAATATATAAATGATCTTTCTATTATGACCTTTAGAAGCATCAATATTTGCATACAAGAACATGGAAACCTTTAATTATGAAAACATGGATCTCTTCAAAACCATCCTGCTTATCTCTGTCTCCTGAACATTTTTCTTCTCTCATCTACAGATTTTTAAATGTTTCATTGTCTCTCTTTTGTCTCTTTTTTTTTTGCATCATTATCACTACTCCCCACTTCAGCTCTCACAGCCCTGTAAAAAATAGAAGCCCATCTCCTGTGACAAATATAGTTAAGCCAAACTAATTCGCAGTCAGTCATGTCTGAAAATGTATATCTCACTCAAGATACACAATCCACCACCCAGCTCTGTGATGTCTCAAGCAGTGACTGGTTTCTGCAGTGATCAGATTTCTTAAGTTTTTCAAAATGATTTTCCTTTACAATACTATAGCCATTTTAGAAATTGTTTGCCTAGTTCTTTGCCAACCTGAGGAGAGTGGATTAAAATTTGACTTGTTTGAAGAAGAAAAAGTTTCTTAAGAACAAAATCCCCAGAAGTTTTAGCAACAAGTGGTGAAATCATTATTTGCGTAGCTATTACTAAACAAATTACTAAACATATCAAATTACTGTCAGTCCTGGTTCCAACTGCGAAGGTGGCAAGGAGATGAAAGGGGGTAAGGGGGTAAAAGATGGATAGAACCTACCATATTACCTATAGTTATCAACTTTATTATTTAACTATCAATTAACTAATATGAACAACTAGCATTTATGTAGTATTTACTATGTTCCAGGCACTGCGCCAAACATTTTATGATCATTATGTCATTTGATCCTTACAACAAGCCTGGGAGGTAGGTGCTATTGTTCTTCCCATTTCACAGATGAAGAAACTAAGGTAACTGAACAGAGATCCAGTGATTTGTACATAGTCACATAGCTAGCATCTGAGGCTCAATTTGAACTCAGGTCTTCCCAACTCCAAGTCCAACTCTACCCATTGTTGTTCAGTCTTTTTTAGTTGAATCTGACTCTTCATGACCTCATGGGCCAAAGAATGATAGGGCCTTCTAGCCTCCACTATCTCTCAAAGTCTGCCCAAAGTCATGCTCATTGTTTCCATGCTATCTCTCCATCTCATCCTCTGCCATCCCCTTCTCCTTTTGCCTTCAATCTTTCCCAACACTGGAGTCTTTTCCTGTGATTTCTATTTTTTCCTTATGTGATCAAAGCATTTATGTTTCAGCTTAATCTGACCCACTGTGCCATCTCACTATTCAGCTCTCAATTATTTAACTCTGCATACTCTAAAAGACATTTTTCCCATTGACCCAATAAATTCACACTAGGAATTGAACCAATTCAATCCAATATCCCTCCTACCAATCTTTCTTATTCATTTCCGAGCATTTAGCTGTGAATGTTCTATAAATGAATGGAGTTAAGTAAGTGTTGTGGGGAGGAAGCAATTTGACAGTGAACTTGCCCCGTAGGTGAACGTTGCCTTGGTGACTTCTCTCCCCTCACTTACTGACATGGATGACTTGAATAGATTGAGAACTTTTAACTGGGGCAATCTACCTTGCTCAAGTCAATCGGGTCAAAGTACCGACAAAAGATCAAAACAAAATCCTGTGTATAATTCATGTATTCAGTTGAGATTTATCAGAGGACATGGCACAACTGACTGGGTCCTAAGATGATTGAGAAGAGTAGTAGAACATTACCATTTCAGATGTGCCCCCCCCAAGTTTATGGTAATTCTTCAGGTCATACCAAGAGCAATGAAATGAAGTCGGCCATGACTTTCTGTAGCAACCATCTTGAGCACCAATGTGTCTTCAGCAGGGTGCTGTGTTATATCTAGTTATACTTAGAGTGTAAGGTCTTTGAGGGAAGGGTCTATCTTTTTCCTCTTTTTTGTAATCCCAAATGCTTATCACAGTATCAAGCACATAGTAGGTGCTTAATCAATGTTTTTGGATTGACTGACTTGCTTGTCCTGATTCCAAAGCCAGTTTACTTCCTACTACAGTTAAAAAGACTCTGAGTCCAAACAAGGAAAAGGTTCATTTCAGATAGAACTTGCCAGCAACTACTGATCTGGCCTTGATCACTGAATGGACAGAGTACAACTCATGGGAGGTTTTGGAGATTTTTGATCTCATAGTTGGTCTTTTGGACAACTCACAGTTGGCATACCTTCAACATCCTCAATGGACTTAGAAACCTGAGAGACCTGTATTGGACAGTTTCTCATAATTAACACAAGGATTACACCCATAAGTAACCCTGGGAGGCAACTGCTATCTCAGGGAGGGCAGCCTGCCCAGTAAAGGTGTTAGCAATTACCCTGGGAATGACCTTGAAATAACCTACCATTATCCTGACGGGGAAAAAGTAGGAAGAGGGACAAAGCCCAGCAGGTAGGGCTTCTTGGAAAAGAAAAAACACTTCAACTTTTAATAGACTAGTTCAAATGTTACAAGCAGTTTTAGTCTACTTCAAAGAAGCCTATTAACTCTTAATGAGCAAGAAGAAAGGGTTATAATACTATATAATACCAATGTCCTACTTAGGGAAGGAATTTACCTGACAGAGAATGGCACTGTCAGCTTCATCATATGGCAAATAATAAATGGTTTCTCTCCCACATTGGACTTGGCCCATCACTTTAGTAGATTGAAATCTGTACCTTGAGTTTATGAGGTGGCCTGTAGCATTCACTCCAATGAAAAGTGACCTGTACACAGGCTTGATGTGAGTCTAGCATGAGATCAAGTTGGTGAAGTGGTTTGCAAACTGCTTCATAGACATCATTGTCATTATTAGAGGTACTTCTCTGAAAGATGACGCTGAGGGGAAGGCAGCTTTCTGACCCAGCCAAGCTTGAGGACTACTAGGCCACATCTCTAACAAGACAGTGGTTTGCAACTCTGTCTTTGTCATCAAGCTTGGGCCATGCATGAGAGGCCCAATGTTGACAAAATGGTTCTTACCTTGTAGAACCCATCAATGTGTACAAGGAGTAGAATCAACTCTGCTGGAATTATTTGGACAGGCCAGATCTGATTACAGCTTTCAATACTCCTTGCTGCCCAGTTTTAGTCCAGGCTGTATACAGGTTATCCCAGAAATCTTTGTTATTCATTTGTGGCCCCATTTGGGGTTTTCTTGGCAGAGTTACGAGAGTGGTTTGCCATTTCCTTCTCCACCTTCTTTTACAATGAGGAAAGTGAGGCGAACAGGGTGAAGCAACTTGCCCAGGGTCACACAGCTAGCAAGTGTCTGAAGCCAGATATGAACTCAGGTAGATGAGCCTTCCTGACTCCAGGCCCAGGGCTCTATCTGCTGCAGTGCTACCTAACTGTCCCAGAAGTCTTAGTGCAATTTTAAATTTTAATAGCTTCAAAATGCATTCAGATTTTTGGACACCTTATAATTGTTCCGCTGCGTGCTAATCATCTAGTTTCTGTCACCTCTTGAGTCTTCTTCGTGCCCACATCTGTTGGGGCATCAGGGATGAACCTCACAAAATAACCAGTAATAATACTTCATATTTAAAGAAAACTTGAAGGCTTTTCATATATTATCTCTTTTGATCCTTAAGATAATGCTAGAAAGTGCTATTGTCATTCCCAACTTAAAGATGAAGAAAGTGTGGTTTAGAAAATCTTAAGCAACTTGATCACAGTCAAAGAACAGCAACTGTCTAAAGCATAATTTGAATTCCCAGGCTCCCGATGGTAAGTCCAGAATTCTCTCCCCCATGCTCTACTGCCTGTTAGTATTCTGGTCTCTTCAAATGTCACCTTGCCTTTCCATGCAGGTTTTCTCTAAACAAAATAAAATTAATAGGAATCATCAGCATATATTTTTGGTCATTTGGACTTGTCATTTCGTCAGTGTGGGGCTTTTTCAATGAAGAAACCGTCTACTGATGTAAAAGGCAACTTTTCTGTCATTAAGAATCTTAGAAAATTGCCTGGAAACATGAAGAGGTTAGATGATTCACCCAGAGGCACAGGCAACCAGAGAGCCTTGGAATCAGAGCTTGAGCCCAGGTCATCCTGACTTGGAGACTAGCCTTTTCTCTGGGTACAGCATGGAACTGGTGACCTTTGAGGCGGCTCCCAACTAGATAAGGACAGTGAACTGAAGCTGTAATTTCATTGATATAAGGAGTGCCACATCAGGAAACTTCAGAGTCTTAGAAAGTTGCACAAAGCAGCAAGAAATTAAGTGACTTGCCTATGGTCAAAAATTCAGTTGATGTCAGAGGTGGGCCCTGAATTTGGGGCTTCCTGGCTCTGTGGCCAGCTTGCTTTTCACTGCTTTAAGAAGACTGATTCCAGTTGAATCTATGAAATGATCACAGGAGGGCTTTCTAAAAGAAACAAAAAAAAAATAGATGGAACTGAGAAGACATGAGCAACTTCTGATACACTAAAGGAATCAGCTTTTTATGTTCTCCCATGGACTTGGTAGGGGAATATCACAAATCCCCTTGAATGCTGAGTCTTTTCCGTATTTATACCCTGTTTTTCTGTCTCCTAAAATACATAGATTCATTCATGATGGGGCAAAAGGGCTCAGTCCATGATATTTCAATTCTATTCCTTTAACTAGTTTCTCTCATTTCTCTATATACTTTGACCCTGATTCCACTGCTCAAGGTATACCACAAGTTAGGTTAAACACACACACGCGCGCACGCATACACACACACACACACACACACCAGATAGACCAAAAATATTCATTGCAGTACTTTCTATGGTAGAAATGAAATGGAAACGAAACTAAATTCCATCAATTGGAGATTCACGTACCACAAGTTGTAAATATAACAGAATATCTTTTTGCTATAAGATGTAATGAATGTGATGGATACAAAACGGCATGGTAAGAAGCATATGGACTGATGCAAAGTGAAGCAAGCAGAACCAGGAAAATGTGAACAATAGTGACAAAAATGTAAACAGAACAACAGCCACAAAATCTTTCAAAGAGAATGTTGTGAAATCACAACAATCAAGCTTGGCTCCTTCTTTGCAGAAGTGAAGGACTGTGGACAGGAGACACTGAAGATGTCAGACTTTTTTATGTACTATTTCAGCGGAACATGTTTTCTTTTGTTTGTCTTTTTTACTCTTTTTGTTGTAAGGAATGGCTTTCTGGAAGAGACAGGGCAGGGATGAATTAAGAAAGGAAAGTTATGTGAAAATAAAAGCTACCAATAATTTTTTATTTAAGAAAACCACGAGGCTGTTTTCTCAGCTCTTAAAGTCTTTACAATAATAGCTATGAGTGCTTTCACTTATCTCCCTTTTCAAATTACTTTGTAATTGTTTATTTGAGTGTCTCTTGTATCCCCAATAGAATGCAAGGTTCTGAGGGCAGAGCCTGTTAGCTTTGCCTTTGTATTCCTGAAGCCAGGAAGCCAGCACAAGGCCATGCAGGGCCAGCTGAAGGTGACCATTGTGCCACCTTATGGCTTCAGTTAATGAGAACTTAAAACAGTTTACCCAGGGTCACACAGCCAGTATTTGCTACAGGCAGGACTTTAAAACCAGGTATTCCTGATTCCAAGACCAGAGGAGAGAAGTAGCAAGGAAAGAAGAGGAAAGAGAAATGAGTTCAACAGAGAAGAAGCTGATTGGTGAATCTGTCAAAGGTGGAAGGCCAGACATGGTGACCTATTAAAAATCATAACTTACATACTAAATCATAAATTCAATATCTAAGTCATAATTCAGATAACATGTCAGGCAAAAGACATAACAAGAATACGGTGACCTGTTTGCAATCATTTTGACCAGTTGTAGCACCCATGATCACGATAAAGACCATGACTATAAGTATCACATGACGTTCGATTGCAAAATATGCCAAACTCTCCAGATAGAGGATAGAACTGAAGCATTTATTTAGACACCAAAAACCAATCCCAAAACCAGTAAGCCAATTCCATCATAGTACCAAAGATACTCAGAAGCCATAATAATACCAAGAGCCACAGCATCCTTCAGCCTTCCCACAAACCAATACAAGATCAATAACTACTCACAAACCTCTCTATCTCCTTGCCTGAGCATCCTCTCTACCTCACTATCTCACTAGCTCTGACCAGCTTCTCTGTGGGCTCTGCTTCCCTTCAGCAAAATCCTCCTACCACAGGCTCCATGGGACTACATTCAGCCTATTAGGGGGCAGAGGTTACTTTCAAAGCAGAGGAGGCCTTCAAATCCCCACCTAGGTCTATTAAGGGGCAGGGAAGATCTTCAAATCCCCATACTCATTACACCAGTATACAATCTTGTGTTTAGACTTTTACTCAATAATATCAGGTAAAAGCCCAAGCTTGGAAATGAGCTCATTACTAAGCAGAAAATCCAAAATAACCACCAAATAACTAATGATGTACTCTCTAGCTCCTCTTCCCTCTGTTTGTTTTCTATAGTTACCACAGGGATTTAGGGGGTTCTTTTGTGGGGATTCATCATTGGTCTGGCTGCCACCCCAGACCACTGATTATCTGAACTCCTGGCAGGGATCCATCATACTGACCCCCAATTTAAGTAATCCAATTGATTAAACTACTACCTCTGTAATCCATCTGGAGCTCCTTGACCTCTTCCTTTGATATCAAAACTTACCCCACAATTATGGAGGAGGTAGAGCATTCCCCAGCAAGAAAAATTCTGGACCTTACAATTGTCTTCCCCTTTTGGATTGCAAGCTCCTTGAGAGAAGGTACTGTCTCTCTTTTTGTTTGTCTGTAATATTCATTCTTACAAATACATTCTTACAAATCCCCAAATCATATTTTTTCTTTTATTTGTACCCTAGATCTTAGCAGATTGCCTGGCATATAGTAGGCACTTAATAAATGTTTATTAAATTGAACTGAACTGAAACTCCAGATCCGCTAGCTGGGCTACCTCAAGGGTCAAATTTCAATGACAGGATATACTGATACCAGGGTCAGGAGGAAACCAGCACAGGGAAAATGGAAGGGAAGAAACTTGGTAGCAGGAAGCTCATTAGTGGCAATTTAAGGAGACCAGGCAGAATTACAGTCCAGCTAACACCCCCAACTTAGATTAGCAAGGCCACTGATACCCTAGCCCACTGCTGCCTCTGGGTTATGCAAAGGGCACCACTCCCTGACTGAAGGAGAGTAGAGGCATCTCAATTTGCAATTGCAAAATGGTAGGTAGTTGATAGTAGAATGAGGGGGGGGGGGTTGTTTTGTTTAGTTTTCAAGTTAAAAAATCAGGAGGATAGGTAATCCTTAGCATTGGTTGCACCCTTCCTCCAAAAAATTGGTATGGGCAATGGAAAATTCCAGAATGCCTCTGACCCCAAAACATTCTATTCTATCTCTTTTTCCAGCCCCTTGTTCTTCTGGTTGATGCTTTTAGGAACTGAATTCTTCCCCTACTTTGGTTTTCCCAAAGTAATATTTTTAGCAAGGGAACATTGGTCAAATCAAGTTTCCCAGGGGAGCTATTCTTTGTCGTCTGATAATAGTACAGGATGAAAATGTTCCCAGAAGTTAACACCATTTTTCATCAGCATCATTCAATATTTAACTAGTCCTGAAAATGTGCTGGTCTGCCAAATCCAAAAGTATAGAACACTGCCCTCGATGTATTCAAAGAGGAGATCGGAAAGATAAAATGCCAACTGGTCTCATTCATTTTCTAGTTTTTCATTCCCTTAATAAAAAGAAAAGAAAATTTAAGGGGATGCTAGAAAGTCAATAATTCCTGCCTATGTACTGAGGATGTATTTGGTTATCAAGAGACATTCCTAAGGCTGTGGATTTCTTTTCCTGATTGTTGTGATTCCCAATTCCTTTTCGTTTGCCCTCAGCTACCTCTAAGACCAGGACTTAACAGAGGTCATGCTGAGATCTCTGGAAGGTACAGCCCTCAGTGGGAATGCTTGTGTATTCAAATTTAATTCTTCATAAACATGATGTATTTTGTGCTCTGAGACAGACTGTGCCTCCTGAGAATGAATCTGTTTCTGAATGCACACTTCTCCCAACTGCCTGTTTCTCACTACTCTCAGAGCCATGGACCCTCATCCTCTTTATCCTGGACAAAGGCTTCTTAAGCTTTTCCTCCATCTCTGGTCTCTCTCTTCTCCAATCCCTCCATGAAACGGTCAAAATTATACTCCCTAAACATAGGTCTTAACCATTTCTCTTCCTCAAGAAATCCAAATGGCACCTTTTCACCTCTAGGCTCAAATATAAACTCCTCTGGTTATCTGAAGCAACTAGGTGGCTCAGTGGATTGAGCACTGGGCCTGTTCAAATCCAGCTTCAGATACTTTCTAGCTGTGTGACCCTGGGCAAGTCATGTAACTTATATGACTCAGTTTCCCTAACTGTAAAATTGGGATCATAATAAAATCTACCTTATAAGGTTGTTGAGATGGTCGAGTGATTTAATATTTGTGAAAAATATTTAGCATGGTGCTTGGCACATAGTTGGTACTTAATGAAATGCTGGTTTTCTCTTCCTCTCCCTACAATCTGATCACAATCTTGCTTTCCAGAGCAGTAATCCATTAGTCCCTTTCATGCACTGTGGTCAGGGCAAACCTGGTTTCACATGACAGACAGTCCATCTCCCAACCCCATGACTTTACATCAGTCATCCTTCATGCCTAAAATGTATGATTAATAAGTGTTTATTAAATGTAACTGAACTGAAACTCCTCTCTTTGCTTCTACTTAGAATTCCTAGCTTCCTTTGAGACACTTATCAAATGTCACCTGCTCGTTTGTATATACTTAGAAACGTACACGTTTTCTCCTCCTATGGAGTATAAACTCTGTGATACCAAAGACTTTTTCATTATTGTCATTGTGGCCTTAGAACCTAATATGGTACATGACACAGAGCAAGAACTTTATAAAAATTTGTCTATTGGTTGGTTTATTCACTGAATATAAGTAGGTATCAGAATGTAGTAGAAAAACCCTGAACTCCTAATAAGATAACCTGGGTATGGATGCCAGCTCTGCTCATCACTAGCAATGGTTCCATCACCATGGATGAAAAAGACTAGTTTATTATAACAATATGCCAACAACTATTTCCTGCTTTTATCTGGTTACTGTCTTTTCAGTTTCATCATTAAACACTCTTGTGAGGATCCAACTTGCTTTGTCTCACACTGAAGCCCCTGCACTTTCATTTCTCTTTCAAGAGTAATTCACTATTTCATGAGGTGATATTACCCATGATCTTCCACAATTTCCTGGGTACGGTTTTGCAAATACATTTCTATTCTACACCTGTTGTCTTTGGTAGCCATGCTTTATTCTCTGTTTAGCAAGAAAATAAAATGTTTGCTAGCTGAGGTAGGTTCTAGAACCTTTTGGCCTCTTCCTTGGAGCAAATGAATTACAATGGCTAAACTTCCATGGGAAATGGTGAAAATCTGTGTCAACATCTGTTCCTTTCATCATTTCCCATTTCTTTGGCATCAGTTGTGTTTTTAAATTGGTTGTGGTACAATTTAAATCACTCTCTAGCAATGCTTCCAATTTGGGGTCATTTTGATATTTGCTTTAACAAGCCGATAGTCTAACTGAATGCAGAAGCTGATACAGAAATTACATTCCCACAGGTCCAATGGTTTCTTCCCTGTTATAATGTATTGTTTGATATTCTTATTTGGTACATAACATGTATAGTATCTCCCAGTTATCTTCCTGAAGTAGGAAAAAGTATATACATATATGTAGAGAGATAGACACATATATCTATATATGTGTGTGTATATATATATATATATATATATATATATATATATATATATATGAGGGAGAGGAAAGGGGGAAGGGAAAGAGGGAAGGGAAAAGAGAAGGAAAAGGGGAAGAGGAGGGGGATGGGGAAGGACCAAGGAGGAGGGGGCAGAGGGGGAAGACTAGACCTATGTTCCTATCAGAACTGGGAACTCCCAGTAAAGAGGGCTTCCTCTCCACAATTTATATTTTTAGAGAGTTGTCTGGAGGCACTGAACGTTTCAGTCATGGGGTCATACAGCTCATATGTACCAAGAACAGATCTAGAATCCAGATCTTTCTGACTCCAAGACCAGTTCTCTATCTACTCCTCCATGGTGCCTCTTGAAGATTCTTTATGACATGTAACCACGTCTCCTCTGTAGTCTACAAGTCTTTGACCTCTATTATTTCTTAATCTGAAGGTAGATTTTTTAAATCCCCTCAATGCCCATCTTTACATGGCCATAACTCTAATATTCTATGATCCCCAGGAGATCGGGGCTATGGACTCCACCCTAAACTTGAATCAATTAATGAATCAATCAGCAAGCATTTATTAAGCACCCACCATGGGCCAGCTACTGTGACAGGTGCTGAGGATGCAGATCCAACAAAACAGCCCCCACTCTCAAGAAGCAGGGAGCTTACATGTGGAACAGAATGCTCTGCACATAGTAGGTGATCCCAAAATGTCTGTTGATGAACAACCCTAATGATAATTGCTTTCAGCCTCCATTGCTGATCCAGCAGCCTCACAGACCTTTGAAATTTCATAGCACAGAACAAGACCTCCTAAACACCCAGCTACCAACAAAAAAACAACCCCCCAAATTGCGTCATTTCTTACAACTGAATAATAACAGTTCAGCATCACACAATTCAGTTTCTCCTCCAGCTACTGTAAATTTAATAGCTTAATCCTGTGTCTGTCCTCACTCAGCAATGAACCAGGGTGTTTGGGTTTTTTTTCCCTCAACAAAAACATTTCCCTCTGGCTTTAGCAAATGTCAGCATGGCAGCATGAGGGATGATTGTATAAAAAAAAAAAGAGCCAGTGTCATTTCAATGAAGCGAAGTTCCTGGGCCAGCAGCAGATGCATCCGTTGGCATCAAATGAAGCCCATTATGTGAGCAGCGGCAAGGATGAACCTGCCTCACCAGACATCAGGCATTCACAAAGGAAGCGCCTTCAGCCCCCGTAAACAGGACCATCTATTGTCTCTGTTAGACAGTGCCAGAGATAAAGTATCCTGGAGACACAATGTAAGGAAAGGCGACCACGCGTGTGCCAAGCAGAAATGAAAGCGAGGCCACACAATGGTGACAAGTGAAGGAGCAGCTGCTCTGGTGGCACCAGACTGTGTCTTTCAGCCCATGTTATCAACACTTGTCCGTAGAGTAAACATTTTCTGGAGAGGAGCTTGTCAGTTTCCATTTATTTATAAATAAGTGAATGAATTGAGTCCAAGTCCCAGACTTTTCAGTGTCTTTTTTTAATTCCAGAACCAGATCAGAAGGACATTGAAGAGCTAAATTGGAACACAAATTGAGGTCACTTTTGTCTGCAGGGACTGGGAAATGCTGAGTCTGAGAAGGGCAGTGAGAATGCCTGGGAGGCGAGTGCGAGTCATGGGTGGGAAAAGGCAAGCAGGGCTAAGTGTTCCCTCCTATCAAGGCAAAAAAGATTTAGTGATGTCTTTGGGAGAATGAGAGGAAGAAAGGAGAGAGGAAAGGGGAGAGGGAAGGAGAGAAGGAAAGAGGGAAGGAGAGAGGGAAGGGCAGAGGGAGGGAAAGAGGAAGAAGAAAAAGAAGGAGAGAGAGAAGAGAAGGAAGGAGAGAGGGAAGAAGAGAGAAAAAAGGAAGGAGGCAAAGAAGGAAGGCAGGAAATCTTTTTATCCCTAGCACTTAGCACAGTACCTGTCATATATTAAGAATTAAAATGCTCATTTAGTGACATTCTATTGACAGAAACAGCAAATAAAGATAAATATAATTTAGAGGGTAATGTGATAAATGTGGATATTTAATGAGCACATAAAGCAGAGAAAGAGTCACTGAAAAGGAAGAAAATTGAGATGTACAAAAAGAGAGATATTTGTTTGAGAAAGTCCCTAGTGGAGGCAGAAATGGATGGGAAGATAGGTGATGAAGGGGAAATAATGAGGTGAGGAAGAGGAAGAAAATGAGTGGAGTCAGTTTCACACAGGCCTCTTTTCAAATTCCGCCTGTCCCCCAATCTTGAAGGTCCCCTCACTGTCATGAATGTGGTCCAAACCATATGCTGGGAGTAAGACCAGTAAGGCCCATCACCAGCCACTAAGCCCCTCATCCATGGGGTGATGGGCCCTCTGACTCCATGGCAGGCACACCCTCAAAACAGTCACACTCTACATTCCACTTAGAGTTCTGTTGCCAGTGAAAATCATATTCCTCTTGCCAGTGTAGCCTTTCCATTTGCCTCTATACCTTTTATAAATATTAGAATGCCTGTTTTCCTAATAAGAATCCTATGAGCCCTTTTGTCACCCCCAGATGCCATTTTTCAGTCAGTTAGTCAGTCAATGAGCATTTATTAAGTCCCAGGTACTGGGTTGGGTATTAGGGATGCAAAGGAAGATAAGCAAAACACACACACACACACACACACACACACACACACACACACACACCACCTGCTCTCAAGAAATGTGCATATAAACATAATATATTGGACATATGAATAGACAAAGTAGACATAAATTATAACACGTAAGATATGTATATAGTATATATAAAGAATCATATCTAAGATGTATCTATTGTATATTAAGGAAATCTGAAAAAGAAAGGCATCAGCAGATGAGGGGACAGGGAAAGTCCTTCAAAAGGTGGGATTAGAGCTAAAAAAAATTGAAAGTATAGAGGGGAACCCAAAGGCAGAAATGACAGGTCAAAGCAAACCAGGTGTTGCAGGTAGCCAATGCAAAGACCTGGAGGTGGGAGATGGAGTTAGAGGAACTATAAGTAAGCTGGTGTAACTAGATTATAGAATTCATGGAAGGGAGTATCAGCTAAGAAGACAGTAAAGATAGGAAGGTGCTAGGTAATAAAGAGGGTCAGTGGATTCATCTTCATGAGTTCAAATCTGGCCTCATTTACTAGCTGTGTGACCCTGGGCAAATCATTTAACCCTGTTTGCTTCAGTTCCTCAACTGCAAAATAAGCTGGAGAGGGAAATGGTAAACCACTCTAGTATCTTTGCCAATAAAAGGGTTATATATGACTGAAACAGCTCAACAATAGCAAAAAAGATATGAAGAACTTAAAATGTCCTAGAGATGATAGGGAATAGGGAATCATTGGGGCTCCTTCTTGAATTATTTCCTGTGTGAGTATCTATCTATATTTACATTTCTATATATAGACACACACATACACACATATATATTTAAATTTACTCATCAGTTTTTATGGTGAAACCTATCAGTAAAGCACAAGCCCCAAGGGCAGGGACTGCTTCATTTGTTTCTTTTTCTACTGTACACAGCAGATACTTGATAAATATGTTGATTTCTTTGATAACTTTTCCTTCTTCTAAGAACATACAACCATGCTATTTATACCACCCAGTCCTGCCGCCATCATTTGCTGACCTCCTCTTAACTTCCTCAAAGACTTTGACCCCTGGTTCCTCGTATTCTTTTTTACCCCATCCCCTGCCACTATCAATGGGAGTTTCCACAATCGTGGAGTTGACCTATTTAAAACCCAATCTCAAAAACCCCCAACCAATCCAACTCCAAAGACCTCTATCATCACCCCATGTCAGTTATTTACCAACCTGGTCATGCTTTGGAATTCATCATCTCATGGAACTATCCATCCTTCGAAAGTCCCGAAGATTCCTTCATCATTCCGCTACTTACATCCTCTCCTTCATTCTAAACCTGCTTTCCATTCTTATCACAAATACCTTGCTCCAACAAAACTATTCCATCTCAAGTACTAACTCCTCAACCTTTTCCCTAAAATCACACAGGGCACTTTGCTTTGCAACGTTTTTCCCCTTGGAGGCAAAGAGGGTTAAGTGACTTGCCCAGGATCACACAGCTATTAAGTGTCTGAGGCCACATTTGAACTCAGATCCTCCTAATTCCAGCGCCCATACTCTCTCCACTGTACCACCTAGCTCCCCCCACCCCCTGCTTAGCAGTTCGTATAGCAAGAGCTTAATAAAGGTTTGTTCACTTCACAATCTTGTTTGTACACATTTATTTGCTTGTGGTCTCCCAGTTAGATTGCAAGCTCCTTCTGGACAGGAACTGTCTTTTGCCCCTTTTTGTCTCCAGCAGTAAGCACTTTGCCTGGCACACAATGGGTGCTTAATAAATGTTTATTAGATGGCACAGTGGGTAGAGTGGGTAGACTCATCTTCCCAAGTTCAAATCTAGCCTCAGATACTGTATGACACTGTACAAGTCCATTAACCCTGTTTGCCTCAGTTTCCTCATCTGTAAAATGAGCTGGAGAAGGAAATGGTAAACCACTATAGTATCTTTGCCAAGAAAAATCCCAAATAGCATTGTGAAGACTTGAACACAACTAAAATGACTGAACAATGACAGTAATTGGCTGTTGGAGTCTCTTCTTCCCACCATACTTTCAGTTCAGTGAGGTCAGCAACTATCCATTTTCTCAGCTTTGGCCACTACCAAGAAGCTAACATAGGTTCTCCTACTCTATGCCTTTGTCCATGAGGTGCTCACTGCCTCCAAGTGACACCTCCTTGAGCCACTGATGATCTCTGCCATGCTTAGAACTCGCCTGTAGCTTTAGCTTAAATCTTTGTATTTACTGTTAAGTGGAGTGAGATGGGGAAAGCCATTGATCCAGAGTGAGATGATAATGATTGAAGCCCCAACTTTGCCTGGGGATCATGAGCAGGACAGTCTTTTCTCTCTAACATGAAGGGGCTAGAAAGAAAAAGAAAATGAGAAACTTGGAGTCGATCCCAGACTCATAACCTGAGTTCTGTGAATTTTTTGATTTGTGATTTCCTTTGTAATCATATTTATTTTATTTTATGCATCTAAAGATATTATTTTGAAAAAGAGTCCATAGGCTTCGCCACATTGCCAAAAGAGTTCATAACACAAAACAGATTAAGAACCGTTAGACTGGCCAGTTGCTAAGATCCCTTTTGGTTCTAAATCTAGAAAACCATCTCTGATCCCACGTGTTATCTTGTATTAGAGATATTGAGGTGTATATAAGCCAGAGACCCAAAAGGCCCTGCTAGGCCACAAGGCCCATGAGGCCAGGAATCATGTCTTGCAAAAAGTGTAGCATCTTTTCCAGGGCACAGCTTGCAGTGTTCTCTACCAAGCAACCACTTAATAAAATGTTTGTTAAATAGAATTGATCCTCTCCATAAAGCTGAGAGCCCCTGAGAAGGAAGGAGGGAAAGGGGGAGGGAAGAGGGTTACAGACCTAAGCAACATTAGAAAGGATTGAAATAAACTGCATGGAATGCATCATGAAGGCTGCCCAAGATGAAGTGGGGGGCTGTGGAGGAGGAACGAAAGCCCAGCTAAGGTCAGATTAAATGGATTTGCTTTGGAAGCAGACGCACCACCAACAGGTGACTTTGTCCAGAGAAATGGCCTCACTCAGCAAGCAGTCAGGGAGGGGTGAGCAGAGAGCCTCAGAGTTAGAAGGTGGGGGCCATGTAGGGCTAGTGATTATCACCAGCAGATGTTACGAGGTAGGGGTCAAGCACTCTATGTGTGCATCTGCCTGTGCATTACTCACCCCCAATAGTGTTTGCACAGTCAAAATCCAGTCAAAATGAATCTCAAAGAGCAGCACACATGGGGAAAAGAAGTGAGAAAGTCTGGCCAGTGAGCAGAGTGTTTGGAATGGAATGGATTTAGGAGCAGATGGGCGGAATAATGCATAGTGTTGGACCTGGAATTGGGAAACCCTGAGTTTAAATGCAGATTCAGATACTCACTATGTGAGACCCTGGGTAGGTCACTTAGCCTCTGCCTCATTTTTCTAGTCTAAACATGGGGATAAGGTGGTGGCTAGGTGGTGCAATGAATAGAGCACTGGCCCTGGAGTCAGGAGGATCTGAGTGCAAATCTGACCTCAGATACCTAACACTTACTGGCTGTGTGACCTTGGGCATGTCACTTAACCCCAATTGCCCTGCCTTTCCCCTTCCAAAAAGCAAAAACGAAAAAATAAAATAAAAAAGAAATGGGAATCAGATCAGTACCTGGCTCCCAGGGTGGCTGTGAGGATCACATGAGAAAATATTAATGATGCTATGTATAACTATCTCATCTATAGCATGGTGATATGCCTACAACAATATAATAATTATCTATCTATAAATGTAGTATTTAGAAGGGGTGCAGTGGAGAGAGTGGTGGATCTGGAGTCAGGAAGACTCATCTTCCCAAGTTCAAATCCAACCTCAGATACTTACTAGCTGTGTGACCTTGGGCAAGTCACTTCACCCTGTTTGCCTCAGCTTCCTCCTCTGTAAAATGAGCTGGAGAAGCAAATAACAAGGCACTCTAGTACCTTTGCCAAGAGAACTCCAAGTGGGGTCATGAAGAGCCATGCAGGACTGAAAAAAGGACTCAGCAATAACAATGATGGATGGATGGATCCAAACCGCACTTGGTTCTCACAACATTATGAGCTCGGTACTACTGTTATCCTCATGTATAAAGGAGGAAACAGGCTAAGGGTTACTTGGAGATCTGACCAGGCTCATACAGCCAGTGAGTGAGGCAAGATGAAGACCTCAGGTCTTCCTTTGTCAAAGTTCAAGACTAACTTCTACACCTAGCTGCCTGGCAAGCCGACATGCACAATCTTGAGAGTCATTGCTAGTGAGAGCTCTAAAAAGCCAATTTATGAGAGTAGCACATTGCTGTTTTTTGAGGCTCCTTTGTTGTATTGATATAGCTTGAGAGGAAAAACAGACTGCATTCAGTCCTAGATACCTCTGATAATAATTTCTCTGGTTCCTCCCATCCCACCTGAACCCACCCAAACTTCCCCCTGTAAACCTCAGAACCAGGATCATGTTTTTCCAAGTGTGCCGAGCTCCCTTGCAAACACTAAGGCTAACAAAAGCATTGACCATAGTATAGGGCTAATAAAAGACATCAAGAAGGGAGGGACTTCTAGCTGAAGTCCTTTCACAATCCTACAGTCAATAGCTTTCTAGTGAGCTCTACTTTTCCCCCCAGAGGTTTTATCTCAGCGCCTGAAAAATCACAGCAGTGAATAAAACAAGAGTTGATTAAGTCAGCTCTCTGCCTCAGACACTGCTAGCAGGGGTCCTAAGGTCTGTTCAGTGTTGACTGATCCCTTCATTCTCTCTGGGGTCTGTGCCCTCCTTCTGTTCAGTGGCCATGTGCCTGGAGTGATACTTGTACACTTGGTCTGCATGCCACATGGTCGTGGAGGTCCCAAAGCTGTCTACATGTCCACTGCTGCTGTCCTCATTCCAGCAGCTCCCTCCTGGGCCCAGGAACTCCTGGGTGTGTCCTCAGCAGCCTGGTTGCCTCTCTCTGCTATCTCCAAGTTCCTTGTAGCCTTACTCTCAAGATGCTTTCTCTTGCTCTTTTAATTGTGCTTCTGTGTTTTATTTCTATTGTTCTTCTGGTTTTCTCCCATCCCAGACTGGGGACAAAAAGTTGTTTGAGTCTTCTTTTGACACATATTTAATGCATGACCTAAGATTCTACCACCTTGTGACTGATAGAAGTGTCATCCTTTAAAGGACCCCTAAGGCTTTTTTAACGTATCTTACCTTCTGAAATTTTTTATTTTTTTTTTTTTGTTTTTGGGAGGAGGGGGAAGGCAAGGCAATTGAACTTTTTATATCCACTGGATATCCAACACAACTAGCTAGCAGCCCCCTCCAGCCTCTTAAAATGTATAGACCTATAATTTCACTGATAAGGGATCTCTTAGGGAGGAACTTCCCCAACAAATCCTTCTTTGCATCATAAAATCTTTCAGAGATGCCTAAGCACTGAGAGTTTAAATGATACCCAGATGGGTTGGTTTTAACAGTTGTAAAATGAAGCTGATCTCCAGGGGCTCTTAATGTCTCTGAGCTGCAGGACTCCATCAGATACCTTCTGACCCCCCTTTCATGTCTTCCCACATTAGCGAGTGAATCCCCTGAGGGCAGACTGCCCATTTGCCTTTTTTTGTACCTTCAGTTCTTAGTGTGAGTGCCTGGTGTAGAATTGGTGCTTCATAAATATTTACTGATTGATCAGCTGACCGACTCAGGTCCATGAACTTTAAAAATCCACAGGTGGAAGTAGAGATGGAGATGGCGGAAGCTGACAGTATGTAGATGTAAATATTAGATAACTGTTTCAGTAAAGATGATTTCCTCTGTGATGCTGTATATTTCATTGTATGCAGTTACAGACATTAATCTGAGATAAGGATTCATAAATTTCACCAGGGTGCCAAAGGGGTCCTTGACCTACCTCCAATAAAAGACTGAGAATCCCTGAATTAGGTAATCTCTAAGAGTTTTCCAGATTAAAATCCTGGGATCCTTGGATCCTGGGACCGGACCAGACCTAGGACTGGACCCAGAGCCAGTCCAGGGAAGCTGGAATGGGATTTTTCCCTAAGTCAGATGATGTTTCATGAAGTTAGAGTGAGGATAGAATGAAGGTATCAAGAGCGACTCACTTTATTATTTCACCAATATGCCCATAACTGGGGGCAGGAGAGGTGGCGGGAAGGATGGCACAGAGAAGAGAAATTTAACATTCATATTTAAATGCCTTCTGGAAGGCAACTAGATTGCAGACTAATTAGTGCACTAGCCTTGAAAACAAGAGTTTAAATCGGTTTAAATCCTTCCTCAGACAATGATTAGCATTTGGACCCTGGCACTAACCTGTCAGCCTCAGTTTCCCCATCTGTAAAATGGAAGTGATAATAAAGCACCTACTCCACAGGACTGCTTTGAGGATCAATCAGGTTAACAAATAGTGAAGAACTTTGTCAAATTTAATTCTGTATCAGGAGTTCTTAACATGAGATCTGTAAACTTTTTAAAAAAAATATTTGATGACTCCTTTTAATGTAATTTATTTCCTTTATAATACCATGAATTTAAGTCTTCTTCTGGGAAGTGGTCCACAAAGACATCTCCAAAAATAGAAGAGGGTGGACTAGACTGAGTTTCTCATTAGAGATCTGCCTCATCCCTGTTCCCCACTCTCCCTTCCC
>CM053597.1:178329024-178338003 GCA_028646575.1 Pseudocheirus occidentalis | reverse complement strand
TGTAAATTTATTTCCTTTATAATACCATGAATTTAAGTCTTCTTCTGGGAAGTGGTCCACAAAGACATCTCCAAAAATAGAAGAGGGTGGACTAGACTGAGTTTCTCATTAGAGATCTGCCTCATCCCTGTTCCCCACTCTCCCTTCCCTTAGCATTCTGGTCCTGCTTGACCACACCCCAAACACTACCCCAGTTCTTTGCTTTCCTCCATCACAGGACCAGAGGATTCACATTCTGTTCCCTCCTTCCTAGTGGTTTTCTAGAATCTATGCTGCCCATGGTCTCTCTCAAATGGCCGTCCACATGGCAGTTCCTTTCTTCCCAAGATCAATTTCCTCCTTCACCAGGGATCTCACTTCCCCCTACCCCAAACCACTTTGAAATGGCATCAGCTGCTGACCAACACAACCATGCCTAGTCCATATCTGTCCTTCCAAACTGTCACCATAAAAGAGAGTTTCATATCTATTTTACATCTAAAAATGCATTTTGTTTACATGGTACTTTTCTATGTATATGTTCTCCCCTCCTTGAGGGCAGGGACCATGGCATTTTTACCTTTGTGTTCCTGGCACTTTGTACGGTACCTGGCACGTAGAGTGGTGTTTTAATTCTGGAAAAGGACAAGTGATCCACACCAAGGCTAGAAGACAGAGTTGTGTGGGGTTATTTTTACACCTGCACTCCAACCTCCACTCCTAACTCAGAACTCAGACTCCCACCCTTGGGCCCCTGGGCTCTAATGAGTGAACACCCAGACTCAGGTCACCCACCATTTCAGCACCATCTCCAGGACCTGCTGCTACCACTGTACTCTCCTCTCCCCCGACCCCAATCCTACATTCGCCTTCTCAATTCAAGCTCTAAGAGCAATAACAAAATTAATGCAGGTGCTGCTGGATAAGCAAAATCAAGTGTCCTGTGATTCCAATCACCATTCACGCTTCTCTCCCCAAACATTCTCCTTTATGAACTACCTATTAGAAAAAAAGCTCATTGAAGTCAGGGACTGTCCTTATATGAACAGCTCTCCAAAACCATCACCCTGTGTGTTACCTTCCTCTGGATACATTTTTGCCTGCAAGCACATTGATGCAGACTAAAGCAAGTATAAGCAGAAGAATACAGTGAAGGCTGGTTATTGCCATGATAACAACAGCGACCCCAGTAACCCCAATACCGCATACTTGGCCCTCCCGTAGTTTGGTCAGTCTGATTTTCCAGAGTGTGTATTGAGTGTTCACCAACAAAGAATGCAACCCATGTTTGAGAATCACCATGGTCAGAAAACACATTCCCCTTGGGGTTGTTGATGACTCTTTCCAACCTTCACTAGACTAATGCTTGGATAATTACAATCCATTATCAGGCCCATATTTGAAGTTTTTCTAGCTTGGTAGGCCTTGCTCAGCCATGCTCTGTGAGCATAACCTTTAAGAAACAAGGGCCAATGAGTCAGTCAATTAACAAGCATTTATTAAGTCTTTGTTCTATTCTAGGAACTGGGCTAAGCACTGAAAATATAAAAAAAGGCAAATCTAAACTCTCTAATACTATATAAAATATCAAGGGAGAATTTTGGCTTGAGAAAACAAAACAAAATTTAAAAAGAAACAGAGGATAATAATTCAGAAGGGGTCACATGATTCCTTCTGTCTTATAGAGAGAAAGAGAGCTCTGGGCTTGGATTCAAGAACACCTGGGTTTAAATCCCTAATCCAATATTTTTTAACTATGTGACTCTGGACAAGGTACTTAACCTCTAAGTGTCTCAGGCAGCTCCCTAAGACTTATTTACAGGGTCTGAGGTAAGGGTTGAGAAAGGAGTTTGCCACAGATATCAAAAAAGCATAGCCCTTTCCAGTCAGAGAAGTTCCATAAGACTTACAAATACCCTAATAGACCTGTGAAGTTCCAATCTCCCCAATAAGGCAGACTGTGTCAGCCCATATCCACTGCATCATATGGGATTTTTGTCCCTGTTCCCCTCAAAAGTTCACCACAGAGGGTCCACCTAACATGTTGGAGACTTTCTACTCCTTTTCCCAACATTGTAAAGGTACCAGGGGACACTTGAGCTGTCTAGCTACCATCACTCATTCTTGTCACATTTTAAAATTTAAAATTCTAAATAATGGAATCAATGATTTCATGTCTAATCACTTTTTTAAAGTTTTATATGTATTTTTGAATATTTCTCTTGTTACCAGCTCCAGACTAGGAGACCCCTACTTTACCATCATTCCTATACCCTCCTAGAAGGAGACATGCTGAGACATATCTTTAGTCATGATAGGTGAGTTTTTCTTTATCTTGACAAGGACCAAGACTCCATCCCACTTTCTAGGCATCAACATTAGCACATGTCCTAGCACACGTACTCCCCAACTTCTAGTTCTTCTCTTATATATTATCTTTCTCCATTAGAAAGTAAGATCCTTGAGGGCAGAGACTGTCTTGCTTGCATTTGTTTCTTCAACACCTAGTACAGCACCCAGCACATAGTAAGGACTTAGTATATGCTCCACCCAACCATCCATCCATTTATCCATTCATGTATCTATCCATCTAAGTAGCTAGCTGCTATCAATAGTAAATTTGAAATACCCAAATACTCCGATGCACCTGTGATCTCCTCCATGTGAGCATCCCTTCCAGTGATGAAGCTTGTGATAGGTTATCACCTAGCAATGCCTGCCCATCTATCGTCCCTCTGATCCATGGCCTACCATCACTTTACCATAGGAAACTTCTTTGCTACCTCTTGACATATAGAGATTACCAATGATGCACATGGACTTTCCATTAGTTATCTATGAGTCTAGCCACATGATCAGCCCATTTTCTTTTTTAGTCTTATATATATATGTGTGTGTGTGTGTGTGTGTGTGTATGTGTGTGTGTACACATACACACACATTATGGCCTCTCTTATTCCAGTTTTCAATAGCTTCTCATCTTCTCTACACAGCAGCCAGATTACAGCACCCTGTGTCTCTCCAACGCCCTTGGTGAAAGGCATTTTTACAAACTGTTTAGAGACTGTATTATTCCATGTTTCACAAGACATAGCAATATCAACAGAATATTGCTTATTAAAAAATTAGTCTCCTTAGCAGGGAGGATTTCAAAGTCTTTCTACAAGCTCTGCAGTATGTTCCAGACTTATGCAACCCATACATTTAAAACAGAAGTTAAAAGTTTGAAGGGAAAAAAATCTAGGCACTTTGAACTTATAAAAGAATAGAGCCTTGGAAATAATTCATCTCCAGTAAGGAGAAACTTTAAAAATCCCCAATAATACTTTGGTCATCTGAGCTCAACCTCTGAAATCTCTTGTTTCCAAGGGGTGAATGCTTTCTGAGGGAGAATTTGGTCTTCGGGTAAATTCTAGGTCAGAGAAGGGTTTATGTAAGTTCAGGAAAGGAGTATGATTAGCTCCGCTTATCTAAAGACACCATTCCTTGTGGGGTCTGCCTTGGCCTTAAGATTAGTTGAGAATCTCAGCTTCAGAAAGGAGAGTATAATCAAAGCAGGGGAAAGATGTATTTCAATAAGTTTTTTCACAGAAAGGATATGGTTTTTTTTAATGAAATACAGTTTTTTTAAGAAAGGATCCCTAGAAGAAACGGCTTTTTTGGGGGGAAGAAAGGAACATAGGAAGAAGGAAGGGAAAAAGGAAGAAAGGAAGGAAAAACATATAGTTTATACTGATTTTTCCCCCAGAAACCTTAGTTTTAACCAACATTCTTCTGCCCTGGCTTTTCTATTCCAAGAATGTAATGCAGCTGCCAAAACACCCAGAATCAAAGCTCCATAAATGCCACCCCATATCAGGTGACCTGACTAAGTCTGAATCAGCAATTTTCTGTGAATAATGGCTGTAAAGACAAACAAGCAGCCTAGTGTAGTAGAAAGTTTGCTGCATTTGGGTCAGAGGGGCACGGGGTTAAATCCCATCTCCATCACTTATCCGTAGGATGGAGGCAAGTTGGTCACTTAATCCTCTCTGGGCATCATTTATTCATTTGTGTAAGATCATAGATTTAAGAAGGGAAGGGACCAGAGTCCATTGAGACTAACTTTGTACATTTTACATATAAGAAAATTGAGACCCAGAGAGGATTAGGTGACTCACCTACATCACACAGTTAGTACCTGATATAGGATTTGAATTCAAGGCTTCCTGACTAGAGTTCAGTACTCTCTCTACTGATGTACAATGAGGGTCTTGAACTCAATGAGTTCTAATGACTAGAGTCAGGAAGATCCATCTTCCTGAGTTCAAATCCAGCCTCAGACGCTTCCTAGCTATGTGACCCTGGGCAAGTCACTTAACCCTGTTTGCCTCAGTTTCCTCATATGTAAAATTAACTAAGGAAGGAAATGGCAAGCCACTCCAGCAACTCTGCCAAGAAAACCCCAAATGGGGTCACAGAGAGTCAAGCACTCCCCAAAAAATCACTGAACAAAAATATCTGTGTGTACCCCCCAAGATCCGTTTATATTTGAGTTTGACACCCTCCTTTAGAGAGTTTCAGAGAAATAGCTTGGGAGGAGTGAGGGCAAGAATGAGCCAGGTTGGTACTCAAGAAGTAGACCACAAACTTTCATGGGCTAGGGTTGTTCTTTATTTCACCCTCCCAATGTCTAGGTTGATAAAAGAAGTTTCAGAGTTGGGATGATCTGGGTTCCAGTCTCACCTTTCCCACATGTTGCCTTTGTGACCCAGGGCAAATCACTTAAACTCTTAGTGTTCTGAGCAACTATATAAGATTCTAGGTCTCAGAACAGTTATTTGTCTGTGCCAGTGGAGGGAATTTTTATAATGGGAACTGCTTAGACCAAAGGTGTCAAACAAGGAACCCCTAGTATCCCTATGTAATTGGTAAATACTTTTTTAAAATAAATAAAAATACAATAGAACATAGACAATATTAATATGTGATTTTTTTGGAGGGGGGAAGGCAGGGCAATAGGGGTTAAGTGACTTGTCCAAGGTCACATGACTAGTAACTGTTAAGTGTCTGAAGCCATATTTCAACTCTGGTTCTCCTGACCCCAGGGTCTAGCCTCCCCAAAATGTGATTTTTTTAAAGTCAATTTGTGACCCATAGCCACTAGTACTGTTCTAGACAAAGGAAATCACACATCTGGACTCTCATCCCTAGGCTGCACACACAAAAAAAGAAAGCCAACCTAGTGTTTTTAATAAGAAAAGGAGCTGGACATGTGATTTTATCATTACAGGAAACTCTACCAATGCAAGTTGGCACCGACTCTGTAGCCAATATTTAAAAGGGACTCACCAAGAGTTCAAGTGGCTTTTTTAAGTGACTTCTTTTCTTTCCAAACTGGAAGATCAGGGTAATAATGCTGGAGATGTAGTGAGCTTGGACATCAGCAAAACACTTAGCCCAACTTCTCAGGAGTCATGTTCTTGTAAACAAGAAGGAAATCTGTGCTACTGATCTGAATACCATCATGTGGGCTCAGTGGCCAGAGGGAGAAGGAAGAATGTAGTTGAGTAAATATGGAATTCAATGAATAGCCAGGTGCAAAGCAGAATGATTAACGACTGTGACGTTCACCTACACGAGCAACTTGCATTGTGATAACCCTAGGACTCTGTTCTTGGTCTCCATATTTTTATCAGTGGTTTTTAATGAATAGATGACATCCTTATCAAAATTGCAGGTGACAAAAAGTGGAGGGAAAGCTACTGAATTAGGCAGACTAGACTTACAGGCTAAATATTAAAAAGATGAAATGGAATAAAGATAAATGGAAAATCCTATATTCAGGTTCAGAAAAGTCAAGCATATGATTGATAGTGGAGATAGAGAGCAGAGATCATACTATACAAAGGAACTAGTGGTACGTACTTAGCCTGACAAGGAGATGTAGAGGGCAAGGGATAATGGTTTTGAAGGATGTAGAAGGAGGAATTGGGCTTTTAGCTGATCCCAGAAGGAAGAACTTGGAACAACTGGGTAGAAATAGAGCAATTTAAGATAGGTAGGTGACTCAGTGGGTAGAGTCTGCTGGGCCTGGAGTCAGGATGATTTGGATTCAAATCCTGCTTCAGACACTAGCTGTGTGACCCTGGGCAAGTCATTTATAATCTATTTGCCTCTGTTTCTTCATCTAGAAGATGGGGGTTAATAATAGCACCTGCCTCCCAGGGTAGCAATGATGATAAAATGAAATAATTGTGTAAAGTGGTTTGTAAACCTTAAAGTATTATATAAATGCTAGTTATTATTGCTATTCTTATCATTATTATTATTATTAATTTTACAAATTAAACTAGATGAGCCATCAATCCTAATGTTCTGTGTTATACTAGACCTGTTTTTGCCACTAACAAGTACTATGAGTTGGCATAATCAATCACCATTCATTTATCAAATATCTGCAGAGCCATCTCCAGTCATCTCGATCTATCTCGCCACTGAATCCAGATGGCTCCAGAGGAGGTAGTGAGGCTGGAAACTTTATACAGTCCTACCTCACTTAAACCCAATTCACTTGCAAGTCGTGGTATCACCTTCCTGACATCATGGTTCTCTTGGACATTGAAAGACAAGCAGCTACAATCAAACTATACCCAGCCCGGAGCTAGACTCTAAGAATGCATCACAAAAACAAGAATCGAATGTCTCCTGCCCTCATAGATCTTATACTCGATTGAAAGGACTTCATCTCCCTAAACTTCAGTGTTTTTCTCTATAAGATAAGGAGCCTGAACCAAGAAAAGTCTCTAAGGTTCTACATGAATTCATGAAACACAAATCAATCCATAAAAAAGGTTTTATTTTCAGAAGTGAGGCCCCATGACACCACCCAAAAGTCTAAAAATGTCCATTTCAGAGCTTCATGTGATTAAAAACCTGAGAAGGCACATGGGAATTGGTTGCATAGACTGAATACAGTTTCTGTGCTCTGAGACAGCAGGATTAAAAACATCCTTAAACCAACAGTGTATTTCTCATTATTTTCCCTCGTCACATGTGTTGGGAACACATAATTAGATGAGAACACTTTCTCTTTATTCTTTTTCCTTCCCTTCTTCTCCTCCCACATCCACCCCAGAACTAGTTATACACAGACATGTGGAAAGGCAAGGAAATTTGCTCATAGCAAATGTTGGAGGCCCAGTAAACACTGTGCTAAGAGAGTCAAACCTAATTTGACCTCCTCTGGAGTTTCTCAGGTCTGCATTTGCTCCAAGATAAAACAAGATATCCAACCGAGAATTCCAGCAATAAGATAGAGGTGATGTGTACATGGCATCTAAAGCTGGATAGAACCTCAGAGGCCACATAGTTTAATGCTCAGTTTATGGATGAGAAAACTGAGACTCAGAGAGTCTAAGGGGCTTCTTACAGGATTTAGAGCTGGAATGGACCCCAGAGCTCATTTGGACCAACTCCCAGATTTCACAGATAATGTGTCAGTTGGCTTACCCAAGGTCACATAGGCAGTATCCGAAGTAATATTTGAACCTTGGTCCTCTGATTCTTTTCTGCTGTACCACCAAGTCTCCCTAGAGAATCTTGGACTTTGTATGATACTGGGGGGGGCGGGGCTTGGAGAAAAGAAATTAATATACACATCCCAGGGAGGACAGGAGAGATTGGGCCAATGGCTGCCCTACCAGTCCCACCAGTATCTTCATCCTACTTAAGACTGTGACCCTATTCTATGTGACCAAGAGATCTGCCTTCTAATTCTTTCAGGGAATTCTTTTACATTAGGCACTATCCCCTCCTTCTATCTTTCACTGAATTAACCATCCTCTTTGACTTGAGTCAGATTCTATTCCCAATATCACGTCTATATGACTGACATACTTTAGACTTCTTTTGGGTGTTTTTAAGGTTAAGCTTCCCTGCTCCATATTGCTTACTCATCACCCAGCACAGGCAGTCAATGGCAGAGTAGTGGATGGGATGGCCTCAGAGTCATCCAAACTTGGGTTCAAGCCCATCTATGACATATATTAGCCATGTGACCCTAGACCCATCATTTAATTTCTGAGTGAACTAGGTAACTGTCTTAGACTATGAATTACAGATGAAGTGCTAACTCCCATTACTGGAGGGAATTTTCATGAGGAGACCTTCTTCCTCTACACATGAAGTCATAGCTCAGGATGAGGGAAAGGAGAAAAATAAAATATCCAGCACATTAAATACCAATCCTGTCCTAAAAAAGGACTCAATCGGAGCAAATCAAGAGACCTAGATCCTGGTCCAAGTTCTGGCACTATCAATAAGAAAGGCTTTTATTATCCCTTCAGGGTTCATTTCCTATTCTGCAACATGAGGGCATTGGACAGGATAAGCCTCAAGGCTCTTCCCAGCTCTAAAATTCTATGCTTTCCATTCTATGATTCTACAGAAAGCCCAAATTATCACTGTAACAAAGTGACTTCATTCATGCCCTCTTGATTCACTGGCACCCCAACCATGTCACATGAAATAAAAAGAAACCCTGATTTCACCACTCTCCCCTCAGGACCATCAACATGGAAAGTCATGGGACAAAGAAGCCTGTGATTCACCAGCACTAGTCTCTCTCTCTGTCTCTCTCTCTGTCTCTGTCTCTGTCTCTCTGTCTCTCTCTCTCTTTCTCTCTCTCTCTCTCTGTCTCTCTGTCTCTGTATTTCTCTCTGTCTCTGTCTCTCTGTCTCTGTCTTTCTGTCTCTGTCTCTCTGTCTCTGTATTTCTCTCTGTCTCACACACACACACACAGTGCCCTTGTACATGGCCAAGTTACTCATATAACTTGCTCCATTGACTTCTCTAGCTCATCATCTTCCTTCTGCTCTGTAATCAAAATCATCATTATTATTTATTGGGTAATCTCCTTCAATCCCATGCCATCAGGACTGAATCTTGGCAGCGATCCTCCTTGTTTCCCACAAAGACTCTCTAAATTCCTTTGACAAACCCAAGTAGGCAACATGATAC
>CM053597.1:178296524-178326524 GCA_028646575.1 Pseudocheirus occidentalis | reverse complement strand
GATTCTAAATGGGATTTTGGTGTTAATCACCAAGAATCAAAGATTTAGCACTCAAAGGGACCTCAGAGGTATTAAGTTCAACCCTCTTATTCTATAGATGAGAAAAATGGAGGCCCAGAGAGATTGGAAGAAACTTGACCAATGGCACGTACATATTGAGACTCCTGGGTAAGATCCAGACTCGGGCTGTCCACTTCCAAATGCAGGACCTTCCACCTTATACCATACCAGCTCTCAACTGGAGAGAATCTAATTCTTCAGAGCCTGCTTTTATATGACTTACAATAGCAACTGCTGCTACAAAGGACATTTTAACTGTATTTATTCCCATTGCATTTAATATCATAAGTTTTTCCCTCCAAACTGGACAGCCAGAGACGGTGCCCAGGCAGGAGTGAGCTATGTAGTTCTGTACTCCCTGGGTCCATGGGCTCTCATCTTTGCGTTGGCCAATTTCCACCATCCTTCTGGGCTTGTAATACCCACCCCCTGGCCCCTAATCCCAGATGCTTTTCATCTTTTGCTTTAATCAAAGCAGTACTACCAGAGCCTCTGGAAAACGTGAGTCAACAGACTGTCTTATTATTCCATTACCTTCCTTGAGGTCCCAGACCAAAGCACCCTTCCCTGGGCACCAACCCTCTCTACATTTTGTCTTTCCCTACTGGAATAGAAGTTCCTTGAGGGCAGGAACTATCTCAGTTTTTAATATACACCTCTAGCATATAGCTAGACATACAATAAACTCCTAATTAATAATTTATTATTATCTGTCGCATTATTCATTCTCATCTTTTTTTTGATGGGGTTCAGTTTGAACCAGGCCTGACATAAGTCACCATTCCTTCTGCTGCTTTTATTTTTTTGTATTGAATGTTCTGTGGACTATTGAACTGATGGATAAAACAAATGAATGAAAGCATGGAGATAAAAGTTCATCTTCTGTAGGCTCATTGAAAGCAGCCTCCAATCCAGTCCAATAGCGGCCAGTTCTAGAGGGAAGTGACCTCATCCTTTTTCCACATGATGGGGCTCTTGGCTGGGTCACTGTATTTTGAAAGAATTTCCATTCAATATAGTTTGGAGACTATGGGATGGTGACACCTATTAAAAAAAACTTATCAAGTACTTATGTATCACTATTACGACTGGGCAGTTACAGGCAACAGTTTAGTCCATGATAATTGTCCAATTCCAATATAATTTTTTGGTTGTTTTCCAGAATTTTCTAAGGTCTGTATCTGTAGTATGGGGATTTGTCATCCAGTGGTCTCTGAAAGAAGAGAAAGCTTTTAATGTACAAGTGTACCCACCAAGTCATGTCTTGGAACGTATTCAATAGATGCTAAGGTTTTTGTAGCCTTTGATGATATATTGCACTTTCCACCACATCTTTGTACAATCTTATCAGTAAGTCCTTAAGAATAACCCTTCTGTAATTTGGGGTGGCTATTCATGCTCAATTGGCACCATAAATTCTCATTTCCCCAAACTTAACTACATGACATTATTTGGCTGAAGTTTCTTTGTTGATTTGTTGTTGGCCAAGTTCATGAAGGTTCTACTCATGGAGGACTCTCTGATTCCACTCTTGGACCTTAGTCATTTCATTGTCATTGTTCTGCAGAAGACAACATCCTACAAGTCCACAAGCACAGAGCTGGAACCAGTCTTTTACAAATTCTTCATGAATTGATATCACCATGTTCCAAAAGAAACTCTGGAAGTTTTTGGTCTACTTATCACATGCTCTAAGAATATCAAGTAATCACCTTCCTCCTTATTGGCAAGGAAAGATCATCTTTCTAGAGTAGTGGTTCTCAACCTTCCTAATGCTGTGACCCTTTAATACTTGTATATGGGTGTATCTGCATGTGGGTGGACACACCTGGAGATGGAAAAAGGAGCACTGTCTCGGTTCCTAAGACCATCAGAAATATGTGTTTTCCAATGGTCTTAGGTGACCCCATTCAGCCCCCAAAGGGGTCGTAACCCACAAGTTGAGAACCACTGTTCTAGAGCTACCTTAGTGAGATGAGTCCCACACTTCATGAATACTACAGGAGTTTCTTAGGATACTTTCCAAGATCCATTATGGTCAGTTTTGCATTTCAGAAAGTATGCATTGAGACTGGTATCATATAGGTGTTGATTGCTTTAAACATACCCTTCCCAGTCAGTTTATTTTATTTGTACGTAATATTTTGCATATTTTGCTGTTCAGTCATGTCCAACTCATTGTGACCCCATTTGTGGTTTTCTTGACAGAGATACTGGAATAGTTTGCCATTTTACAGATGAGAAAACTGAGGTAAACAGAGGTAAATGACTTGCCCAGTGTCACCACCAGAAAATGTCAAAAGATTGGATTTGAACTCAGAAGATGAGTCTTCCTGACTCCAGGCGCAGCACTATGGCTGTGCACAATGGCTCTCCCTAGCTGCCCTGTTTGCATGTTAGCAAGGATGGCAAGCTTCTTGTGGGAAGGAACTATCCCTTGTCTTAGCACAGTGCCTAACACATAGAAACCTCTTAATAAGTGATTATTGACTGACAATCTCTCAATCAGTTTCCTGATTCTACCTCACAGGATTGTTGAAGAATTGCCTTTATGTATAAATACGTATGTATGCATGTGCGTACATGTCCATGCATGTGTGTATAATCTGTACATGCATGCATGTATATTATGCACATATACAAGCTACATGCACATTTCTATAGATACATATATTACATCCTATGTATATATACATCATATATTCCTACATCTAGCCATGTATGTGTTGTATGTGTATCTATATACATATTTACACACATTTATTAAACATATTTTTTCCAAACTTAAGGTGCTGCGCCAACATAAGCTATTAATAGAGAAGTGACTGTAACACAGGAATGATGTAAGAAATGAGCTCATTATCTTCTCACCTAACCCTGCTCTTCCTCCTTCCTTGACTATTTCAGTCTGTTATATACATGGTCATTCCACCCAGACACTTATATTAATAACCTTAAATTGAGTTTTTTGGGTTTTTTGAGTTCTTTTCTCTCCCTCACTTCAGCAAAGTAAAAAACCAGAACTACTAAAATATTTTATTGTCTTAGTCAACTGATATGAGAGTAGTTAGTTGGAATTGTTGTGCTCATATGTGGGGGACCCAAGTATTTTTCTTAATGTTAAAAAAAAATAAAAGTAGCCCCTACTGGGAAAAGATTGGAAGCCAGGAAGGTAATCCAACTGCCCATTTTATAGGTGGGAAAACTGAAGTTCAGGAAAGTTGAGTGATTTCATAGGATTATAAATCTAGAGCTGGAAGGAATTTTAGAGGCCATCTAGTTGGACTCCTTCATTTTACAGAAAGGGAAACTGAGGCTCAGGAAGGTCAAGCACCTTGACCAAGGTTCACAGGTAGGGAACATCAGACATATTGTCTGAAGCCAGTTCATCTGGCTCCAGGGTAAGTGCCCCATCTCATACTGACTTTCCTAACATGAGGAAGGCATCATGTAGTAGGGTTAAGGGTTAGGACTCAGATGGTTGGTGGTTGTCCTTCATTCTCAAAGAGGACCAAAATGACATCATTATGCTAGAGTCAAGTCACAGTGTGTTCAACTCCAGCTGTTGAGACCAATGCAAATTCAGAATGTTCTACCACAAATGGGGCACAAATAGTCCCCATGAACACTTGGGGTGGATTCTCTAAACTTCCGCCTCCAGCATTTCTTTTGAGTTGCTTCAAACCTTCTTTGCTCACAGGGCATAGCCCCTCCTCTGATGTGGGCACACCATGCTGAGCCAATGTCTATGCCAATGTCTCCCGTGTCACACAATTAATCCCAAAGTTTCTTAAGAGAGACCTTGAGAGTGTCCTTCTAGCACATCTTCTGACCACCGTGGGAGTGCTGGCCCTGTGTGAGTTCTCCATAAAACAATATGAGGACAAGTTGAAGGTCCAGGTCATTATAAATGCAATATATCTTTGAGTTATAGATGAGAATTCTAAGTCCAAGCAAGAACACAATCACTGTGGCTTCCGAAGAGATTTCTCCAAATCTAGAGGCTTCATTAGAAAACTAAACTATATTTCCTGAAACAAAATGTTTTATTTAGAGTCAAGACTTGGACTTTGCTTCCTTGGCACCTTTAATTAGTAGGTTACAGTGGAAGGATGTCCCTCTCGCCTCATTCTTAAGTAGAGAATGTTAGAGGTAGAATATTTACGTTTGAAAAGGATTCCTGTTTGCCTTTAATATTTAATATCTGAAAAATACTTTGAGAGTTATGTCATTTCTGATATAAAATATTTTCAGTTGGCCTTTTGCCTTCCAAAATTAGTGGCCAATGTAAGAGCTGCCTGTATCATCACCATCTGATATATTCCACCCCAAAAGGACTTCTTGAAGGACGTGCTGCTGAGGGATTATCTCACTTGGACTTAGATCGGATTCTTTTTTTTTTAAGAGGTTTAACTGTTAGCGGCTCTGAAACGTATGGGTTATAGGACCTGAGCCAAGGCCCTGAACCTTAGTTCAGGAAGTCTGAAGGAGAGGGGAGAGAAAGCAAAGAGTAGATAGGAATGGAAGAGAGGGAAGGGAAAGCAAAGATGAGGAGGGAAGGGATGGAAAGAGAATAGGGAGGAAGGGAAGTGTGACAGTACCCATTCTCAAGAAGATTTTCATGGAGGTAGATGACACAGCAATCAATATGCTCTTATTAGTCACCTACTGGATACCACGGATTGGGTTTAGAGCTGGGGATTCAAAGATAGAGCATAACAACCTCTATGATCCCGAAGTTTACATTCTTTCAGAGGTCAAGTTGTAAAGCCCAGGGGTCCTAGGAGTATATAATGGGTATGTCCCATGGCAACTTTTCAGAGATCTCTAGGGTACAGTAGAAGGGTAGACAGTAAGGACCAATGCTCTTCCATTTATGAGAAGTTTCATAGTTGGTGGTATCCTGCTCACTCAAGTCATGTGAGCAACAATGTCTGGCCAGTTGGAGATGGGAGACCCAAAAGGCCACCATCATTAAGAGGGAAGTGAGTTCTAGGGTCAGGGAGGAGCTGACACTCTTGATTCTCTCTCACATGAAGGTGGATAGGAAGTTAGTATCCAGTCATGAAAGAGAAAAGAAACATTAGCAGGGAAGTTAGAGGAAATAGTTCCAAGCCGTGTATGTTCCTGCTGAGTTCACCAACACCTCATGGGATCTGGGCTTCAGGAGGGCTGGCATAGAGAAGGGAAAGAAAGAACATTCTGCAGAGTTTATGCCTACTAGGATTAGGCTAATTATTGGACCATAAGAGGAAGTACAAAGAAAGGAGGGGGCAGCTTGATGATCAGGACAGAGGGATGATAATTTAGGAACTCACTCCATACTCCTCAGTCAGGTCCACTCAGTTCAGGACTCACCGCAATGGTGGTTGGGTTATTGGCGGCGGGGTTGAGGAACGGCAGTGAAGAGGGCAGTTCTGGACTGAATCTGGGTTTAAGCCCTACCTTTGACACTCGCTAGGTGACCATAGGCTAGTTACATAGCCTCTCAATGCCTCAATCAACTTTCAACCTCAATCAAGAATCTCAATGCCTCAAATCAGTCTTTAAGACTGTAAGTCACAGGCAAAATGCTGCTGTACACAACTGGATGGAGCTTCCACCCTGGGAATTTCTGAACAGGGACAAAATCACAGGTTCAAACCAAAAAAGAAATAAAATAAAATAAAATAAAATAAGAAACAAATAGAAATAATTTAACTAAGGAGGCCTCTACCACTGTTGTTATTAAAATATATGCATGTGTGTATGTATATGTATATATGTATATGTAAATATATATATTTATATATAGATATATACACACACATATAGGGGGTGAGGAGAGTGATGGCTATTATTGACAGCTTGGTGTAGTAGAAAGAGGCCAGCCTTCACATCACCCCTCTGATGGGAATGACTGTTTAATCTTCCTGGGCCTCAGTTTCTTTACCTGTGGAATGGGGGAACTGGACATAAAACTTCTGAGGTCCATTCCTGCCCTGGTTCTATTCTATGCCCTATTTTAACTGCTGTTAAGTTCTGCAAAGAAAATTACAGTCCATTTCAAGCCTCTCCTCAAGAAAGCAGCAACATCCGTTCTTATGGTCATGAAGTGGGAGACCAGCAGCCTTTGTATCTACTGAAATCTGGACATAAATATCTGCTACTGATCACCTTCAGGAGGCAAAAAACATCTCCCTGCCTAGTTTGCCTCTCAGAGTTTAACAAGCTCTTTTCTTCCAAAGGGACAGGGCATCAGAGATGACTTCCTGCGGTCCAGAACACTCCATGAATAATTTGACATCTCTTCATAAGTGCAATTTAAAATCTTCCAAAGCAGGCTCATTAAGAGGGAATCTTCCTTCCCCTCAGCAGCCTCATTTCATTAAGCTCCTCATTCCATCCATTTTCTGGGGGTTGCCTGTCTTAATGTCTGTCCCACTTCATGGGGAGAGGTGTTCATTTTTTTCACCCATGCTCCATTTCTGTTGGACAGCGCTGGGACACAGCTCAGACTCTGACCACATACGTACCTATTACACATAATTACAAACTGCCCTTGGTGCTGGGAATAGCATCACTTGGTTGTTTTGATGCAGTGGAAAAAAAACATTGACTAGAGCTGAGAGCATCTGGCTTCAAATAACCCACCTTTGACAGGTACTCCCTGTGTGACAATCCCTGGGTCTCAGTTTCCTCATCTGCAAAATGGACTAGATGGACTCACAGGGCCCTTCCAGCTCTAGAGCCATGGTACAATCAATTACACCACAATCTTCCTGTCCTAAGTCCTGAACTTTGCTCGTCCAAGAAAGTGGTGAAAAAGTCAGTCGACCTCTTCCTCTCTGTCCCTGCCTCACTATCCTTCCCTGTGTCTTTTCTGAGTTTTGATCTCATTGCGCCCTGAATAAATGCAGTAGAAGAAATTAGTTACTGCTAGGAATATGAAAACAAAAGCTGCCAAAATCTCTGCTCTAAATGAGCTTACATTCAAAGAATACACATACATATAGAGGTGTGTATAAGACTCATACCAAACATCCACAGAGTAACCACACTTTGAAGGGTAGGGGGATCAGCAAAGGCAGCATGGGCATTAAATCTTGGAGGGAACCAGGGTCCCCAAGGATCTCCAGGCTTTAAGGCAAAGCATAAGCAGGGAGATGCCACTGGGGCTCTGCATCATAGTGCCAGCAGTCCTACCCTAGAGCATGCTTCCTTCTCCAACCCACTGGACCCTCTCTGCCTCCCCAGAAACATCCATTCCTTCAAGAGATGGTATTTGTGTCTGTTTAACTTTACAGAAAGAAGACGCCTGATGTGCTGGCATAAGCTTCCTTTTCCAGGCACAAAAAAACCATTCCTAGTCACAGCTCTGCTTTAAAGAGGACAGGAAGAAAAGATGGCATATTCTAAAGTTGACTTTCCTGGCCAACCAGAAGACATTGGTGGAACAATTTCCCATTTCTGTATGAAAGAGAGAGATCTAAGACAGGTCTCTTTATCCTAAGTACAGGATTATTCCAAAAAGGCTCCCATGAGCCACTGGGAAAATGGCAAGGAAGATTCTTTTCCCTGTGTAGAAAAAAATACTCTATTATCATTAGAACTTTCCCTTGAAGTAACTTCTACAACTTGTCCCGGTGGAGAGAAAACCGTACTTTGAGACAGAAGGTGTGGTTTCTTTCTTTCCTAGCTACGGGCAAGTCACCAAAGCCCCTCAGATCATTAACGTCTCCATCTATAAACTGGAAACAACAACGCTATGCTACCTACACATAGCAGTTGTTTCAAGGAGAGAACTTTCCAGATCTGATAACAATATACAAGTATGAGCTTTATTATTCAAATAATAGAACTGTAGACTCTTAGAACCAAGACAGGTCAAGTCAAAGAGCCTACTATAGGACAGGGACTGTGCAGACAGCTGATCAGAATGGAGCGCAGGGGGGACCCATCAGCTCTCCCGTCACAGATACCCTTAATGCAGCCCAACATCGCACCAACTTTTCTGATTGCTGCATGACACTGCTTAATCATGGGAAGCTTGTCTTCACTAACAAAATGAAATCTTTTGCTTTCAGACTGAGTCATGCTTCTTCTATCTTGTGCTTAGGAAATTGCTATCTTTCAAACCCATTTGACTGTAAGATTCTTGAGGTCAGGAACTGTCTTATGTCTCTCCGTCTCCGAAGTGCTTAACATGGTGCCTGTATAGTAATAGGCACTTAATAAATGTTTACGGAGTTGAAGAATTTTTTACATTTATCTTTATGAAATTTAATTTCATTCTAGACTCAGAGATTGTTATATCTGCAAAGTACCTTTCAGTTCTTGTAGTCCAAATCCTCCATTTAACAGATGAGTAAACCGAGTCCCAGTGATGTGATTTGCTCAAGGCCTCATAGCTAGTAAACAGCAGAGATGGTATTCAAATCCAGCTCTTTGGGAACATCCAAGTGGTGTGTTGGATGGACTGAAGGTCAGGGAGATGTGAGTTTGAATCCCGACTCAGACATTTAGTTTCTGTGTCTCCCTGGGCAAATCATTTAAAGACTCCAAGCCTCAGTTTTCTTATCTATAATGTGGGAATAATAATAACACCTACTTCCCACAGCTGCTGTCAGGATTGACCAAAACAGTATATGCAAAGTGCTTTTGCAACATGTGGATACGCACACACATGTACATATATATTTATAAACTGTACATGTAAGTATTACAACAATGATAAAGGACATATGGCACCCCTTATAGATATATGTATACAAACACATATATATGGGTGTGGGAAATTTGGGGGGGGGGATGTACGGCATATGTCAGTTATTGATTACTCCTCCCCCTCCAGGTCCTGTTTTCTTTCTGTCTCCCCACGCTGATTATCAGTAAAAAGGTTTCACGTTCCTTTCTTTTTTCAAACCAATTCACACCCAGCACTACCATCCCAAATAATATTTAGACCATCCTGTTTTGAGGAGGTTTTCAAGGTGACATAAGTAAAACCAGAAGCATGCTTTCAGCACCAGGCTATGCCTCTGTTGGCTCTTCCTCTTAATCCCTAAAATAGTTTTAAAAGCCGTTTTTGTTGTGCTTGGCATTTTGATGCCAGCTTCGTTTAATTGTGGGCTCTGACACTCCTGACATTCTCAAAGGCCGATGTCATTCACTTGAACAAGGTAGAGCCTTTTATGGATCTACTCTAGTCATAATCCCCATCCTGCCAAGGCTGAGCAATTATTACACCTGGGAATGCACCACAAAAGACCCCTGGGACAAAGACTCACTCAGTTGTTGGGGAGGAGGAAAGAGAGGAATGCAGAGGGGAGAGACTTTGGACCTTGCAACCCAAAGTCCTATATCAGGAGAGACTGAGCCCAGACAGCAAACCGCAGTGGGGAAGACAAACTCAAAAACTTCTTAAGGCTGTTCCTGGAGAAACTGGCATAGGAGAAGGAAGATTCAGCTGAATTGGAGCTAGTGGAGAATATTATTCTTGCTAATCAGAAGCAAAACTTGGTTGTTCTATCTACCAAATCAGTCCAAGCACTGTGAGTAACTTCCAAATTCTAGTGTTCTAGAACAGAAGTAGGGAACCTATGGCCTCGAGGCCACATGTGACCCTCTAGGTCCTCAAGTGCAACCCTTTGATTGAATCCAAACTTCACAGAACAAATCCCCTTAAGAAAAGGATTTGTTCTGTAAAACGTGAACTTGGTCAAAAAGGTGCAACTGAGGTTCTAGAAGGCAACATGTGGCCTTGAGACCACAGGTTCCGAACTTCTGTTCTAGAACAGCTCTCCTATTTCCCCACCCTAGTTACAGGTCTGAGTTTAGGGAGGTAAATTCAGTTGGTCTTTCCTTGGAATGAGTCTAAGTGCCAAGAGTGAACTCCTAAATTCCAATATCCTAGAACAAATCTCTTAGTTTCCCTACCCCAACCATAGATCTGAATTCAAATAATACCTTTGAGGTCTCATTTGCCATGTTAATATCAAATCTTCTGTTAAAATTTCAAGGTAATAATTTAAAAGAAATGCACTGCTCTATAAAAACCTTCTTTACAGTTATTTCTTCTATGAAATAAAATCACAGTTGTTCTATTTCATACTATGATCCTCTAAGATCTTCTATTTTAATCAGCAAACATTTACTGAGTGCCTACTATGCAGGTACTAAGTGCTAGGTAACCAGATGGAGAGATTTCTCTGGAGAGCTTTCCCCTTTCCCTTGATTTTCCATTTAAAGCCTTCTTGAACAAGATTGACAGGTCTGTAGATATCCTTCTGAAACCCCCACCCCAGATAGGAATATATCATAGTAGGCTCTTGAGCCAACATCATCCCCATAGACAGCTATATGCCCCATTTGTTCTCCTTCTTCACACAAACACTCCAATTTTCCTTTTAAAGAAGGTCCAAGACAATTATCTAGGATGCCAAGATACTTCAACCTTGTACGTTCTCCTTCACTCCAATCCAATAAATATTTATTAAGTGCTGCAGGCAGCTATGTGGCACAGTGAACAGAGCACTGGGCTTGGAATCAGGAAGATGCAATTTCAGATCCGGCCTCAGACACTTACTAGTTGTGTGACCCTGGGCAAGTCATTTAACCCTATTTGCCTCAGTTTCCTATCTGTAAAATGAGCTGAAGAAGGAAATGGTCAAACCCTTCCAGTGTCTCTGCCAAGAAAACCCCAAATGGGGTCATGAAGAATTGGACATGACTGAAATGACTGAACAGCTATATGCTCTAACAGTGCTGAGAGCTGCGGATGCAAATAATAAAAAAGAAAGGCAGTCCCTGCCCTCTGGAAGCTCACAAATTACGGAAGAGGCAACAGACAAAAAAGAGTCAGGAAGTAGGGGAAAGAGGGAAGAAGAAAGGGGACCAGAATGAGCACCATGAAGTACCTGGAACCAAGAGTAGCTTGTCCCTTGGAGTCATAACCAGGCAGGGAAGCAGATGCCCAGTGGCATGAGCTAAGGGTCCAGTTTCTGCCCTCTGTAAAGGAAGGTGTTGGGAGCAGTTGGTACTGAGTCCTCCGACCTTCCAATCAGAGGGGAAGTGAAAGGCTGAGGCAGGCGGTATCAATCAAGGCTTGAGGTAACAACATGGCGGTGAGTTAGAGTGATGAGCTCACCCTGGGAGGGGCATCTTGTTCCTTGGAATCGAAACCAGGCAAGGAAGCAGATGTAAAGTAGGCAATTCTTTGGCCACTAAACCTCGTGCCCAATCTAATATCATGCCTTCCCTGATGCTCTTCGATAATATTCATTGGATTCTTACTGCCTCTCACTTATACAACACTCCTTGTGACCATTTAGCAGACAGGATGCATTTACAAAGAGAAAAAAAATACAAACTCTTTAACCACTTGGTCAAAATGGAGCTCAAACATCACCTTCTAAATGAAGCCTTTCTAAATCCCCATCATCTGCTAGTGGCTTCCATTTCAAACTACTTGTATTTAATGACATTGGATTTATTCTTTTTATATTCTATATATTTTATACGCATGTCTTGCCTCCCTCACTGAAAGGTAAGGGTCTTAAGGTTTTCTTTTTTGTATTTAAATCCTCAGTACCTAATATATACAATGTCTAACCCACAGTAGGCATTTAATAAATTCTTATTCAAAATCTACATTGAAAGACCAATTGGTTTTTGTCTTTTTTTAAAACTAAATTTCAATGCTTGCTGTGAAAATGCCAACTTCTAGTCTTCATTCTGCTTAGGGAGGGAGGGAGAGAAAACTGTTTCTCATTAGCATCTTGGAAAATTCTTTATTTCCATACCAGGTGGGGTCCTAATGAGGCTGATTTCCATATGGAACACAAGAAAATCAGCCTCATGACTATGGCCACACCAGGCACTCGTAGCCTTCACGTTGGCGTGCTGGGTGAATTTATTTTTGTTTATGATTTTGTGTCCATACCTGCTGGCACATAGCTTCTCTTCCCCATTGTGCAAGGGAAGAGAGTTTCAAGTTAGAACAATGAAAGTGTAAGCCAAAGAACAAGTCTTCCATTGGAGAAGTCAAGCATTTCCAGATGGTGGAACCATCTCTTTCTTTTTCCTTTTGTTGAATCACAGAGAGGATTCACATCTTTATCAAATTTGCAGGTGATGACACACCAAATGGACAGGCAGGATCTGACACTATCTCAACAGGTAGAATAGTAGGATGAATCTAATAAGATGAAATGTGATTGGATTAAAGCATCATAGATTTAAAACTGCAAGGATCCCTTGAGGCCATTGACTCTAAACCCTTCATTTTACAGATGAAGAGCTTAAGACATGGAGATGTCACCCCCTTACCCTGGATCAAAAACCTAGTAAGCACTAAGGCAGGATTTGAACTCATATCTGCTTTACGCTACCTACCATTCTAAGCACTGTGCTACCTAGACACTTCAGTTGTCAGGAATAATGCAAACTCTTGCACATGCTCACAAAAAATGAATTTTGCAAGTACAGATGAGAAAGATGGACCTGGGCAGCATGTTGTCTCAAGAAGGACTGAGAGACAGCAATACAATGCTCTAAGGCAACCATTCTCGACCTGTGGGTCACAACCCCTTTGGGAGTCGAACGACCCTTTCACAGGGGTCACAGGGGTCCCCTAAGACCATCAGAAAACACATATTTCCAATGGTCTTAGGAACCAAACACTGCTCCTCTATCCGTCTCCAAGCAGGTCCACCTACATGCATATACCTTCACATACAAGTATTAAAGGGTCACAACATTAGGAAGGTTGAGAAGCACTGCTCTTAGGCAATTCCAAAAGACTTGTGATGGAAAATGCCATCCACATCCGGAGAAAGAACCACGGAGTCTGAATGCGGAGCGAAGCGAGCTCCTTTCTCTTTTTGTCGGCTTGTTGTTTTTCTTACTTGGGGTTTTTCCCTTTGGTTCTGACTCTTCTTTCACAATACAATTAATGTGCAAATATGTAGAATATGATTGTGCAAGTATGGCCTATATCAGATTGGGGAAGGGGAGGATGGGGGAGATTGGACCTCGAAATCTTATAAAAGTCAATGTTGAAAACTAAAAACTGATTAATTCTTTCAAAGGACTAACGGAGTTGTTTTTGAGTCATGTCTGACTTTTCATGACCCCATTTGTGATTTTCTTGGCAAAAATACTAGTGTGGTTTGCCGATTCATTCTCTGGGTCATTTTACAGATGAGGAAACAAGCAAACAGGGTTATAAGTGACTTGCTCAAAGTCACACAGCTAGTATCTAAGATCAGATTTGAACTCAGGAAGAGGAGTCTTTCTGACTCTAGGTCCAGTGTTCTATCCACTGCACCACCTAGCTGCTCCCAAGAGAGTATTAGTACCCCATAAACTCAGTATGAGTCAGCATTGTCATGTAGTAAACAAAAAAGTGAATACAATTTTAGGGTGTTTTAGGGAGACATAGAAACCAGGCAGGGCGAGGAGACAACATCACTGTTCCATTCCCTGGTCAGAGCACATGTGACGTATTGTGTTCTGATCTTTTAGGAAGGATGTTGTTGGTAAGATGTAGAACATCCTAGAGAAAGCCTTCAAAGATGGTAGTCACTGAGGTCATGCCTTATGAAGAGCAGGTGAAGGAAGTAGGAAGTAGGGCTGCTTAGCTAACAGAAGAACGGCAGGCATGTTGTCCATCTCCAAATATTGAAAGGACTGGAATTAAGACAAAGGATCAGATGTGTTCTGTTTGTGCCCAGAGGTCAAAAGAAAGAGTAGTTAATAGATACTGTGAAGAGACTAACTTAGGCTTGCAAAAAGGGAAAACAACAATTAAAAGCATCTAAAAGTCTTTCCTCGAGAGGTAACATACCCCATTGCCTGGAGTCTTAAAAGCAAAGACTGAATGACTCCTTTCTCAGTACATGGTCATGTGGATTATTTGTCTGTTGACCAGCTGGTTTATGATGCCCCCATCCAATTCTAAGCTTTTGTGATTCTCAGAAAAGAAACCTATCAAAAAGGTTAGGTGGATTTTCCCAAACCCAGGTTCTTTAGGCTAGAAATTTTCATTACCAACTCAACAAAGATCCAGGGACAAGGGTTACACCTGCGATTTCACTGGAATAGGAAATTCCCTCTACCAAGGAGGGAATGAAAGTCATGACCTTTGAAATGTATTGCCTTGAGAGAGTGGTCCAGATTGGCATTGAGAAAGGTTAAGAGAACTACTCAATGTCCAACAGCGAGCAGGCCAGAGGCAGGGCTAGAAGTCAGGCTGACCCTCCATCCACTACACCACATGGCCTCCCCTTCAAGGGTTTATACAAGCCAAAATGCTCCCCATTCCTCATTTCCTCAAGATACAGCAATGCTTACTTGTTAAATGCTTACTATGGTCCAAATACTGTGTGATGATATAGGCTTTTTGTAAATTACTCCCTTAAATTTATTCTAATTATCTTTAAAATATCAGTGAATAGAGTGCCAGAGTCAGAAAGACATAGGTTCAAATTCTGCCTCAGACACTCACTAGCTGTGTGACCCTTGGCAAGTCACTGTACCCTGTTTGCCTCAGTTTCCTCATCTGTCAAATGAGCTGGAGAAGGACAAATTAAAGATCTTTGCCAAGAAAACTTCAAATGGGGTCACAAAGAGTTGGGCACAACTGAAAATGACTGAAAATATTGTGATTTATGATCTCTTATTGTGTGCAAAATAAAAAAAATAAATTATGAATATAAATTGGTTCTATCTTTAGGTGAATGATTCAACACCAGCCGAGATCTTACTAACAGAGGAAGGGAAAATATATTCATTGTCAATATTTAGAACTACATATTTTAAATTTATAAGATAGACTTTATATTACAAAAGACAATAGTTTTTACCTTCAAATTTGTGCTGGTGAATTTAAGAAGGTTTATTAATTTTCTGGACATTCAATACTGTCAAATATATTGTTGGTAGCCCATAATAGAACCTTAATACATCTCTGTTGAATAGTGAAAGCGGGAATGAAAGGAATCCTTTGAAAAAAAAGGAACTTCAGCTTCCTGAAAGAGTTAACAGAGCTCACTTGGATAGAAGCTGTCATCGTGTACTTTTAAAATTGCATTATATAACTAATTCATCCCTCGAGCTGAATGGAAGGCCAAATCTACTTTTATTGTTCTATTTCTTCTTCATAAAACTCTGAAAAGATGGGAGCAGAGGGTGATGATTTTCTCTAATTTATCAAGGCAGAGATATTATCTTTGGATTGAGAGCTAAAAGGGCCTTTCCAACTCATCCAGCCCAATGCTCTGATTTTTCAAAGGAGAAAATAGAGAACTTATACTGGGTCTCCAAGGGTCACATAGAGAGCAAGGAACCAAGCTGGCAACAAGACGGCGCAGGCTTCAAATCCAACCTGAGCTGAGTTCCAATCCAGTTTGAGAGGCTTGCTAGCTGTGGAACTCTAGGCAAACTATTTAAACTCCCTTGGGCTCCATTTCCATCTCTGTGAAACAAAAATAAGAATGAGCACAGGGCTGCTGGGAGGGACAAAGGAGATAATATTTTGAAAGCACTTTGCAAGTTTTAAAATGTTATATAAATACCAGCTATTATTGAGCTATGATCTGAGTTCAGTCTGGGAGCCAATGTGGCACAGGAGGACCTTGGGAGGGAGGGCATTCTCATTTATGCAGCACCTACACTGTGCCAGATGCTATACAAATATTATCTCATACATCCCCACAACAAGCTGTGTGATCCTGGGCAAGTCACTTAACCTCTGTCAGCCTTGGTTTCCTCATCTATGAAATGGGAATAACGATGGTATCTACCTCCCTGGGTTGTTGGGAGACTAAAATGAGCTAATGTTTGTAAAGCATTTTATGAATCTTAAAGTACTACACAATTGTGTATCATCATCATCATCATCATTATTATTATTATTTTAGTGCAGAGAAGGATATTAAAAACCATCTAGAAAAGCCTTGTCATTTGACATTTGAAGAAGCTGAGGGTTGGAGAAGTTAAACGACTTGCCAAAATTTCACACAGAGAATAAGGATCAGGATTTGAACTGGGCTCCTCTAATGGAAAGACGGTGCTCCTGACACAAGTCTAGGCTTTCTGCCCATTTTCAAAAATGAAGAAAAAGAGGCCTAGAGAGGTTAACATGATTTGCACTGAGCCATAAAATTAGTAAGCAGAAATTATTCGGTCATGCCCAACTCTTCCATGACCTCATGTGGGGTTTTCTTGGCAGAGATACTGGAGTGGTTGGCCATTTCCTTCTCCAGATCATTTTACACATGAGGAGACTGAGGCAAACAGGGTTAAGTGATTTGCCCAGGGTGACACAGCTGGTAAGTGTCTGAGGTCAAATTTTAAATCATGAACATGAGTCTTTCTGGATGTAGACCCAGATCTCTATGTACTATGACGTCCCCTAGCTGTCCAGTAAGAAAGTAGGAAGGCTTGGATTCAAACCCAGGTCTTCCAGCTCCAAATTCATTGCTCATAGAACCAAAGAATTGGAAGGAACCACAAATGCCATCTAGTCCCCTACATATCTGAAGAAGACTCGTTTCTATAACATTCCTGGTTATGATAAAATCATTCAGTAATTAATCCATCATAGATCTGGAGTGAAAGGACCCTTGGAGGTGGTGACATCCAACCCCCTCATTTTACAAGTGGGGAAACAGAGATCTGACAATAAAGGGACTCTTCCAGGGTCACCCAGCTAATAAATGTCTAAGGTAGTGGTTCTCAACTTTCCTAATGCTGCGACCCTTTAATACTTGTATGTGGGCGTATCTGCATGTGAGCGGACTCGCCTGGAGTTGGATAGAGGAGTTGTGTCTTAGTTCCTAAGACCATCAGAAATATGTGTTGTCTAGTGGCCTTACGCGATCCCTGCGAAAGTTTGACCCGCAAAGGGGTCAAAACCCACCAGTTGAGAACCGCTTCTCTAAGGCAAGTTTTGAAGCTAAGTCTTCCTAACTCCAGGTCCAATGTACTATCCACTACATCTTTACTTAAAGACCTCTAGTCAGAAGGAAGAGGGAGAAAAGATGGAGTCCATTACCCTTCCAATTGTAGACAGCTCTAATTGTTCCAACTTTTTCCATATACCATGAAAATTCTTATTTTGCACAAAAAGCCTCAGCCTATGAACAATAATTTAACTCCATTAGAATTTATGGCCAGATGAGATTTCCTAGATACAAAAACTTTACCTCTCTTTTTGAAGCAAGTAATCTAGTTTCTAAATAGAAGAAGGAGAGTAAAGACCTTTATTAATGGACCTGGAGAAGTCTTGGAATCTGCAGGGAGGACAGGAGCCCAGGTTAATATTTTTCTTAGGAGGAATTTTTGTTAATTTGTTATTCTAAGCTCTCTCCACAGAAGTTCTACTCCAATGCTTCATTGGGGAATGGAGGTAATTTGGGGCTCTTGAAGGTGCCTCCAATCTCACAAGTTATGGCAGGCCTTCCATAGCTGGAAAGCCTTCAAGGGCTGGCAGGGCAATTGATTGTCAGCCCAGGAGCAATCTTGCTGAGTTTGGAGCTCATGAGAAGGTTGGATATTAAGTGATGCATTATATGGACCACAGTGATTCACGGGGCCATAAATTAAGTCCTAGAGGGTTTGTGCCCTACATGGGAGGAGTATTCATGCTGATGAAAAGTGTAACTCTGTTGAAATATACATATTTCAGGGATTTTTCCCCAGTCATGGCTATTACAGTCTGATAAAAACCAGCCTCCACCAGTTAGTTTGGATTTTTTTTAACTAAATGGTATGTTGTAATATAAATACTAAATGTGGTTATTTCTGCGTCTAGTAGTTTTTCTCAAGAAGTCAGAAATCTTAGAGAGACAGCAAGATACTACTGACAAAAAAATGTATCCTTAAATCTAAAGAGAAAAAAGTATTTTCAAAAGTAAGAGGATAAGCAGGGTTGATCTCTAGGAAGGATTGTGTAGGAGCAAGTAGGTGATACAGTGGATAAAGATCCAGGCTTGGAATCAGGAAGATCTGAGTTCAAATCCAGCCTTAGACACTTATTAACTCTGTTATCCTGGGCAAGTCATTTCAACCAGTTTGCCTCTGTTTCCTCATCTGTAAAAAGAGGTGAAGGAAGAAGCTGTCATTGGAAGTAAGCAATCTCCCAAATTCAGAATGTCCTCCTAAATTTAGTCCAATCCCCTCACTTTACAGAGAAGAAGGGAGGGAAAGAGAAGGGGGGAGATAAGGAGAGGAGGCGATAAGGAAAGAGGGGAGGAGAGGGAGAAGGAGAAGGAAGGAAAGAGGGAAAGGTAAGAGGGAAAGGGGGAAGGAAGAGGAAAGACGGAGAGAGGGAGAGAGAGAAGTAGAAGGAAAGGGAGGGGGAGATCCAGAAGGAGCGGGAGGGGAAAAGATTTGCATCAATCTTGTATGTAATAAATATATACATATATTTATATGTAGTTATATATGTACATATTGTGACTCTTCATAGGATGTAATCTCCCTGAAAGCGAGGAATATTTCCAGTTTTGTCTCTGAATCCCCAGTGTCTAGAATAGCAGTTCTCAACCTGTGGGTTATGTTCAGTCTGTAACAATGAAAATACATCCTACACATCAGATATTTACATAATGATTCAGAACAGTAGCAAAAGTACAGTTATAAGTAGCAACGAAAATAATTTTATGGTTGGGGGGGTCACCATGACATGAGAAACTGCATTAAAGGGCAGTGGCATTAGGAAGGTTGAGAACCACTGGTCTAGAACAATGCTAAGCACACTTTCTGATTGACTGATTACTAAACAATATTTATCAAGTACATACTATAAGCAAGACACACTTTCTTTTGGGGCTTCAAAGATTTAATAATAAATCATAGTCTCCACTCAGGGAGTTTGCATTCTTTTGCTGGAAAGGAGGGGACAACAGAAATATAACATGAACACCAATTTTTTTAATTACAAAACTAAGTAATTTGAGAAGAGAGAGAAAATAGGTAATTTGGAGCAATCGGGAAAGGCTTCCTAGACAAAGTAACACTGGAGCTGAGCTTCAAAGGAAGGGCAGTAAAGGCACAAAAGGGCAGAGGTGGTATAGGCACACCTTCCAGGCACAGGGCTAAACTCGGTTAAGAACACAACGTCAGGACGGATGTTGCATTTGTGGAATCTCTAGATGGAGATCAGCTGGAGCAGAGACTGTGGCAAGGACAGCAATGTGAGCAAAGCCTGAAAACATCAGCTGGAAGTAAATTGTGGAAGGACTTAGAGAGTGTGCAAAGGAGGCCATATTTTATCCTCTAGGTGATGAAGAAGGCATGGAAAGCTTTGCACAGGGGAATGCTATGGCCAGATTTGTGCTTCCAGAAAATCTTTTAGCATCTGTGTGGAAAATGGATTGGAGAGAGAAGGCCCTGGAAGCAAGAAAACCAATCAGGAGGCTATTTTAATATTCCAAGCAAGAAGTGATCAGTGGAGAAAAGTCAAGGGGATTTGAAGGGCCAGGGGAAGAATTCGAGAGATGTTGTAGTAGTTCAAATGGACAGTGTTTGACAATGATGAAAGTGGATTCATTTGAGAGAGAAGACCAGAGACTTGCTGCTGGAGAAACATTCTAGATCATTTAGTCCAAATCCCCTGTCCCACTGTTTTATGCAGGAGGAAACTGTCCAGAGTTACATAGGTAATAAATGTCCATGTCCCCTGACTCCAAAGTAAGCCACTGCAACACACTTGCAACAAAAGTGCCTACTGTCTGCAAAATAGTAAGACACAGAGACAAAAAATGAAATAGTCTCTGCTCTCAGGGAACTTAGACTCTACTAGGAGTGATTCTAAGATTACAAACCTGGAAAAATAAGATTTCAAGCCTGGGTGCCTGGAAGAGTGCTGGTGTGCTCAACAAATACAATGGAATCTAGAGGTAGAGTATTTTTAAATATTTATTTATTTGTTTGTTTGTTTGTTTGCTTTTTGGAGAGGGGAAGGTAGGGCAATTGGAGTTAAGTGACCTGCCCAAAGTCACACAGCTGTTTTGTGTCTGATACATTAAGTGTCTGAGACCAGATTAGTAGAATGCTTTTAAAGAGAACAGCTGGTTGGAGATGTCCAGTAGGCATTTGGCAATGTGGGATTGGAGTCAAGGGACAGATTGTGATTGAATATGCAGATTTTGATCCATCTCTTTAGAGATGATAATTGAACCCATAGGAATAAATGAGATCACCAAGGGAATGTAGAATAATTGACAGCATACCCTTCTTGTCTCCTTCTACCACATCTCAGTTGCTTTGGAAATCTAGTCACAAAATGAACCTGTTCTTAGAGTTGCTAGGACTTGAATCTTATCATTACTGTAAAACGTAAAGTATCTTCTACTGTAAGGCTGTATTGCTGGCTTTCTGGAAAAAGTAACTTCTCTAGGGAGAAGTCATTGGAGGGATAAGCCAATCAGGAGAGCTTGAGCAAAGCCACACTATTAACATGTGCCACAAGAGTCATAAGTGTTAACTATTAGTTGACAACAAGACCTAATGGGGAGTTGGGAATGGGAACCAGCAGTTTAGTAAGAAGTCCAACAGGAAGCATGGACTTTGAAATAAGAAGAGAAGACATTAGTGCAAAGAGTAGCCATGAGAGAGTCTGGTGTCGGGGGTTTGATAAGCATTAGCCCAAATTCCCATCCTACCCCACCCCAGGAAAGTAGGCCCCAATGTTAGTTTAGAACATCTATTCATTCATTCAGTGTATATTTATGAAAGACCTACTATGTACCAGGAATTGTGCTAGATGGAAGAAAATCATGGAAAGAAAAACAAAAGTGAAATAATCCCTGATCTCAAGGAATTTAAATTATAGTAAGAAATTGAGCTCTACCCCGTCTTTAACAGCCTAATGAATTTATTTCAGGTAAACCACTAAGAAGCAGATACGAATTCCAGGAGGCCAAGATCACAAAGACCTCCAAAGGTAGTCATGCCATCATACCTCTAGAGCTGTTAGGGATTTCAGAAGCTATTTAGTCCAATCCCCTAATTTTTTTTTTTTTTGCCAAAATGCTACATGGTATTTACTGGCTGACTGAACTAGGAAGCACAGCCATGGGGCTCATGAACAAGAGTACTATAAAACTACGTCCCTCAGTATAATTCCTATAGCTGTCTTCTGCAGACCCCACCCATCAATGAAAGTGGGAGTTAGGAGGTGAGCATATATGGGGAGGGGGGACTAAGTCATATGATGAAATCAGCATTTCTTGAAAAAAAATTGAATCCCAGGGAAGTTAAGTTACTGCATCATAGCACCAAAGGTAGGATTATAAAAAGGTGGGATAATATAGGTCTTCTGATTTCAGCCAATAGTCTTTTCAACTACACTACATTGTAGCCTAAAAGATGAAGGGCATGGCTTTAAGATTACTACAAGAAAAGACAAAGCCCATGAGAAGAATCTTAGGGGCCAGATAAAAAAGGGTCATTCTTTAACATGGATCTCATGCCTTGAAATAAGACTATGAAACAGGCTCTATAAGGATCTGAAAATACCCAAATCTACCTCAACTAGAAACATCCCAATGTGTTAAGGCATCCAGTCTAGATAATGATGGTGTCTGGGTTCACTATAGGGCACAAGAAAGTGCACTTAAATATGATAGACCAACAAAATGTCCCTCTCTACCTCCAGCTGTCATTTTTCATTTTAAGACAAGTCCCCCCAACAAAAAAAAGCTCCCTGAAAATAGACTTTTTTTGTCTCTACTTCTAGAACATTGAGTGTTATATAATAGGAGCTTAATAAATGCCTATAGAATTGAACTAATTTGAATTTTTAAATGCTATAAAAATCACTTTGGAAACTAAAAGGAAGGTTATAAGAGACCAAAAGACTGCTCTAGACCAGTAGAGTCTTGTTGCGAAGCATACTAGATTTGGGTTCAGAGGACCTTGCTTCTAATTTTGGTTTTGATGCTTACTACCTGTGTGTAGCACCCTGCATGGACTTACTTTCCCAACTCACTTTCATTGTCAGAGGGAGTCTGCAAAGAGCTGCTGTCTATTGCTGCTCAAGATTCTAGGGATTACTCTTAGAAATATGATGTTCTAGCACCCTTGCTCATGAGCCCCCACTTGTATACCACTTGCTTCAATCAACCAATAGACATCATTTAGCTTTTTAGCAAAGGACATTTACTAAGGTGGGACAAAAAAAATCATGCCCAAAGGGTGGGGAATATATAACCCCACAAGTAGATAGAGGTCCAGGAGACAGTGGGTTCTAACTGTAGAGAACATAGTCAAAGGGTATAATTATAATTTCTGATTAGTGGAAGACTTTTCTTAAGATCGTAGTCAAATGTCCCCTCTGGTACAAGGTATCACTTTCCTTGAAATGTCTTCCTCTCATGCTATCTTTTTGCATCTATCTGTTTCTGTTGCTGGTATGTCCTTCTCTGCTCCCGGTTTGGTACATTGTCTTCTACTGGTACAGACACAAGGGTTTGCACCCTCAAGATTCTCCTAAGCCTTGATTCCTCCACAACTTTGATTCCAAACAGAATCCATTGCAAAAATGCCTCTGCTACTTAAAGCCTCCAAAGTTATGGTTATCTTTAGTTAGCTAATCTCAATGTTCCTATCTTGAAATAATTAAAGAGGGGGAGCTCAGTGGCACAGTGAATAGAGCACCAGCCCTTGAGTCAGGAGGACCTCAGTTCAAATCTGGCCTCAGATACTTAACACTTACTAGCCATGTGACATTGGGCAAGTCACTTAACCCTGATTGCCCTGCCTTCCCCCCTCCAAAAACGAAAAGAAAAAGGAAAAATAAATAAGTAATTAAAGAGGCATTCACATCTCATAAAGAAATCATAAGGTATAAAGCATTTTGTTCACACGTTCATCCTGTTTCATCTTGGTGTAACTACCCTTATATTTAATTACAATGAAATTGCATTAATTAGGATTAAAGTGGAACTCCACCCTTACAAATATAACCTTGGACAAATTACTTACACTCTATTGACCTGTTTCTTCATCTTTAAAATGAGGGTGTTGGAGGAAATGACCTCTGATGTTCCTTCTAACTTTAAATCTATATTCCTATAATTTTATAACATCTCATACATCCCCCTCACCCTAAAGTTGACAATAAAAAGGTCTTTTTTAGTTTAAATGCAGGAGATTGGTTTATTAACATATTGTAGATATTTTAGAAGGCAGCTAGGTGGTGAGACAGAGAGAGTGCCATGTCTAGAGTTGGGAAGGTTTGAGTTTAAATCTGGTCTCAGACACTTACTAATTGTGTGTGACCCTGGGCAAGTCACTTAACCCTATTTGCCCTAGTTTCCTCATCTACACAGTGAACTGGAGAAGGAAATGGCAAGCCACGCCAGTTTCTTTGCCAAGAAAACCCTAAATGGGGCCACAAAGATTCTGATATGACTGACATGAACAGCAACAGATACTTTAGAAATACAAAGAAAAAACAGAATGAACCATGAGCAGAAAATGAAAGAAGGGAATAGGATTTTTTCTTGACCATCTCCACCATATAAAGGGAAAAAAGGCTTTGGGGGGAAGTACAAAATGATAAGAGGAAAAAAGAGGATTCTGGCTGGTGACCTGGATTTATATCCCAGCTCTCATACAAACTATCTGTCATTTAAGATGTTTGGGTCTCAGGTTCCTTTTCTGTAAAACAAGGAGGTTGGATTAGATGACTTTTCAGATTCCTTCCAGCTCCAAGTCTATGATTCTGTGACTTTAGTGAAATACTTATTCTCATTTCTGAAAAATAAGTGACCATGTTTAGAGTGAATGGTAGAATAAAGCAGCTTGCAACTGTCTGACAAAGAAGAAAGGAGAAGACAAAAACCATGATCATGTTGCCAGTTCAAAAAAGCTTGATCCAAGTCATCTCCCCAAGCTTTAAAGATGGTCTCAAGATAGTTCAGTGGAGAACAAACTCTTCAAGTAGAAATAAAGACAAAAAATGAACAAAAGGAAAGAGAGGGAAGCAAAGTGCTAATCTCATAAGAATCATGGGTAAAATAAATCCTTAAGGAAGCGGGAAAAGAAATAAAAGCGTCAGCCCATCCAGGATGCTAAAGGACCTTCGATACAGCATGACCTCATTTCCCCAACCAACCATACTTGACTTTGTCAGCATATGCTTTTGCAAGAAAACCATATGCTCCTGACAGTATTCTAGAGCTTGAAATGTCGTGGAAATTTTTACAAAGAAAAGAAAATGTCAGAAAAGGTGTGAAAGATATTTAACACCCTCAGCTTTTTTTTCTGAGCATTCCACATAAAATATTCTGTGGTTTGTGAATCTGAGTAATGCTGCTGCTCTTTGGTTTGTCAATCACTCCACATGGCTGGCAGACAGTAACATGCACCGACAGGTCCTGATTGGATTTCTTCCCACTGCAATGACAAAATCAGCAAATGGGATTTTGGAAGCTGATGTACAAAATGTATGCTTGGGGGAGAGGATAAAAGGTATGCTAAGCTTTGGGATAAAAATGATGCCTTTGAAGAATTATTTCCAAAACAGTAGTTAATGACATTAAGAAATACAGCTCAATATCTCTCGATGCATGAGGAAGCACAGAAGCAACCATAAAAGGCTTAATGAAAAAATTCAATTCAGTCATAGATCTCCATAATAGAATGCTGGGGTCTAAGTAGCATGAACGAGAATTAAAGAGACCTCTTCCTCACTTTCGAGGATATTAAAACCAGTCTTTATTTATTACTTCCTCTTCAAGTCCTATCTAAAAGTAGATCATTCCTAAACTTTAAGCTTTCCCCTGAGACCAGGTGTGGGATCTCCAACTCCCTAGAGGAAATTCCCATTTGCATCCCTCAATGCCACCTCAAATTTAGAGGTCCACAACTGAATGATCTCTTCCACAAAATTGGTTACTCTACCCAACTCTCATCATTTTTAAGCATTTCCCCCCACGCACTCAGTCTCAAAATTCTCTCAGATAATATAACTAGAGGTGTCCAAACAAAAAACTGTATCACTTTTGGCTTGTATCATAGATTCAGAACTGGAAGAGAGCTTAGAGATTGAGTATCATCCCCTTGTTTTACAGATGAAGAAACACACTCAGAGATCTTAGGTAATTTGCTCAAGAACCAACAACTCCCTCAGAAGTGTCTCAGGAAGGATAGAAATCTAGAACTTCCTAGCTACTGGGTGAATGTTCTATCCATTGCACCATGCCAACTCTGTCATTGAGTTGTTTTTTGGTCATGTCCAACTCACATTGCCATCCCCCAACTTTAGGTCCTCATTACCTCTCATGGACTATGAAAACAGGCTCCTTTTCTTCTTCCAGCCTCCAATCTCTACCTCCTCTAACAGACACAGCTACCAACACAATCTTGCTCATGCCTGGATCTAGATGATGAAGTCACTCTTTTCCTCAAACCTTTCAAGAACTCTCCTAATTGCCCATGGGATAAAAAAAAAGCTCAGCCTGGGGGTTTTGAGGTCTTCCAGACCGGCTCCAACTTACTCTTCTAATTTGCTTTATTATGCCATATATGATTCCCACCAAACTGGACTATTAGCTTTCCCCTTATGTTACACTGCAGTCTCCCACCTACAGGTGTTTGGCCACCTGTCCCAGCCATGCCAAGAACACAATGCCTTCTTGTTGAAAACCTCTTACTTGAACTCATAGGCCCCTTCTCCTTGAAGCTGGCCCAGATTCATTCATGCCTGCTCCCTGAAGCCCCAAACCCAGCTAAAATCATTCTTACTCTCCTCAAACTGGTCTTCTCCTCCTTTCTTGCTCCACCAAATCTGATTAATCATTAAGTTCTTAATTGTGTATTATAGGATCATAGATATTGAAAGGTGAGGAAATTTTGACACCACCTAGGCCAACCCCTTCCAGCCCTGATTTATGACAAGTTGCAAATCTGCTTCCAGGGTATCCCTTGTCTGGGTGGAAATTAATTTTAGCTGTTTTAATGACATTATACATTAGATCACATGCCCCTTAAGGGGAAGGGCTTATCTTGTGTCTCTTTTCCTATCACCAGGGTTTGGCATACTGTAGGAGGAGGGGAGGAGAAACATAGTAGGTATTTTATAAGTGTTGACTGATCAAAGTTCAGCAACCTCTTCTCCCTGATTATAAAAGGTCCTTTGAAAATATAGTAGGTACTTAATAAGTGTTGATTGATTAAACCTAGCAACCTCTTCTCCCTGATTATAAAAGGTCCTTTGCAAACATAGTAGATATTTTATAAGTGTTGATTGATCAAAGTTCAGCAGCCTCTTCTCCCTGATTGCATAAGGCCCTTTGCAAACATAGTAGGTACTTAATAAAAGGAGATTGATTGAAGCTAGCAACCTTTCCCCCATGCATATATAAAGTCTTTGCAAATTTTAGTGTTCCATATAGATATATCAGCTATTAATATAATTGTTGCTCTTGTGCTTATTAATCAACTCTTTCACATGATCAATTACCTCATATATTTATGTTATCCCTATACCTAGAAAGAAAATACTTGGAGGAAATGGACCATATCTTAAAATTCTTTGAAAGGTCAACAGTCGTAAACCTGATGCTTTGGCCATTCAGGTGATTCATAAATATTCTTAACTGATATCCCTAGTAAATTGACCAAGATGATAAAAGGTGGTAATAGTCAATATTGGAGAGGTTGTAGAAAGACAGGAACCCTAATACATGGTTGGTAGAGCTGCTGATTAGTATAATAATTTTCCAAACAATTTTGGATTATGCAAATAAAGGGACTAAAACATTCATGTCCTTTAAGCCAGACATTCTACTGCTAGACATATACCCAAACTGGGTCACTGACCAAAAAAGACTCCATAGAAAACCAAAATATATGGAGCAATATTTTTATGGTAACAAAGAACTGGAAACAATGTAGATGCCTATCAGTTAGAAAATGGATAAATAAATCAGAGTAGATGGATTTAATGGAATATTTCTATGTTGTAAAAAGATGAATATGATCAATTCAGAGAAACATAGAAAAATGTACATTAACTAATGCAAAGGAAAGGAAAGGAAAGCCAAGAAATCAGTATATATTATATATATGTAATCACTACAACAATGTAAATGAAAAGAATAACAGCAAAACAACAGAAAATAAATGTTGCTAAGTGATATAATGAATAAGCTTAGACCCAAAAATAGAAATGAGACCACACTTCCCCTCCATGCCACATCCACAGATATGGAACATTACGTTTAACAGATTCTTCTTTTTTTTAAATGCTTTTATTGGTTGTGCTGAATTTTTTAGCTTAATCCTCTTATCCTTTCTTTTTTCAAAAATAAAATTATTTGTTACAAAGGATGATTCTATCAGAGAGGCAAGGAAGAAGAATATAGGAGGGAATTTAGTTGATATAAAAAGAAAAATAGTAATGAAAGTCTATTTAGAAAAGTGCTTTTGAGTGGATTCATTTTGCAATACTTTATCACCACAAAAAAAATTCTAATTGTATTGTATTACAATCTTTGCAGTTGGTTTCACTCAAGATCTCTGTGTCAAAATGGGGACACTGAAGCAAGGAACAATTAAATGATGGAACCAAGTTCCCATAAAAAAAATGACAAAGCTACCATTTCTCTTACCATACCACTGCTCAAAGTCCCAAATCATCAACTATATCTTGGGGAAAATCATTTTATCCTAGATTCAATTTTTCTTCCCAGTGATTGGTAAGTGGATTGCTTTTCTGCCTGAGGTACATTTGGGATTAAGTCAACTGTCAAAGGAAGCTGTGGGCTTGGTGTTCTGTCCTGTCATCATTTTCATCCAACTCTCCTAATTTAGACCTGAGTGTGTGAAGCCCAAATCATATTAAATCTGAGGCAAAGTCACATAAATTAAAATATAATGCTTCTCATATCCCTGTCCATGTTGACCCAATTTATAGCAACACTGGCTATTTCCTGTCCTAGGCTGCCCTTTCTTGGCATTTATGAGAACTGAAATAGATGTATTTGATCACACCCTTCCACGAGTTTCAATCAAGAATGAGAGATCCTATCCTGAGTGACAAAAAATATAACAAAACATTAAAGCCTGCATCTGTGTACAGAAATATATTACTTTACTGATGTAGAGACACATGCAATAGAGTTGGATACAAAGTACATTTTCACTCACAGTAGTACTTAAAGAGAGGTCCAAGATATAACTAGGGTAGGGAGACTGGGCCTTTGCCTCATGGTACCAAAATTTACAGGGCACAAAAATTTTAATTGATGATTTTTTTAAAGACTGTGCTTTTTTTTAAGTGTTTAAACTAATTCCTGACAGCATTTTAACTCCCTCAAGAAGCAGTAGGAAGAATAATAAGTTAAATCAGAAAGCTATCAAAGCGTCCTCCCAAGAGGAGCTATTGATCAGGTGGGCTCCTCCCTCTATCCCTTCTGTGTTACCCCCATCCCCAGGAGCATCTCCTTCTCCTCCTCATACCACTCTCTAACCCCAGAGTAGATCTAAGCACATTTATAGTATTATTTTTCCATGAACAGTAACAAAGGGGGTCATAATTAATAGTTATATTATCTGGATCATATATATAGTGACAAGTTTCAGACTTGCTTATCAGGAAGAATTGGCTCTTTACAGGCTTTCCAAAGCAAAAAGACTACATTCTGGTGACAGAAAAAGGGAGCATGGCGCAGGGGAAGGAATGCTAGCTTTGGAGTCAGACATTCCTAGCTTTGCTACCTATGAGATCTGTGTGACCTTAGACAAGTCATTTAATTTATCATAACCTTAATTTCTTCTACAAATATGCGCAGGAGGATTTGAACTAGATGGGCCTGCTAAGCGTAAAGAATTATGTAGACCGCTAGACACAGATTCAAGAAGACCTGAATCAAATCCAGTCTCTGACACTTATTAGCTCTGTGACTCTGGACAAGTCACTTAACCTCTTTTTCCTCAGTTTTCTCATATGTAAAAAGGGAGCTGTGTGACCCTGGATAAGTTACTTAACCTATCTGCCTCAGTTTCCTCACCTGTAGAACAGGAATAATCATAGCATATACCTCCCAGAGTCGAATGATATATATATATGTAAAGCACTCTGCAAATGTTAAAGTTTGTTATTATTATTATTAACCAAAACAGGGTCTCTAGTATCTCCTCAGGCACACCCAGATTGGGCTTAACTACCTTGTTATGTTTGTCTGTGTGTTTCCCTCTGTCTATATTCACTTGTCGGATTTCTCTCAGTCTTTCCAGCTTCCAGCTCAGATGCGTCCTCCCTTAGGGAACCTTGATTCCCTCGACTGGAAGTCGGGAATTCTCGTGGTTCCTCACCACATTTGGATGCCTGAACTGTATGGAGAGCATGCACTTTGTGGCATTTATTTTGGATACAGGAAGATCTTTTTTTTTTCTTTTCATTTTATTTTTTGTTCTTATGCTAGTTTTGAGCTGTGTTCTGAATAGTTTAGGTTGCCCACCAAGTGACATTCAGATAAATGAGGTGTTATTGAAATAGCCACAGATACTCATTCATCACTCTGTACTTCATCAATACTACATACAATTCATGATGTCCTCACCACGGCTGCTCCCTGCATGCCTTCCTAGACAAGTCTTCAGGAAGTTCTGTGGTTGAGATGATTTGTCATCTGGTGGCCAGTCCTCCAACCTGTTTATGTTTCCATATATATGATGGGCCTGAAGTCAAGAAGGCCTGAGTTCAAATCCAGACTCAGACCCTTACTAGCTGTGTGATCCTGGCCAAGTCACTTAACCCTACTTGCCTCAGTTTTCTCATCTGTCAATGAGCTGGAGAAGGAAATGGCAAACCAGTCCGGTGCCTTTGCAAAGAAAAACCCAAACAGGGTCATGAGGAATTGAACACAACTGAAATGAACAATATAATATAGAATAATATACTATTCTATATTGTTATATATAATATATTATATATACTAT
>CM053597.1:178280530-178296024 GCA_028646575.1 Pseudocheirus occidentalis | reverse complement strand
ATATAATACTTATTATAGAATACACACATATGTGTTATACATATATACATATATAATACATATTATATATTGCATATAATATATATTATACATTATATATTATAGAAGATATATTGCATTATACATTACCTAATATACTATGTTATCTAATACATAAAATGTTATGTTATATATAAAATTCTTTAATTAAGTTGTTTAAATGATTAATATTAAGATATTTTGATATTCATTGATATTAAGTTATCTAAAATAATAATTACGGGTATTGACTTGTATTTCCCACCTCCCAGTATTGTTGTCCAGCTCAGACAAGATAATATATATTTGGGGGACTTTAAAGCACTGTCAAAGTTCCCTTTAACATTTGCATAATAACAGAGAGTATTTACATATAAATTATATATTTATATATTTCTTAAAAGTGTGTAAATCCTTTAAAAAATATGATCTCATTTCACCCTCCTCACTACCCAGGGAGGTGGGGCTTTTATTAGCATCATTTTACAAATGAGGCAAATAACGAGTTAAGGGACTTACCCAGGACTATACAGGTAGTAAGCATCTGGGAGAGAATTTTAACTCAGGTCTTCCTGATGCCAGATCCAGGATTCTATCCACTTTGATACATAATATCAGCATTGTTAATAATAACAGCAAATGTTATTATTGCTGGTAATATTTTTTATCACTGCTTATTTATTTATTCGCTTTGGTCCTGACTCTAATTTGATTGATAAGAGGAAGGAGCACCTAATGAAAATCTTCCTCTACCCTTACCCATCTTCCTGCTCTTCATTTCATAGAACCAAGATTCTTAACTTTTTTGTGTGTCCTGGAGCCCTTTGACAGTGAATGGTAAAGTTCTATGGACCTTTCTCAGATTTGGGTTTTTAAGGAAATACTAAATTTCCATTAGAGGTCTCATTTTTTTCCCTATCTATGTTCATGGAACCCCTGAAATCTACTCACAAACCCCAACTCCCCAAGGTAAAAACTGCCATTATATGGGATTCCCTGAGAGCACAGAGAGACCAATTGACTTACCTAAAGTCCCTCTGGTACAATATGTCAGAGGTAGGATTTAAGCCAAGTCTTCCTGACTCCAAGGTTGACCCTCTTTAACCCTCAGGGGCCTCCTTAGCACACAGTAGGCAGCACATCAGCTTCATAATCTGAAAAGTCCTGAGTTAGAACCTTGGAGAGGGCAAATCTCTTGAGAATCAATGTGCTAGAATAGAAAGGTCAGGAAGACCTTGGTTCAAATCCTTCATCAACCATTAACTAGCTGTGTGACCCTGTGAAAGTCATTTGACTTTATGCCTCAGTTTTCTCATTTTAAAAATCAGGTTAGACTCAACAGTCTCTAGGATCTCTTCCAGCTCAATACACCATGATTCTATGATGTTACAGTTGATTGTCTTCTTTGGCCATCAGTATATGCAAAATTAAATCTTGCTTCATACTTAATTATTCAAAGCATTAGAGCTTCTTCAAGGTGAGAGATATTCAATAAGCATGAGTTTATTACTATTGCAAGATTTTATAGGGAAAATTCAGGCACCATCTCCCTTTCCCCAAGAAAAATAATCTTTCTGTTTTATACATGGTTCAAATTTATTCAGTCAACTCTTCCCATGCAACTGGTTTCCATTTCAACTGATATGCTACATGATTCATTTTTCAAAGGTCAGAACGATTTCAGCTTAATTTGAGACTGTAATGATCTTGGTTCAAGCAAATGATATAAACTCCATCTCTCCCCACAACTAATTCAATATCCCATTTAGCCTGTGGTTGCAAAGAGGAGTTCCAGGCTTTGGAAGATTTGTAAGAAGACTCCTTTTAATGCTAGTTCTGGCTTGATTAAGTCCATTAGAGCACTTTTCAACACCTTGCTCATTTCCCAGTAAAACGGTCACTGGATAATTATCCTGCTTAGTAATGTAGATATGATTGTATTGTTCATCTATTTCTCTCAGGCTGGCCCACATGAAGCTGTATGTGGTCACAGAACCCATTCTTGGCTCAGCAATAGGAAAAGTAGACCAACGGAAAGTCTTCATTTACTTCTGAATATTTTTCTGTACATTTTTGGCCATTCTCCTTATTCCAGTAAGAGGAGGAGGAGGAACAGAAGAAGGAGGAGGAGGACGACAAGGACAAGGATGAGGAGGAGGAGACAGGAGAAAAAGAAGAAGAAGAAGAGGAGGAGGAGGAAGAAGAGGAAGAAGAGGAAGAAGAGGAAGAAGAAGAAGAAGAGGAAGAAGAAGAAGAAGAAGAAGAAGAAGAAGAAGAAGAAGAAGAAGAAGAAGAAGAAGAAGAAGAAGAAGAAGTAAAAAGAAACAGCTAAGTGGTACAGTGGATAGAGTGCCTGGCCTGGAGCCAGGAAGATTCCACTTCATGAATTGAAATCTAACCTCAAATACTTACTTTGGTATCTCTGCTAAGAAAATCCCAAATGGGTTCAGAAAGAATCAGACTCAACTGGAAAATGATTGAACTAATAATAATCATAATAATATTTCTTCATAGGAAAGAATTAAAGCTACCAAAATGTATGTGATCACCAGGGCTTCCAAAAATGCAAAATCCTAACCAACAGTAACCCTAAGATGTAACTTTGGGTTTTTTCATTAATTTGTTCCATGACTTAGTAATTTCAGTATTGATCTGATTCATTGCTTCACGTGGAAAATGGTTATTGAGAACCATTGTATGCAGGGTTCAGGTTCTGTTTTAGGAATGGGTGAAAGCAAAGATGAAGTAAACAGCTCTCAGACCAAGTCTAGTTGTAGCCTCCCACGTTGTTCTTTAGAGCAATGATGATCAAACCTTTCTGAGCATGTACCAATCAGAAAAATGTGCTGAGCATGCATTGCTAACATATGCAGATTTTTGTATATTGTTTTCAAAGGAGCATATTATAGTGGCTAGAAAGCTGGCCTTGACATTGGGAAGATCTGGATTCTAAGCCCTGGCTCTGATGCAAAATGACTGTCTGACTCCAGGGTCACGTAACCTCCTGGTTCACTGGACAATTCTTTAAGACAAAGTTAAAGAGAAGATACAGATCCATATTGGTAGAGGGACTTTCCTCACTAGGAGAGCTCTCAATACTAAGGAAATCACATTTCTACATTCTGACCTATATATGAACTACTGTGCTAATTAATATGCACATTATAAAGTATAGAGAAATACTGGACATATTGCAAGATGTAAGTATGTAGTATAAAACAGTAATACTATATTGATCAATAATAATATAGAAGTACTGTACATACAAGAGAAGAAAGGTAGTACAAAATATTTCATATTATTATACCAATTAATATGTTTATTATAAAAATGAAATTTTAAATGAGATAAATGGAATAAATCACTTTATATTTTGTGTTAAGTTACTAATATTATAACAAAACACTTTCCTTACATTAAAATATTGTTACAATTATTGTTAATAGTTTTGAGAGCAAAGGGATTAAATATGCTTCATTATTTTTTTAAATATGAACATTTTTTAATGCAAAAAATTTGAAAATCTGGTTCTAAGTTCAGAGTATTTTGATATTTTGTTTTAGAGGCTATAAAAGTGGGCAAAGATCCCTCTCCAGGGTAGGTAGATCCAAAAGAGAAAAGCATGCAGTTATCTTTGGTTACTACATTATGATACCCATTTTCAATACCATCTACTAATTATAGAAAAGTCTTCATTGAAATTTAGCATTTAAGTTTCAATCTTCCCATATGTCAATCTGCTATTCAAAACTGAATTGAATGAACGAATAAATGAAAAAGCATTTATTAAATTGGAAAGCATTATAGTTTAAATTTAACTAGTAGAGACTAGCATGAGTAGTTCCACCAGACCTGAAATCAGCCCCTAGAGCCTACTAGGGTCAGGAACCCAAGCCAGTGAACTTGAAATCACCCAGCATGAGAAGAGGCGAGCCCAGCCCTGGTAGCTTATAAGCAAAAGAGAAAGAGTAAAAAAGTTCATGACAAAAAATATTTTTAAAGACTAAAACACCAAACATTTCCACAGTTAAAAACCTTTTTTTAAAAACCCAGAGCAAAAGCAAACATAGAGAATCCTAAAAAAAAAAAACCAGAAAAATCCTAAACCAGAAGATCTGTAGTAGTTATGAGACTACAAAGCTCACTTAACAAATATTATCAGACAAAGAAAAAAGAACCAATTAATACCTGATTAAATAATTTTGTGGGCTCCAAAGAGTGTGTATGGAAATGAAAAGAAAACACAAGAAATCACAGAATAGTTCAAAAGAGAAATAAAATTCGTAAAAGAAGAAATTATGAATGAGCATTCCTCAGACCTTAGAATTTTCAATGCATTTTAAAATGCAGTTAACAGCATAGGATAAAAGGGGAGCATCCACAATGATCTCCATAAAGAAGTAAAAGATCAACAGATATGGGATGCAGAAACACTAGAGAAAAAGATGGCAGAATCAAAGCAAAAAATCTGTTATTAAGAGAACATATCAATTTCCTGATAGCCAAAGTGACTGACCTTGAAGGCAGGATGCACAGAGACAATTTAAGAATATGGGAAATCAAAAAAAGCTGAACATGATCATGCAAGACTTACTGCAAGAAAACTGCCTAGAGCTTCTGAATACTGAAAACAAAGCGTCAATCAAGAGAATCCAAATATAATCTCTTGAAAAAAGAAAAAAAAAAACAAGCCTCAAACTTCCGATTCCAAGAGATATTATAGTTAAATGTAACAACTTTAATGATAAAAACAAATTCTACAAGTCGCCAGCAAAATTATCTTCAAATATAAGGGAAAAGATATTTAATATAAGATTGTAGGTGGCACAGTGAAGAGAGCACTGGCCCTCAAGTCAGGAGGGTCTGAGTTCAAATCTGACCTCAGACACTTAACATGAAAGTAGCTGTGTGACCTTGGGCAAGTCACTTAACCTCAGCTGCCCCCCCCAAAAGAAAAGAAAGATGCAACAACAACAACAAAAAAGAAATTGAAGGAGGGAATGAAATACTATAGTCTTAAAAAAGAAGTTCAAGCTAAAATTCAGTCACATACCCTGAAAATATTAACCTAATCATTAATTTTTTTAAAAAAGATGAATGTTCAACAGCAGAGATTGAATGTTTGATTATTTAATTAACAGCCTCCATAGCACAAAGCTCCAGATTCCTCAGCAGTTCACAAACCCTTCTTCATTGGTATAAACTCCTTCTTTGTATCATTATACTGAAAGTCAACAAAAATTCTCAGTCCCCCACAGGATGTGAAGTGTCTCCTTTTCTGTCATAACATATGTGCAAACAAAATCACACTGGAATTTTGGGATGTGGGGTTCTACTTATCCTTTCTCTGAACTCTTTGTTATCTGTTTTTCCCCTGAATCTCCAGTGCATATCAAATGACATCTGCCTTTTCCCTCCTTATCTAGATTAGAACAAACTCTTAAGTTGGAGCAGTCAGATATTCCCAAGGTTCCTATTATTTCTGCTTTAGCTATCATTTCTTATTTTTTCACTAGAAAAAGGATTCAAGTTTTATTAAAGTATCTCAAGAAATTATCTGCTTGGCTTTTGGAGGGAGGAGAAAAAGAGAGAGAGAGAGACAGAGACAGAGACAGAGAGACAGAGAGAGAGACAGAGAGAGACAGAGAGACAGAGAGAGAGACAGAGAGAGAGAGGGAGAGAAAGAGAGGGAGAGAGAGAGAGAAACAGAAACATTTTATATCCCAATGAATTCCTCATCTTGCTTACATTGAGGTTTGTGATATTTCCCTAACTCACCTCATCTGTTTCCCTTTTCTCTCCAGGAAGTCTGTAGTCTGCTCCCTCCACAATCCTTTTGTTTCTCCTCTTATTAATCTTTGCCCAAATGATCTTTATAATGCTTCCCATTTTTATTTCTGGATCACCTTTCATGAATATATCTTCCTGACATAAAATACTACTCAATCATTCTTTTTTATCTAATCTATCCTTTTAAAATAAAGAATGCCAATGTCTATATCCTAGTCCTGAGTCATCTCCCTCTAAATTTAAAGTGTACTCTCTGGGACAGATGGATGGATAGATGAATGAATGAATGAATGAATGAATGAATGACTCTCCTTGCGTTAAGATCAGTAATTTGTTTCGTTTCTTAACCATACTTTGATTTTCAAATAGACATCTTTTGACAGCTTTGGGTTTTACTGCTTCCCTTTTGTGTAGATACTGTCCCCTAAGAATGACTATTCCTCTCCAAGAATATTCTTCTTCCTATGTCAAATTTGCTATCCTCTGGGGGAGGTACATGAGGGTAGTGTTCACCTTCCCCCCTCATTTTTAGTTTACCCCACTCTGTCAGAGCTGCACGACTCCAGGAAAATCTTGTTACTGAACCTTGCTAGTTAAATACACTTTCTCTATCACTCCCATATCTTTGGCTATGTCCCAGAAATCCAAATTTTGTTTTCAGACGCTATGTTCTAAATCAAATGGTCCCTTGCCAAATCCTTGTTTCTCATTCAAAGCCCTCGCATTCAATTAGCATCAGTGATATCACACCTATTCCTTACCCCTTAAAATATTGGCCCTTTCCTGTAACTTTATCTATTTTCTATTTTTTTGTCTTCTGGGGGGGGGGGGTGTCTCCCCTTGCTCTTTCTACTCTCTCACTACAGATATTTCCCATAGCACTCTCCACAGCTGTTTGGCCATTTTCTGTCTCAACATTTCCTTCTTTCCTGCCTCAAAGGATTCATTCATGCCCAAGGCTTTGAGTACCATCTCCACCCTGATGACTCCTAAGTTCCTATCTCTAACTCTGACCTCCCACCCATGCTCTAGCCCCAGATTTCCAAATGCCTAGACTATCTCCAGTTGGATATCTACAGTTATCTCTAACTCAACAGGGCAAAAAAAATTCTTTTGGAGTGAAAGTCAGGGGATCTGGGCTATTATTTGGAATCTGCCATAGGTCATCTGTGTGACCTTGGACAAGTCATTTAATCTTAGTTTTGTAAAATGAAAGGATTAAGAAATCTATTTTCTCATCTGCAAAATGGGAGGATTAAACTAAACAATCCACAATACACCTTGGAAAGCAGAGTAGGGTAGTGGAAAGATGACTGGACACAAAATATGGAGAGACCTTTAAATCCTGTCTCTCACGTAATAATGACATAGCCCCTACTTTACAGCAAAGCTATAGGGATTAAAGGAGTAAATGCAGGGAATATACTTTGAAGACCTTTCCATACTATATGCCATTTAGTGGTATAGCAAGCACTGAAAGTCTTACAAAGTACTGTCTTTGGTTGTCTTGTGATTCACACACCAACCCCAGGAGGAAGATGCTCTTATTATCCCCTTTTTACAGATGAAGAAACTGAGGTGAAGTGACTTGTCCAGGACCACACAGCAAGTAAGTATCTAAGATAGGATTTGAACTCAAGACTTCCTGACTCCATCCACTGTACCATGTAGATGGCTCTACTGATTCTCATGCTAATAACTTGATTTGTTCAGGATCACACAGTCAACAAGTATCTTGAGATAGGATTTAAACTCAGGACTTTCTGAATTCTAAGGCAACACTCTATCCACTGTACCAAGTACATACTTCTACTAATTCTCATACTGATAACTACTGCTTCCAGTTATGAAATTCTATATTCCATCTCCAAAATTGAACTTATATACTTTCAAAAGTTGGCTCCTCTTTCTCCCAGTCTTCTAGGCTAAGGACTATCTTAGACTATTCCTTATCTTTCATTTCCTTTAAGAAGTTTTAAATAGCAATTGTTTCTCTTCTGGCCAGAAACCCTGAGGGTCTTATCCTCCCAGACTGATTTTTTTTTAAGTAGGTAAGAGGTGCCAATTTTTGCTTCATTTCTTACGTAACCTTAAACACTTGGACTAACTGAGACGTAGGAAAGACCTTAACATAAAAAGGCCAGGTTATCCCCCTGCATCTGGGGCCATCTCCAGTCATCCAGATCTATAATTCTGCTTCTGAACCCAGATGACTGCAGAGGAGAAAGTGAGGTTGGTGGCTTTGCACAACACTGCCTCACTTAAATCCAATTCACTTGTAAATCAAGACATTACCTCCCTGCTATCATGGTGTCTTTGAGAATGAAGGACAAGCTACAACAATTTCTTTTAACCACTTTTTCCCAAATCTAAGTCAGATAGATCAATACTTCCCTTGTCCTTCAAAATGCCACCATTTTTGCCTAGAACATCGTTATTTCATTCCTGGAGTACTATAAAAGCCCTCTAGCTACTGTCCTTGCTCCTGGCCTCTGCTCTCTCCAATTCTGCTTTATAATATCATCAAAGAACTTATTTTTAAACACCCCTTCCATGCCATATTCCTTGGTATATTTCTTCCTATATTTGCTTGGTCAGAAATCTACAGGACCTTCCAGTTGCACACTGATTTCTCTAGTTTACACTGACTTCTCTAGTTTACACTGATTTCTCTAGTTTACACTGATTTCTCTAGTTTACACTGACTTCTCTAGTTTACATTGACTTCTCTAGTTTACACTGATTTCTCTAGTTTACATAGATTTTTCTAGTTTACACTGACTTCTCTAGTTTACACTTTCTCTAGTTTACATTGACTTCTCTAGTTTACATTGATTTCTCTAGTTTCCACTGACTTCTCTAGTTTACATTGACTTCTCTAGTTTACATTGATTTCTCTAGTTTAGACTGACTTCTCTAGTTTACACTGACTTCTCTAGTTTACACTGATTTCTCTAGTTTATATTGATTTTTCTAGTTTACACTGACATCTCTAGTTTACACTGATTTCTCTAGTTTATATTGATTTCTCTAGTTTGCAGTGACTTCTCTAGTTTACACTGACTTCTCTAGTTTACACTGATTTATGTAGTTTACATTAATTTATCTAGTTTACATTAATTTCTCTAGTTTTTTTACTATCTGTGAACTGGCCAGGTCAGACTGAGGGGAACAACTAGTCAATCCTAACACTAACTTTGAGCTGAGATAATTGTACATAATGGACTTGTGGGTTAGCAATCTCCTGTCAATGGACTGATGGCTCAATACCTCCTCCCTCTCAGCAGAGAAGGAGTGGATTTAGATAAGGAAGGAGGGAGGAGTATTGTCACTCTGCTACCATCCTCTATAGGTTCAAGAGCTTCCTCCACAAGAATACTCCCAGTCTGAACAAACTCAAACTCTTGAACATAAAAGACTGACTCCAGGGATGCAGGGGTGGCTATTTTAAGGCCTCCAAAGGCATTTTTCTTGGCCAGCAGGGAGACTACCCTTCTAATTAAGACGTCATAAAGGATTCACAAGATACAGCAACATATTATAAGTAATTTAACACCTTGCTAACTCATTAATATGTTACATTATCTCTGATAACTCCCCTTAGTTTTCTACAACTATGTCAACTAGCTGAGGGTAAAAATAATTGTGAAAAAATCAACTACCCCATAATATCTGCAATATGTGCTTCTAGATGAAGTGGATATTAATCTGTATGTATGTGTATATACATATACACATACATATCTACATATTTATATCTACACATAGATGTATCTGTTTATATAATCTATACAATCTACATATCTATATCCATGTCTGTCTACATATATACATATATACACATACATGAACATATAGATATATAAATATACATACATATACTGGACCCTTTTTCCCATCTGGTAAGGCCACTGGACTCCTCAGAATAATGTTTTTAAATGTATAAAATAAAATGCATAGCATTGTGAGGAAATAAATTAGCCTGAAATACCTAAATATATGTGTGTAACTATATAGCAACTACACTACAAACCAATGACCCTGAAATATAATAGTGTGTTCATTAATGTGTGTGTATATGGCATTCTAACCTGCCCTAGTGCAGCTTTACCCAAATTTGCCCCAAATTTTCATGACATCCTGACCCTTTCAGCCCCTAATGCCCAGAGCTGTTCCTGACACACAGAAGCTACTGAACTTATTCATCGAGACATTTTTCTTACAGTATTTCCTGGATGCAGAGAAGGTCAGGGATCTCCCCCTGGTCCAAGTCATCCTGAATCCAAAGTCAGTCCTTTATTTACTGCCTCCAGAGCCAGGGTTTTTAACTTGGGACTCATGAACTTGTTATGTATATGTACATCTAGGTCTATATGCATTTGTAAGAATGTGTATGCAGATAGATTGCATGCGCGCACCCATGACAAAACATAATTACATGCACACATGTATGTGACACACATACATATGTGTGTGTTTGCATTTATACCTACATACATATTTTGTATATGATTTATAGAATATATGTGTGTGTATATACTATATATAACTATAAGTGAGTATATGTACATATACCATATAAATATGTATTTCTACAAATGGGCTTGTAGAGAGGGTTTTAGATCTGCAGAGATATAAAACTGTATAGGTTTAGGGTTTCATGTATTCATATGAAAACTATTTTTATATAGTGAGCATGCTATATATTTGATTTGTATAGGTGCATATATATCTATGCATGTATAACAAGCCCTAGCACATAACATATGTGTGTATGTATGTATGAATATATGCATGCATGTACATGTTTAAAACCCTGCCCTAGAGCTAGTAAACAGGGTTGACCTTGGAGTCAAGATAATTTGGCTTCAAATCCTCACTCGATCTATACTGACTGTGTGATCACCGGGTGGTCTCCTAGACCATATCATATCCCAGATAATTCTGTAAGGGATAAGCTATAATAAACAAGTTAAATGCCTAGTATGGGGGCGACTAGGTGGAGTAGTGAATAGAGCACCAGCCCTGGAGTCAGGAGGACCTGAGTTCAAATCTGGCTTCAGACACTTAACACTTAATAGTTGTTTGACCTTGGGCAAGTCACTTAACTCCCAATTGCCCTGCCCTCCAAAAAGAAAAAATAATAAATGCCTACTATGTGTCAATCACAATGCTAGGTGTTCAGAGTTGAAAGAATAGAGCCAGGATGCCAGGAAAATGTGGAGCAAATTTGGGGTCAAGCTCACCCGGATTGGTTAGAAAGGCTTCAGGAGGGCTGAGTCAGGCACCGCACAGGATGGGGTGGACGGCCGGCCAGCAGGCCAGTCAGAGGGTGAGCCACACACGGGCTCCCTCTCACCGTGTCCCACAGGGCAGCACGCCGGGTGATGGTCCAGTTTTCAGACAAAGGACCCACCATGGCCGCTGTCTCATCACCAGACAGGAAGCACAGACAGTAACGAAAGGGGACAATTAGCCCAGAAAGCCTCCATAGGACGAGAAAGGTGGGACTCTAACGGCATTGCACTAGCAAGCCTGCTAGAATTTCAGCAGTCGGTTCTAACCAGGATTGAGAACAGTTTAGATCCTGAGGGTACCATAGTCATGTAACAGCAGACAAGTCCAGGAGTGGGGAGCTACAGACTGTTCTGGCTATTTGCTGGATCTGTGATTTCAATGATTCAAGGAATTCCAGGATGGGGACATTCATTCTCCCAGTGCAAGTTGGCACCTTCCCTTAGAGAGTTTTCTAGGACTCTGAGAGCATACGTGATTTGCCCTGAATAGCAGAGCAGCTGTGTGTCAGAGGACAGGCTTGATCCCAGGTCTTCTGCAATCATTGGAGGATCCTGTATCTACTCTGCCATGTGGGCAGAACAAAGCTGTCCATCTGTTCAAGTCATTTACATTCTAATGGGAGAGACAAAGTGTATACATGCATTTTTCTTCCCTCTTCTTCAAATTTGTTCATGCTGCTCCCTCCCTTTGCATCTCTACCCACCTCCCCCCCTCGCACACACCTGTAACACTCTCACTCCCTGCCTTTGGCCTCTTCCAACTTTCCTTTGAGGCCTCAGTCCAGCCCATATCTGAATAAAGACCTCCTCTATAACATCTCTAATTAGTGGTCACTGAATCTCCTTTAGCAGAGGCAGCTAGGCTGTGTAGAGGCTAGAGCATTAGAGCTGGAGTCAAGAAGACCTGAGTTCAAATGCAGCTTCAGCCACTTACTAGCTGTGTGACCCTGGGTAAGTCACTTAACTGCTATTTGCCTCAGTATCCTCACCTGTAAAACGGGGCTAATAATAGCACCACTGACCTCCCAGAGTCATGAGAATAAAATGAGATCTTGCAAAGTGCTTTAAAATACACTCTGAGTATCATGATTATTCTCTTGAAAACTTCTGGTGATGGGGAACTCAATATTTCCTGAGGAAAGGCATTTTGATTTTTTGTTTTATGCTAATCATTGGGATGGAGCAGTGGCTGGGTGGTTCCATGGATAGAGTGTTGAGCCTGGAGTCAGGAAGAGCTGAGATCAAATCTGGCCTCAGACCCTTACTTACTATGTGACCCTGGGCAAGTCATTCAACCCTGTTTGCCTCAGTTTCCTGTTAAATGACCTCAAGAAGGAAATGGCAAACCACTCCAGTATCTTTGCCAAGAATACTCCTAATGGGGTCACAAAGAGTTGGGCATAACTAAGGTACCAAAAAAAAATCATTGGGGAGGTTTCCTTAACGTGAATGGAAGGTGGGATGTGTAATTCCTTAGATGAAAATGATGGAGGTGGGTGGGAAGGAAGGGATAATGGATCTAAAGCAAAGTTCTGTCAAAGAAAACTCTGTTGTTTTATTTTTTATTTTTAAAAATCCTTGTAGCTCCCTTGTAAATACTTGCCGACTAGTGTGCTGCCTGCCTTTCACATCTCCTGCTGACTGCTTTCCAATCTTCTTCAAATTTAACAAGAGCACTTTGTCATTATGACAACTTTTCTGACCAACTTAGTGTTGCTCCTAACAGAACACAGACAGGCTCATGTTCAGTCCACCAGGGAGTAAAACTGCCTGAAGAGTAACCTCTATAGTATTTTCAAGGGCCAAAGACTTCCCTGCTCTCTTTCAATCAATCAATTAACACACTTCTACTAAGTACCTACTAGATACTGGCACCATGCTAAGCACTGGAGATTTTAAAAAGGGAGGAGGAGGAATAGTTCTTGCCCTCAAGGAGCTTACATTCTAATAGTGAGACAGTATATGTACATATGGGTATTAATGGTTTATACAAAGTAGATTCATGGTAACCATATAGGGGAAGGGGCTATTGACTGAAAGAACAGGGAAAGGCTTTCTACAGAAGGTCATCTTTGGACAGAATCTTTCTCTTTATTATTCTTAGTATATGGGATCATCCTCTGAGTGAAGGGGCTGGAAGAGATATAGTGGGAAATAAAGATGACAGAAATAGAAAAGATCACTAAACAATTTTTAAAGGAAAAATAATAAAGAGTGGCCATCCATTGGTGAATGGAACAAGCTGTGACCTCTAGATATCAGTCCCTCTTAGTGTTACTTTCCTTCTTCCGAGGTGATCTTAAATGTGTGCTGTCTAAATCGGGTGAATCTGTACTTATTTACATGCTGTCTTCCCCCTGTTGGATTAGGAGCCCCTTGGGATTAAAGGTTCTTTCTGCTGCTCTCCACATTGCCAACACTCATAGCACAATGCCCAGTCTATAATAAGCGCTAAATGAAAGCTTGTTAACTTGAGTAGAAGGAAATGACAACCAGAAAGACCCTAAAGAAACACAAGAAGACTCACATGACCTGATGCAGTCAGCAGAACTGGAAGAAAAATGCACACCATGATGGCAACAGCATCAATGAGAAGCCAAGCTTTGAACAATTCTTAAAAAGACAACGGGTTCAGGCAACAAGGAAACATGCCTCCTCTTCACAAGGAACCTATGGGCAGAATTGGTAGGCGAGGCGACCCGATTGGTTAGGTTTGCTTAATCATTTTTCTTTGTGACAAGAAGGAGTTCTATCTAGAATGTGAGGAATCAGGGTGGGGGGATATATTTAGAGATGATTGTGATGGAAAAGTGAGAAGAATAAATAAGATATATTTGAAAGAATAAGTTGTGGTTCAGTCCCGTCTGACTCTGGCTGACCCCATTTGGGGTTTTCTTCACAAACATCCTGGAGTGTTTGCCGTCTCCTTCTCCACGTCACTTTGCAGAAAATGAGACAAAATGAAAATAACTGAAATTTCAAGGAGTTTGTCTAATAAGCTTTTACTGTTGGTCAATCAACAAATATTTATTCATGTATCAGGCACCATGCTAAGCACTGGAGATACAAAAAAAGCAAAAATGTAGTCACCACCTCAAGTCATGTATATTCTAGTGAAAAAGGCAATTTGAAAATAACTATGCAAGACATAAGGCCCTGGAAATGAAGAAAAACAAACAAACAAACAGATCTGAGCTAAATCTTGAAGGAATCCAGGAAAGCCAAGAGGCAGAAGGAGGCAGAGTATTCCACAAATGGAAGGTGGTTCGTCAGCCACTAAGATGAAGGGTATTTAAATTTACACCAGGTCTTCAAAATCAGACCTGGTGTAAAAAATCTTCAAAATCTACCAGACCAAGAAATTATTGATAATTAAATTTTTCTAGAAAATGATAGCAAACAACATTTTAAAAACGTTTTCAGGCTTGAAAAGAACTTTTACCAACAACTCTGGGAAGCAGGCAATAAGTGCATTATGATCATCCCTTTTATGGATGAGAAAATCAAGTCTCCAAAGAGATCATCACTTACTTATGATCAAAGAATTAGTAAATTTCCAAAGTGGAATTTGACTTTGGTCTCCAAGTTCCAAGATCAGTCCATAAAGCTCCTCCATATTTTAACACCGTCCAATCTCAGTACTTGCAGATTGACTCAATAACATCCTTTGGTATGGTCTCTATAATGTGACTTTGTCCTATCCATTTGAAGTTTTTTAATGATGCTTACATTTTAATTAATGGGTATTACCCACCCTAGTCAAAAGAAAATCATCTACAGTTCTGCTTCTGTGAGACAGAAGGGAAAAGAACAACAGGATTTTAAATGCCTACATTTGTAAACCTTTCATTCTCAGTCACTCTAATAGGTCCATGTAAGCATCTGACTCTGGATGTGATCTGCTAACTAAAAATTCTTCTTTAGCAAATAAGGCAGGATTATTGTCTGCATTGCCATGTTATTCTGGGACAGTTCTCTGACAGCTCCTGCAATGATTATGTAAGAAATGCTATCATTATTGAGCTTTTTTAATAGTTCCAACTGTCCCAAGAAGCCAAGAGGCAGGGTTCACATAATGTGGCCACTTCTACTGGATTTCTAAGTAGGGTATGTTTCTTCGGTCAAATGAGTCAGAATGGAAACAAATTTGTTCATGACTCATATATTTTTGTGTTTTTTTAAAGTTGAGCTTGTTTTTGTTTAAATTCAGGACTTGGGCACTTGGGGCTGAATAAACTTTCTACACGTTTCACGAGGCTCAAAGTTTAAACCTCATATGGAGTGACGCAAAGTAAGCTACCCCACCAAATGAGTGGTGGTCACTGTTAAACTTTGGTTACAAAAATAAGTCTTCTTTGCCTTGTTTTTAAGTTTTATTGACACCTTTTC
>CM053597.1:178260347-178280030 GCA_028646575.1 Pseudocheirus occidentalis | reverse complement strand
GAAGGAAGAAGGAATGAAGGAAGGAGGAAGAGGTATAGGAGTTTGAGTGGAATATAAGCCTAATAGCAATTAGCAGTATGATACAGCAGGCTACATGGGGATGTGATACCCCTGCTAAACAGTACTGTAGTCAGGCCACCCAGAGAGTATCAGATTCAATTCTAAGTACCACATTTTAACAACGGCACTGAGTGTAGTCAGAAGAGAACAACCAGAATGGTGAGAGAGCTGGATACCAGTTATGCTGACCATTTGAAGGAGCAGAGAGGTTTAAAGGAGACAGAGAGAATGTGATGATAATCCTCAATTATTTTGAAGAGCTGTCTATCAGTTAATCTATCAACAAATATATTATGTCTTCCCTGTGCCAGTCCTAGGTGCTAGGAATACAAAGGCAAGATTGAAACCTTCCCTGGCCTCTAATGAGCTTCCAACTTATCACAGAAGAATGATTAGATAATTTGGTTGCATAATAACAGAACTAGGCTCTATGAAATCACAAACTTTCAAGAATTGGAATCATGTAAAAGTGAGATGGGCTATTTTGGAAATAGTTTAACTACACTCCCTAGGAGGATTCTACACAGATGGTTGATTAATGAATTATAAAAGGTGCCATACATGGGGTACAAGTTGAATTAGATGATTTTTGAGGTGCCACTCAAATTCTAAGACTCCAGTTTACAGAGGGTTGAAGGACATTGGGGTTGTCCTTAGAATGCACAAAGTAGGTGGAAGTTTTTTCTCCCTTATTGGGCAGTGGCAATGAGATAACTATCTCAATGTACTTGGCATTATTGGGATAGGAAAATAGGATTCATTATAGGTATTTTTTTCTAGTTTTGTTTTGTTTTGTTAAGTATCTAAAAGACCACTAATAGAAAGGAAATACATCTCACTGATATCTAACACACATTTTTTTTTGCTTTTTTTTTTGGAGGGCAATTGGGGTCAAGTGACTTGCCCAAGGTGCCACGGCTAGTTTTTTGTGTTAAGTGTCTGAAGCCAAATTTGAACTCAGGTCCTCCTGATTCCAGGGCCAGTGCTCTATTAACTGCGCCACCTAGCCGCCCCTAACACACATTTTAAAAGAAAAAAAAAGACAGTAAGACTCATCCAGTTGGTAATGCTTTGACTGTCATTCTTTTCTCCATTCCATTTTATGGAATGAGCAGAGAGAGTACTGACAGAACTGTGACAATCATAGGGCAAACAGAACTTTGCCCCAGGGTGCTGACTTCTGTGGGAAAGGGAGAGGATTGAAATGCATTACACACAGTTTTTTCCCCATAATGGTCATAGGCCTTCTGCCTCACTTTTCTGGTTCTCTGTTAACCTGCACTGATTTGTGGAACAACTGTCTATAGTCTATATACATGCCACAGTTTACTGTTACTGGGTCCACATTCCATCCCAGTCCCCACAGGGATGCAGGCAGAAATCTCTGAAACATGAAGTACCTCCTTTCCCAATACAACTACACCAATGTTAGAACTGTCTTCTTTATTACCACCATGTTCTCCCTGACACTCCAAATGAATTTCCCCAAGGCAAGAGAATTCCTAGTTTTGGTTCTATTGAGTGGCTTTGTTTGAATAGTGACATTCTATGGAAACTTTTCAGTGAGCTGTGCAATTTGGTCCAAATTTCTTGTATTAAATGTCTGGTCAGTTTGATTGTCTTCAGACGGTGAGGATTTCCTCTGGCCACATCATTTGTATCTCCTGGGAGTGCTTTGGCAGGTTTTCAGTCCTTGGGAAATGAGTTGGAAAACATCAGCAAAACTTCAAAGCCATGGCTGGAGGTTATCATTCATTTTATAAAATGATGGTTTCCACCACTTATCAGAACACTGAGTTTTATTTTTTTTTCCCTGTGGAATGGCATTTTGGAGGGTGTGAAGAGAAGCACTCATGATCCGAACCATCAATGTGAGGAAATTTATAGAAAATGGGAAAAATGTTTTCATGTGAAATTTTAGGGGGATGAAGATTGTTTTTCTTAATCTGTTCTCAGTGGATACTTCTTCAGCTGAAGGGATTCATCTGGCTTCATTAGCATAGTTTATGCTTGGTTTCTTCACTGCCATTAAGTCCACTCCCAATGAGTATATCTATTTGACCATATATTAATACGTGTTGACTTACTCAACTGTATCTTTCTCAGGACTGTTAATTCCTTGAACTGTATCTTCTCCGTCCATAAACTCCTCTTAAGTCCTACATGAATATTTTGTGATTGTGATCCAGTACCCAGTACTTTCTTCCACCAAAAGTATTGTTTTTTATGTTTCATGTCTACTTATGTGTATACTTGTTGTTTCCCCCATTTAAATGTATGCTTCTTGAAGTTAAACTAATTGTTATTTTCTCTTCCTTCTTTCCTTCCTTCCTTCCTTCCTTCCTTCCTTTCTTCCTTCCTTCCTTCCTTCCTTCCTTCCTTCCTTCTTCTGTCTGTGTCTCCCACTCCCCACTCTTTCTGCCCCCTGCCCTTCCCACCTCTCATTCTCTTTCTCTCCTCTCTTTTTCTCCTCTCTCTCTCTCTCTCTCTCTCTCTCTCTCTCTCTCTCTCTCTGTCTCTGTCTGTCTGTCTGTCTCTCCCTCTCCCTCTTTCTGTCTCTGTCTCTCTGTCTCTCTCTGTCTCTCTCCCTCCTTCCTTCCCTCCCTCCCCCACTCTCTCTCTGTCTCTCTGGCTGTCTATCTCTCTCCCTCTCTGTCTGTCTGTCTCTGTCTTCCCCTCTCCCCACTCCATCCCCATCTCTCTCTTTTGCTTCATATAGCCAAAGACAAGCACAGAGCCTGGTACACAGAAGAGATAAGAAATGCTTACTGACTTACTGAGAATGACTTACATTTTTATAGTCCCTAACAACTGTGAAGCACTTTGCTCACAAAATCCCTTTGAAGTGAGAAGTGTGAATGTTAGTGTTATTCCCATTTTGTAGGTGAGAAAACTGAGATTCAGACAAGACTGATGATTAGCCCATTAGTTTCTATACTGCCAGAAGGATGCAGCTGCCATCAGTTTGGGGCCCAGGTTGTACAGCCCCAGCTGTTCAGTAGCTCTGAAGAAAGGTGTTATTTGTTTAGTCACTTCAGTCATGTGTTTTCAAGAGCCCATTTGGGGCTTTCTTGGCAAGGACACTGGAGGGGTTTGCCATTTCCTTCTCTAGCTCATTTCACAAAAGAACAAACTGAGGCAAACAGGGTGAAGTGACTTGCCCAGGGTCACACAGCTATTATGTATCTGCAGCTAGAGTTTAACTCAGATCTTCCTGAGTCTAGCCCTAGCACTCAATTCACTGTGTCACCTAGCTGCCTCCTGAAGGAAGGTAACCCTATGTTATTTTTCTGTTATAATGGTTTATATAAAATACCATATGATTACGATGTCAACATAGTGCTCCACAGGCCAGTGAATCTATGATCTTGCTGGTGTGGGTATTAGTTTTCATAATGCAGAACCCATCCCATTTATTCTACCTCATCCTGTGCCCACTGAGAAACTAGAAGCTGGGGAGAACATCTATGTTTGGAAACAAGAAAACTTTACAAGGTCCCCTCTCATCTATATGGATGCATTCTCCCCTATCAGGCTTGTTTGTGAAAAGGCTAGGAGAGATGGACATGAGCAGATGTGCTGTGTTTCTACATGAATTCAGTCCTTGCAAATTGCATCCATTGAGCAATGGGAAAAGAAGGATTCACATGGAGATGGAAAACCCAGGGTCAAGCCCTTGATCTGCCACCAACTGAAGGTTAATCTTTCACCATCTTGGGTTCCCAATTTCCTTATCTGTAAAATGAGAGTGTTAAGACTAAGTGAACTCTGAGATTTCTTTGAGTTCTCAATCTATGACTCCATGATAGTCTGGGCAATAGGCATTCTTCAGGGTATCAGAATCAAGAAATCAACAAGTACTCATTAAACAAATGATTCCATCCTAGGCACTTGGTTTCTGTCCTCAAGGAACTTATATTCTATGCAATTGGTACATATGAGGGAGTTCACAAAGGGAGTAGATGGCAGGCAACCTTAGCAGAGGGAGCTCAGGACCAAAAGAGGGCTCCTGCAGAAGGTAGTGTTTGAAATGAGTCTTGAAAGAAGCAATAGAGATTCTAAGAGGTATGAGGAAGGAGTATGTTGCAGGCACGAGGAAAAGCCAGAGCAAAGGCACAAAGACGAAGGGAGAAACATCACGAGGTAGGAATGTCATGGGAGAAGAAAAGTGAGGAGAGTAATAGAGCTGGATTATAGAGACGATGGATGTATAAGATATTGTTATTTTTGTCCTTTATTTTCAAAAAGGAGCATGGCATTGGGGAAATGATGACATGACTTGCAGTTGACTTTGATTTGAGTGGGGAAGGCTGCGCAAGGTCACCAGCCTCACTTTCTAGAAGTATAAGATGAAAAAAGTAGGGAAAAATCAGGGTACAAAGAATTTTAAATGCTAAACAAAGGATTTTTGTTTGATCCTAGAGGTAATAGAGTCACTGAATTCACTGAGTAGTGGCTTGACTTGGGCAAACTCACACTTTAGGAAAATCACTTTGCTGCTATGTGGGGAATGGTTAGGAGTGATTAAACAAGAATTAGACAAAGAATCTTACATAATTCTGAAATATGCCCAGATGAGAATCCCAATGCCAAAACTGAAATGAGAAAACATGGAAACTGTGCAATGTGAAGATAGAGGGAGAAAAAAAAGCATTTTTAGAAAAGGAACCCACTTGAAAAGATAGCATTGGGTAAAGAACCTAATAAAATAACAAGAATGATTCAGAGAACTAATGTGTTAGAATCAAAGGAGGGTAGCTATCTAAAATAGCAATTTTCTTTGTATTTGCCAAGCAGATCTGATATACAAAAATGAGATGGTTTCTGAGGTACTTGTGTTAGATGATTTTGCCTGAGGGAAATATTCTGAAATTTATAGACGAAAAAGAGAAATTGAAAAGTGTCTAGGAGGATGAGTGATTAAGGAAAGTGTTCATTATCTAAGGCACCCAGAAGAGAAGCAGAAAACAGAAAAACAGAATTGTTGCCAAGACCTTCCTGTGTGTGCTTCCTCCTCTGGTCAGCTCCCAATAGCTCAGGAGAGTTCAAGAGACAGCAGGAATTTTAAACCTGAAAAGAGATAAGGTCTGTCAACAGGAGTAAGACATTGTAACTCGGGAATCTAATGGTGAAACAGCTGTCTACCCTTCAGGCTCAGCCATTTTACAACAGTTTCCTGAAGTTTGAATGCTCCTTGCAGACCCTCTGGACTCACTGCTCCTCCTGCTTTTTAATCACATTAACCCATTATAGCCTGGAGCCCCCATACTGGGACAGAGCCAGCCCGTGAATAAATCACTCAGCAGCAGCTACATAAATATTAGACCTCTGGAATGTGTAAAGAGAAGAGAGCAGCTGTACCCATCCCTGTCTCTTCTCCATTCTTTTGTTTTTTCTTTTGTATCTCCAAGGCAAGGGCTAAGTTTGTCTAATGCAAATCAATTCATCAAGGTTTTATTAAGTGCCTACTATGTGCCAAGAATGATACTAAGTGCTGGGGTTTCAAAGAAAGGCAAAAAACAGTGCCTGACCACAATGAGTTCAGATAAAACAGTCAAACAATCATTCGAGCACACGGTTTTTACAGCATAAATTGGGGGGCTCATCAATGGAGAGAAAAGATTAGCATTAAGAGGAATCAGAAAAGAAGCTAAGAATTTTAGCTCATATTTGAAGGAAGCCTGAGAAGCTAGAAGCTGGAGATGCAGAGAGAGAGAATTCTAGAGATTTGAGAAGGCCAATGAAAATGCACCAAGGTAGGAGCTGAAATGGTGTGTGCCAGAAACAGCAAGATTCAGTGACCTTGAAAAGCCCCATTCTCTCCTAGTAACTAGAAAAGACCCTCTGACTGTTCCCTTCCTTGTTCCTTCTGGGGTTCTCACTGATCTAATATTTGACCATTCAGGTGAAGCTGGATTCTCGATTGTTTGCTAAAGGAGGAAAAAAAATAAAAAAATTTAAAAAAAGACTGCTAGGTGTATTGAAATGCTGACTCTGAAGTCCTGAGAAATCCTGAGAGTACTTTTGCAGAATTCAATTCTATTCAATAAACAAAGATGCAGTGTGCTGTAGTGATGAGAACTGGCCTCAAAGTCAGAAAGGCCTGGGTTTAACTTACTGTATGACCCTAGGCAAGTTACATAACCTCTCAAGGCTCAGGGTTCTCTAAGAGGAGTGGGAGGAATGAGGATTGGTAAGGGGGTTCCCTTGCCTTCCCTCCAGTTTTCTGCACCAATGAAATCACAGATCCCTTAATTATCTTTTAAGAAAAATAAGGTAACAAACATTGACTTCCACTATGTACATTGGACTGTGATTGGTACTAGAGGTACAGGAACAAAAATATGTAAATGATATTAATGAGTTTATATGTCAGAGTAGGGGTAGGTGGGAGGGAAGAAGGAACACTGTATGTTTTAAACTAAGTAAAAATAAGATAATTTAAGAAATGAAAGAACTAACGAGTTGACGGAGGGGAACACGTAGTTAAGGAAAGTACAGAAAAAGGGTTCCTGAGCTAAACCTTCATGGAAAGGAGAAATTCTAAGAAGTGGAGATGAAGAGGGAGGGCATGCTGGGCATGCAGGAGAAGTCTGCAAAGATTTGGTGGCAGGAGATGGAATCCTGGGTATCCACCAACCCCTTACGTTTGTTCATTCACCTAAATAGCTTCTTGGGAACCTTTTGGCCTAATGTCTACTGTTGTTGCTGTTCAGTTGTATCTGACCATTTCATGACACCATTTGGAATTTTCTGGGCAAAGATACTGGAGCCATTTGCCATCTCCTTCTCCAGCTCCTTTTATAGATGAAGAAATAGTGACAAACGAAGTTAAGTGACTTGCCCGGGGTCACACAGCTAGTGTCTGAGGCCAGATTTGAACTCACAAGGATGAGTCTTATTAACTCTAGGCCCAGCCCTCTATCCACTGTACCATTTAGCTTAATGACTATTTCTTAACTTCACGTAGGCAAAAAGAAAACTTTTTTTTTTTGCTTAAGGAAATTCATGTAGTTATATATAAAGTTAAACATAAGGTGTTAATTGTTCTTAGAACTCAATATTTTGTGAAATCATGGAACAGGAAATTACTGATGTATAATTATGTCTAAAAGTCTGAACTTTTAAAATGACCAGTTTTTCTTATATTTATTTATTTTTCTCTTCAGATATGTTTGCGGGCCCACACTAGGAATTCAAAAATGGGAATGAAAGATTTGGGGAATTGGTTTAGAATTTGTGTGAAGTAAGGGCAGCTAGGTAGCTCAGCCAATAGACCACCGGCCCTGAAGTCAGGAGAACCTGAGTTCAAATCCTGCCTCAGGCACTTGGCACACTTACTAGCCTTGTGACTTTGGGCAAGTCATTTAGCCCCAATTGCCCTCCAAAAAGCTAAAGATAAAAATAAAAAAAGAATTTATGTGAGGGTTTTTGTTTTGTTTCTGTGGGCTTGTTTGTTTTTATACAGCTCTGCTGAGGAATGAATGTACCAGCCTGTAAATTTCTACCTGTAAATATCTCTCTGCCCAAATACCTTAGCCTTCGATAATTTGGGGAGGAAAATATTCTGTTCTAAACCTTAATAGATTCGCCTTGCCTAGAACAGAAATACTTACCTGTGTGATTTTGAGGAAGTCATTTAAACTCTGGAGCTGATTAGCTCCAGAATTAAGAGGCTGAGCTATGAGGCCTATGAGTTCTCTTCCACATTTACCCAAACCAATCAGGGTGCTATTGTCTGTGTCCACCCATTCTAAACCAAAGCACACTCTTACCAAAGGCACTGATATTAGCAACTGAATTGAAACCAGATGAACAGGAGGCTTTTCCAAAATCAAAGTGATTTATTCTTCTGCTGGAGCTAGCTGTCTCTCCAATTAAAGTATCAATGAGGGGTTAGGAAGGCTGCAGCCGCATAATATTTAAGATAGTTTTAAAGTAGTTTTGCAATGTTTTCCTAATAACCTTTAATAAGAATGGTATTTAATATCATTCCTTTGGGACAACAGGTAATGATTGACCAATTATTCAACAGTTTGACATTAAATATGATTTTTAATCTATGATAGAAGTAAATATTATTGTTCCAGTTCAGCAGCCAATGAGCCACCTTTTTGAAACATGGAATTCACTCATACATGTTACACACATTTATATAGTGTACATCTATGTTGCACCCATATTATGGACCTTTTTTTCCTTTATAACATTTATGTCTCAGATTAGTCTGATTTTAGTATTTTATGCCAATATTGGTATTAACAAAATATAAACATAAACCCACTCTGTAGTTATGTTGATATTTAGAGGCGTCTAGCAATATCTCCTTCTGAGTTGTTGCCAAAATACATTTTAATGATATCTAAAGTATAGTGAAGCTGGCATATCATGAAATCTAACTAGCACATGCAGAAATAAATCCAGTTGTCAAGAAAATTTGATTCATATGTGCCTCAATTACCACATGCACTTTCTTATGCCAACCCCATTCCTCCTATTCCTTGCCTTTGACTTTTCTGTCAGGATACTCTCCCAGTCTTTATTTAAATGCTCTACTTGGAGACCTCTCCCTCTGGAAGCCATCCCATACTGGGAGCTCATACAAAGTCTTCCGAGAAATGTACTCCTGGTGCTTTTTCCCTAATAAGAGGCCCTGGGAGGCCCAGGACTTATGAAAAATGAAGACCTCCATGCCCTATAACTCCTATATTAAAATAGCCCAACAACTACACATTAGGGCTATTAGCCAAATATGTGGGTCTATTATGTAGGTGGGGAACCTGCAGCCTCAAGGCCACATGCGGTCCTCTTGGTCCTCAAATGCAGCTCTTTGACTGAATGCAAACTTCACAGAGCAAATGCTTAGGGGATCTGATCTATTATCTATCATCACAATTTTGCCTCCAAACTTTTACTTTTCAAAATATTCTTGAGTTCATAACATGGAACATTCATCCATTTCTATACTCACATTTAATTACCGTCGTGCAATGGATTTAGGGCTATCAGAAGCCATCCAGTCCAACCTCCTTGTTTTACAGATGAGGAAACCAAGGCTGAAAAAGACAAAGTGACTTATCCAGCTTCACACAATTAGCAAGTGTGTGAGGCAGGAAATAAAGTCAGACCCTTCTGACTCCAAAACTAGTTCTCTCTCTACTATGTCACCGACACCATCTGTGAAAGTCAGTCTCAGCACCATGGTTATGCCCACTACTGTAATCTACAACAACCAAAATGATGTAAGTGCCATCCGATGGTTTCATCATTGGTGGGCACCATAACTCATTTGTTCTTCTCATCTCTGAGCTCTTGTTGATTTCATACTTGGAACAACATTCGGGTCAACTGACTTCTCCTGAAATATTAAAATAAGCCCTTTGGTCTTCACAAAGGATCTACCCTACATTGAGCTCTAAGTCAGATTTGGGCTCTTGCTGTTTCTTTGCTTTTGATGGTGGTGATAGGATTTTGTCTTTTAAATTCACAACTTATATTGAAAGATAGGATATGAAGTTGATCCCCCTCCATTCTTTTCCTTAATACAGTACATTACAAAAAAAAGGAGCCTTTTAGCTGTAATCCTTCTAAAATCCAAATATCACAAGAGGGTTTTAATATCCTATAACATACCCACACATATCAAAACATTGAAAACAATTTTATTTCAATTATAACCAACCTAATAGATTACTCAGATGGTCCTAATTCTGTTCTAAGACTTCAAAAAATTAATATTTCTACAAATGGCCATTTCCACACTGATGGCTACACAAGATAAAAACAGGAACAACAGAATTAGGTCAAGGGACAGCAAAACACAACTGCCAGAAGCTGCTCAATGAATATTTATATACGGAATCACATTCTACACAATGGGTTCAACAAAGCTAAGATCATTCATCCAGGAGGGGGTTTTCTGTGGGAACAGAGATTAATCAGAATGGCAAAAGCGACAACCCATGAACAGAACTAACGTGTTCATTGGGGTGGCAAGAAGCACACACACATCCTCAGATAGTAAGGAAGTGAGAGACAGAGGGAGAGAACAGGCGAGATGGAAAGGGAAAGAGGGAGAAAGAAGAGAGGATGAAAGGGAGGAATAAAGAGAGGAGAGAAGAGGAAAAGAAAGGAGGGGACGGGGGTCATTTTTCAAAATAATTTATGCAACTGCTTTATTACTTCAACTCAGTATAATGATATGACAATGAACAAATGTATATGTATATACCCATATGAATGTGTTTGCATATATAAACATGAGTATAAGATATATACACATAAATATATACATGTAAACTCATACATATAATTATAACATATATCAAAATATAAACACATGTTATAAATATATTTAGATATATGTTTAACTATCTTATAAATATATTTACATTCATATATTTAAATATATGTTATAAATATATTTATGGTTATAAATACATGTTCTGTATCATATTGTCATAGCAATATGTTATATTGTAAATGTGTCATATATGTGTTGTAAATATATGCTCTCATGTATTTAAATAAAAATGTATGTTACTTTTATATCAATATATCCATATTCTATGGACCCATCTTTTGAGAGATGAACATCATTAACTATATATTTTATATTACACCTGTCATATATTATGGTGAACCTCATTATCAGTATATTTTATATGATTGTTATGTTGTGTTGTTATGTTATGCTTTTATGTTGTGCTGTGTTGTTATGCTAGTTAATGTTATGTCGTGTTGTGTTGTGTTATGCTATGATTTGATGTTGTGTTGTGTTGTTATGCTTTGCTGTGTTAATGTTATGTTGTGTTATGCTATGCTTTTATGTTGTGTTGCATTGTGTTATGTTGTGCTACGTTCTGCTGTCGTAATGTTGTGTTTTGTGTATGTTATGTTATGTTACGTTGTGTTAATGTGATAAGTTGTGTTGTGTGTATGTTATGTTACATTGTGTTAATATGATGTTGTATTGTGTATATGTTATGTTATGTTGTGTTAATGTGATGTTGTGTTGTGTTGTGTGTATGTTATGTTATGTTAATTGGGTTTTTGCCCTGTGTGCTGTTGGGTAAGTCTTCACTTTTCTGGGTCTCTGTTTCCTCATGTATAAAATCCAGGCTGCACTAGTTAGTCTCTAGGTCCCTTCCAACTGGAGAGCTTTGTTCCTATAATTATAGGTCGATGCTATGGTGCTTTTAAGCCTAAAATTGATGACACTTTGAACACATAGCACAATAAAAAAATGGTCCCCCGTTTGAAGTCATATGATCTGATGTCAACCCCCAGCTCTATACAGCCCTTTCTTCTTAAGGGTCCTCAGACAATCCACTTTACCTCAGTGTATCTTAGTATCCTCCCCCATAAAATGAAGGGAGTGGGAAAGACAACCCCTGGGGTTCCTTTGACCTCTAAATCTATGATGATATGAATTCCAGCAGCTTGGACTGTGTCTCTCTTTTCTTTGTCCTTTGTTCTACATTCTCCTGCCTTCCATTCAGTTGAAACTGCTTTATATGATCTTCTGCCTCTGTGTAGCCTTTTGTTTTGTATGCCATCTCTTCCATCTGTCTTGACCAGGCTGGTCCTGCTGACTGAGGCATTACAGGATGTGATATCATTAGATCTGGGACCTGCTCACCAGCTGTGGGTGGGCGAAGGTCAAGGAGAGCGGCTAATCTGTAGTGAAGTACTCAGCAACGAGGCACTCAGTGCAGAGATGGAAGGGGCTAAAAGCATAGGTTATCTATAGAGTGGAGTCAATGATCAACAGCAAATTATTAAAATATCATCCCCAAAGGGTCAGAGGTAAAGACGGAGTGTGTATGATTTAGGCGAGGTGGCCACAATATTGGAAGCTAGAGACAGAAGCTCAAACACCAAAGAAAAACTCACCCAAACTCTGAACACTAATGCTCAAAGGAGCACTCTGAGCAGTAACCTGGGAACATCTGCAGGGTTTGGGGCGGTAGTATGTGTGGGTGGGTCAGGTCAGGATGAAATTGTGACTATGTGATTCTGAATTATCCCAACATCAAGAAAAAGATGACAGGTATGGAAAGACTTGTGTAGCTACATGGGGAGCTTTCTGCTAAGCTAGAATTCTAAATGTTGTGCAGAAAAGATGGAATGAGGGTATTAAGCATACCTTGAACTAATCACATGATACACTGAGAAAACATAGTTTCGTTGTTGTTGTTCAGTTGTGTTTGACTCTATGTGACAAAGTCCATGGTGTATTCTTGGCAACGATACTAGTTTACCATTTTCTTCTCCATTGTGCACCCAATTTATGGATGAGAAATTGAGGCAAATTTGATTTAAGTGACTTGCTCAGGATCACACTGCTAGTAAATGAGATTGGATTTCATTTCTGATATTCCTGATTTGCCCCTGAGAAAATATAAACCAGTGTGAAAATTCATGAACTTGGGGGTGGGTGGTAAAGAAGGATTTGGGTACAAAAGAAAGAAAAACAATATTGCTATTATTACGTAGGCAGACTATAAAATGCTTGGCCAGGTACAAGAAATGGATGATGAATTCCTGACTTACTTTTGATGGATTGGTGTGGCCCCAACAATGCTGCATGCTGCAACAAATTTCTGTTTCTTTATCCTTCATAATTCTGGTGCAAATTCATCTGTAGGCATAAAGATTCCATCTGACAAGGCAGTATTGTTTTGGTGGTTCTTCTAATACCTTATGAATACCAAAGCAGCTTTTAGTCTTCCCATTTCAAGTTTCACAATCTCTCCATGCAACTAGTCCTTTTCCAATCATATACACCCTTGACTTTGCCTTTTATGACATTTTTAGAATATTACCATTTTGTAAAATGTTGGAGTATTTTTACAACCAGCATGTCACTTTAAGCCATGACCAATTTTAATTCATCTAAGACCTCATTGTTGGCATGAGAATAATGGTGTTCAAAAGATGCACTTTTGTGGAAGAGAGCAGATTGGGGTCACAGAAAGTTCTTCTGAACTTTCAGAAGTGGGGGGGTGAGTAATCAAATACGCAAAGCTGGGGAAGGACACTTCAGGTATAAAGGACCACTAGATCAAAGGCACATGGGTCACATCCTGAAGTACATTCTACTTTTAAAGGGGAGGGAGTCTTATAGTGAAGCATAGATTATATGAAAAGAGGTAGAGTGAAATGAGGCTATAAAGGCAGTGTGACAGAATATTACAGAAGAATTTCAGGCAATACGGGAACCATTCAAGATTAAAAAAAAAAAGGCATTACATGACCAGATCTAAGCATAAGAAAAATGATGGAGAAGTGGTATGAAGGAAATGTAGAGTATAGGGAAGTAGGGTGAAAATGGGGAGCTCGCTCTCTGAAAAGGTTTGCTGCTTATACACGCACATATTCATATGAAAATCCAAGCGTCCGTATAGGCTGGAGAAAGACACCGACTTTGTCTTAAACACTTATTTTTTGTTTCTGTGCCTTTCTGAGAATACAGAAGAAATTTGGAATTTTGAAACTTCTTTTAGGGTGGGATTTTAGGCTGTTGCATTATACTGGAAGAGTAGCTTCTAAATCAGAGTTTTATTTTTAAATAACAATTGCTAGCACTTATCAGGTGTCTATTATGAGCACCATACTAAGTATTTCACAAATATCTCATTTGACCCACAGAACAACTCTGAGAAGTCAGTGCTATTATTGTCCTCCATTTTACAGATAGGGAAACTGAGGCAAGCAGAGGTGAATTGCATTGCCCAGGGTCATAGAGCTAGCAAGAAAGAATCTGAGACTGGATTTAAACTCCTGTCTTCCTTACTCTAAGCCTGGCCCTCTACTCTGTGGATCACCTTACTAGATGGAAGCTCTAACTGTGTAGATTCAGGCAATAGAGAGCAGGCTGGAGTAGGCATAAGAGTTTTGTATCTTTAAAATTATATTGTACTAACTAGGCATGGGGCAGCTAGGGTATAGGGCCTGGAGTCAAGAAGATCTGAGTTCAAATTCAGCCTCAGACACTTGCTAGCTTTGTAACTCTGGGCAAGTCACTTAACCCTTATTTGCTTCAGTTCCTCATCTGTGAAATGAGACACCCCAGAGAAGGACAGGGCAAACACTCCAAGTATCTTTGCCAAAAAACCAAACAAAACCCTATGGACAAAAATAGTCCACAGGATCATGTAGAACTGGATAGGACTGAACAAGAACTAAAAGTAAGCACTGTGCCATGATGGAAAAGCTTTCCTGCCATCAGAAAATCTATGGTTTACCAATGGAGAAAAGTAGAAATAACTCATTCCTCATTTTAATTTATAAAAGTAAAGGTCAGGCAGGGTGATTTATAATAATCCTTCCAGCTTTAAAATGCTAGAATCGATTATGAGACAAACTGACCACGGATCAAAATACAGTTGCCAAATAGCTACTGTGCAACTTCAAGCAGGGGGGACATAAGGGACAGAAGAGGGGGTAAAAAGGAGGGGGTAGAGAGACACAGACACAGAAAGTCTGCTTTGACTACAGAAGTTAGGAAAGGGTTAATTCCCTGCCTTTCCTCAATAGGGCCCTTGAAAACCAATACAGACCTGTACTGAATCTCCATTTACCAGCTACCTTGAACTTGTTAAGCCTCAGTGTTAAACTAAATTGTTAGCAGCTGGCTATTCACCTAAAACCTAGCTCAACTACCAAGGAGCTCCTTAGCGTCCTTGCTTGCTTACCCTATTAAAACTTGTTTCAGCGTGTGCTGACTTAACTGTTGGAAACAAAAAGGGGATGTTTTCAACAGATGTCTGTACTTTAATTGTCCCAAATCCCTCCTCAGAAACATGGAAAGCATTTGTCTTAAGCACAGCATGAAGCAAAAGGAACGGCTATGTAATATTTCAAGGGATCCTCCCAGGGATTTTCTGGTAGGTGCCATTCAGGCAACTTCTGTGGTGCCCACAAGAAATGGTATTGGTTTTCATTTCTGGGACTCTTTAAAAGTTGCAAGGAACTTTGCTTACAACAGTGCTGAAAGTCAGTTGTGCCAAGTACAATGACTCCTTTTTTTCATGGGTAAGGAAAATGGGAATAAATTACTTGCCCATGTTTGCATGTGTAATAAATGTTACAGGGCTAAATCTGGACTGAAGCCTAGGGCTTTTCATGGCTGAGCCAGTCCAATGCACCTTCCCCTAAAACCCTGTGCTTCTCATGGAAACATTAAGACTCCAAAACAAAGTTGGACCTGGGAGCTTATTACCTTCCTGACATCAGGCAAGTCATAACATCCCCGAGTCCCTATTTCCACATCTGTAAAATAAAAGGATTGTGGACTAGATAGAGCCTTTTCAATTCTAGATCTACAGTCCTGTGATCTTAAATGTTCCTTAATTTTCACAGTACCTAAAATCTTTGATACAAAAACGAAACAAGGAATCCGACCTAGACTTGTGATTACTTTAGTATAGGGAAATCTCAGTGAAAATTTTGCTTTACCAACTCACCCAGCAATTCTGTCTTACAAGAGTTGCAGAGGTGTGGCTAGGTGACACAGTGAATAGAGCACGGTGGGGGAGTAAGGAGGACCTGAGTTCAAATCCAGCCTCAGACACCTAACAACCTTGGAAAAGTCTCTTAATGCCAACTTCCCTGCCTTCCCCCTCAAAAAAAAAGATATTTAAATAAATCTTGATTAAAATGACAAGACAGGAAATATTCTTTTAAATCAGCCTCTTTTTTTTTCCTGTTTCCATTTTAAAATTCATTGATTGGTCCCCTTTCCTTCTAAGACAGTTTCTTCATAAGATGAAAAAAGAGACTAGAAGCCAACCAAACCAACCTTGAGTTACCTTGATCTCCCTGATTTTGTCTGAATTGCACTGATTGTTGAGAAAAGATGGAGTTTAGGGGCTTGGATTAGATCTCCTTTGACTGTCTTGGCTGCTGAAATCTACTGCACAATTACCAACATTTTGCCTACATGCTGTATTGGTCTTGCTTCTATTCATGCTGCATTTGGGGAAAATCCTGTCTGCGCCCCCTGAGTCATTACAAAAGTGAAAGACTCTACAAGAACGCTTTGCGTCAGTGCATAAAGGCAAGTTGAATATTTATGATTTTAATTGCTACATATCGTGTGCAAGCTGGTTTTTACAGTTTAGTTCACCATTTACATATTTAAAGGGCAAGCAGGAAAGCCAAGTACTTGGGATCTTCTGGCTGCTGAGAGGCAGGAGAGTTTTTTAAATTAATTCAATGCAAAAAGTTGGGGGGGGGGAATGGCTTTAGGAAGAAAAATTAGTTCAGCATTGTTTATATGGCGAGTTTTTTTTAATTCAAAGCAAAACTTTTTTTAAAATCTCTTTTAGAAAAAAATAATTGTGTATTGTTTACATGGTAATACAAGTTATATATGTGGAGTTCTTGGAGGGGAATGGAAGTAAATAAGCATCCTCAACGTCTTTAGTCAGCCTGCCTCTCTGGGAAATTGTCAGTTCAGACTCGCAGGATGTGGCATCTATTTACCAAGTTCATTGTTTACAAAAAAGATAAATAAATAAATGCTAATCTCACAGGACATGAAGAAATTATAGCGAAAATGTCAAACATGCGCTACCTCTCCAAAATACATTAAGCCGTTTGCTTTTTTACTACTGTCGGAGCTCGCTTGCCAGCGTACCGAGCACAACCTCTGAGGGTGTATCTATAGATTTGTGTAGAGTGTGTGTGTGTGTGTGTGTGTGTGTGTGTGTGTGTGTGTGTGTGTGTGTGTGTGTGTGTGTGTGTGTGTGTGTGTGTGTGTGTGTGTGTGTGTGTGTGTGTGTTAAAAATAGACGGAGACGCCTAACAACCAGGTTCTGATTGGCTGTCCGAGAAATCTGCCCGGCCAATGGGAACGTCTGGGAACAAAAGTGATTCTTTTGTGTGTGTGAGATGCTCAGCCCACTTCAAAACAGCTTCGGGCTGCAGGAATGGTTTTGGATGAGGTTTAACAAGGTAATAATGCATCTCAGCCCCCTGAAAAGGTTTGAGGCAGAACAAAGAGGGTGGCGAAATCTACACAACAAATGAAGTGTTCTTTTTTTCCTTGCTGAGATGGGAATGAACCACTTGGAGTCCCTATCCCTTAGTATCTCCCATAGCCGATCTGCTCTCCTCTCATTTCCCCTTTCTCGTTTTTGTAAAGAGAAACACAACGTTCGGATTGATGCAACATTGTATAGTTCAGAACGTTCTAAGATTGATACGATGTTTCATGTTGGACTCAATATTCTATCAGCCACTTAATCTCTTCCACCTCCGCTAAAACAAAACAAAAAAACAAAACAAAACAAAACAAAAGCAAACAAAGAAAAGGAAACAAAGACAAAGTTTATTTGTTTTCGTGGTGTCTTTTGTTGTTTTCCCAATCAGAAGCCAGTAACTTTGTCTGGTTGTCTGACTTAGAAATTCTGCTTCCTGCAAATGGTGCTAGGGGAAAACAGGCCATCCTATGTTCCCGGGAGGGGGCTAGTATGCGCGAAGAAACTTTTAGCCTCGGGTCTGAGAGCAGAATAACCAGTTTGCAGACGGAATGGATGGCCTACAGTGAAAGACCTTCGGAAAAGCTGAATAAACCGGGGCTTGATGGCAATCCCAATCATTAAGCTTTATGTGCTCCCCAGCCGCAGGGGAGGGAGGTTTTCTGCTCGATTTTATTTTTAAAGGCTTTGGTCCTCTAGGGGATGCTGTTATACAGCGGAAGATAAAATCCGCTCTCTTCTCTTTAAGTTACAGTTCTTCTAATGTGTTTAAAATCACAGGAGGAAACGAGATCCATAGGTGCCTTTCAGGTAGGACAAAGCGAAGAGATGCTGTATTTTAAAACTGACAGCTTGGTTCAGCACCACAGCGAACAGATAAAGAAACACCGAACCATGCGGAGCGTTTCTTCCTGAGCTTCTGGGGGCTGGGGGGAACAGCAACAGAAGACTGAAAAAAAAATCCTGAATGGGATGGAATACATAGTAGTGGATAAGCGAATTTCGTGGTCTTTTTGAATATGTGATCATTAAAAAGAAATAATGGTGCTGGTTGTCTTCCAAGGTTTTCCAAAGATACTCAGAGGTATTTTCTAGCCTCTGGGATAGGAGACTTTTCTATATACATAAATACATACACAGATATGTACATAAAACATGCACACACATATCTACACACATGTGCACATGCCTCGATGAATTTGTATGCACATATATGGAAACTTCATATGTAAAGAAAACCTTCATATACATTAGAAGCCACCTTAGGTATGTGTATATGAAACCTTTAAATATACATTTAACCCTCATATGTGTGCATATGTATATACTGAAACTTTATATACTTTATATATACATGTGTGTATAAATGAAACCTTTAAAATATGTGTCCAATCTTCATATGTATATATATGCATATATTGAAGCTTCAGAGACTTCACTTAATGTGTGTGTATATATATATGAAATCTTTAAATATATGTAGAGCCATCATATGTATGTATATATTGAGGCACAATATACTTCACTTTATATTTGTATGTGTGTATATGACAACTATATATACATACATGTATATATAATACACACATGTATTTATATGGAACCTTCATATGTGTGTATATAAACATATTGAAGCTTCATATACATTGGAAATTCCATTTTATATATCTGTGTATATGAAACCTTTATATTATATGGAACTTTCATATGTACAAACTGGATCTTCATATACACATATATGGAAATTTCATTGTGTTCAACCACTAAATTGATGAAGAGGACACTCACAGGGCTGTATATATGTATATTTAAGAATACAGTATCTGAAAAAAAAAGCGTGTGCTGGATTCATTCCCAGTATTTTTAAAATTTTATAATAGTGCCTTTATCCTATTGGCTAGTCAAAGGACTTTCCCATCAAATATCTAACTACAATCATCTCTATGGAAATAGCCAGCTGTTAAGCCTTTTAGATTCAGGACCCCAGGAGGCTGAGCTGGGGCCCCTGAAGCTAAGTTTATGTCTTGTGCTCTTACCATCCAATGACTTTCAGATTTCTACACATCCCAGTGGCTTCTCAGCAGTCCGGTCCATGGCCTTCTCTTTGTATTGCCAGAACTGATGATGGGGGAGGTGGGAACCCCTTGTGATCTGTCCCTTACAGTCCATGACCTCTTGGCTACACTGTGCTGCACTGCTGAGCTCAAATCACTATCTTGATGCCTTAGAACACTGGAGAAGCCACTCTTTGGTGCTCTCCCTGGGGTCCTAGTTTGCCCCTTCGAACTCTGTGTGCCTGTGTTTTTCAGGATTGTGCTAACATAAAAATCTCTCATCCTGGTCAAATGCTTTATGCTTTTAAAGGCATTCATTTTCACTTTCTTATCTAAGCCTCAAAACACCGAGTGAGACAGTGGGGATAGACAGTTATCAGGTAGTTTTCATGGAGAAAAAAATTACTTCACTTTATTAGTTTTTGTTGTAATTCTTTATAGATCTTTATGAGACCTAGCAGAAAACTGAAGAAAAAATTTCGGAGCAGTGATTTAAGACATTCATCTGAATAATTTAGACAAAAAAACTACTCTTGACAAATTGACTTCTGTTCTTTAGGTATTTTATTTCTTAAGTAAAA
>CM053597.1:178230073-178257347 GCA_028646575.1 Pseudocheirus occidentalis | reverse complement strand
AATTAGATGATTTCAGTGTTACTTTCCCCATGGTCCTGATGACTTACATTGCCTGAATGTGTTCAACAAATCAGAAGGCATTCATTAAGCACTTACTATGCCAGGCACTGTGCTAAGCCTTAGACACACCATTGGTCAACCAATCAGTAAGCAATTATTAAGTACCTACTATATTCCACGCAGTGTGCTAAGCCTTAGAGATACCAAAAAATAAAGGCAAAAAATAGTCTTTGCTGCCAAGCAGATGACAGTCTAATGGGGGAAACAGCATGCCAAGTACATATAAACAAGATATATGTGAGACAAATTGGAGAAAGCAATATAGGGAAGGCACTAGCATTGAGGGAGGTCAGTAAAGGTTTCTTACAGAAGGCGGGATGTGAGCTGAGAATTAAAGAAGGCAGAGAAGTCAGCTGGTAGAGATGAACAGGGACACAATTTCAGATGTGGGTGACAGGCAATGAAAACATATGAAAGATGGAGTGTGTTGTTTGAGGAAAAGACAGAAAGTTAGTGTCACTAGATAATAGAGAGTACCTGGAGGGGAAGAAGGTGCATGGATACTGGAAAGGTTGGAGAAGGTTGGGTCATGTAGAGTTTTTAAAACCAAATAGAGGATTTTATATTTGATACTGGAGATGATAAAGAGCTACTAGTAGTTATTAAGTTGGGCAGCAAAGTGGCATAGAGTACTGAGCCTGGATCCAGGAAAACTCATCTTCCTAAGTTCAAATCCAACCTCAGACATCTGCTCGATGTGTGACCCTGGGCAACCCCGTTTGCCTTAGTTTCTTCATCTGTAAAATGAACTGGAGAATAAAATGACAAAAGATTCTAGTGTCTTTGCCAAGAAAACCCCAAATGGAGTCACAAAGAGTCAGGCAGAACTGAAAATGACTGAACAACAAAAAAGCAAACATCTAGTTTCAGATATCCAGTAGGCAGTTAGAGATGCAAGAGCTGGAGGTCAGGAGAGAGGTTAGAGAAGGATAAATGGATCTGAGACTCATCTGCATATCTAATCCATTCTTCCATATGTCTAATCCATCCAGCTAATGCACCAAGGGATGAGCCACAGTTTTACCTGATGAAAAACGGGGGAAGGTAAAGACAGAGCCTTGGCTTCTCTAGAGCTTAGATACCAGGAGGTTCAAAAGGAGATAAAAGAAAGGAGGAGGAATCATTCTCTTGGTCCCAGGCCTAATAAGCAGCAGTTTGATACAATGGGATCTTCACTTAAAGAAGGATTTGAAGACATTGGAGAGAGATTAAATAAGAGAAAAAATAATTAAAGGTTGGAAAATAAGACCTATGAGGAAAGACATAATGAGTTAAGATCACTTAGTTCAGCCATGCAAATTAGCACATTTTTCCTTGCCTAGGGCTAAAAAAATCCATCAATGTGCTTAAAAGAAAGTTAATAAAATTCTATCTTTCTATTACCTTCTATGGTCCTATTATCTTTTTTTTTCATTTTCAAAGGGTTTGTGGGGCAAGCCAACTTCTGGGAGGTCATTTGTGGCATGAGAAGTAAGAGGGCATAGTTATGGCTAATAAGACCTTGCATTTGCAGAGGAGAAAGAACTGTCTGTGGGGTCAAATGAGCTGGACTTGAATTTCATTTGAACAACCTATATGATTCTGGAAAAGGGATTTCCCCTCTCTGTTCCTCCCTTTCCTAGAGTCTTTGATTAGGGTTTTGACCTAGGTAGCATCTAAACTTCCTCGTGGTTCTAAATGCAGTTGTTAACTCTTTCACCTCCACAAATTTAATTTGCATTTATCTTGTAGGTCTTCATTTATGTACATGTTGGCTCCTTTAATAGACTGTAAATTAATTGAAGACAGAAATTTTCATTTTCATCTTTTCATCTCCAGTACATAGCACACTGCCTTGGCACATAGTAGGATTTTATTAAATTCTCTTTGATTACTAGGTAGACATTTGTTCAGTGTCCAAGACTTCATGACTCCATTTGGACTTTTCTTGGCAGGGATACTGGATACTGGTTGGACATTTCCTTCTTCAGCTCACTTTACAGATGAGGAAACTGAGGCAAACAGTCATACAATTTGTAAATGTCTGAGGCAGGATTTGAACTGAGGAGGATCACTCCAGGCCCCTCATTCTATCCACTGTGTCATCGAACTGCCAATTGGAATGAAAAAGTAATTTGTTATTTACAAAGTTCTTTTTTATGGATTCTTATACAAATATTGTATTCACAGCATCCCAATGAATTTTGTTGATTTACTTTTGGTTACCCAATTATTAAGTACTAGAGCTCAGACTTGATCTGGGTCTTCTGACTCCTCTAGGTCTAATGCTAAGTACACCATAACATTTTGAGACAATTTCTGGCTTATTCAATATTCATTACGCTAGCTCCATTTCCTCTCCCCATGCTTTTTCCCTGTCTCCCATCCCTGGAATCTTTAGGATCCTTGGCATCCTTCCAAACTTCAAAGCTTATGTCCTACAGGAAGCCTTTTTAATCCTCCCAGGTGCCGGTACCTTCTCTGTAAATCTATCTTTGTGTGCTCTGATTTGTCTCTGTTTTGTATATCATATTGATTTATTTATAGTTTGTCCCTTCATTAGCATGTAAGCTGACTGAGAGTCTTGAATCAGAAGAGAGACAGAAAGATGGAGACAGAGATAGAAAGAGATATAAAAAGATTAAGTGACAAATAGAAACAGAAGATTTCATAAAGATATGTGATCACAAGGAAAATGAACTTTGGAAATTTCCAGCTCATTCCAAACATTGAGATCCATTAAAAATTACTCTGGTAAATTAAGGATAAATTTTTAAATGGTAACTCTAGGGCAGAGATTCCTAATCTTTGTGTGTGTGTGTGTTATGGGGATAGGGCCACATGAGGTCAAAACACCCAATCAAAAGTGCCTGTGGGTACTATGCAGAATACAAAATTCTAGTCCTAAAATATTAGTAAACTTCAAAACACAGTGAAAATATGTTAAAAGACAAGAATTTCAAAGAGTATGCACTGAAAAAAAAGAACTAAAGAATTACTTCAGAAAAATGACTTGGACATAAGAAATACAAAATTAGCTAGAAGAATTAAAATGAGATATAAAAATGAAATTAGAAATGAAGTGAAGATTTGGGAAGGAAAAAATGAGCATAAAACACTTAGAACAAGAACAAAAGGAAATAAAATGGCATTGAGAGATTAAAAAGACATTAGAACTCAATCAGAAGACTGAAAAATTAAATGAGCATATGAGGTATGTACTATCAAAAGCAACTGACCTGGAAAAAGGAGAAGAGACAATTTAGGAATCGTAGAATTTCTTAAAAACCATGACTTCTCCCTTCCTGTAAAAAGAATACTACACAGCAATAAATAATAAAACAACCCAAATTTATTAGTAGAGATCAGAGTGAAAATAGAAAGGATTACTGGTCACTGCTTGAAAGAAACTGAGACTGAAAACACTGAGGAATGGCATGGACAAAATCCAGAGATTCTAAGTCAAAGAAAAAAATATCACCAGAAGACATAAGAAAGAGTTCATGCACCAAGAAACAAGCCTAGCTTGTGCAAGATAGAGTAGTCATTACTCAAAGGATTAAAATTTTGAAATATAATATTGTAAACAACAAAACAAAAGTTTACAACCAACAGTATCACACCCTGTAAAACCCTGAGTATAATTTCAGATGAAAATAAATGGATTTTTAATAGAATAAAGGAATTTCAGTATTCTGAATTAAAAAACCATCTCTAGCCTTTAAAACTTTTGGAAGACAAAAGAAAACAAGAAAAGCATCTAAACTGGCACAATGGATAGAACATTTCTTGAGTCAAGAAGATCTGACTTCAAATCATGCCTCAGACACTTGCTGGCTCTGTGACTCTGGCAAAGCCATTTGTTCAATGTAAGATGGGGATAATGATAGCACTAAGGGAACTCAATTTGGAGCAAAATGAGGAAGAAGGTAGAAGAACCGACTATTTTGCATAAATGGGCTCCATGAATAAGAATAAACAAACATGGTGGAAAAGATGGGAGAAGTGAATATCTCATGATTCCATTTGGATCTGAATTAAGTAGGAGATGAACATATAAAAAAGATTTTGGTGCAGAAATGTATTCAAATGGGGAAAGAGAGAGGGAGAAGGAAATGTGAGAGGGACAGTAGAGTTGGGAAGGGAATGAGAACATTTTCTTCTCTTAGTTTTTGGCATATGCTGTTTATCCCGTCTCTGTAATCTGTATCTATAGCTTGTGTGAGTGTGTGTATGTGTGTGTATGCGTGTGTATGTATGTGTGTATGTGTGTTTGAGTGTGTGTATGTTTGTATGTGTGTATGTGTGTGTATGCACTATTTTTACATAGTTGTTTTCATTATGTTTCCCTCATTAGGCTGTGAGTACCTTGAGATCAGAAATTGTTTTTGCTGGGGAAAGAAAAGAAACTTTTTTTTTTGTAATTACCAGCACAACACAGTTCCTGGCACATAGCAGTAATTAATAAATGCTTGTTGACAGACTGACTGCCATATTCCACGGGCCACTGTCTATAATCTCTCAAACAAATATCAAAAGGAGTCACATGCAAACATTTGAGAGTTCTTTTAGTAACTCAGTATATCACTGATTTGGACCAAAAACTTTGATTTTTTGAGGTTAGATGTGTTCAAGCCTTTCCAGGCATGTCCGGCTCTTCATGACCATGTTTGGAATTTTTTCAGCAAAGATATTTGGAATGACTCACCATTTCCTTCTCCAGATCATTTCATAGATGAGGAAACTGAGGTAAACAGAGTTAAGTGACTTGCCCAGGATCACACAGCTAGTAGGTGTTTAAGGAAATTGGATTTGAAGTCAGGTCCTCTTAACACCAGGGCTGACATTCTATCCACTGGGTCACCTAATTCACTTATCTTGGTTCCCCTTTCCCTCTTCATCCTTTTTATTCTATCTCTCCTGGGCTGAATAGAATTCACTTTATTAGAGAAAATAAAAGAACTAGAAATAGAATAATCTTACTTTTTTCCCATTACCCTTTTGCATTTCTTGCATCAGCATCAAGCAGTAGTATTATTTTCCGTCACTTTTTTCTGCCCCCAACATAGTTTTAGAAGTCTCCCTTTGTTGTATTTGCCAACAAACCCTTACTCAGGTCTTTCAGTTGTTTTGTTTACTTCCTTTTCTGATCTTTGAAGGCATTAGAACTCTGAAGGGACCCTTGTCTTTTCTTGCCTTATTGGAATGTGAGCATTTCACCATCATTTAGCCTACTAAAGGCACTCAAATGTGTTTACCTTTCTAGGTTTTTCTTGGTCCTTTGTGTGTTTTAAAGATTACTCAGCTCCGTCTCCAATTTGTCCTTAATATTTAGACTCTAAACTCTTTGACATTGTTTTTGCATGAGGCTATCTTTGGATACCCACCCTGATTCCATGTTTTATTTTAAGTAATTGAAGGAAGTGTATGAGTCTATAACCTCCATTGTTTTCTCAGACAACTTATTTTTGTTTAAAATGCACCTGGGATTTTTTTTCCCTATTGTTGGGGTATCTCTCCCTGTTTGACATATTTTGAAATACACTGAAGTCCTACAACAATCCCATTTCTGAAGTATTAAGCTTGTGGATCACAAGCTCTTGTAATTTCTAACAAACTAGAAAGGTTTTGAGTTCATTCACAGCATACCTTATGTTTATTGGCCAGGGACTTGTATGCCTTTATTGATGATCTAATTATCAATATTAAACCAGATATGAAATAGGAACATAAGCTCTCTAGGATGTCCAGCACCAAAGTAGAAGGCTCATAATCAGCAGAATGGCTGGTGAACACTTGGGTCATAGTAACCTTAAAACAGATAAACAAAAAGTGACAAGTCCAAGAAATCCACATAATTATTATCTTATTAAAGATTATAAGTACAAAAAAAAGCCCTCTTCCTTTGCCTTGATCCTGGGTAGACTGGCCAAAATGGGGGCATGTAGTTTCAGAAGAATAAACTATATTTAAATTTAAAATTGGTTATTATAAACACAAGTCCTTTGTCCAATGGCAGTTTGTTATCCTACTGGAGAAATGAAGCCACATCTACATTGACACAATCCATATTTTCAATTAAATTCAGTGAATGTTTATTAAGAACCTAGTATTCGAAAAGCACCTGAGCTCAAAGATTAAAATTAAGCCCTCCTTGCCCTCAAGGAGTTTATACTCCATTGTTGTATGGGAGCATAGGGGGAAAAAAAAATTATAATCCCAAAAGGGCCTCTTGGCTCTTCTTGCCCTCTTGGAATATAAGCACTTCATTATCATTTAGTCCCTTCCAAAACTGTAAAAACAAGTCTATACAAAAAGAATTTAATACAAATATTTTAAAAGTTGTGAGCTTTATGAAGACAAGGACTGTCCTTTGCCTCCTTTTGTATCCCCGGTTTTTGGCTCATAGTAGGCACTTATTGAAGTACAAGGCACTAATGACTAAAGAGAACAGCTATCATAAAACAAGACATCTCATTTCAGGCTATGTTAGTTGTACCATAAATTATCATAGTTGTCCTTGAGACAATTGGTTTGGGGAATAAGATAGAGCCATTCATGGAGCTTCTTGGTTACTGAAGTACAAAAAGAGGGAACAACTAGACAATGGTTTTTGAGGGTCATCTGCTAACCTTTGGCCTTTTGTTTAGGAAGCAAGATAATTTTAACCTTTTCCTAAAACCCCCAAATATTTAGAAATATGTATGAATATTTTAAAATACTGTGATTTTGATGCATCAATAACTATTGCTTTTTTTAATTCTCTATCAACTTTCATAATTCTCATGCACAAATATAACAATCTCCTTGATTTGGTCTTATCACACAAATGAAACTTTGCTATGCATGACTCCAGTGTTTCTCCATCTAGGGAAGCATATTGTAAGAATATCATGTTACATGTTCCCTTATAGATCTTTGGTCACTTTTCATAATTATCCTTAGTTATATAAACAGAGAACTGGGGATTCTAGATTTAGAGCTGGAAGGGGCTTCAGAGGCTGACCACCTCATTTTAAATGTAGGGAAATAGGTTAAGTGACTTCCCAAGGTCACACGGCTTTTGTTGCTCAGTTGTTTGAGCCATATCCAATGCTTTGTGGCCCCATTTGGGAGTTTCTTGGCAGAGATACTGGAGTGGTTTGCCATTTTCTTCTCCAGCTCATTTTACAGATGGGGAAACTGAGGCAAGCAGGGTTAAGTGACTTGCCCAGAGTCACACAGCTAGTAGGTGTCTATGGCCATATCTGAACTCAGGAAGATAAGTCTTATTTTTCTATCCACTCTATCTACTGAGCCACCTAACGACTCACAGAGCTTTTACCTGACTGAAATGAGAGTTGACCTCAAATCCCCTATTCTTTCCATTGTACCAGTACGATCCGTGCCCCTTTGATTTTTTGGTATGTTTCTTGGAGAAGAGAGTTTTTTAAGTCTCTCAAGCAAACGCATGGGATCATTTTAGTTTTCTTAGATTTTGTTCTTATCTGGATATTCATTCAACAGAAATGTATTAGACAACAACATGAGATGAGAATTGGGTCAGTGTGCTTTATGTTATACAATATATTGGATTATGCAAATTCCCTGTGCCTAGCAGCTGACTTGCAAGTTTCTCTTTACTGAAAAAAAAATCCAGACATCAAAGCTTTCTTTCACTTTCTTCCCCACCCCCACCCCATACCCCCCTTTTCAATGTAATCTTGCTTTTTCTTGCCTCTCTTCACCATAGAGTGTGCTGTAAACAGGCAGGCTGACATTATTAATGTACTACCAGTGGATTTGCATGTTCTGCATTGGTTTGTTTACTCTGTAGATTCCTTCCTAATGCCTTCCTCACGTTGATAGCTGTGAATTTCCACCATTCCCTGGTATGTTATTGCTTTCAAATGTATGATTTATTACAAGAAATATTTGCTTCAAATTGGTTAGTTTTCTGAAAGGTCCAATTACTCAGTTATCTACTTCCTTTTCAGTTGTTTGCCTGCAACCATCCCACATTGGGTCAGTCAGATAATCAATAGGCATTTGTTAGGTACTTTATTAGGCACTAGGTTTGCAAAGATAGCCTTTCTCTCCATGTCATCACACACATGCATGCAGGAACTGAATTGTGCTTTTCCTCTTCCCAACTATTGTGAGATGAGATTCACTGAATCATCTAGTGACCTAGATAGTGTAAGAGATAGAAAGCTCTTCATGGAATGAGGAAAACCTGAGTTGAAATTCTGCACCCGATGTTTACCAGTTGTGTGACCTTGGGCAAGTCATTTAATTTCTTTTGACCCTCAGTTTTCTCTGTTAGATGGGGAAAATAATAGCACCTCTCCCCAGCACTTGATGTTGTCCTTGGCTCTTACTAAGCACTTGCTAAATTATCTATGTCTGTCTGCCTGTCTGTTTGTCTGCCTGTCTCTCTGTCTCCTCTTTCTGTCTATCTGTCTATCTATCTATCTATCTATCTATCTATCTATCTATCTATCTATCTATCTATCTATCTGCCTCTCTCACTATCTGCCAATCTCCTATTATCTATCTACCTGTCTATCTTTCTCTCCTATTTACTACTTACCTATCTTCCTTCCTTCCTCCCTTCCTTCCTTCCTTTCTCGCCACCTATCCCCTCTATCTGTTTATCCATCTGAGGATCAAACAAAATCATCTCTAATAGTATGTGAAGCACTTTCCAGACCTCATAATCCTCCTGTTGTTGGTAGCCATAGAGGTGTTTCACAGATCCAATGAGAGAATACAGGTGAAATGAGGAGCAATCCTTAAAGTGCGACATTATGACCTATTTTTACTCTATGGGATCAAGTTCAATTCATTTAATTTACAGACAAAGAAACTGAGGCCAAAGGGGTGTGTGCTTAGAGCATCACAGAATCTGTGAACAGGCAGAGTCCATCTCTGGAGTTTCTTAGAAACATAAGCCTTCAGTCCTAAGCTCTTTTGGAAAGTTCTGATAGCTGAGAAGCTCTGACCTGCCTCCATGCGATGGGATGACACGACTGGCTCTCAAATAAGACAAAGAGGGCAGCAAGGAAATGGTCCTGTTTCTTCCCAAGTTATTAGCTGTGTTTTGTTTACAACCTCCTCATACTTGGACACACCCTGTCTATTTTCACATTAGCTTCTCATTAAGCTTCCATTCAATCTGGATAATGAGGATTTTTTTTTAGATTTTTCTTCATTAGTGAGTTTTAGCCATCTTAATTAGTGCTACATTTTGGGCATTCATAGCAAAGACATTCATCACAATGATGATTTCACTGAAAGGGGTGTGTACATTTATACTGCCATATCCCTCTGCCAACCCCCTACCCCCACCCCAGTCTGCCAGAGATTTAGTGGGCAGCATGTGTCTGTGGGCCTGCCAGCTGGGGGATTTCTGCCTTTCAGTTGTTCTGGTTCTGGTGCTATTGGTCATTTCCTTTGGCTATCTTCAGATGGCCTGACACACGAGAGAGAGGGGGAGGGAAGAGGGAGAAGGAGAGAGAGAGAGAAAGAGACACAGAGAGAGACAGAGACAGAGAGAGAGATAGGTAGATAGATACATAGATAGACAGATACATAGATACGTAGGTAGGTAGGCAGGTAGGTAAGTAGATAGGTAGGTAAGTAGGTAGGTAGGTAGGTAGGTGGATGGGTGGGTGGGTGGATGGATGGATGGATGGATGAATGGATGGATGGATGGATGGATGGAGAGAGAGAGAGAGAAATAGAGAGATCAAGAGATAGATAGATAGATAGATAGATAGATAGATAGATAGATAGATAGATAGATAGATAGATAGATAATTTAACAAATGTTTACTAGGAACAGTGTGAAGTGCTTGGGATGCAAATAAAGATATGGTATAGACAGCCCCTGTCCTCAGGAAGCTTACTTGCTAATGTGGAAGACAACAACAACAAAATAGACCTCAAAGAGAGGGGCAGTGAGGAGGGAGAGGGAACATGACACGTGGCATGGATGGAGATGTCCAGGACTTCACTGAAGACAGAGAAATGAACAAGATAAAGTGAAAGCTGGCTTATCTAAGTCTATAGTTTAATTTTCCAATGGAAAGGGAATGGAGCCCAGTGACAGAAGTAGAGACAGCCGGACTGGTGACAACTTCAGGGCATCTGCATAGAAACCCATGTATCAGTTGTTGGAATCAAGATTTCCCTCCTCTTATGCGTTTATTTTATTTTTTTGAGAGGGCTTGTGATTTTATGTGTGTAGGGAGCACTTAGTGAAGATCTTTTTTCTACCTTTTTCTGCAAATTGAAGTCTTGGAGAGTGATCTGGGCCACTGAGAGTTTAAATGATTTGCCCAGTTTTACATTTCATTTAAGATATTTAATACAATTTTATTGTGCTATACACCAGGACATGAAAAACAGTCTTATATAATGGATAGAGGTGGCACTGATTCAAGGGTTATACTGGCTCTGGATATATACTGGTTCTGTTGACCCTGTATTAAAATTCAATTAACCTCTCATTCAACCATTCAATAAACACTTAGCAAATACCTGCTACGTGCCAGGCATTGTGACAAGTGCAGCAGATATAAAAAAAAGGTAAAAGACAGCCCCTGCCCTCAAGGAGTTTACATTCTAAGGAATGAAGAAAACTTGCAAAAGAAAACGGAAAAGTCTGGTTGGGGGAGAAGCAGAGGCAGAAGTCAGTGGGGTGTAGCCTCTTGGCTAATGAAGAGATGACTGGCCCAGGCATATACCTTAAATAGAAATTTAGTGGAGGAGCTCTCCCCCTTAAACAGAGGGAGGAGTGTGGAGGGAGGGGGCAGAGCAGAGTTCTATAGAGTTCTCTTTAAAGCATAAATTATAGAGAGGTGCCAACTTAGATTGGTAGGGAGAGCTTTGTCACCTGGGAGTTACTTATATCAGCAAAATCACATCTATAGATCTTAGTCCTTAGGGAAAGACAACTTAGAGCACTGATTCCTTTCCTTGAAGTCACAAAGACCAGGAATCTGATCTGACTTCTACCATATTGAGTAAGCATTTATTAAGTGATGACTCCATAGAAGGCATGGTGTTAAGTACTGGCAATAGAAAGAAAAAGCAGAAAATGTTTCAGCTGTCAAAGAATTTATATTCTCATGGTGGAGAAAAAGTATATAATATAAAGATATGGAAGATTTGTATGAAGTAGGTAGAATATAACTTTCAAGGAGAAAACTCTACCCCAGGACTTCACAACTCCGAGATTCTATAGGTAGATTTCCGGGGTCTGTGAACTGGGGTAGGAAAGCAAGTACATAGGTATTTCTACTAACCTGTAACTCAGATTTCATACTGCCTTCATTTATGAACGTTGGCCACAAACCGCATTAGTATTAGGCCTTACCAGATTGCCAAGCGTCTCTATTATGCCCATACACAAAAGATTAAGACTCCCTAATCTGGTGGCTTGGGGTCCATGAAAGTCCTCCTACAGAATTATAGGAAGGAAGCCAGGAATTTCAAATGGCCATGGTGAAGACCAAGCACATTCCTGGCCAAAACACAGAGATAGGAGATGGAACATTGTGTTTGAGGAATAGCAAGTAATCGTGTGGAAGGGAAAGGTAGGAAGTGCCGATTTTTAAATGATGAAAAGAGGATGCTATATTGGAAGTTAGGGGCAATAGGGAGCCACTGGAAGTTTTTGATGAGGGAGAATCAAAATGTAGGAAAATTTCTTTGGCAGCTATGTGAAAGATAGATTGGAATAGGAAGAGACTTGAGACTGGGAGAACAACTGGGGAATTATTATAATGGTTCAGATGAGAGATGGTGAGGACCTGAAGTAGGGTAGTCATGATGTAAGCAAAGGGAAGGAATATTGTGAGAAATTTTATGAATAAAAGAAATACAATCCCCCTAAAATTGATTAGATATGGAAATGGTGAACATACTGTGTGTCCCTGGGAAAGTCACAATCTGTCAGGAAGCTTTCTCAGAACAGGTTTCCATATGATTGTGGAGGGACTGTCCCTCACTGAAAGTTCCTTATTTCAACAAAATCAAAGTTCTAATCCAAAACATCTATTTCACTAGCTCTCATCTAAAATTTGTCTCATTTTTTTCTTTACCTGGTGGCTGCCTTATGACTCAAGGCTCTTTGTGTCAGAGGTTTAACTATGTGCTTGTCTCAGGAACAATTACATAATTGTTTTTCATTTTCCTGCTCTATTTGGTGATTATAACTGAAACCCTGAAAAGTACATCAGCTGCATGGGGAAGGAAAGGGATCATTCTATGAAAATACATCTTGAAGAAGAAGGGACTGGAAAATAGTTTATACATGAAGGACATACACTCTCACTCACATATATATCCACATGTCTATTTGAGCAGGAGGAAAAGAGCCACTTGTATTGGCTTTGGAAAATTGCAAAGCTCGCTCATGGATCCCAAACTTCCCATAAAAGCTAAGGCCCATCTTTTTGAAATAAATGGGGAAAAAATTACATAGTCCAACTCTCTTGTTTTACAGATGAATGAACAGAAGCTAAGTATCTGAACATGTGATTGGACTCTAACCCAACTTTTTTTAATTCTTTTTTGGGGGGTTATATTTTTTTGTGGTGATTTCATTGACTTAAGGAACTCCCAGTGAGGGAATTTGCCTCCACCAGTGTAGATCACCACCTTCTTTGTAGTTTACAGTGTTAGAATGTTGCCTGGCTGCCCAGAGAGATTGTGACTTGTTCAGGATCAGGCATCTCTTATGTATTGAAGGTGGGGCTTGACCTTCCAGTCTTCTTAACTGTAAGGAAAGCTCCCTTTTCACTAACCAAGCCCTTTCTAACCCACTTTATCCCTCCCTTTCTCCAGTACCCTTTGTCTCACACCATAGCAACTTGTCTAGACTGGTTTCACATTCTCTTCAATTCCTTGACTTGGTTCCCATAAGAAATTAACAGCTTAGAGCCATAAAGAGCCTTGTTAAGCCCTGCCCTTACACCCAAGATTGTCTGGAATGGCTGAATAAGAAAAACCAGAGAAAAATTTATATTATGGACATTTCCATAGGTAAATAACACTTACCTAGTGACAATTTATGCTCATTTGCAGAGCCCCACTAACGTCGGGTCACCATTGAAATGCTAGACAGATAAAGATTTTGAAACCCATCAACTTTCTGTGCTGTGCAAAGTCTCTTGTTTCTTTTCCAATCACAATACTGGCTCTGCTTTGTTTTTTTCTTCTTTTTCTTGACAGTTCTTCAGAAATCCTGATCTAAAGAGAAAATGAAAAACTCTGAGAGATATTGCCAAGAGTGCTCTAGAGAAAAACCTTAAGGTTATAGTTTCAGCTCCATTCAATGAGTATACCTACTATGTGTAAGGCATTCTGCTCCTTCTGCTCATACAAAGATGAAAACAAAACAGTACCTACACACATGGAGCCCACATTCTATTGGACAGAAATAGCATTTAAACAGAAAAAGCAAAGCATGTCGAGGTAGGGGAGAAGAGAGACACAGGCTTTAGAGTCAGAATGACTGACCCAAACTGGTCACAGGGTCCTGAGTAAGTAGTCCCTCATTATTCTTTTCTCCTTCTCCTTCTCCTTCTTCTCCTTCTCCTTCTCCTTCTCCTTCTCCTTCTCCTTCTCCTTCTTCTCCTTCTCCTTCTCCTTCTCCTTCTCTTTCTTCTTCTTCCTCTTCCAACTGGGGCTAAGTGACTTGCCCAGGTTCACAGAGCTGGTAAATGTTGGAGATCAGATATAAACTCAAGTCCTCCTGCCTACAGGGCTGGTGCTCTTTCCACAGCATCACTTAGCTGCCTGAACTGTCTAAATCTTGAAGTTGCTGAACATGTACCATTCTTTGGAAGAAGTTGTTTGCCAGGACTTTCTAGCATAGATGAAATACGATTTAAAGAAAGAAAGCAGAAATAAAAAAAATATTTTGGGGTGGATGAAGACGCTCTAACAATTCATGCCATGAGAAAGGGTCTGGTATAGAAAGGAGTTGAGATTTAAGCCAGTTACCTGATATGATAACTACAAATTCTCTCTCTCTCTCTCTCTCTCTCTCTCTCTCTCTCTCTCTCTCTCTCTCACACACACACACACACACACACACACACTTTCCAGCTTTATTTCTTGCTTTCACAACAAATGCTTCTCATTAAAAAATTAATTTATTAATATCTTTTGTTTTTACATCAACTTCATTTCTGAATCTATTTCTTCCTCCTCTCCCTATCAAATGGAAGAGGAAGAAAAAACAGAATGACAAGGTGGAAGAGGACCAGTGTATATGAAGCTATTATTATAAAATAGCATAGACAATATCATTTGACTACTCCTCATTTAGCTGTGTTCCATGTTCTCTATGTTTCTTCATTACTCAGTCCCTGTGTCACTTTAGATAAGCTTGTTCTAATTCCTTCCTTCCTTCCTTCCTTCCTTCCTTCCTTCCTTTTGAATAAGAGATATGGAGAAAGAAGAAGAAAGAAGAAAAAGAAGCCAGTAAAATGGACATTTCAACTGAGTCTCAATGGAGTGTCACAGTGTATGCAGCTCTCCACACCAATACAAAAATGAAGGGGCACTTTAGAGCATTAATAATGTATTAGGAATGCCAGCCCCCCTGCTCACTATATTCCCTTCTTCCTGAGAAATGGAAAACTTATGGTAGATGGACTTGTTCATGTAATTTTAGAATTCTTATCTCTAGGTTTATGATTCACTTACACAACAGTCAAATTTGGAACTTCAGACAACCAGAATATCCATCCAGGGTAGAAATTTTTGTTTTTGTTTTTTTGTCCTGGAGACTTTTGGCCAGCTGAAAATCGATGCACTCCTCCTCTGAAGAATGCTTTTAAATGCATAAAATAAAATACATAAGGATTACAAAGGAAACCAATTATATCGAAATAAAGTTTTTGATTTTTTTAAAATCACATACCCCAGATTGAGTGCATCATCTACTTTAAGAAATCTTATCATTTTAAAAATGATGAAACTGAAGCCTTGAAAGGTGAAGTTACTTCTTTTCCCAAGATGACACAGATTTTAAGGGACAGAGCTGGGAGGAGGATATGCCTTCAGGATGTCTCTCTATTCTGCTCTGAGTCTTCCTTGTACAGATGGAATATCATGGTCTTTTAAATTTTATCAATCTTTTTGTTGACTTCAGGGACATGAAAAATCATCGTGAGTGAACACTTGGCTGAGAAATGATCATTCTATTTAGTATCCGTGATGCCTTTTGTGTGGGACTCCAGAAAGATCAATGCTAGTATGAGAAAATATTAGTCTTTTAATAAGAATGAACAACAACAGCAACTCGGTGTAAGCTTAAATAACAATAGCATTAGGCAAAAGGAAAGTTTTCTCAAGTCTTTTCCTGAATCCAGCTTCAGAGTTGTAGGATTTTTGGTGTTTGACACTGTTTACACTTGGCAAAATATTGCTTCCTTTTCTGAGAAAAAAAAGCATTTAAGAAGGCTCATAAAAAATATTCAAAAGGCTTTTCAGACATCAAATAGTTCTTACAAAACTATGTTGTAATGAGTTAAGTGTAGAGGAATCAAAACCATACGGATTATGCTTCTTTTTAAATACACACCAATGTTAAAATTAAGGGAAAATCCTTGAGGAGGAAAATAGACTATAAGTATTGCCAAACTCCAAATACTCAAAAAACTACTTTGAGATATTTGATCAATTCAAAGCACAGCTGTGTCCCCCATTCCTTATCATCGCTGTGTTTTCATATTTTATCATGTAAAAATACTTCGTGTCAGTAATGGCCTCCATGTGGATATCTCAAAGAAGCCTGGGGATTTAGAGATTACTATAGAGTCATCTTTGCCCAAATTTTGGGTTCAAAGTAAATCAGACTACAGAATTCAACCAAAAGTTGAATATTCTTCACTTGTTAGAGTTTATTCTACAATATCATATGCCGGCCCCATATAGGAATTATCCCAAGAGCAATAATACATTTTCTTGGGATAACTTCACTAATGAGAGTTTCATCTAGTTAAAGACTCATTGAAAGAAAATGTAGTCATCTCAGTCATGAGTCAAACAACTCAATGTGTCCCATTTAATCTCCACACCCCTGTGATGTAGGGAGTGTAATTATTGCTAGCTTCAATTTACATCTGAGGAAATTCAAGTTTAGACAAGGTTAAACAACATGAACACAGTCTCAAAGCCATTGAAAAGCATAGCTAAATCTGTAATCCAAATTTTCTAATTCAAACTTTAATGTCCTTTCCACCATACTGCATTGTCAAGTATGGAACATTTGGTGGGTCTACTTAATTTAATTTAATATCTGATTTCTATTTTCCTTCAGAATTTCTAGATGACTATTCTTATTCAAGATGGTGAAAAACCATTCTTATTGAAAACAGTCTTCAACTCTCAGGATGACACCAAAGTCAAGAACGGCCTGAAAAAAACAAAAAAACTGAGTTGTTGTATCATCAAAGTTAGTCCACATGGTAGAGATTATTGTAATTAACCATGATAAAGATCAGGTTAGACCAGTTTTATTGAAGATAATTAGCAATTAAATAGTGAGAATCTGTGTCTGCAGGATGTCCACCAGATTATCTTCCTTCCTTCCTTTCTTCCATCCTTCCTTAATCCCTTCCTCCCATCCTTCCTTTCTCCTTCCCTCTCTCCCTTCCTTCCTTCCACCCTTCCTTCCTTCCACTCTTCCTTCCTTCCACCCTTCCTTTCTTCCTTTAGAAGAATAAGGATTTAGAAAGAGCCACTTGAAAGGATATATAGCATAATTCATGGAATATTGGCCTTGAAATCAGAAATAATTTGGTTCAAATTTCACTTCTGAACATGAACAAGTTTGTGCTTTGTATAAGTCTCCAAGATTTACCTTCTAAGTTATAGGTGAGTTCTAATCTGTATTACTATAGAGAATTGTCACTTTGATCGAAATTTATTTCTATAGCATAAAATAATTGCAAAGATTTGTTATTTAGATAGCATTTTAAAGATTGTAAACACATTATCAGTCAGTCAATGACATTTACTAGGCACCTACTCTGAGTGTTAGTATCTCCATCTATAAGCCAGGAATTGAAGCTAAGAGAGATCAGTTGACTTGACCATGGAAAAGAAGCCATCTGAGACTTGCATCCTTCTCTTCTCGCTGCTAGCTTCCTGGTCATTAGTAAAACACCTTAACATGGAACACAGATCAATGTGTCATTCCCCACATTTGGAAAGGTTGAATGTGCAACTCCCCAAGAACTCTAACTCAATGACTGAAATCTCTTGGGTTAACTCCTTATAATACAATGTGACTAGTACCCTGATTGTGTCATATACTGCCCAAAATAAGGCCAATGAATCCCAGTGATTAGGCAAACCCCAGGTTAAGGGGAAGGGTGATTCTCAAAGGAGGACATAAGAGCATTATCCAATACTGGGAGGAGAGCTGCAGTAAACCAGCCACGACCCAGAATCAACACCAGAATGTCTCACTGCTAAGATGAATAGGAAGTCTGGCTGCAGACTTGGGAAGTCAGGTACCATGGGAAGAACACTGTGCAGAGCAAAGATCTGGTTCTGGGAAACCAGTATTCAATGACAACAAAAGCCACAGTGATAATAGTTAGCTATAAGTTTTGCAAAGTACTTTACATAAATGTTCACCTTGTTCATGCAGAAAACCATTCTGTGAGGTGGGTGATATTATTATCCCCACTTAGCAGATGGAAGAAGTCAAAGAGGTGAAATATCCTACCCAGGGACACACAGCTAGTAAGCTGTCTGAGGCAGGATTGGGACCCAGGTCTTACTTATACCAAGTCCAGGACTCAACCCACTAAACCACCTAGCTTTAAAATGAAGTGATTGTGACCATTTTTCTAACTCTACCCAATGTCTGAAATCTTTGATCTCTTGTTTCTTTTTAAAATGTAACTTGTGTTCTCTTTTGTTGTTTTCTCTGCTTAGCCGTTGTTCAGTCGTGTCCAGTTCTTCATGATCCCATTCAGTATTTTCTTGGCAAGGATACTAGAGTGAGTGGTTTGCCATTCCCTTCTTCAGTTCATTTTATGGATGAGGAAACTGAGGCAAAAAGAGTTAAGGGTCACACAGCCAGTAAGTGTCTGAGGCCAGATATGGACTCAGGAAGTTGAGTCTTCCTGACTCAAAACCTTGCCCTATCTACTGTACCACCCAGCTATCCCTTGTATTCCCTACTCTCTCCCCATTTGAAGATACCAGCATGGTTATGGGAACAACAATCCACCAAACTTCAGACTGTCATCTGGATGGATTCATTGGTAAGTAGTTTTAAAGACCTACAGTAACTGTTGAGGGTTTTGAAGAAATTAGGATCAGAGTATAGGAGTGTTATTAATACAAAGACCCAATTGATGCACTTAAATTTCCATTACCTGTAACTGTTCCTAAAATGGACGCCTTTTCCTTTATTTTTACGATCCCAATTAAAAAGTAAATAAACTCCCACCAAGGTAGAATATCTGAATGATTGCTAAGTTTTCATTTGAAAAACCCACCGAACAAATACCAGCATCAAAAACCATGGCAGCATCCAAACTGCCAATGTCTGTCTGATGGTCAGTTTGAAAAATTAGAGAAGACATTGTTCTTGGAACAGGGATTTCTCTGCTCCAAGATATTTCCCACCCACTTAGAAGTTGGGGATAAGGAGTGGAAGAATGGAAAAGAAATGATGTTTTTCCTTTCTTTGCTATAAGGGCCAGGGATGTGATGATACTCGTTAATAAGACCCCTGTCCCTAGGCAGATTTGGAGCTAAATTAGAGCTATAACTTGGGATTCTGGCATCAGCAATGTACTCCCTGGGATAAATGGCAGAAAACAGTTCAGTCTGGGTTAAAGTACAGTGGAGAAACTGGCCCATGTCTCCAATCTAATGACCAAGCAGGAAGCAGGGGTGTTCCATGGGGAGATGGTAACTGGGATAGGGGCACAGCCTGGAGAGGACACCTTGGGAAGGGCGTCCTGCAGTTAGCTACATTACACTAGATAAAGAAACAAGAGGCAATCAGACAGTGGCATAGATGTAGGAGAACACTGGATCATAAAGTGTGGGGAGGAAAAAGGGAGGAGCCATGATCCCTCAAATGCCAGCACCTTGAGATAGGGCTCTAGTCTTCTGCCTTAGTTACAGCTCTGGGCTAAATAGAGACAGCCTGTGTGGAAAGTGACCCAGGGCCAGTATATGATGTGCAGTTTTATTAAGCAAAGAACTGTTCTTCAAGAATTGTTCTTCAAGAACTCTCAGATGGTCAGGCAACTGATGCCAGCAGATGGTTAGAAAATTATCAGCTTGGAGAAGGAGAAGCCAGAGTATTTGGGTAACTTGAATCAGAGGCCTGAGTCCATATTGAGTTTCATGATATAAAATACATTATCTTGGTAGCCAAATGCTTTAATTTGACCTATTTCTATCTCTAAAGAGAAACCGAAAGACAGAGAGAGAAAAAGACAGAGCTTCATATTGTCCTGAAAATATAGTGCAAATTAACTGAGCCCTCTCTTAGAATTTTTTTTCCTAATGACAAGCAAATTGACTGAATTGAAATCCAGTCACTGCCATTAAATATACACTGCCAAAGTATACCAAGTAGGTCATATATCTCCCAAATATCTGTTTAAAGATTAATTGGGAAAAGTTCCAGTTCTATCTGAAATATCCTTTGTATTTCTTATTTTAGATAAATATGTTTTTCATATTCATTTGGTATTTATTAAACACACAATGGCTTCCATATTAAACCAAAATGGAAAGCACATTTATTTTGCAAGTGAATATTAACCCAACTCAAAGCTGAAGAGTCCCAGTTTTTAAAAATCAGAAAGGAATGCTTATTAAATAAATCATATGTATTTTTTAAGCAATAAACTGCCTTGTCACTCTTCATTTATCAGAAGTGAGTGTTCCCTTTCTCCTCCATGGTCAGAGAAGATTATCTTAAATTAATGGACACTTGGGTTTTTCTCACTGATCCACTTCCAAGTCTCCAAGGCCAAAACTCTTGGTTTCTCATCAGCTTCACATGGGAACCTGGATCCAACTTTACTCCTATAACAAGACAGCAACCACACTTGGCAGGGCTCCCCAGAGAAGGCAGAAAGCCTCTGGGAACATGGAGATCCATTACCAGTCAGCTCTCTTCACCCTCTCCAGCAGAAGCTGTCCCTTTCACTGGAGGCCAAAGTCATGTTTCTTTCAAGGGGAATGGAGCCTTGGAGCTGCTCCATCTTTGGAAATGTCTTTGAGTGTTATCTGGAACCAGATCTGACCACAATGTTGTATCTGCTCACCACAGAGTACTTCTGATCTCCATACATGTGCCTGTTGTAAGTAATGGCCCTGATTTGGGGATCAAATTTTCCCTCTGACCACAGAATAGGGGACTGGAACATTTCAGAGGTTCAAACTGTAATCTCCTCCAAGGCTATGTCGTTTATCTTTTCTCTTCTTTTTTAAGAGAAAGAAATAAAAAAAATTTAAATGCAACTTTATTTTTAAACAATTTTTAGACATTCATTGGAAAACAAAGATTAGCCAAAGGAACTTTTACTGGAATGGCTCTAAGGGAATAGTTTGATAAATATTACATTAAAATGAAATAAGTAAATACATCTCGGGCTTTGTTGTCATTTTGGTTCCTTCAGCCATGTCCAATTATTTCTAACCCCATTTGGGGTTTTCTTGGCAGAGATACTGGAGTGGTTTGCCATTTCCTTCTCCAGCTCATTTTACAGATGAAGAAACTGAGGCAAGTAGGGTTAAGTGACTTGACCAGGGTCACAGAAGTACATATCTGAGGCCAGATTTGAACTCAGTAATAGTTGACCCAGAGCTCTGTACCTTATGGTGCCACCTAGCTGCTCCCTTAGCTTAGGTGAAGTACAATAGGTCATTGAAAATTCATTGATTGGTCTTTCCTCACTTAAAACTTCTAAAATGAATTCTAAAGACAGAATCGTCATCAAAGGTTCCTGGTTTTGGTTATGTCATTTCCTTTCTCAAGACCTTGGTTTCCCTGTTTATAAAAAGAAGGTATTGGATTAGATCATCTCTAAAATTCCTTCTAGTTCTAAGTGTTATGACATGATAAAATGCAGAAATTTATTTCAGAAGGTGGAGTTTTACAGGAGTCAACAAGTAATCTATAATTTGATACTCTGTGTCAGCACTGGCTCGGGTATGATGAAAGATATGGGAAGAAGAAGAAGAAGAAGAAGAAGAAGAAGAAGAAGAAGAAGAAGAAGAAGAAGAAGAAGAAGAAGAAGAAGAAGAAGAAGAAGAAGAAGAAGAAGGAAGAGGAGGAAGAGGAGGAAGAGGAGGAGGAGGAGGGACTTCATACGAAATAAGTGAAGGATTAATTGACAAGCTTAGTATAATTGCATTTTTGTCAAGCCATATCTGAAAACCATGTTTAGTTCAATACCCTATTTAGGAAGAACATTAAAAAAATCTGGAATGTATTCAAAGATGAGTGATCGGAACAGAGAGGTGAGTGGAATCCATGCCATCAAAGCATTCATGGAAAGCCCTGGGCATATTTAGTCTGGGAAGAGAAGATTTTTGATGAATTAGACTTTTTCTACTTGGTCCCAAATGGCAAAATGAGGACAAAGAGTAGAATTTTCAGAAAGAAAGAATGAAGATTGGCATAGGGAAAACTTGCTAACAATTAGAACTATGCAAATGGCTCTCTCTGGCAGTAGTCTTTATTCTGAGTAAGCCTAGGGACACTCAGAGAAACCTCCATGGAGAAGATAAAACTTCTTCTAAGCTTTAGTGGCAGAATAGGATTTGGATTGACGTAATGGAGGAATCATACTAGGTAGGGGAAATTGGGGTGAGCTAAATCACAAAAAAAAGGATACTCAAGTAAGGAAACATAACATAGGGAAAAGATCATTAGATTTTGCCTCAGAAGTCACAGGTTCAAGTATGAGAAATTCCATATGTAGAAACTCTATCTAGGAGGAGATCAGTAAAGGCATCTTTAATCCCTTTCATTTCTCTCATGAGATTCTCTCAAATTCTTTAATTCCAAGATAAAAATATGAACACAGATGAAGTTTTTGCTTCAGCACTTTGTCATCTTAGTCACTGATGGATAGATAGTGAGAGAAATACAACAGGTGGGACTTGTAAGCTAAAATATTCTTCAAAAATCCCAAAATCCCTCAGAGCTACTCTTAGATCCTTGAGTGGGAGCATTTGCCATGATCTGGGAACCTAATCTGCTAAAACTAGGGTGGATTGGGACGGTAAATTCAAAGTCTATATCAGCGGTTTTCAACCTGTGGGTGGCAACCCATTTGGGGGTTGAATGACCCTTCCACAGGGGTCACAGGGGATGCCTAAGACCATCAGAAAACACTTATTTCCCATGGTCTTATGGTCTTCCCACAGGCAGATATGCCCACATACCAGTATTAAAGGGTCAGGGCATTAGAAAAGTTGAGAACCATTGGTCTATATGAATTATACCTACCTACCTACATGTACACATATAAATAGATACAAATAGATCTGTATCTTGATGTGTATGCGTATGTGTGTATATGTGTGTGTGTGTGCGTGTGAGTGTGTGTGTGTTACGTCTCCTAACAGAATGTTAACTCTCACTTTGTTTTGGTCTTTTTATCTCCAGTGTTTAGAGTAGTGCCTAGGGCATTGTAGGGCAAATTAAGCCAAATCGACAAATTGACAAGAATATATTTATTGCAAACACTGTGAGAAAGCACTAGGTGCTTAATAAATGCCAGATGGTTCATTAAATAGGTTTTGTCTTATAGTCAGTGTTTATTAGCCCAAGTACTTTCACTGGAGTTGAGGGCTCTTTACCTTTTCACTTTTGTTATGGAAATATAGACATGGAAAGTCTTTTAATCTGCTTCTAAGCAGGGAGGAAGTTATATAAAAAGGTACCAATAGGTATAAATTAAGGAAAGCTGAACTTGGACCCGAGCTGGAATCTTGGATCTGCTATTTACTCCCTTTGTGAATTCTGGCAGTTCCTCCATCTGTCACATGGGGGGGGGGGGGCTGGACCAAAATGACCTCCAAGGCCCCTTTCAGATCTGTATCCTATGAAATTGATGCTTCCAGGGAAACCCAATGTGACCCAAAAAGAGTGTGCCGTTCCCCAAACCTAGCCTGGTTGTCATAAACCCAGAGCTTTGCTCCTAGACCATGGATTACATATGTATTTGTTGTGTGACAGGCAGAAATCAATGCAAAAGTCAATTACTTTTTTTGGGACTCAGTTTTCTATTCTGCAAAATGGACGTTGAATAAAGGAGTTCTTTCAGTTCAAACTTCCAACCAGTGTTTCTATCATTTTGACTTTTCTAAACAATGATTAGGTTATGGAATTATAGAAAATGGTTCATGTTGGTGTCAATTCATAGAAGACAGGAATCCACTGTGGGTGGGAAATATGATAAAAGCACTATTTAAGTAAAAATAATCCATGAAAGAGAAGCTAAAAGTGACAAGACCAGTTAGAAAAACAATGTGATGAGTCAGGTGGGACATGATATAGGTATCAATTGTCAGAGGTGGAAATAATGATAAGATAATATTAATGATTGTTATTAGCATTTATTAATAATTATTGTCATAAAAATAATTATAGTAATAATATTTATTTATATAGGACTTACTAGGTGCGTTAAGTGCATTACAATTATCTCTCACAGCATCCCTGAGAAGTAGATGCCATTATAATCCCCATTTTAAAGAAGAGGAATCTGAGGCAAATAGAAGTTATGTGACTTATCCAGGGTCACTCAGTCAATGATTGTCTAAGGCTAAATTTGAAATCAAATCTTCCTCGCTCGAAGCCTAGCACACTACCCACTGCACCAGATAGGTGCTGTACAATAAGAAGGAATGAGAAGACATAAATTATCGCTTTCTTAGAACTAAATCTCTTCTCCCTTTAAAAATTAAACTCCACAAAGGATTGAACAAGCTGCCCACCAGCTCGAGTGTTGAGAAAACAAGCAGTAAATTTGGTTCATTCTTTCAAGGAGTTTGATTTTAAAACACTGAAAAGGCAAAGCACCAAAGGATAAAGAGAGTCAGGTGAAGGACTGGTCTTCCGTTGGTTTGGTTTTGGTTGCTGAGTGAGTACTAGAGGTAGGGACTGGAAGTACAATTTCCTTTATTTAGGGAACTCCTGGAGGAAGAAGCTCCTTCTGCCACATGGGCACCTTATCTGAAATTTAGTTACCTTGAACACTGATAAATTAAGAAGTCAGCCCAGAGTCACATGGCCAGTTTGTGTCAAGGGCAAGACTTGAACCCAGGTTTTCCTGACCCCAAGACAAGTTCTTTATCCACTATGGCAGACTGTCTCTCTTCTTCATAATATCAGAGCCTTTTCATGTTTGAAAGCAAAGGGGTACGATAGGATAAATCTACTGAATAGTGCCAAAAACAAGACAACAGAATCCAGCTCTCCTTTGTTTCTCTGACCACTCTTGATGCAAATCCACAAGTTTCCAGTTATACAATATCAGGCTAGAAATGAAAAATAAAACAGAATTAATGAGAAAACCTAGGATATATGATACTTCATTCCAAAGTTGGCAGATCAATCAATCAATCAGGTTACGAGTCTGTGACTAAGCTTTGGTTTTAGAACTCTATCCATATTTTGTTGTATTTGGTCATTCAATATCGGACTCTTCATGACCCTATACAATGATTTCTTGGCAAAAAAAAAAATGCAGGGCTGGTTTGTCCTTTCCTTCTATAGCTGATTAAGGCAAACAGAGGTTAAATGACTCACACAGCTCGTGGATGTCTGAGGCCATATTTGAACTTAGGTCTTCCTGACTCTATGCCTAGCACTTCAGCTACTGAGCCGTCTAGCTGCTTCCATCAATATTTTTTTAAAAATAATTACACTTATCAGAAATAAAGAACTTATTTCTTGAGTTTAACATATCATCCCTTCCCAGGCCCCACAGGGAGTGTACTTTCATAAGCTCAGCCCTTCCACTCCCTTGAAAAGTTCATCCCTTCTCCCAGCAGATGACTTCTCAACATCTGTCTCCATCTCCCACCTCTCACCCACCTCCAGGGCCACATTTCCAGCTGGGGATATAGAGGAAACAAATGGAAAGTTTCATTCACTCCTTCAGTGAGTTTAATTTTGAGAGGGAGGAGAGATCCAAAGGATTAGGTGGGGTAAAGTGAAGGATTAGTGTTGTTTTAAAACTATTGGAGTTCTTTGTATTTAATGGCAAAAAAAAAAAAGAAGCATTTAAGATCTTGGACTGAGAGGAGATGAGTGGGAGCAAAGTGATAAAAAAGAAAACATCAGATTTAGAACTGAGATAAAGGTTTTAAACATAGAGGAGAGGAAAGACACCTTTTCCTCTGCTCCTGTAAGAGTGAGAGGCTGGATTTTGGAGATGGGAGGAGGTGTGTTATGATGAAGAGGAGAGGAGATAGAGAGGCTGCAGACTGTAGTCATAGAATCTGGATTTAGAATCAAGAAGGTGGGTTTGAATCCAGTTTCAGATACTTACTTGAAGACCCCATTAACTTCTCTGGGTCTGTTTCCTCATCTGTAAAATGGGTGGGGGACAGACTCATTGAACTCCAAATTTGTTAAGCCCATGAACTGAGTGGTCTTAATTTCAGTGAAGGAAGGTGAATAATCATTGGTTGTTAAATGAGAATGGGGGAAAAGGGATTTGAAGTGGAAAGAGAAGACCCTGAATAGCCATGGTGGGTAGTGTCAGAACCACACAATCTTAGAACTAGATGGGAAATCAGAAGGCCACCTAGTCCAACTCTTACCTGAAAAAGTGTCCTATACAAAAAGTGATCATCTGCCTTTGAGATAAAAAGGAGTGACTTCTACCTTAATTAAAATTTCCCTGCTCACAAATAAAGTGTGATTTTTGATGATACCATATTTTGCTCAGTCATCACATGGAATCACATCTGGAGATTTATCTTTCTTTGTATGAGAACAGAGTGACCCTGTCTTGACTGTTCTTTTCCCAGAGTGGAGAACATATGAAGGCCTTTGGCCTTCTACCCAGGAAACAGGGATGGGATGTCATGGGATCAGTCAATTTGAAAGATACATAGAGCACTTTGGGTTGGCAGGACAGTGGGCTGGCAACATAAGGGACCTACTTCTGTTCCAGGGTCACACATAGGCTTGGCCTTGGGGAAAAAAATATGAGATTATGCTCAAGGGTGTCTCCTTTATTACCCTCATGCTTTATGAAGGAAATTTAAAGAATCAGGCTTGGTATTTCCTTGGAGTAAGATTGTGTCTCTTCTATATTGCTGTTCCCCAAGATTGTTGTCAAGTCTTTTATATGAAAGCAACTGGTTCGCATTATAACAATGCTTTATTGCTGGAATTTCCTACAGCTTGGCTCATTCCTCCTCATATATTAGGAGAGTTTTCCTCCCCAGCATTGTTGTTGAGAAAGATCTGCAAACCTTCCCACTGAGACAAATTATTTTGTTTTCAAAGTAAGTTGCATGACACTCTCAAAGTTACCAGGAACACACACACACACACACACACACACACACACACACACAAAATCACTTATTTTCAATAAATATTTCACCATTCCCTTTGAAGATGTTAACAGTAGTCCCCAATCTAGTTCAGCTTTGTTACTGGCAGTAGAGATGACTCACAAAAAAGGCCAACTCTCTCTCTCTCTCTCCCCTTCCCCAAAAACTTACATCTCAGTTCTTCCAATATTTTTAACCCCACACAAGGCTTTCTGAAAGGAGGACCAGGATCAAACTAGCTTCAGTTTCTGGAAAATGGAAAAGCTTCAATTTTGAAAAGAAGCAAATTACTAAGATATTTTCTACTCTCTGTTTCTCTCTATCTTTCTCTGTGTGTCTGCCTGCCTATTTTTCTGTCTCTTTGCCTTTGTCTCTCTGTTTCTCTCTTTCTCTTTCTCCCTATCCCTCTTTTCTCCCTGACTCTGTGTATCTGTTTCTATCTCTCCATACATCTATCCTTCTCCCTCATCCTCTCCTTCTTTCCTCCTTCCTATCCTTCCTTTCTTCCCTTTCTCCTCCCTCCCTTCCTCCCTCCTCCTCTCTCTCTTCCTTCCTTTCTTCCTCCCTCCCTCCCTTCTTTCATTCCTTTCTTCCTCCCTCCCTCCCTTCTTTCCTTCCTTTCTTCCTCCCTCCCTCCCTTCTTTCCTTCCTTCCTTCTCCC
>CM053597.1:178209838-178229573 GCA_028646575.1 Pseudocheirus occidentalis | reverse complement strand
CTCTCTTCCTCTCTCTCTCTCTCTCTCTTCCTCCCTCTCTCTCTCTTCCTCTCTCTCTCTCTCTCTCTCTCTCTCTCTCTCTCTGCCTTTCTCTCCCTCTCTCTCCCCCCACTCCCTCCTCCTCTCTCTCTCTCTCTCAAGAAAGCTCCAACTCAGTTCTTCAGTCCAGCAGCCCAACTACCAGATGCTGGGACAATCCTGCTTTCTCCAACAGAAGCCACCAGGAGAAACATTCCAATTCTGTCTCTCTGTCTCTAGAACTATTCTTATATACACATTGGGCTCCTGTCTCAGCCCCCTCCTGCCATGTCAGCAACAGGGGAGTTTACAGCCTCTCAATAGGGGACAGAGGTCACACCTTCCATACTTAGCCCTAAGTTACTAAGTGCTAAGTATCTGCTAAATTGATTACTGTTACACTCTGTCTCTGTCTCTGTCTTTCCTTGTCTGTCTGTCTGTCCATCTGTCTCTATCTCCCATTTTCCTACAAGGTAAAACCTGCTATTTCTCTTTATAGTCTCCTGGCCTTCAGAAAAATACCTTCCAGATGGTATGGAGGTTTAATGAGAGAGCTATATCAGACAACCTATTGAAGCTCCTCCCACTCTAAATTTATGATCCTAAGAGTTGACAACTAATAAAATATAAGGGATGCATGAGGGAGAAGGAATAGTCAAGGATTACTGTCTTTTCTAACCTCAGTTTCAACAATGGAAATAGAGAAGTGTGGACTACCATCTTCTCTATGAGACCTTTCCTCATTCAAACCCACCTCCCAGCTGTTAGTGTCTTTGTCCACATTATCTTGTATTCATTTATTTTCTATTTTCCATGTTCATAAAAATATACACATTATCTCTACTGATCAAAGTGTGAACTCCTTGAGGGCAAGAATGGGTTCTTTTAGTCTCTGTTTCTCCTAGGGGCTGTTTCCCTAGCCCCTCTCTTAGTACCTGGCACATAAGAGAAAACTAAGAAATACTCATTGATTGAACTACTTGAGGAGGGGAGGGCTTAGAGGAAAAATTTGAGTTCTATTTTGCACATATTGAATTTGCAATGTTCATGAGACCCCCAGGAAGACCTGTCCAGCAGCCTGGGCACACATAGGACAAGCATTGTGCTAACTCTCCCAGAACTCTCTAATTTTCTACTCTTAAATCAATAGTCCCTTTTTAATCATCCCTCAGTCTCCAAATGTTTATGTGATCTCTCATTTTCTTAGTTTTACACACATATGCAAATTAGCTGAAGTAGTCATCATGCCTCTAACTCTAGATTTCATAACAAGATCCTCTATCTCTTTGGCTGCCTTGAAGTTACTTTTTAATGCTCACATTTCTGTAGTAATCAAATAAATCATTTTTCTTTGCCCCCCCCTTGTAAAATTAAACTGTGCCTACACAAGTAAGGCATCACTCTACCCAGGTGGTAAAGAGGATTATATCCTCAAATCTGCATCACAGATCATTACCTCTCTCAAAATGTCTAAATCTCATCTGAAAACCACTCTTCTTCATCCTTATATATTAGTAATTTATATTAAAATAAAGTTCTGTTTCTACTCATATTATGCATCACAATGTTCCTATATATACCCATTATTATAAATCCCTTTACACAAAACACCTTTGCTGCCATTTTCATCATTCACTGTTTCTTATGGAAAATCTTTAAAAGATGGTGCCTATGACATAGTAGCTGCTCTTTGTTGATTGATAAATTGAATGGAATTAGAGACTAAAGTGGAGGGAGTGCTGGTACATGATTTTCTGTTTGCAGATGACTGTGCACTCAATGGGGCCTCTAAACCTGAGATGCAACAAAGTATGGATCAATTCTCTGTTGCTTGTGCTAATTTTAACCTAAAATCAACACCAAGGAAATATCAGCCACCACCCCACCCATACATGGAACAATTAGTTACAGCAAATGGGGAAGTTTTGAATGCTGTGAATAAGTTCATTTACCTTGGTAGTGTACTTTCTAGGGATGTACACATTGATAATGAGGCTGATGCGTGCATTATCAGACCTAGCTCAGTGTCTGAGAGGCTCCAAAGGAAAGAATGAGAGAGAAGAGGTATTAGACTGACAACCAAACTGAAGGTCTGCTGATTCTTGGTGCTGACCTCATTGTTGTATGCGCATGAATTCTCAACAGTCTATCAGGACCATGCCAGGAAACTGAATCACTTACATTTGAATTATCTCAGGAAAATTCTGAAGATCTCCTAGCAGAATAAGGTACCAGACACTGAGGTCCTTTCTGGAACTAAACTGCCAAGTGTTCAAACTCTGCTTCAGGGAGTGCAACTCCAGTGGGTTGACCATGTTGTATGAATGCCAAACATATGCTTTCTCAAACGACTGTTTTATTGAGAACTCACATAGGACAAGCATTCACATAGTGGTAGAAAAAAGTAATACAAGGATAGTTTCAAGGTCTCCCTTAGAAACTTTGGAATTGATTGTGTGACATGGAAGACACTGACATAGGACTGCTCAGCATTGCATGCCCACATCAGAGAAGGTGCTGTGCTCTATGAGGAAAGTAGAATTGAAGTAGCTCGAAAGAAACATGAGATACACAAATTTAGAGAATCCATCCCAAATGTTCACACAGACTATTTGTGCCCAACCTGTGGTAGAGAATTCCAAGCTCATATTGATCTAATCAGCCATGGTCAAACACATTGTAACTTGACTCTTACATAGTGAAGCAATTTTGGTCTTCTTTGTGAATGAAGGACAACAATCAATTTAATGGATGCAGAAATTGAGGTTTAGAGAAGTTAAATATTAACTTTATACATATGTGCATACTTATGTATATATATACTTATGTATATGCCTACACACACATATATGTAAATGTCTTACTCTCTCCATCCCCGAGGGAAAAAAAAATTAACTTACCTTTTAAGAACACTTTTCCCTCAATTCTGAAGGAGGTATGATGAAAGGTGTTGTTTGGCAAAGCCAAGATGGTGGAGTAGAAACAGGACTTCTTGTTACATGTTTGTTTGCACAAACATGTTGCAAGTTTGTTGCACAAACTTTAGTGCTACAGAACCCACAAGAGAAAAACAAATTTCCTACTGAAGGCAGCCCAGCAGGCCAGCAGGAAGGGTCTATTTCACCTAGCTGGGAGCCTAGCCCAACCATACATGTGTGGTTTTGGCCCCAGGGCAACCCCAACAAGCAACGGCCAGAGCAAACTTGAGGAAAGTGGATCACAAGCAGCTGTGGCAGTTTCCAGGCTTCTCAACCCATAAATGCCAAAGACAAAGTAAAAGGTCAGTGTATATTTTGGAACAAAGGGTGGACTGAGGAGCACAGTGGGGCAAGAAGCAGTGGAGGTGCAGTGGCTGTGCTGCATGACTGCCTCCTGAGCTCCTGACCTACAGATTGTAGGGGGACCAAGAGACTATTCAGAAGGTAATCTCTTTTGCTTTGACATGCCTGGATCTGAATCAGTGTCTTGGGTGAAGGTCCTGGGGTGTTTGGCCAGGTGCCAGAGCCTATGAGGGGTGCAGAGAAGGTACCCTCCTAATAGCTCCAGCAGCTGCAAAACCCACAGTGATTTGGGACAAAGCTCTCCCCTCTGGATGCAGAGTTCTACTGTGGCAAAGAGTCAAAAGGCAAGTAATTGAGTGGTAACATGAGTAAGCAGAGGAAATACAATCCTAACATAGATTCCTTTTTGGGGGGCAAAGAGGATCAAAGCGTGGAACAGGAGGAAGACAACGAAGCCAGAACTCCTGCATCAAAAGCTTCCAAGAAAAACATGAACTGGTCACATGCCATGAGCTCAAGAGGGATTTTGAAAACCAAGTAATAGAAGTAGAGGAATAATTGGGAAGACAAATAAGAATGATGCAAGAAAATAGAGTCAACAACCTGACTGAAGAAAATAACACCTTAAAAAATAGATTAACTCAAATGTCAAAAGAGGCCCAAAGAGCCAATGAGGAAAAGAATGCCTTAAAAAGCTGAATTTGCCAGATGGAAAAAGAATCTCAAAAGCTCACTGAAGAGAATAATTCCTTCAAAATTAGAGTGGAGCAAATGGAAGCTAATGATGTGGTGAGAAATCAAGATACTATAAAATAGATCCAAACAAATGAAAAAATAGAAGGCAATGTAAAATATCTCCTTGGAAAAACCACTGACCTGGTAAATAGATCCAGGAGAGATAATTAAAAAATTTTTAGACTACCTGAAAGCCAGGATCAAAAGAACAGCCTAGACATCATCCTTCAAGAAATTCTCAAGGAAAATTGCCCTGATATTTTAGAACCCGAGGGTAAAATAGAAATTGAAAGAATTCATCTATCTCCTCCTAAAACAGAACCCAAAAGAAAACTCGTAGGAATGTTATAGCCAAATTCCAGAGTTCCCAAGTCAAAGAGAAAATACTGTAAGCAGTCAGGAAGCAACAATTTGAGTATTGTGGAAACACAATAGGGATAACACAAGACCTAGCAGCTTCTACATTAAAGGATCGAAGGACTCAGAATATGATATTACAAAAATCAAGGGAGCTACGATTAAAACCAAGAATCACCTACCCATCAAAACTGAATATAATGTTCCTGGGGAATATATGGTCATTCAAGGAAATAAAGGATTTTCAAGCACTATGTATGTATAAGAGGGTGTAGATGTGTAAATAAATTATGTATATATAGATAATTTATTTATTTATTTATAAATATATATGTATGTGTGTGTGTATGTGGGGGCATATGTATGTACACGTATACATAGACAGATGATACAGGATGAGTTGAATATGAAGAGTGATATTTTAAAAATAAAATTAAGAGGTGAGAGAGGAATAGAATGAGTGGAAATAGGGAGAAATAAATTAGGGTAAATTATCTCATATAAAAGAGGCAAGAGAAGACTTTTACAATGGAGGAGAAGAGGAGGAAGGTAAAAAGAAATGGCACAACCTTACTCTCATTGAATTTGGCTTAAGGAGAGAATAACATACACACTCAGTTGGGTGTCTTGCCCTACAGGAAAATAGGGGCAAAGGGGATAAGAGGGGGAATGATAGAAGGGAGGGCAGATTGAGGGAGAGGGTAGTTAGAAGCAAACACTTTTGAAAAGGGACAGGGTCAAAGGAGAAAACAGAATAATTGTAGGGCAGGATAGGATGGATGGAAATATAGTTAGTCTTTCACTATATACCTACTATGGAAATGTTTTGTGTAACTACACATGTATAACCCATATTGAATTGCTTATCTTCCCTGTGGGGGTGGGTGAGGAGGGAAGAAGGGAACTCAAAGTTTTAAAAACAAATGTGTATAAAAAATAGTTTGTTTTTGTTTTTTATATACAATTGGGAAATAAGATATACAGGCACCAGGATATAGAAATCCTTCTTGCCTTACTAGAAATTTGGGGTGTGTGGGTATGATGGGGGAGGATATAAGAGAGAGCATATTGGGGAAAGGGGTATTCAGTAGGCTAACTATTTGGAGCTATAGGGGAAAGACGGAAAAAAATCAGTCACTCAAAATCACATTGTGGAAATTAATGTTGAAAACTATAAATAAATAAATAAATTGGGGGAAAAAGGTGCTATTCATCTCCAGGGAAAGAACTGGTAGAACCTGAATACAGATCAAAGATATTTTTTCTTTACTTTCTTCATTTTTCTTGGATTTTTTTGTCCATGTTTTCTTTTCCAGAATGTTTTATATGGAAATATTTTTTGGATGACTGCACATATATAACCTATGTCAAGTTACTTGCCGTCTCAATAAGGAGGGAAGGGGAAGGAGGGAGAGAATTTGGAACTCTAAATCTGAAATGCTCAAATTGTTCTTACATGTTTTGGGGAAAAATAAATATTAAATTGAAAAAATACTTGTCCTTGTGTTTTTCAATAATAAGACTGGTTTAAAAAAATATATTTTTATAAGGAGAGTTATAGAAAGTTATGTTTCTCTGAATTTAGGTTTTAACCTGAACATGAGGTCTCTTGGCCAATGCATTTAGTTTGGGCAAAATAACTTGCCCAGAGGAGCAAACATGTATGGGGAAACAGGAGTTCAAATTTTAAATCCCCATTTTTCCATTGGCTCCTTTCTCATTCTCTCTCATTACACAACACAATCCTCTTCTCTGCCCATGCTGTGAGCCAGCCAAAAGGGTCTTCTTTCTGTTCCTTCCACACAAGATTCCATTGTCCATCTCCGTGCTTTTACACTGAGATGCTCTTCCTCCTCTCCTGTACCTCTCAGAATCCTTGGTTTTCTTAAGACTCTAGTGCTACCTTTTGCATGAGTCTTTCTTGCTACCCCCAGATGCTCATGACTTGTTCCTACCACTCAAGTCTACCTTGCATTTGTTTTGTGTGGTTTTCTATTTACATAAAAGTATATAACCACATACACGTGTGTATGTATATTATGTTCTTATGCATATGTATGAATTTATATATGTGTATATATTCCTCTTCCCCAGACTTCAAGCAGAGCTCAGTAACTACTTGGAGACATTAGGATATAAGTATCTTGGGGGGCAGGGATTGTTTCACTAGTTCTCTTTGTACCCTTATCGCCCATCTCTGTACCTGGCACATAATAGATGCTTAATAAATTTTGGTTCATTAATGTGATCTTGGGCTAGTCAATTCACTTTTCTGCGACTCAGTTTCCTCATCTGTAAAATGAGAAGATTGGGTTAAATGATTTTTAAGACCCTTTCCAATTCTAACACTATATCTCTTCCTCCTGGGGCACGCACACACACACACACACACACATACACACACACACACACAAACACAGTATTATTTCTTTCAACAAAATAAAATACTATAGTAAAACAAACGTGCTGTCTTTTTATTTCCTCCCATTTGAATGAAGATGTTTTATTCACTTTTTATCAATATTGCATTCTTCATCTTTGTCACCTTCACTGTTCTCTTCCTCCTAATCATCCTATAACATGTCATTTTCACTACCATAATAGCACAATTATGTCCTACTCTCGGCTTCTTGAAAAAAAAATTTGAAAGAGAAAAAAAAAATGTAGCCCATGTCCAGGCCAACAGGCTAAATGCTCTTCAGCCATTAAAATATGCATTAGAAATATATGGGATTCCTTGCACATTAAGTATTCTGGGAATGATCACAACACAAAATTATAACATTTACAGATTCATAGCCGAGGCAGAATTTGAATAAAGAAACAAAAGCTTGACATTTGGAGAAAATGTGGGGGGGAGGAATTTGCCACATTAGTTATCTGATCTGGAAGCATGGTGGCAATCATTTCACTCCCTTGTTCAGAAATCTCTAATGACTCCTCACTGTCTAAAAAACACATCGCCCAAGGAACATACCATATACAAGTAATGATAGGTAGATGAAACAGATCCACCTTGGGCCTTAGCTTTCCCATTGACTTTCTATTGGACCATTATTAAGATGCACGATTAATCTCCCAGAAAATATTTTTTTTCTAATAATGACATTTTCACTACTTGAGAGATTTCAGCCTTGTCAGGATGATATTTTGCACTTTGATAAGAAATTGAATGGATTTTCCAATATCTGTTGGCTTTTGCTCATTGGTGCTCATTACTTTTAAAACTCAAGTAGCTAATTATCTTTTCTTGCCAAGAAAGTGAACTAAAAATCTGCAAAATCCTAAAGAGATAAAGGGATGGCAGAAAGCAAAAATTACTCTAGAAAGTGATTGACTCTTGTTTGCCTGGGTTGATGACAGACATGTTGTTTCTGTCACATTTTACTCTGCAAACTGGAGGCTGTAACCTGAAAATAGAAGGAAGAGGGATTGTGATCATGCAGAAGAAAAGCCCTAGCCTTCATCTGGTGACACACAGTTCAGGCGCTCTGTCAAAACAAGATGGTGAAGCTCTACCCCTCACACACTACAGAGACATTGTCAAGTCATTGAACTGGAAGGAGCACAAATGAATGGGTGATGATGGCATTAGGGGAAACATTTGTTGTTGTGGAGGTTGCTCAGTGCTTTCCTTACTTGTTAAGCTAAGGAGAAAATAAGGTTAAACACCAGCAGTCCTGCCCCACCCCCCATGTCATTCCCAACCTGGGGGCTTGTAGCTACTTGCTTGACAAATTTGCATTGAGAGCAATTAAGAACAACATTTGCCATATGGTGTTAATCAAAGATGTGCATAGTCATAGAATTGGAAGTCTACTTTCTTCTACCTTGTGTGGTTGATTTGGAACCAACCTACTTAGGCATGACTTCTAAGAGTAGTATTTTATTTTTATTATTCCTGAGGGATCCTATTTCAGGATTCTTCTTGTTTATGTGTCTCTATAGATAACTGCAAAGGACTGGAAAGCTGGCCTAAAATGGTAGGACAAGGAAAGAGAAAGCAGAAAGAAATTTAATAAAAATTGTCCCCAGAATGGAGAGGAGAATATCTCTAGTTTTGTCTGAGAGCAATTCTGGAGTGTTCTTTATCTCTTTATCGTGCCTTGTCTTTTGTTCCCTAAGAGAACCATGGCATCAGGAAGATGATGTCATGATTTGAAAGTGAATTGGATTTTCTAGTGTGCCATTAGAAGTAGCTGGAGCTGAAGTCAGGAAGACCTGATTTCAAATCTGGCCTCAAACATTAGCTGTGTGACCTTGAACAAATCACTTAATTTCTGTCTTTCTCAGTTTCATTATCTATAAAATGGGAATTATATTAACATCTTATTCCAGGGTTATTTTGAAGATCAGATGAGATCATAGTGAAGTTCTCTGAACACAGTGCCTGGGATATTGTAGGCACTAAAGAAAAGCCTGTTTCATTTGGGGGAAATGACATCACAGACCTGTGAGGCTGACTGTTATCTTCTTCATGTAAAAAGGGCAGGAGGCAGACATAGTTCTAGGATCATGGATTTAGAAGTAAAAGGTCCCATAAGAGACATCCAACTATCTCATTTTTACATATGAGGAATATGAGAGAGGCCAAGTAATGGGTCTAGGGTCACATAATTAACAGCTATCTGGGGCAGATTTGAACTCAGCTCTTCCTGAGTCAAAGACTAGCACTTCATCCTTTGGACCACCTAGCTACCAACATCTGAGTTCTAGTCCTGGCCCTGCCACTATCTTTATGATCTTGGGGAAAGTCCCAATCTCTGTGGACTTTAGTTGCCTTATCAAAAATGTAGCTCTTTGAGGTCCCTGCTACCTCTAGACTATCATGTATTTTGTGTTTTGTACTTCATTGATCTGACATATCTGTAATCTAATGTTCAGATTATAAACCCTTCATGCCTTTAATTTCCTGGAAATTTTGGTCATGTATCATCATCAGCCTTCAACTTTAAGGGGTGCCTAGGGTATAATATTCATCATAGTTAAGTCTCTCCAGTCTTCCAGTATCCATAAGGGGTAGCCATATGCATAGAAATAACACCACTGAAATGAATCTCAATAATATTCCACTTGCTGATAGATTACAGAATTTTGTGGAACGGTATTTTTTTTTTACTGTTACATGGTTCAGTTATCAAACAGGACGCCCTGACTGTGTGACCTTGGGCAAATCACTTAACTCCAAATGCCCTGCCTTCCCCCCTCCAAAAACACAAAAGAAAAGAAAGAAAAATAATTTGAAATTAAGCAATGTTGGTTAAGTTTTTAACACATTAATTCAATTTTTTTAAAAATGCTTTTCTTCTAAAAGTCACCATTAAACTTTTTCAATCTGAAAACTGTATGTATGGGGTAAAAGAACTCCAGTGACCACCTTACTACCCTAGCTCCTCATTTTTGCCAATGGAAAGGAAATTTAAAAAAAAACATCTCTTTTGAGTTTTTGACTGGGTTAATAGATTATCACCATGGCTAATGTTGAGTGATAGCTAAGTGGTGCAGTAGGTAGAGTTCTGGGCCTGGAGTCAGGAAGACTGAATTAAAATCTTGCCTCGGTCACTTGTTAGCTGTATGACCATGGACAAGTCACTTCACCCTATTTAACTTAGTTTCCTCATCTGTAAAATGAGCTGGAGAAGGACATGACAAATCACTCCAGTGTCTTTGACAAGAAAACCCCAAATGGGGTCACAAAGAGTCAGACATGACTGAAAAATGAAGGGTTGGAATTTAAGCTATTAAAAGTCATTTCCAGCTTCAAATATATGCTTCTTTTAATAGAGGAAGGGTTCAAACCTGGGTCCCCTGACTCTAGGTCCAGCACTTTTCACCATACCATGTTCCCTACTTACCAACTTTGTGGTTTTTAAAATAAGTGTATCTACAGAGAAGAGTTAATTTACTTATAAAAACATAAAATGTGCTTGTTTGTAACCTGCCTTCTACATCATATTGTAGATCACCTTGGGAGACTTCCGTGGACCACCATTGGTACAAAGACCACACTTACACATAACTCCTTTGGTTGAATTGAATCAAAAAGGGCTCCTGGTAGATAGTTTAATCTCAAAAAAGACATACTAGGCAACATTCTGCCTCTTCACTTTCCTCTGTCAATGAAGACTAAAGCCATCTTCCCCTCCCTTCCAATTTTTAAATTAGAACCAAACTAAATTAGTTCCTTGTGTTTTCAGCTTTTGTGGATCATGCTATGTAAGAATAGAAATGAATAATAAAAGCAAAATGAAGACCAACTAGAAACACACACACACACACACACACACAGGATGGAAACAAAAATAATTAAATCTCTCCATTGTCAAGAGGCCAGAACCAAAAAAAGGAAAAAATGAAGCCACCCCCCCAGCCCTGTTATATGCCATCTCTTTGAATATTTGCAGGGGTCTTATTCTTTAGCCAAATATTACTTTCTATTGTGACTAAAGCACTTGGAGGTTTTGTTCAAAGGTTTATTCCTCATTTTGACTTGAAGTCACAAAATGCCTTCAAAAGAACAAACATAATTAAGTTAGAGGAAAAGGCTGCCTGCTGCTGCCTCTCCTGGAGTTCATCATTTCCAAGAATGGCCCTCCTCAAAATAGCAGATGTTTTGCCGAATGAGAGCAGAGGTGAACTCTCTCTTCTAAGAAAATATCTTCCTGGAAAAAAAAAAAGGTGGAAGACGCCTTCCTCTAACTAAGGAGTCATTTCAGGTTGTCTCTTCTCCTCCCCCCCTCCCTGTATTTGAAGGGAATTGCATACACAACATGGGCTACAGGCCTTCAATTCCACATGATTTGTCTTTTATTTACTTGTGCCATCATCCTTATGACTCACCTTCCTATCTCCATCCTCACCCTCCTCTGATTGGGATGGTTTATTCTTTGAATGAGACAAAAGGATTTGCCCTTACATCTTTCCCTTCTCCCCACAGTCTCTCCCTGTGATGGAACTGCTTGATTGAATATGTTGATCATAGGCCATTTTGAGGGAGCCCAAGTTGTTTCTGCCACCACCCTCTTCTCCAGCCCAAATGAATGATGGGAAGGGAACTGGCAGGAATGAACTCCAAGGTGTACATGAAGTAGGCAGAATTTTTGAGTAGAAAGGAACCATTTAGATCTGGAAGGGACCTTTGAAGACATTAAGTTCAACCACTTCATTTTACATGTGATGAAAATGAGGCCCTAAAAGGGATGATTAAAACTAGAACTGGGAAGGACCTTTGAGTTGAGCAGCTTCATATTATGGATGGAAACTGAGCCCTAAAGGGATTATGACTTGTCCAAAATCATACAAGTAGGAGAGGTGACATGGGGAAAGAAAAATTTACAGATATCTATCTCTCTGTCTCTACACACACACACATACACAGAGGAGGAGAGACAGACAGAGACAGACAAACAGAGAGAGACAGACAGAGACAGACAGAGAAACAGAGACAGAGAGAGACAGAGAGAGGGAGACAGACGGAGAGGAGAGACAGAGAGACAGAGAGAGAGATGAAAGAGAGAGAGAGAGAGAGAGAGAGAGAGAGAGAGAGAGAGAGAGGAGCTAGGATCATAAAGCTAACAAGCTGCAAAAAAAAAAAAATAAGTCTCAATCCTAGTGCTTCTGACTCCCAGTCCGGCCCTCCAGCCACCCCATCTACACAATATAAGCAAGCTGCTTATAATCAGTCAGCATGTATTACTATGTATTGTGCCAGAAAGTGACTGAAGTGGGATTTCAGCCTTGGTCTGACTTAAACTCCAGCAAAATTTAGGGCTCTACGTGGCACAATACAGAGTAGCTCTAGAATCAGAGCACCTGAGTTTAAATTCTGTTTCTATGACTGACCTTGGGCAAGGTGCTCAATTTCCCTAAGCCTCCACTTCCTCATTTGTTAAAAAAAATAAGTGTCAGAACAAATGACCCCTGAGGTCCCTTCCTGCTCTAAATGCATGATCCCCTAATCCAATATGAGGCTCAAATGTACTATGTATCTATTCAGGTGTATGTATGAAGGATCTGTGATTCCATCAGTCCGTGGTAGAAATCTCATTCCCAACACCAAACAACAACCATGCGGCTAAGATAACTTGCTCATTGTCAAGTAGCTAATAAGTGTCAGAGAGAGAATTTAAATAGAAATCTTTCTAACCTGAAAATCAGCTCTCTGTTAATATGTCAGACTATATCTGTTTATGTAAATATTTATTATATCTAGGCAAACAATCTATGCCATATGTTTCTATATTTATGTAATATATAGTGAGAAGATGAACTCCACTTAGCTCCATGATACCATCATGAAAGTATGTATAACCTCCTGCTCAAGTTCCATTTCTATACAATTCTCCTCATTGGTGGAGGTTGATTGCTCAGCACTTGTCCAACTGAGTGAGGGGAGAAGTTTGTGAGAACGTGGGAAAAGAGATCCTGGCCTTTTGATTTCCAGCTTCAGAAGAGAAGTCAAGTGAATAGTCACTTAATAAAATAATAATAATAATAATAACAATAATAATAATAATAATAATAATAATATCATTACTTAGATATTTGACACAGTAGATAGAGCCCTAGGTATGGAACCATCTTCATGAGGTCAAATCTAACCTCAGACACTTATCAATTGTGTGACCCTGCATGAATGACTTAGCCCTGTTTGCATCCGTTTCGTCATCTATAAAATGAATTGGAAATAGAAATGGAACCACTCCAGGATCTTTATCAGGAAAATTCTTTATGGGGTCACAGAGAGTTGGACATGACTGAAAAATTACTTAATCACCAACAACCTTAGATATTTGCACATATTTAGAAATTTATAAGACTTGTGATTTCATTATTGTAGCAAGTTCCAAGCAAGGATTTTTTTTCCCTGCAAAACATGTAAATCTGCACCTTTTTGCAGCTTATAGAGTTAGAGACCTTAGAGAGTTGCCTAGGAAAGTTCAGGGTCTTGTTCAGGGTCACACAGCTAGCCTATCATAAAGAAAGGTCTTGAATCCATGTGTACCTGATTCTGAAGGCAAATTCCTATTGAGAGGAACCATATGTGTATATGCCTATCTATATAAATACACATACACATACACGCATATTAATATATATGCATATGTTCATATGTACACACATACATATGTACATATGTGTATATATGTACGCATGCACATGCTGATGTGGACATGCATGTGCGTGCCTAAGCTCCTCTGTGCCTTGCTATTACCTGAAATCAATTTGACTATACAGCTTTGAATATTTCTATAAATTTGACTTAGTTTAATCTCTTTCTCACTCCCAGGTTATAGGTACAAGAAGTGATAGGATCAGAAACTAAGAATCAAAGCTCTAATTAGAGAGGAAGCTAGTACAGAGTCCTCCATACATAGTAAATACTTAATGAATACTTGTTGGCTTGACTTGATTTGACTTGTCTTGAAAGAATATTGAATTTGGAGTTAGGAAGACCTAGGCTAGAATTCTGCAATCATATATGTGAAGCTGTGTGATACTGGGCAAATCATTGAAATTTTAAGGACCTTGGGTTCTTCATGTTTAAGGTGAGAGAATTGGAACCAGTGACCTTTAATATTTCTTCCAGTTCTAAATCTATGATTCTGTGACCTTAGAGCCAATCAACAAGATGTTTATCCTGGAACAAATATGAGTTTGAGTGGCTGGCAAATAGTCTAAGATCTTGGTTTATGCCTAATTTAGAAGTCTATAAAAGTACAAATCCATTTAAAACTAGTCTTGTTTAGAGGGTAGGGAGTGAGAAGAGGGGCTGCTAAAGGTTTGAGGAACAGAGTCTTCACGGATGTACTCTAGGAAGAAAAGGTGTAAGGTCAAATTTTTGCACAAGGCCAACAGTGATGTGTGTTGGGTTAAGGATGGAGCATGTCTGTGGTGCACAATGTGCAAAGGAGGAACCTTACCCTGAGAAGCTACTATCAATATTCACTAAGTTTCCATTTCATTGGACAAACCCCCAGTCACCTTGCCCCAGTTATCCCTCTATTAGCAAAGATGACTGTATTTGAATAGAAGTGGGAGATGTAGTACCATCTATTCAAAGGTGGACTTTAAATAAATAAATTCTTATCTTGGGGACCTCCTTGAAAACTGCTTTCTTCACAAATGTCAGTACTGTTATCAGAAATTGAAAAAAATAGTAAAATGAATGAGTTGAGCTACGACCTGTAAGAGTCCTCAGATCTCCTATTTCGGAAAGATTGAAATGGTTTTCCCCCAGTTCTTGTTTTCCTTTTGTACTTAATTTCCTCATGAATTTGTCATCCTTATGTAAACGACTCCCATGCCATTTAACTCCCGTCCCTTACCTATCAGCATCTTGCTTCCAACACCTTGGTGGCACGTTTACTGGTAAGTCACTGTCACCTCAAAACTCAACACATCCAATATTTCCATTAGAAGAAATTAAAAACAAACTACTTGTAAGAAATATGCATAGTCCAAACAATTTTCCACATTAGACTTGTTGAAAAATAGGTTTCTCATTCTTTGTTTTGAATTCATCACCTCTCTGACAGGAGGGTAATAGGTTTCATCATCACTCCTCTAGATTTGTCACCCCTTCATTGTTACAGTACTATGATCATAATTTAGAAGGGTCATTAAAGACCACTTAGTTCACAGAAGAAAAAAATTGAGACTGGGGGAAATGAAGTGACTTGCCCAAGATCACACAGGTAGTCAATAGAGTCAGGATTTGAATTATTTCTCTTTTGGTCAACAGCCCTGGAGTCTTCACCTCCCAGTTTGATTATCATTCTCTCTCTCTCTCTCTGTCTGTCTCTCTCTGTTTCTCTGTCTGTCTGTCTGTCTCTCTCTCTCTTTATTTCCTTTCTTTTTTTTAATTAAAGGGGTCATCCTTTGACTCACTTCTTCAACAGCCCTAACCACTGAAAGGATCAAAGTGAGAACTCTGAAAGACCCTAGCTTAAGAAGGTCATGCATTTTGGGCTATCTCCAGTTGTCCTCATCTATATGTCCTGATCACTGGATCCAGATGGCTCTGGAGGAGAAAGTGAGGCTGTTGACTTTGCATAGATCTCCCTCATTTAAACCCAATTCAATTACAAGGCACATCATCATCTTCCTGATGTCATGGTCCTTTTTGAGAATGAAGGACAAACCAGACAACCTGAATTCTGATGTTCTGACCCCATACCCAGTACCCTATACACCAAAAGCTGGCTCTTACCAACTGAGAGCAAGGGGAGGCACTGGGAGCTTACCAGAGGGGAGATCTTGGAGAACATCTGTGAGCAATGTGCTCAGGATTCCATAAAAGATAAATGCAAGTATATTCATTTTCCATAAGGACTGAAAGCTTCAATAAAGGGCCAACTGAAGTTGAGCACCATGAACCTGAGACAATGTGAGAGAATTTACCTCTGTAGTCCAAAGATCATTATTCATCTTAATTTCTCCTCCAGTGAAAAGCATGTGTGTACTTTCCTCCACTCAAAACGAAATTAAAAACCAGAGAAGATTCTTGAATTCCTTTGAAGCCGATTTCAAAGTCTCTTAGAAACATTAATTATTGCAACACCTTGAGAATTATTTAAGTGATACTATTTCCATTCCATGCAAAAATCCGGAAAATTTAAATACCTTCCCAGAGACCACACAGCAAGTCCCTGGAAGAGCTGGAGGGGGACTTAGTGTTCCTAACCTCCTCACCCTGTGACTTCTCTGTGTACTTAGTAACCCTCTTACATCAGAGCAATTGGGGAAGAGCCATCTATCTTGTCATCAGAACAGTGGCCAACAAAATAAACTACAAAACTTCTTTTACAGCATATGGCTATTTATAGTCTGTTCTGAGACCTTGGGGTAGGCACAGTGTTTCAATTAAACTTCTCTGAGTGCCACAGACCAGCCAAGACCTACTGTGGATGTTTCCCAGGAATCCTCATGGTGTTCTGTGGTTTCTTTAATACACCTCAGTGCATCCTTTGGGAACATCCTGATTTGCCTGGTCCATTCTGGACATCAATTAAGGAGGTGGTAAAATGAGCCATAGAGATGTTTGGGAGTAATAAAAATAATATTGGCCCAGGGGAGCCTAGGGTTCTCCAGAATACCACTAGCTATGTAGGTGACTTTCAATTAGTTCCTTGATCACTTGGGGCCAGTTTCTTCTTCTGTAAAATGAGGGTCATGGAATTAGAGATGAAAAGATCCCAGAAATAAATAGGACTTGGTCAGAATGAATGATTTCTTGGATAAATTTGGTAGTCTTTTTGCCAGAAGGATTTTTTTATTTAAGAACTGATATTTATGATTGCTGTTGCTATATACCACAACTTCTTTGTTTAATTTTCCCTTATTTAGGTATTAGGACAATATTTGCTTCATAAACTGAGTTATAGTACAATGCTTTATTGATTTTTAAAAGTCATTTAATCAGTATAGGTATTCATTTACTTTAAAAGTTTGATAAAATGCTCCTGTTAATCTATCAATACCGACTCTGGAGTCAGGAGGCCCTGAGTTCAAATCCAGCTTCAGACACTTAAGGCTTACTGACCATGTGATCTTGGCCGAATCATTTAACCCCAATTGCCTAGCCTTCCCCCTTCCAAAAAAAAAAAAAAGCAAAAAAGATAATCTAGCAATACTAGAAATTTTCTCTCATCATAACCTTTGGTAGTTCTTTTATAGCTAATTCTATTCTCTTTTCTAAAATTAGATTATCTGAGATCTTTATTTTAAATTCTGTGAGTTTGAGTGTTTTATATTCTTGAAAGTAATATTCTGTTTTCTATATATTCCATTTTGTGGGCAGAAATTCATGCAAAGAAGGTTTTGGTAATTCTTTTTTATTTCTTGTGGATTTGTTATGAATTTACATTTTTTTCTTTTTTTGCTTTTATTGATTTAGTTTTATACTCTCTTATTTTTATTTGGAGAGGCTAAAAATTTAAAAATATTTTTGAAGTTTTTACTGTTTTGTGTTCCTAATTTATCTATTTCTCATTTTTGTTTTACAAGATTTCCCTTTTTATGCTTATTTTGGTAATGCCTGTTTGTTGGTTTTCTCATTTTTAATGCAGATTAGGTTTTTCCCTATTTTGATAAAATATATGTTAGGGATATAACTTTTCTTCTGAAGACTACTTCACTTGCAGCCCAGAAGTTTTAGTACATTGTCTCAACATTAGTCATGTGTTTTATATTCTTATTGTTCTATGATATATTCTTTGAGCTCTTTGGTCAAAGAGGTCTTCCACCCATCATCTGGTACAGCAGTTGGCATATTTTGGGCACTTAATAAATGTGCCTTATTTATTTGGATGAATGATTTGCAGTTAACTCCGACCTCGTGTTATTAAGTTATTTTCTAAAAAATATAATATTATGGATGAAATTTACATCATTTTTGATTTAGTAATTAAAGGTCATGAACTCCAGTTTCTTCATTTCATTTTATGTTAAGGAAATTCAGACTCAGAAAAGTTGAGCAGCATGCTGCCTCTGTGACCTTTGAGAATCAGACTCCTCAACCGTAAAATGAAGGTACTGATCTTAGTGATCCTCAGAGTGCCATCCCATTTTTAACCTTTGACAGTTAAACCCTATTGTTGTGTGTTCAGTTCCAGAGCTCTTAATTAGATTGCAAGCGCCTTGAGGGCTTTGCCTATCTTTTTTTTATATTTGTATCATCAGTGCTTTACATGGTCTATGGCATATAGAAGACATTTAATAAATGTTTATTGATTGTTGACTGAAGATTCTTCTCATTGTACTAAGGTCATTGAGTCTAATGTTTTACAAAGGAGTTGTAAATTGGGGTTGAGAGATAAATTCAATTGCTCATTGCCACCTAAGTAGCTCATGACAATCCTGAGATTACAATCCTGGATCTTGGACTCCAAACCCAGAATTCTTTCCATTCCACCACAACTGCCTATCAGTCCAAAAATACCCAATGGTCCTTGATTTTTAAAACCATTGCCATATACACATCAGAACTTAAGAGAGGATTCAAAATATATAGCAATAGATTTCCCTTGCAGGAAATCCTATAAAACACTACACATTGTGTTCCCAACTGTCCAGCTTTGCTTCCTTGTAAGTTTTCTTTTGTTCTCTGCTATGTGTTTTTGAACATGTTCTTTCCCCCTTCTTCACCCACCCCAGGAAGGCTACACACACATACATGTACATATATTTATATATGTATACATATATACGTACAATATACATTACACACATAGACATACACATCCATAAAATTAGAGATCTATAATCATACTCATATATAAATTTATATTTATATACATCGATATAAAACCATACTATACTTGTTTATCATCTGTTTCTCTGAGAGTGGATGTCTTCCTTCATAGAACCAAGTCTTTCCATGGTTTTCTATGTTCACTAACATATCATTTCCTATACTACAGTAATATTCCAATCTTATGCTGTTTAGTTATTTTAAATAGTGTAAAACAATATTGATTAGTATTGTACATTTATAACAATGGACTTTTGGGGGTTGGGGGTGGGGACACTCACACCACACATTTAAATTTAATTTACATTATTAAATTAAATTTTTTTTAATTTGAGAACTTTATTTTTTAAATTATTTTTATTTGTTTTCTTGTTTACATCATTCATTTCCATAAGATTTTTGAGTTACAAATTTTCTTCCCATCTTTCCAGAACCCCCAACCTCAAACCAGCCATCCCACTGTAAAGACCCTCCCATGATCTGCTCTCTTTTGTGCCCTCCTCCAACACCCCTCTAACTTTCTGGTAGAGCAGGGAGGGTCTCCCTACCCCAGTCCCTGTATATCTTAATTCCTAGTTGCATGTATTGCAGAGCTTTAAATTCTAGATTCTTTTGGTTCCTCCCTTGTCACCCACCCCCACTGGAAGGACAAGCAATTCAATACAGGCTGTCCAATACAGGACATCTTCATAGTGGACATATTGTGACACTCTGATCATATGTCCCTCCTTCCTATCCCACCCCACTTTGTTCTGTTCTCTTCCCTCTCCCTGTCCCTTTACTGAAGTGTGTCCTTCCAGCATCCCTCCCCCAGACCCTGTCCTCCCCTCCATCTTCCCACCTCTTGTCCCCATGCCCCCTACGCTCCTGTGTGGCATGATACACAATTTAGAATTTATGTTATTCCTTCCCTAAGCCAAATTCAATGAGAGCAAATGAAAGTAAAGTTGTAACAGTTATCCCTTGCCTCTTCTATATGGGATGATTAGCCCCATTTTGTCTCTCCCTGTCTCTTCTCATTCTAGTCCTCTCCCACCTCAGAATTTCAACTTTTAAAGTATCATCCCTTCCTATTCAATTGATCCAATAC
>CM053597.1:178191134-178209338 GCA_028646575.1 Pseudocheirus occidentalis | reverse complement strand
TTCACTGTTGAAGAAGCTTCCTAGATCAGAGACCACAAGAGTTTGAAATATACATAGCGATCAGCAAGTGAAGTTCATTTTCTTCATTTTGAAGATGATGGCAACTAATACCAAGGAGAATTGTTACAAAACTTCTGAAATTCCTCAGATTTGTGGTCACTGGCAAGGTCACTACTGCACAGAGTCTTCAGGTCCTTGTCCACAAATTGCCAGAAGTGATACTTGTATAGATTACGTTATAGCTTTGATGTGAGGAAAATATAAACTCTTATAAGAGGTCAACTGGTTCATGTGACATGGGGTTTGAACTTAGGTCTAATGCCTAATATTGCTCCATAATACAGTCACTAGAGAGTATATTGTAGTTTAGTGGAACGTGCAGTGGTATTAGAGTTAGAATATAAGCAAGTCAATAAGTCATCAAGTATTCATTACCTCTGCTTCATGTCAGGCACAGTGCTAAGGGCTTGTAAATACAAATGCAAGTTAAAAGGAAGATAGTCTAAGCCTTCAAAAGGCTTACATTCTAATTTGGGGATATAACACATAAAAGAAAGCTAAGAAAGAGGGGAGGAGGAATGAAGGAAAAGTGAAAGGGAGAGAAACTCATCTCAGGGATTTGGTAGAGAAAATTTGGAAAGTTAGGAATGCATCCTGGAGAAGAATGAAGAGATGCATGACTGAGAAGCAGTTAAAATGGGCAGTGAGTGGAGCATGAGTCTTGGAATCAGGAGGAGATGAGCTCAAATCCGACCTCTGACACTTGTTGCTACTTGTGTGACCCTGGAGAAGTCATTCATCCCCAATTGCAAGAGGGGGGGGAGAGACAGAGAGACAGAGAGAAAGAGAGACAGAGACAGAGAGACAGAGACAGAGACAGAGACAGAGACAAGGAGAGATAGAGGCAGAGCAAGAGAAGAGGGGGGAGAGAGGAGTGGGTTGACAGATACAGAGACAGAGAGACACACAGAGACACACACAAAGAGAGACACAGACAGAGAATGAGACAGAGACAAAGACAAAGAGACAAAGAGACAGAGGGGAGGGAGGGAGAGAAAAAGAAACACAGAGAGAGAGAGAGGGAGAGAGACAGAGACAGAGACAGAGAGACAGAGAGAGAGAGAGAGACAGAGAGACAGAGAATTGGCCTGGGCATCTTCTTTAGAATGGAGACTCTGAGAGCATCTGGCCAATCAGAGGCAGAGAGGGAAGGCAATAAAAGCATGAGTCTCACTTTCCTCAATTATAAATCTAATAATAGTTTTCAAGAGATAAGCTTGCACAGTGTAGTGGATAGAGCTTTAAGTTAGGAGCCCTGGGTTCATATCTTCTGTCAAGTGAGCCACTTAACTTCTTACAGGGATATTTAACCTGGGGCTAGTGACCTCTCTAGCCCTTTTTACTGAACTGTGCTTCAATACAACTGGCCTCTAATTCTGAGAACAGGCCCAAAGGTTTCACTAGCCTGCCAATGGGGTCTTATATCACAAAAAAGATTGAGAATCTTGGTCCTAAAGTTTCCTCTCCTTATTTATAAAATGACAATTGTAGTATCATAGATTTAAACCACGACGAGACCTTAGAAGTCATCTACTCTAATCCTCTCATTTTGCAGAGCAGGAAATTAAGGTACAGATCAAGTGACTTGAATTCAGGCCCTTTTATTCTAAACCCAACAGTCCTCTTACTCAGCCACACTGTCTTGGTTCTTTCCACTGACTGTCTTTCATACATGGAATGTACTCCTTCCTCGTCCTTACCTCCTGGCTTCTCCATTGTGCTTGAAGACTCAGCTCCAATCTAACTGTTCAGTTGAGTCTTTGTGGATCTGATTGTCTTTCTTCGGCTTCTACAGAGAGTGAGAATTGTGAGACTCTGTGCCATCCATTCTCTTCAGCCCATCTGGCCCAGAAAGATTCCTGCCAGTAACACTGCAAATCTGGCTGAATTTCAAGGCTTAATTGATAATGACTTTGTCCCATCGTTTATAGTTAAGTGCGGCAGAAAACACCTCTCTGGAAATATGTCCAGGGGATGAATGTGCCACTAAGATATCACTCATGTAGGTCTTACAGCAGAAGCCATGGATTGGGCAGTATCTTTATAATATGGGCCAAAATGGAATCTGGATACCTTGATGAGCCCTGACTCTTGCCTATTAATACTCTTGAATAGTTTTATTCTTGGCAAACTGAAAGCTATTAATAATTTCATTCTTCAAAGGGAAAAAGAAGGAATGCACTGACCTGTTAATACTTGATTATCATGAAATACAAGTTAAATTTTCTCTATTTTCTAAATTTTTAATTTTCTAGATTTTTCTCCTTCTACATTCTGCATTTAGCATCTAATATTCCTAGCCATAGAAGTGAAAAATGATAAATATAAGAATTAGGTGTTTTAATGAAAGGCATAACATTTTAATGAGCTAAATCAAGTTTGAGTCATTGTGGTTTGATTGTTTTGTACCACATTCCTTCTTAGCACCTGTACAATTCAAAGCTTTTAATTGCATTTTTTTTTCCAAGAGTGTCAGGCAAAGAATTTTCAAAGAAGATGATATTTACATTTTTTCCTTAAGCATGACATATTATAGCAAGTATCAAGGCAATGGGAGTACTCTCTTTGGCTGGGCGATAAAGGGGAGACAATTGTAATTCTGATATGTCATGAGAAATGGCATTATTGAAACATTGCTTTTATCTTATACATGGCTGAACAACAAAAGGCAAGATGTGTTTTATAGAAGTATCTCTCTCTAACACTCTCACTTTCTATTACATCTTAGGACTTCTCCAATGACTATTTGAGTCTTTTGAACAATTAAATCTTGAAGATTTTACATAGTTTCTATCCATTCTTTTAGATCTCAGTGGGAACAAAATTTCATCAAAATTAAAAACCAACATGATTTTCTTCTGAATTTTAGCAAAACTGGATTTTAATTCAAATCAAGTTTTCAACAAGAAAACAGTGAATATTTGCATTGAAATCTTGCCTGTTCCTTACTTGCCTTACTTTGTGCTTGAAAATTAACATCAGATGAATTAAATGGTGGGAGACATTACCTTCCGCCCTCCTTTTTCCCCCTCTGTGTCTTGACAAAAAAAAAGTATATCTACATTTGGGGGGGATACTGTTAAATAGTAATCTTATTTTCCTCTTTGAAATTTATTATACCACAGCCATCTTAGGATAATGTGACTGAGGATTATATGTTCATTGGTTTAGAGCCAGGAGGAACCTTACAGGTATTCTAGAGCCACATCCTCGTTTTTACAGGAGTGAAATTGTGGTTTAAAGGGAAAAATATAATTAGCTCATTCTCATTCAGGTTGATACCAAATGCAAAAGCTTCATCCATAGCTATGACCATTTCTCCCCCATCCCCAAATCTTCATTATTACTCATGCTCTTGAAATCGTAACTCTCTATCAAGAACCACTTCCAATGTTACCGTCTCCATGAATCATTTCCTCATTTCCCAAGTTGATATTAATTTCTTTCTCACCCTAGATTCATAATGCTTTCTACTTCTTTTATGCTCTTAGTACATTTAAATTTCTATTACAACTCCTTTTTGTAGAATTCTTGTTACTCTTTCTAAATTGTAAGCTCCATGAAGGAAAAGATATTCCATTTATTTATTTCCTTACTCATTCTTAACACAGTGCATTGCATAGAGTAGATAAGTGCCCTAAATATATATATAGGAAGAAAGGAAATAAGGAAGGAAGGATGTAAAGGAAAGAATGTAGGAGAAAAAAGAAAGAAGGAAGGAAATAATGAATGAAGAAAGGAAGGAAAGAAACAAAGAAGGAAGAAAAGAAGGAAGGAAGGAAGGAAGAAAGGAAGGAAGGAAGGAGGATGAAAGGGGAGGAGAAGGAGGGAGATGAGAAGGAGGACAAGGGCAATGTGGATGAGGAAAGGAGAAAGGAAGGGAGACAAAGAGGAAGAAGTCATATCAACAAGCATTTATTAGAAGTGGAGAGCAGTACCCACATAGATGTGTGGAGGAGGGGAGGAAAAAAGAAACAAGGAAAGGAAATTATATTTTAACTAAAACAAGTTTTCTTGTTTTTATTACAGGAAATGGAATAGGCAATAAAGAGTCTTACATACGATGCTTGGTGTCTTCTGCAGCACATCATTGTTTAGTGACAACATGACAGCTAACCTATTAAGTCATGTCTGACCTCTTTTCCAAGGAACTCCTGGGGTAAGGCTTAAGGAATATGATGGTTCACCCCCTTGGTGAGTTTACATCTATGGCAAACTTCACCTTTGGTTCCTCATCACTGCTTTCATGCATCAGCCCTTCTTTGCTAGAGGTGAGTATGAGGAACTACAAAGTGTTGTGTGCATTGTTTATCAGGTGAAACCAATTGGCTACGTGGTGTCAGAACAATGTCACCAAGCAGCAGCCTCACCACTATCAGCTCTGCCTGATGCAAGACAGGAGAGATGTGGCCAGATAATGATACATGTAGAAAAGTCCTAGTGGTTTTTATTAACCAGTATCCTCAATATAAATTAAATATATCAGCACAACCCAATTTGGGGGAAAATGTATGCAACTATAGGCTTCTTTCAAAGAAGGTAATAGTCCTGTAGCACGGGGATTAGATTCTTGCTTTGCTCAGAGCAGCACCTCTAGAAAATCTTGTCTAATTTGGTACAGTATATTTTAGAAAAAGATATTGACAGGCTTAGAGAATGCCCACTAAAATAGGATGATGAAGGTGCCTGGAACCAATGTAAGAGGAGTGACTGTAGGGATGGGGTAGGAAGAGACTAAGGGAGAGAATATTATATCTCTCTTCAATTATTAGAAAGGACATCCCATGAGAGAGAGATGAAGCTTTGCACAATTAGAAGTAATGTCTGGAAATTTCAGGATCAATAAATCTATTAGCAATGATTATTCACATCTATAAATGAATAACCAAATGTTACTGAAGCTTCAAAAACAATTAAAAATAAGGTCAATATTATTCTTCTCTTCATATCTCAGGTGAAGGAGGAGAGATTCAGAAAAGTCATTTGGCCACAGTCACATTGCAAATAAATGTGAGGTATGAAATTTTGACCTAGGTCACCCTGAGGACCATAAAGAACACCTTCTTCAAATGTCCCCGTTTTATAGATAGGAAAATGGAAGCCCAGAGAAATTAAATGGCTTGATTAAAGTCATATGGTCTAAGAGAAAAAAAATGAGCTTAGGACTCAGGTCTCCTGACTCCATGAAAATGGCCTTAATCATAAAGAGAAGCTCTGCGCTAGAGTGGGAAAAAATTGATTTTGAATGGAATTCTGAGTCAGAACACCTTGATTCAAGTCCTGGATACCTGTGTGACTTTAGAGAAATCATTTAATTTTTCTTAACCTTGATTCTTCATCTTAAATATGAGATGGTTGGATAGTGATCTTCTGATAACCGTTTAAAAAGCGATTCTCAAAAAAGTCATATGTGTGATACACTATTAAGCTTAATCTGCATCATTATTAATCTTTTCTCCATCACTACCCTTAGTCTAGAAATCAATAAAACAATGTTTTATTATATATGTATATTTATATGTATTATATGTAGTGTATATATGTATGCATATATGCACACATATATATGCATATATATATACTTGTACACCCATATATACTAGATAAGTAGATAGAAGATAGATAGATGATGGATGGATGGATGGATGGATGGATGGGTAGATGGATGGATAGATGGATGGATAGATAGATAGATAGATAGATAGATAGATGGATACATGGACAGACAGACAGACAGATGGTATAGAGATACAATGTGGGATGCCTAATTAGTTACATTATACAACTGCATTAAGTTCTGATAAAGGAAGCCTAACTATCTTCCTTGAAGATTGGAACTGCTATTTTAAATTGTTACTGAATCCTGTTGAAATCATTCTATTAATGTGTGCTATGATTTTCTCGGTCTAGCCTTATTTTCCTGCTAAATTTCTTACCCTACTTACACAACTGCTTAAGTATCATAAGAAGATATTGCTAGTTTTGTCTCTGATTATTTCTTAGTCAGCTTCTGGCTTTGTCAATACTTGTTTGTTCCTTTTAAAAGCTTAGCCAGACAGGTAAGTAATCATACAACCATAAATTCTGAACAGCCAAGGGTCTCAGAGGACAACTAATCTAACCCTTTCATTGTACAGATGAAGAAACTAAGGCCCAAGGACTTTTATAGGCTCAAAAATCATAGTTATTACAGAATTAGAGCTACAAGAAACCTTAGTCTCCCTTGTTTTCTAGAGGCAGAAATTGAGGTTCAGAGAAGTCTTAGAAATTTCCCACTGTCACACAGATAGAAGTATTTGGACCCAGATCTTCTTACTCCAGACCTAGTATTTGCATATCAATATAACACTAAATCTCCATGTTAGTGTTTGTAGGATGTAATTAGAGTACACAGATACATTATATGCTCTCCAAAATATTGTCATAGAGAAGAAGCAAGAGCAGATAAAAAAAGCTATGTACCCTTCAAAAGCTGTTCACATTAACAAGTCTGGGTAATGGTAAGCAATTTTAGGAAACTGTATGATGGGTCATGAGAACAGAAGACTGTAGCACCTGGTGGATGGTATGGCTACAGATTCGATCCTGTCAAAATACTCATCAAGAAGAGCAAAACTGTCTCTATCTCCTGTTTTCATTGTCATCTACCATCCAGGCATTGGAAAGGATTCATTTCATGCCACTGTCGAGTCTCATTATAGTCTTTGTCAGGAGACAGAATTATAACAGTCCCACTATGCCAGCTATGGTTTTACTCTCATTACAGGCTTTCATTCGTGGATGAGGATGGTAATAGGAATGGAATGTTGTGTAAAAACAGAGACCACTTTCCTGACAGTTGGAAATTGGTGATGAGAATGGGAAATGGCAGGGAAAAATTAATCTTTTTTTTCTTGGTGGCAAAAATTGTGCTGAAAAGAGAATGGTACTCAAGAAGAATCCATTTTCTTAGCAACATTAAAGCTAGGAGGAGAGGATATTTTGTGTCCCTACCTGTGAAAGATGAGATTCCCAAGCATCCTCTTGCTTGGTTCCTTGTGAATACCTTGATCCTGAAAAATAAATCTCTTTAACCACAAAACTAATGAAATTAGAAGGAAAAATTGGCTGTCATCTTGGACTGGAAGTCAATATTCTATCTTCTGGCAGAAAATGGCCAACCAAATTTGTGAGTTTTGAAAAGGATTTCCCCAGTGCATAGACTAAATATTAAATAAAGCATTTCAACAATTCAACAGATGTGTGTTAAGTGCTCAGTCATTGCAGAATTCTGTATTCAGTGCTATGTGAAATATCAAAACAAAGACATAGCTCTTACCTTCAGAAAGCTTACAATCAAATAGGGATGATCCTAAGATGATTGCTATCATGACATATTTATCATTGCTGGTACCTGAGAGCACTGAAAGCAAATTTTTGAGCATTGAAACAAATCTAAGAGGAGATCATTTAGCAAGGTTCAGGGGAAGAATCTAGGAAGGCTTCATGGAATAGTTTGAATAGAATCCACTTGGACTTTCTGTGTGATTAGTCACTCCATACTCTTTTGAACAGTTACGGATATCTCCCATGAGACTCTATATTGTTCTAGGACTAGATGCAATCAGTACAAAGTCAGGAACTTTGTAATGAATGTCCTCCATCCCAGTGATAAACAACATTGGCATGCATTTCCCTGCTTTATGCCTTGGCTGATGCTTATGCTTATGATCAAAGGACTGTTGAACAAGGTTCTCTATCGCTAAAACTTTCAAGAAATCCTAAAAGATTTCAATGGATGGATGGGAAAGATTTTTTCTCTAAATTAGACTTTAAGGTGACATTTTGTTATACTGAATCAAATGCTTTTTTAAATTATCAAAAAATAATTACTACAGTAGGATCTTGTGCTGTACATCTTTTATTTGTTTTTTACGTCAGTTGGTTCTGGAATCTTAAGGTATGAACCATTTTAGACCATCACTTCTGAAGACTTCTCTGTCCTACTGATATTTTTATAGAAAATACCTTCAATTTGTTGAGAGATGATTCCCATAAAGATGCTTGCATATGGGAAAACTGCACAATAAAATGATCATTGTTGAAATTCTCTCATTCACCTTTTACAGTATTAATAAGTTTTGAGGTTTTCCCTCTGCCCTCCAAGACACATATACAGACAACTTCAGTATCATCTTCTCTTTCAACTACCTTATGCATTGTCCCCATCAATGCCTTTATAACTTGACTTCCAGAACAAAGCTTCTTCATATCCACTTGGCCTAATCTAGGTGCTTCTCCTCAATTTTATTCTTATTTATACCATTTCTATCTCTCATATGTACATCTTCTACTTGGATGTTAGATGCCATGTGTAGGGGCACCGTCCACTGTTCTTGATGATGACAATAGTTTCCTGTAAGAATCTTTACAGATCTTCTCCACTCTTCTGTTTCTTGCTTAGGGCTAAGAACCCCTACATTAGAGTGAGATAACACATAGAGGTGAATGGTGGTCAGCAAAGGAGAATTCATAGGGATAGTGAGTAAGTGAAGGTGGGAAGCCATAAGATAATCAATTACTTTACCTTCCTATAAGTAATAGCAGAATTGATTGGATGATTGTTCCCAGAGTATAAGAAGTTGAACAGTTATATGGTAGATAAAGGAGTTTATCATAGTAAGGTAAGTAGGTTCTTACCCATAGAATCATTATAGGACCATAGAGTTAGAGCTGAATGCCCCTTAAAGTTCACTGAGTCCAACACCCTCATTTTACAAGTGAAGAAACCGAGGTATGGTGAAATTAAATAACTTGAAAAGCAATGACCACATAGCTAGTAAGTATTGAAGTTGGGATCTGAACCACTTTGCCCATATGTAACTACATATAACCAATCATCACGACCCTAGGACTATAGAAAGAGCTTCATTTGGGAAGGTACAGGGTGCAAGGGGCAGGAGCTAGCATGGCAAGAAACTGACATGGTCAGATGGCTTGCCTGACTTGATATAGTGAATATTTACCACATGGACTGACAAAAAAGACATGTGACTCCAACTAAACTGAGAGACTGAGGAAAAGTTGTTGCTCTGCTTCCCAGGAGGGGCAAAGCAAAATAAAATATAAAATAATGTGAGATGTTGTTAATAGGGCAAGTGTTAAAATATGTTAACATACTTTGTTCATTACTTTGTAGTTTGGTGCTGATTAGTTCAAATAACAAATTCCCTGAAATGGTCCCATCATCAAATTTGCACCACGTATTTCCATTGGTCCAGAAACAATGACCATATTTCATATAATTATAACTTTGAATAGTAAGAATTTGAATACTTGAGGCCATTTCAGATGATTCGTTATTCACACTAATTGAGACCTAGAGTGTTTCCTGAGAGAACAAGAGGTTAAGTAATTTGCCTAGAATTAGAATCACAAGTATGAGAGGTCTTCCTGATTCCTGGGCAGCCACTCTCTCTATGATGCTTTTCTGCCTCTTAGTATACATAATTATGTACTCAATGCAGACTCTAAAGCTGAGATGCAACAAGGTATGGGTTAATTTTCTTCTGCTTGTGCTAATTTTAACCTAAAAATCAATACCAAGAAAACATGGTGCTCCATTAGCCACCACCCCACCATCTACATATGGAACCATTGGTTATAGTAAATGGAGAAGTTTTGAATGCTGTGGATAAGTTCACTTACTTTGGTAGTGTACTTTCTAGGGATGTATACATTGATAATGAGGTGGATACATGTATTAACAGAGCTAGTTCAGTGTTTGGGAGGCTCCAAAGGAAAGTGTGGGAGAGAAGAGATATTAGACTGACTACCAAACTGAAGGCCTAAAGAGCCATGGTTCTGACCTCAATGTTGTATGCCTGTGAAACCTGGACAGTCTACCAGCACTGTGCCAGGAAATTGAATCACTTCCATTTGGATTGTCTTAGGAAGATTCTGAAGATCACCTGGCAGGATAAGGTGCCAGACACTGAGGTCCTTTCTTGAACTAAACTGCCAAGCATTCAAACTCTACTGCAGGGAGTACAACTCCAATGGGCTGGCCACATTGTTTGAATGCCAAGCATATACTTGTTGAAAAGAGTATTTTATGGAGAACTCACACAGGGCAAGTGCTCACATGGTGGTCAGAAGAAGGACAAGGACACTCCCAAGGTCTCTTTGAAGAACTTTGGAATTGATTGTGTGACATAGGAGACACTGGCATAGGACTGCTCAGCATGGCATGCCCTCATCAGAGAAGGTGATGTGCTCTATGAGCAAAGCAGAATTGAAGGAGCTTAAAAGAAACAAAAGATGCACAGATTGAGAGAATACACCCCAAATGTTCACATGGACTATTTGAACCCGACCTGTGGTAGAGCATTCCAAATTTGTATTGGTCTGATTAGCTACAGTCAGGCACAGTTGGAGGTGCTGGAACTTGACTCTAACATAGTGATGTCATTTTGGTCCTCTTCAAGAATGAAAGATAACCTACCAACCAACCAATACAAAGCACTGTATGTTAAAAATACCTAAAAACTCAAATATCAAAAAAATTGATTTCCAAAAGGGCTTAGATATCATTTTACTATGAAATATTTTACTTCTTTTAATAGCTAACATTTATATAATGCTTACTATGTGCCCCACACTGTACTAAGCCCTTTATAATCATTTAATTTGATTTTAAAACAACCATGGGAAGTAGGTACTATTATTACCCCCATTTTACAGATGAGGAGACTTAGGAAATAGGGGTTAAGTGACTTGCCCAGGTTCACATAGCTAATAAGTGTCTGAGGCTAAATGTGAACAGGTCAACTCTTTCTAACTCAAGGCCCAGTGCTCTGTCCACTGTACCACCAAGCTGCCCCTAGGCTGATGGTCACTAGTCAAATATAAATTCTTCGTTGATTGACTGTTTCTCTCTTTGTCTGTGCATCTCTAGTGTGTAGCATATAGAAGGAACTTATTACATGATTGCTGGATAGGATTCCAGGTGGAATTTTGGATAGAGTGAACAGCTTGAGAAAAGGCAATGGGGGTGGGTGGGCAGAATTTTGATAGGCATGTTGAGGAAATAATATACAGGTCTGTCTCTATGGCTAGAATGGAGGGAACTTAAAAATCAATATTAGGAATGCCCTTCCTCCCTCTCTCCCTCCCTCCCTCCCCCTCCCTCTTTCTTCCTTCCTTCCTTCCTTCCTTCCTTCCTTCTTTCTTTTCTTCCTTCCTTCCTTCCTTCCTTCCTTCCTTCCTTCCTTCCTTCCTTCCTTCCTTCCTTCCAATTGAATCTCTGCTAAGGATTATCCTTCTTTGCCCTGGTGTATATTTCAAAAGATATGTGCATCATTCATAGACTAAAATGAGACCTAATGTATTTGGACAACATACTCTGGGAAATTCAGCAATGTCTTTTCTAAAATAAACACACAATTACATACATATATGTACGTATGTGTATATGCACACACATGTGTATGTGTGTGTTTGTGTGCATGTATTTTCCCTACCCTCCAACCTGTACTTCTCTCTTCACCCAGCTAGGACATTTTGCTGATACTACAAACAATCTATCCTACCATTTACACAATTGGTCAAGCTTAGCAGTATACATAAACAAAGGGCTAGACTCACCACTTTCTAAATCCTTCAAAGTCCAGAGTCAGAGGTCAAGAGCCAAAGCTTTGTCGACAAGCAGACTCTTTGCCTGCTCTGGATCTCCCCATTGGTATTTGTCCCTGACTTCCATTAGACTCTCTGCCTTTTATTTAAAAGGATATAAATAATGGATGACAACCGAGGTGAATAAAGTATTATGTAATGTCTAGCTTGGAAAAAAGAGTGGCATTTCAAGATCCAAGAGTTTGTTTCCAGGCTGAGCTTTTCTTGACATCATGAAGTATTTGACTATGTGAGCAGAGAAAGAAACTATATGAGACTTTAAAATTCTGTGAATAAAAAACAATGAACACATTATAGGAACCATAACTAGCATGGGGCCAATTATTCTTTGACTCTGGGTGCTTGCATTCCCCCTTTAGGGAGAATGTGTGTATGCTCCTTCCTAACAGTGACTACCTTTCTCACACTTCATCTCATCCTCCTCAGCAGTATTTCACTCAAAAGTCCAGTTCCAATCCCTAGGGCAGTTCTCTTTTTGGACCATCTTCTACCAGTGGGAACAAGAACTACTCTTCCCTGGAAGCATCACATCCATTGTTCTCCTTGCCATTGCATTGTCCATCCCTATTGGAGTATTCTCTGTGCCACTGAATAAAATTTTCTCCATTCCTTGAGCCTTGCCTCTTACTCTGTTTATTCCAGACAGACTTATAGCTAGATACAGTTTTGTGCAAAATCAATTGAGTCTCTTTCTACTGAAATGATAATATGAAATTGGCATCTGCTTTAGCAAAGTTCCACCTTCTTTAGAAAGTCTTCCCTGATCAGTATAACTCACAATGATACCTCCCATTCTGAACTCCTCAATCCATAGAATATATGATCTGGGGGAGTCCAAGCTTCTCATTTCATAGAGGAGAAATCTGAGACAAAGAGGACTGAAATTTACCCAAGATCTCTAAGGGACTGGCAGTGCAAGTGTGATAAAGGAAACCAGGTCTCCTGATCCTAAAGGTCTTTCCATTCAACAAATCAGCAATCATTTACTTTATTTTTCTTCTATTTGACAGACATTGATTAAGTAGTCAGACACCTAGGAATATGATGCTGAAGAATCACACAGTCTCAGACCTCCAGTGTACTGGTGTATTGGAAGGATCTTCATTGGGGGTTTATCCTGGTAATCTCACCATTCTACTTAGATGTAGGATCACACTGATGAAGAGGGTCAAAGTGGAGTTGTAGGAGGAAAATGACTCCTTTCAATCCAATCTGCCTCAATGAGGAACATAATCAAAAAAGGGATGGCTGTTAAATCATTGTTAATGTTGGCACCTCCTGATTGAAATGGTAGCTGAAATTCTTCCTGGCTTTATCCCATGGATTTCCATTTAATATATGGCAACAAGCTTTTATTAAGTACCTGCTATATGGCAAACACTGTGCAAAAAACTAAGAAGAAAAGGCATACAATAACATAATCCCTTCTTCTAAGCAGTTTACCTTCAGTAAGGGGGAACAATATGTGTGTGTGTGTGTGTGTGTGTGTGTGTGTGTGTGTGTGGTAGTTTAATGGCCTGGTAGTTCTTGTGACCTTACTAACTTATGAGATGAATGATATTATTATTACGATGATGATCATAATTTGACAAATATGCTCATGAAATGATTCTTACAAGTGTTACTCTGTACAATGTACCTAAGAGAAACAGAGACAGATAAGGAATAAGACACCTTTCTTGAGGAGGTTACAGTCTAATGGGACTAAATGGGACACACAGAGAGCATTAATTGTGTTATAAAGGAGAGTGAGGTAGGTACAAAGCAGAGGACCAAGCAATGAGAATTCAGTTTTCTGGGGGAGTCTCAGGAAAGTTTCAAGGCAAAGCTGGCATGTAGGTTGGACTTTTAAGGAGGGAATTTAACAGAAAAAAATATGGAAGGCTGAGAAGTGCATGCCAGGCATGTGGAATGAATGTTGTCATTAAAAAATATGGGCATAAGAAAGGGTGAATCAAAAGTGGGTATCGAATCAAAAAGGGTAATCAAAAGTAGTCCAATTCGACTGAAGTGTAGAATACAAAAAGAATAATTTGAGATAAGGCTAGAAAAGTGTGCAAGAGACATTAGTTATCTAGGCAAATTTATCCATGACAGGAATCCCCCTGTATAGCATTTCAGACAAATGGTCTTTCATTCTTTGCTTGAAGATGTCCAGTAGAGGTGAGCCTACTTACCTCCAGATTCAGCCTGTTATACTTTTGGATAATTCTAAGGGTAAAATCTTTTTTTTCTTGTAGTTTCTACTTATTTTAATATCATTCCCTTATTCAATAAATTCAAGTGACTGCCTTTTACTTCCAGAATCAAATATAAAACCCTCTATTTGACTTTTAAGCTCATTTATAACCTGGTCTCCTCCCAGCTTTCAGTCTCCGTATGTCTTACTCCCCTCCTCTTACTCTATGATCCAGTGACTCTGGCCTCTGCGCTTTTACTCCTAAAAGATACTCTATCTGTCTCCTCTGTGAATTTTTCCTTACTGTCTCTCTTCATCTCTGCCTCCTGGCTTCTCTGGCTTCTTTTAAATCTCAGCAAAAATCCCACCTTCTACAAGAAGCTTTCCTCAATCTTTCTTAATGCTAATACTCCCTCTCTTAATTTTCTCCAACTCATCCTGTATTTATTTAGTTTGTATATAGTTGTTTATACATTGTTTTGCCCACTAAACTGTGACCTCCTTGAGAGTAGGGACTGTCTTTGTATCCCCAGCACTAAGGACAGCACCCTGTGCATGAAGGTGCTTAATAGATTTTTGTTGACTTGATAAGGTATTGATCAACACAGGATAGTTACCATGGGGATAGACCACCTTTCTCAAAACAAATTAGTGATGACTCCTTCCATTCAGTAATTCAATCATTTTCCCACCAACTTAACTATGCTATCATTTATTCCTAGTAATCCACGGGGAAAACAGGATATACTTTGTTACGTGTTTTGTTGGCATCTAGATATGCTACATCTACACTAGTCCCTTGATCTAGAAGTCCATCAGTATTGTAAAAAAAAAATAGAAAATTAGGTTAGTCCATCACTACCTGATTTTTATGAAGTCATTCTTGCTTACTTGTGATCATCTTTGTCTTCGTTCTCACAAATCATCCCTTTTGTGAGGCACTTTAGAATTTCACCAGAAATCAAAGTCAAACTCACAAACCCTTTTTTTGAAGACAACACCTTCTATCAGTTCATGTAAATGGGTCAGTTGCCTAAGTCCCAGTCCTTTGGTACCTCTCTACATAATTTTTCAAAGATCACCAACAGACAGATTTGAGATAGATTGTTCTGGACCTTGAAGTCCTGGCTGAGGATTTTCTACTTTATTTAGGAGGTGATGGAGAAAGAGTGAAAGCTTTGGAGAATAGCAGTAATGCAATCAGAATGCCACATTAGGAATGGATTAGAGTAAGGTCATATTGAAGAAAAGAAGGCCAGTTTGGGAACTATTATAATAATCTACATAAGAAATGACAAGGTCTTGAAAAACAGTTACTACAGTGGAAGTTAAGAGGAAGAAATGGATGCCAGACATATGTCAGAGGTAGACTCTAAAGAAGTTGGCGAGTGACTGGATGGGGGATGGTGAGGTAAAGAGAAGTGTCATAATGACTTTAGTGGTACCACATGTGTTAGTTCATAGGCGCCTATAGAGTTAGAATTGGAGGGGACTTTCAAAATCATCCAGGCCAACACCCTTCTTTTACATATGAGAAGAAGGAGGCCAAAGGACTTCACATAACTTGCCCAAGATCATTTCCAGTTTCCAAATTAGACTGTGTATTCCTGCTATTTCTAATATGTTTTTTCTGTCACCTGCAGCATATTAGAGCACCTATCAAATTCAAATTCAAATTTAACAAACATTTAATAACTACTGTTGAGGGGTGGCTAGGTGGTGCAGTGAATAGAGCGCCGGCCCTGGGGTAAGGAGTACCTGAGTTCAAATCTGGCTTCAGACACTTAACACACACACACACACACACACACACACACACACAAACTAGCCATGTGACCTTGGGCAAGTCACTTAACCCCAACTGCCCTCCAAAAAGCAAAAAAATTAAAAAAAAAAACTACTGTTGATACTGCAGGAGTTATAGAGTGTAACCATGGCACAAACCCTACCCTCATGGAGATTTTACTTCAGTAGCAACAAACTTAAATGATCATATACCATAGAAGTTTAAAAATTGAGTATTTTGTGAAGTCTGAGGGGGAAGGTCATTACCATGTTCTTGAGGCAGAGGTAGGAAGACAGACTTAGAAAGCCTACCAGAGATGTAGGTAGAGCATTTTAATTTGACTTTGATAATAACTGCCATTTAAAATTCTACTTTCCACGAGAAGCCTTTTCTGATTTTCCCCAATTCTAGTGCCTTCCCTCTATCTAGCATTCCTAAATACAATAAAGTTATGATGAACCTTACAGAGAAAATGCATGTATTAGATGAGCTTATTAGATAAGCATGAGTGACAGTGTGATTGGTTCAATATTAGTACTGTATATAATTAATTATCTGTAAGAAATTCAGCTAAAAAGGTATCTTTAAACAGAGTCACAAATAAAACAAGCTTCTATATTGATCAGTTGGTGAAACTATTGTGACAAGAAGCTTATAGGAACCTAGCCTTGTAGCATTTTCCCACCAACTTAAACTATTGTGACAAGAAGCTTATAGGAACCTAGCCTTGTAGCATTTTCCCACCAACTTAACTATGCTATCATTTATTCCTAGTAATCCACGGGGAAAACAGGATATACTTTGTTACGTGTTTTGTTGGCATCTAGATATGCTACATCTACACTAGTCCCTTGATCTAGAAGTCCATCAGTATTGTAAAAAAAAAATAGAAGCAATGGCTCAGTATTCAGTAATTCAGAAATTCTGGTTTCTTTACACAATCACCACAAAGGAAGAAAATTCACTGCATTTATGTATGTACATGTTGTCTCTCTTGATAAAACATAAACCCATTGAGGGCAGGAAGTAAAGTCAATAAGCTTTTGTCAATTTGCATTGTACTAAATATTGGGTGGACAGTGAGGTAGCACAGTGAATAGAGAGCCAGGCCTGGAGCCAGGAAGAAGCATTTTCCTGCATGTATATTAAGTGTAGGTACTTACTAGCTGTGTGACCCTGGGCAACTCATTTAATCCTGTTTGCCTAGGTTTCCTTATTTGTAAAATGGGCTGGAGAAGGGAATAGCAAACCAGTCTAGTATCCTTGCCAAGAAAACCCCAAATGGGATAATGAAGAGTTGGACGCAACTGAAATGACACAAAATATCAGGCACACTGTGAAGCACTGGGAATGCAAACTGAAGCAAGGAGAAACACAGCTCTTGTCCTCAAGGAGCTTAGACTCTAATGGGAAAAGCTAACACATAAAAAGAAGCTGGGATCAAGATGGTGGCATAGAAACAGGAGAACTCCGTGAGCTCCCCCCATAACCACCTCAAATACCTATAGAATATGACTCTAAACAAATTTTAGAGCTCCAGAATTCATAAAATGACAGAGAAACAAGGCTCCTACCAAAGGCAGCCTGGCAGGTAGACAGAACGGTCTCATTGCAATGTGCTGGAAGTAGTGCCCAGCCCCATGTGGTTTTAGCCCCAGGCCTTACAGGAGAAACCCCAGCTGGAGTTTTCAGGAGAGGGGATACCTGGCAGCTGTGGCAGTTTCCAGAATTACCAACCCATAAGAGCCAAGGACAAAGGGAAAAGGTCACTGGAACTCAGCTAAATTTCAGGGAGAGGGTCCAGCCAACTGCCTCCAGAACTAGAAGCAGTATGAAGATCAAAGGAGCTGGGATTAAAACCAAGACTCACCTACCCAGCAAAATTGACTGTAATGTTCCAGGGGAAAATATGGTCATTCAATAAGGTGGAAGACTTTCAAGCATTCTTGGTGGAAAAAAAAACAGATCTGAAAAGAAAATCTGACACTCCAATACAAGAAGCACAAGAAGGTCAACATGGAAAAGAAATCATAAGGAATTTATCAAAGTTGAATTATTTACATGCTAACATGGAAAAAATGAGAATTGTAACTTATGAAACTTTTCTCAGTATGAGGATAGGTGAAGGGAATACAAATGTGCATATATACTCGTATGAATACATATGGGAGCATGTATATATATGTGTACATAGACAGAGGGCATAGGATCAGGATGAATAGGAAGGGATGATATTTGGAAAGGTGAAATTGAGAGGTGGGAGAAGATTAGAATGAGAAGAGACAGGGAGAGACAGAATGGGGCTAATCATCTCATTTAGAAGAAGCAAGGGATAACTGTTACAATGGAGGGGAAGAACAGGAGGGCAAAAGGGAAAGGGTCAACTTTACTCTCATTGAATTTGGTTTATTAAAGGAATGACATAAATTCTGAACTTGGTATCTTGCTACACAGGAGAGTAGGGGGGATGGGGATGAGAGAAGAGACGATGGAGGGGAGGGCAGAG
>CM053597.1:178172473-178190634 GCA_028646575.1 Pseudocheirus occidentalis | reverse complement strand
TTCCTTAGCCAGTACCAGGCAGTTTTCAGGACCGCTGCTTTATAATAGAGATTAAAATCTGGTATGGATAGGCCTCCTTCCCTAACATTTCTTTTCATTAGTTGCCTTGATATTCTGGACTTTTTGTTTTTCCAAATGAATTTCGTCACTATTTTTTCTAGTTCTATAAAGTAATTTTTTGGTAGATTGATTGGTATGGCACTAAATATGTAATTTAATTTAGGCAAAATTGTGGGAAGGACAATTCTTAAGTACAAATGTAGAGCATTAGACTCCTGTCCTTCCACTCTCCCCTCCCCCCCCCCAAAATGGACTGCTTTTTAAGTTAATGATAATGGGTTTTTCATCACGGAATGACTTCTCATATGAGCTGGTTGATCCTTTGAGAGAGATGTTGGAGAAGAGAATGGGCTAAATGACCTATCTCTCACAGTCACTTTCAACCTTGAGCATCTCTATTCTCAAACAAGTAAGGATTTATTCCTAACCTTTAGACATTAAGTTGATGTTGAATTAGAAATACAATTCAATATATGTTCTAGAAAATGCTAGAAGTTGTTTTCAGATCATTATTTTGTGGTTCAAACACTAAACATCTTCAAAGGGGAATTTGGGTTTTTTAAAGGGAACTCTCAGGAAGACTCCCACAATGTTTTACAATGTAAGATATTAACATATTGGAGAAAGGGTGCTGAAGTGCCTGTCTCAGGAGACAGTTGCATAAACCTCTTTTGGGGTATGTATCTGACTATGAAACCAGAAGTGAGAAGGGAAAATGCAGCAGATTGGGAAGAAATGTTTAGTGAAAGCAGAAGATGCAAGTATGATTGGAGAGAATATGGGTTCAGGAAGAGAAAGGAAGGTAACCAGGGGCTGGGAGTCTAGTGGTAGAATAGAAAGTCCTAGACATGAATGATGCATGCCAAGCAGGTACATGAAATGGAATGGGAAATGCTTCCACAAGATACTCCTAGCCTGTGAGGTCCTTTGCAGCTCTGAATGGGTAACTCTATGATCTTTTGTTGATACTATAGACTTGTAATACCTATGCAGCAAGCTGATTGGTTACAGCCTTCCTTTGTTAGGGGTGAATGCAAAAGGTGAGTTAATGTAGGACAGAGCTCTTAGGAGGCATTCATGCAGTATGAATGCCATAGAAATCTGCTTTTTAAAAATTACTATTTTTCCTTGTATTTCAAGTAGGCAACCCCACCCCCACTTCCCTTGAATTACTGTGGTCTTTATGTGCAACTTTAGTTCATCTAGATCAAGGGAAAAAATGGGGCTCATATACAATAGATGGTGAACCCAAATAAGTTTTTAATCCTGACAGGTAGTTCTTAGGAGTGGTAGTCATCCCAATGACCTTCCTGAATTTTAGCAGCACTCTCTTCCTTCCTTGTTAGTCAATGTTGTAACCAAGAATGACGACCCTTATGTGCCCAAACATTGGTCCTTGATTCTCTAAAAGCAGATTCCTGTTGAAATATGACATCCCTACTTCTAATTGCCGAATATATTAAGAATGTCGTTTGTTTTGCATGGTTGCAACTGTAACCATGTTTTGTGAATTGTTCTTTCATTCATATAGAGCAGATCACAGTTCATGGTAATCTTGTGGATTACCTTTTGCATTAATTTTTGGAAGGATACAGTTATACATTTGGATTCTTTAGTCTATGATGTCTTTGCTTCTCCTTCCTCAAAACCATTAGGAAGGTTGAGGTGGAGCTGATCTTCAACATTTCTTCCAATGTCACCCTTAAACAGTCACCTTTATTCTTTTTCCCCCTTTATTCTTCACTGTTCTATTTTGTCTTTTCATGGAAATCTCCATTCATTGCCTTATTGGCTCATTCAAAACACATCCTAGAAAGAGCTAAAAAACCAGAATCAGAAGAAGTGGATTCAAGTCCCTGGCTCTACCACTAACTAGCAGTTTGATATGGGGCAAGAAGGTAGTGAGGTAGATAGAGTGCCAGTCCAGGAATTAGGAAGGCCTGAGTTAAAATCTGGTCTCAGGTACTTACTAGCTGTGTGACCCTGGGCAAGTCACTTACCCCTGTGTGCCTCAATTTCCTCAACTGTCAAATGAGCAGGAGAATGAAATGGCAAACCTCTCCAGTATCTTTGCCAAGAAATCCCCAAATAAGGGTAGGAAGAATTGGACAAGACTGAAACCACTAAACAACAAAGCAGTTTGATCATGGTGAGGTGCTCAAACCTCACTGGACTTCAGCTTCCTCAAATCTAAAAGGAGGTGATCTACCTTCATGATTTAGAAGCTGCCTTTTACTCTATGATTTAAGATCTATGTGCTTTAAATTTCTAAGGTTTTATATAAGGAGTATAAGTAAGACTAAACAAGTATAAGTAAGGATTGATGAAAAGGCATAAAGCTCATAGATATAAAGCTTGGTGGTCATTTGGTTTGATATTTTCATTTTGCAGATGAAGATATTAGTCTCGGAAGGTTGTGACAGACGCTAAATCATGCAGGTAGTAAAAGCACCTTAAAGTACCATATAATTACTAGCTATTATCATTATTAATTATGAATACTAGTTGCTGGGTGTGGTGGACAACCAGCTGCACTGAGAGTTTGAAAGACTTGGGTTCAAATCCCACTTCTTACTAGCTGTGTGATCCTGTATGAGTCATTTAGAATTTCTGTACCTCAGTGTTTTCATCTGTCAAATAAGCATGATCATCTTGTAGCTCCTACCTCACATAGTTGTTCTGAGGCTTAATCAGTCAATCAACAAACATTTACTCAGCACTGCTACATGTGAAGCACTGAGGTTACAAAGAAAATATGAAGAAAAAAAAAGACCTACTACCAAGAATTTATAATGGTTTACAACAGTTAGTCTGTAAAGTGCTTTACAAAATTTAAAGCACTATCAGTAATCATTACTGTTTTACACAAAAGGAAGTTGAGATTGAGGAAAGTCTACTTGATAGGGATCTATCCATTTTTGTCTGCTTTTTATCTTACCTTCATAATTATTTTATGTCTTTCTTCCCATCAGAATGTATGGTAGTTTAAAGATTTTGATTGTGATAGACTGAGCAAAAAGACATTTACATCCTTCTCATTCTTTGGGTCCTCTTTCTTTAAGCCTCCATCAATGGCCTCAGTGATTGCTGGAAGATGCTTGCTCTGTCTCTCCATGCCCTCTCATTCAGGACAATGGACAGAGAACACAATGGCGGGATTCTAGAATCTTGGTGATGAACTGCCAAAGGATGTGTTGATAGACAAGGAAGTTTAAGAACTTTCCATCAAGTCATAGGAGACTGGACTCCATCATTCACAGACTTGAATCCTTGTCATAGGAATTGTTTATTGAAATAAATTAAGTCCTCGGTCCCTTCTGCCAACAGCCGATAATTCAGATAAAGGCACTGTGTTTCCTTGAAGATGGTTTCTTGTGTCAGCAGGAGGTCTTTCTCACATTAGATTTTAAACACAGACTCTTTCTTGAAAATATCAGCTGTGGAAGGAGTTGATTTTCAAAGGGTTTTGCATAATTTTAATTTGCCTTTTTATTACTATTAATGGGCCATCTGTACCTATGGTTTTCTATGAACTATACTGAGCAAGACATGCAATTTAAACATAATAATGTGTAATTAAATACAGCACATCAAGTGGGATTCCAATTATATTGATAAGGTCCCAGCATAAGTGAAGGAAAAAAAAAAGACAAATCTGCATGTTTAACATTTTGCGATAGACTCATGAATGTCAAATAGGTCTGGGATTTTCCAAAAATTTAAATAAGCAAAAACAGGTTGGTATTAATGCCTAATTGTTATTGTTTCCTTAGTCATTAACATGGCTCTTCTCTCATTTGCATCCTTATTTCTGCTTCATGCACAGAAACAAACAAAAAAGAAGTTAGAATTCCAACTTTCAAAAAAAAAACTTTTTTGTAAATAAATTAATAATAATTTATTTAAAATTAACCAAGCTGACGAGATGAATGTAGGACAACTGTAAAAATTAGATAAGAGTTTGGTAATATTTTAGACAGTGTTTTTAACATCTATGTAAGGAGAATTCTGCTTATAATCATTTTTAAATATTAGGCCTATTGATTCAGCACATAACAGATTTCTCCCTTTCCTGACTCCACATATATGTATATATACACATATAAATGTGTGCATACATTATATAGATATGCACATGTTTATCTAAATCACATATATCTATATTATATGCACATGGATTAATGTTATTATTATGCAATACTGGTATACAACTATATATAATATACTATGTATATGTACATGGTATATTATATAATGTATATATAACATGGCACATATTATATGTAGTGTGTATTTAACATTGTGTATATGCATTATAGTATGCATAATATGTATATACATGCATATAAATGCATGTCTGAATGAACCAACATTTTCATGTATATAGGCACATACATTTTCACCCATGTGTATGGATGTATGTGTGTGTATGTATGTATGTATCTCAGCCACACTCCTGAACTAGGGTGATGGTTATATGAGTGGAAAGAAAGAGATGAATAAGAGAGATGTTGTGAAAGCAGAAATGACAGTGTTTGTCAATATAATGACTACGTGTGGTGAATTAGATAGAGGCGCTAAGAAGGAAAAAGACAGTTGAGGCCTTGGGTGATGAGAAGATGGTGGCGTCTTCAACAGCAGTAAGGAAGTCTATTTCCTCAAGGAGTTTCCATCCAGCTGGTGTCTTTCCTTGGCCATTTTTCTGTTCAGTGTTTTTTTTATCAATGATTTGAATGAAATCATAAATGAGTGTGTATAGAGACACAAATAGAAATACAATCTATGCACCCATCCATATGCAGCAGCATATTATGCACTATATGCTATGTATGTTATATAACATAGTATATATTACATACATGCACTATATATACAGTGTACATGTTATACGACAGTGTATACCTACATATATACATGTGTGTATACATATGTACACACATGTATCTGTCAAGCCAGAACATTACCTCATTTATTTAACTTTCCCCATTTCCAGTATTCACATGGTTTTATTAGTAACCTAATTTTCACTTTCTCACTGACAATCCTGCACATTCAAGATTATGCAGCAAAGAAAAAAATGAGAGTCAATATATGTACTCACTCATATCTGCAAAAACATCTCTATTTGTTGACCAAGAGTTGGGGGTGGTGGTAATGGGGTTGGAGTTCTGAGTTCCTGTGTGGGTAGAAACTCACCCCAAGGCATGCACTTTTTATCAACCAGAGGAAAGGGAGATTAGAGATGGCAGGTTGCCCTTTTTCCTTTTTTACCTCTGGATTCTTTTGACATCTCTGCCCATGCCTTTCCCCAACCCTGTCCAGTCTAACATCACCTCTCCTTTCCCCTGAATTTTATGGGTTTTATTTCATGGCTACTATGCTGGCAAAAGTGAATATTATCAGAATTAATGTTTCATTATAAAGAATTATCTGCAGAAAAGTAAATTTTCAGCAATCTCTAGCAAAAGATGACAGTTTTCGATGTGTCAGAAAATTGTTAATATGACATAAAATTATTAATGCTGAATGTAATATGCACTATGACAATCGCTTAGTAATCCTGACAATGTGAAAATTCTAGTAATATCTTTACATTCCTACTCTTAAGATAATGAGATTAGTTTGAGCTGTGTGAAATCTTAAGTCTCATCTGGACATCTTGCCTGGTGGGGGAAACACACCTCAAGCTGGATCAAGGTCCCTAATGTTCTTCCCCCCTTTCATTGGGATTCATGGCTTGAAGGACAAAATGACCAGAATGGAGTGATTCTCTTTGCTTGGATTGTCGAGGGTGGCTGGACTCTCATAACCAGGCTACCTCATGCTATCTCCTCCTCCCTGCTCCTAAAGGTATGAGAAGCTTTTGCATGGGTCTTGGAGTTGGGAAATCCATTGTGCTCTGCACTCATGGGACATTTCCCAAGGTTTGCTACCCTGTTATCTCAATTAAAGATGTTTTATTTTTCAACTCATGGCTTCAATTTATTTCAGGACTTGATAGCCATTTGCAGGAATCTGATCCCCTTTCCTCCCTGGGTTCCATGTACTATGTAAACATTCACATTTTTTACTTTTGGGCCTTTTTTCTAGGAATGTTACCCCTGTGAAAGTTGAGAACTGACTGTGTATGTATTTGCATATACTACACTACACTACACACACATACCCACACTTTGCTGCTGCTCTCTCTTACCATAAAGTCCTCCATGAAGGACTCTTATCCTTTCATTGATTTTCAAAGACTTCTTGTAAATGTAAAATGTAAAATATTCTTCCTCCTTCCTTAACATTCATGACCATCTTCCCCCTGCTCCGAGTGCCTGTGCTTCTGAATGTATCTTTTCAGGTCTGTACTCCTCTTTTGTGTTTAGACTCAATGACCTGTCTTTGCTTCCAACATTTGCCTCTTTTAAAATCTAAGTTGGTCATTGGCTGCTGGTGGTGCTGGACCTAGAGTCAGGAAAAACCCAGGTTCAAACCCTACCCCAGATACTAAGTGATTGAGTGACCATGGGTAAGTCACTTAACCTCTGTCTACCCCAATTTCTTGAACTGTAAAATCAGGACAATCACAGCACTATCTTACAAGATTGTTGTGAGGATTAAACAAAATCATAATTGTTAGGAGCTTAATGGCGCATAGTAGGTGCTGTATAAATACATATTCCTCACCTCTTCATTAAGTCACCTGTGTGCCCTCACTAACTCCATTAGGCAGCTTCTCCTTTTCTTCTTCTTCAACTTCCTGCTTTCCTGTTCTGAGACTTTCATTATTTAAACCAAGAACACTGGTGAGCACCTGAGCCTATTTCTCCATAGAATCTTAGATCAAGAGGGACTTTCTAGCTGTCCTTGCTTGCTCTGAACACTTTGTAATACCTTCTCCCCAAATCTTGGGTGCATGTTAGACTAGGTCTACCTTACACATCAGAGACTCTAAGATAGGAGGGCTTGTTTCCTTCTAAGATTTCTGGTATTGCTCCTTCATCAAACAGATTTACCTCATGGAGTCAGGACCAGAACTGTAGTTCCTTAAATTGTTTATTTCACCTTTTGCAGAAGGTAATAAGGCAATTGAAGAATTTATGGGCTACCTTGGAGAGACAGAGAGACAGAGAGAGAGAGAGAGAGAGAGAGAGAAAGAGAGAGAGAAAGAGAGAGAGAGAGACAAAGACAGAGTGACAGAGAGACAGAGACAGAGACACAGAGATAGACAGAAACAGAGACTAGAGACAGAGACAGAGAGACAAAGAGACAGGGAGGAGAGAACAGAAAAAGTGAAGGGGAAGAACAGGGGTGGAGGGAGAACTCAATTTAATATGAGGCAGTTAATCTAGTGGCATACAAATATCTAATGTCAAGAACAACAAGCATGACAAAATATTTCTGCCATGAATTTCTTTTTTATCAGTCTGCTTTTGCTCCTTACTATGTTGTCTTCATCATTGTCCCCAGAAAGGCTATGTCAGCGTGGCTCTCGATGACTCTCCTCAGCATCTGTAGCTTCGCAAAACAAAATCTTCCTCCCAGGCCCTCAATCTTACATCTGTACTGTCTCCCTCTATTAGAAAGTAATTTACTTGAGGACAGGAACTGCATCAACTTTGTATTTGTTTCCCCAGACCTTAGAACAGCGCTTGTTCCATAGTTAATGCTTTTTCGTTCATTTCTCTATTCATTTGCTCTATAATCTTTTTGAAGAGAGGTTTGCAAGTATATAGTTCATAGACCCTTTGGCATGACAAGCATTTAAAAAATGTTTCTTTAACTGATTTTTAATTATCTTACACAAAGAGTTTTACATATATGTATGTATATATGTGCATATGTGTGTATATACATATATACTTAATCCCATAAATACTTATACATACACATTTATATAATATATAATGTACATATAATTAATATATAACATAATATTAACTATGTATAATATTATTCATATACTTACATATTTAATCCCATGTTATAGACCTCCTAGGGGCACTCCCTCAAACTTCAGGTTTTGGGTGATAGACCTCATTCTGAAATCAATCAGTGTGCTCTGTGATTCTGTGGACAAATGTGACTAATTTTTTCTAATAAAAAAAGTTATTTCCTATTTTACTGTTAAAAAGAAGTGAAATATTTCCTTCCTCAATAATTTTCTAACTGTAAAATAAAATAATTTATTGTCATTTATTCAGTGTGTTGTAGTTTACTGTTTAAATTATTATTTTCATTGAATGGATTAAGAGTCCAAGATAGTGGGAGGAAATCATCTACCAAAATATGAATATTTCTGACCAGAAGTCACTTGAAAATTAACAAATTCCCACAGTGAAACTTTTAAAAAATAATTAAACATGGGATGGTTTTGTCCTACGACATAAAAAGTCTTCCACCAAAAATATTGATGCTCTGTGTATTTACAAGCAATTAATTTGCTCTGCAAAATCATAAAGGAGAGTTAAATGCTATTGAAAGAAGGTTGAACTTGGAGTTAGAAGATCTGGGTTTGAATTCTGACTCTGCCAGTTACTGCCTGTGTGATCTGGACAAAGGCAATGAACCTCAATTACTTCATCTATAAATTTAATTAGTCTATGTGACTCCTAAGGTCCCTCCTAGCTCTAACTGTGCAACCTTTTGGTCCTAAGTTTCAGTGAAATGACACCATACAAGGTCATTGGTTTGCAATTACATCATTCAATTTGCATCTCGGGCAACAAACCAAATAACATTGTAGCTAGGTCTCATGATATTACAGCAGAGTCTAGTGAATATATTAATACCATTATTGGGAAATGACATCAGGCAGGTTGATACTATATGAAGCATGTCTATACTTTTATTGGATTTACAAATATAATTTTAATGCACTCTACTGAGATCATTATTAAGAAATATTAGCACATTGACTGTTCCAAAGAGTGTTATTAAAATGACAAGCCCTAAAGAGCGTGGCTGACCTTTTTGTGGTTCACACTGCTGTCCTGCTGACTTAGTCGTGTCTGCCTCTTCGTGACCCCAGTTTGAGGTTTTCTTGACAAAGACATGGGAATGGTTTACCATTTTCTTCTCCAGCTCATTTTACAGATGAGGAAACTGAGGCAAATAGGGTTAAATGACTTGCCCAGGGTCACACAGCTAGTAAATGTGCAAAGCCAGATTTGAACTCACAAAGACAGCTCTTCCTGATTAAAAGCCCAGTACTGTTATCTACTGCGCCGTATAACTGTCCTTTGAGGTTTGTATAAGAATTTAATTTGCAACCAGACATAATAATAATAGATAGCATTTATAAAGCATTTTAAGGTTTACGTATAATCTTGTTTGAGCTTCACAACAATCTTGTAAAGGAGGTGCTATTATTATGCCCATTTAATAGATGAGGAAACTGAGGTTGAGGGTAGTTAATCAGCTTTCCCAAGGTCACACAGGTAAATCATGCATTTCATGAGATTGCAGAATGTTTCATACTATAAACATGCAGGATGGCAGCTAGCACTGCTTTCAGAACAGATGTAAGTCATGTGGGTAGGGAAAGCTTTCTCTGCAATAACTCTTATCATTAAACATATTAATTGTGATAATTCCCATATCTCACATTGGTATAGCTCATTAAGTCTCACAAAGACTTTTCTTCAGGACACCCTGATGGGCTAGGTGGTCAGTTGCCTGTTTCTTCCTTCCACTGTTATTTATTGAGTAAACTGGAAGAGGTGTACTGTACTCTGAAGACCACTGGAAAGAAACTGAAAGGCTTAGGGTTCTACCTATGACTCTCCCACTAATTAGCTATGTGACACTGGGCGAGATACTTATTGAATGATATAATTCTAGGGCAGGAAGAGACTCAAGAGATTATCTGGTTCAGCACCTTCCTTTTATAATGTTAATGAAGAAGCTTAAGACTCCCTCTCCATTCCCCAGGCTCCAGTTTGCCCAGGTACAATTTAGCAGAGACAGAACAGGAAATCAGATCTTCTCATACAAAGACAATAAACCTTTCTGCCTAATTATTTACCCCTTTATGCAGGAGTGTGCTGGTAAATGTTTAATAACCAGCTTAGGGGGTGGGAGGGGAAGGTAGGGGATTGTACACATGACACACTTTTAAATATGATCTGTATTGTTAAAATTTTCTCCATCATTTTCTTGCTTAATAAACAAAGAAGTAAATGAAACCCAAATCTGTAGCATTTGCTGATTTGAAAGGTGTAAAATTTCACCCTGAAAATTTAACAATCAGCTTGCCATTCTCATACTGGCTGGCTCCAGCACAATCCTATCTTTTTGTTTATATTTGATTTTCTTATGCTTTATATTAATCCCTTTGGGGTTCAGTTTCCTCATTTATGAAATGAGAGGGTGAGCCCAGCTGATTTCTGAGGTTTTCTGATTCTAGTGTTTTTATATAAATTCACAAGTATCAGCTAAAATGAGTGTCATATTTGACTAATTCTTTTCTGGGAAGAATGTTGTAGATGTCTTGGTTTCAGGAATGGTGCCTGGCATGTGCTTAATCAAACTCTTATTGATTTGATTGACTGAGGTTAGGTTCAGATCTTGCCTTTGATCCTTACTAACTCTGTTAGCCCAGACTGGTTGTTTCACCTCTATGGATCTTAAGCTACACTCTCAAACATTGTATCTGGAGCAAGAGAACCTCGGTTCAAATCTTGGCTCTGGTGCCTAGATTTTATCTCAGTCATGTCACTTAAAGTTCCTTGGGTCTCTGTTTCTTCTTTCATTAAATGAGGAGGTTGGCCCAGATGTCTTCCATCTTTAGATCTATGCTTTTATCCCATCTTCTGAGTCATAGATGAATTGCAATCTGCATTGAAGAAGGAAATTACCATCATGGGAATTTCCTCCTTCAACAGAAACCACAGAGGTTTTGGCATCCATGAATAATGACTTAATATATTATCTTCAATAAAAATCATATATGCTTAAGGGAACTAACAGATGGTCTTAACTTATGAAGAAATTAGAGTTTTTACTCTTAAAAATGTTCAGAATTTTGTCCAAAAGGCAGGAGGCATCTTAGAGCTATCCTTTTCAAAAACAGTTACCAGGAAAAAGGCAGTGTATTTGAAAAGGAAGAAGTTGGGTGTATTGTTCTTGTTTTTAATACTAGATTGGAACAGAAAGAAAACAAAAACCAGGAGGCATAATTTTACTTATTTCATAATGCTACATGTGTCAAATTAAATTTTAAAATACATTACATAGTTTTCTGATGCCTCCTGGGTCTCTACCTCCTTTCTAGTATTGAGCATACTGATTAAGCAACCCCTAAGATGTTTTAGGAACCTTCAGATGGGCATTATTCATCAGTTCTCAATTAGAATGTCCCAGTTGTTCACAGCAGAGAGCTATCTTTCACAACCTGGGCAAGAATGCAGCTCACCCCTAATGCTCTGGAGAGAAGACACATTCAGCTTTTATTTTCAGGAACAGGGTTTTGAAAAGGCTTAAAGCATTTGTTTTTATTTTAATTCCTGTGGCCTTTAAGGAACTTGATGGGAAAAAGGCTGTGGGCCATAATCAGATTTTTTTTTTTCTTTTTCTTTTTGTTTTTTTTTTCCCCCTGGACTCATCACCATGCTACAGTAACATTAATTAAAAATGTGGATGGAAAAACAGCTATTTATTTAACATGTATTTTGTTGCGGTTTTTTTTTCCTATTTTTGTTCTTTAAAAAAGAAATCAGGGCCAGATTACATATTTTAATTATTATTATTTTTAAAACCTCATCTCCAAACTTTGGGGTTTGGTGGACAGCTATAACTTTTCTTCTTTAATAAAAATCATAGGATCTTGTGTATAGATCTGGAAGAGACCTTAAGACCATTTATTACAGACCTCTCCTTTTACAGATTAGAAAATTTAGACTTGAAGAGGCTAAGTGAGTAGTCCCTTATCACACAAAAATCACACAAAATCAGAATCTGAACCCAGATCTTTGTCAATGCTCTTAATTACTTTGCCATACTTTCTTATAGATTACAACTATCTCACAAAATGTACATTGTACAGGAAACACCAAGCAGATTTCTCCACATTCTGTTGATTAGTCAGATTCCAAAAATCCTAGTCTTGATTCTATTCAAAGGACCATGGGTCTAAACCTGGAAAAGACCAACCATTTCATTTTACAGATGAGGAAGCTGGGACCCATAGAGAATAAGAGATTTGCCCAAGGTTATATAAGTATATATATATATATATTATATATATATATATAGCACTGGGGTCAGAATTCATACCCAGAAACATCAGAAGGTAATTTCATACTGATTTTCCCCTTGACATGATGATTTTAAATGTTCCATCAAACAGTTAAAAATACAAGAACCAGACTTTAGTAACTAAAACCCATCATCTATTTATCTAGTGATAGTAGCTCTGAGGTTCCTTCAGGTTCTAAATCTATGACTTTTGACCCTATAAGAAGGTTTGGGATATGCTTTAGGCAGAGGTTATTTCTCACCACACTGACTTATGGCTGTCACCTAGATTGTCTGGGAATTGTCAGTGTATGTTTTTGTTGGATGGTTTCAGTCATTTCTGACTTTCCATGACCCCATTTGGGATTTTCTTGGCAGAGCTACTTGAGTGGTTTGCCATTTCCTTCTCCAGCTCATTTTACAGATGAGGAAACTGTGGCAAACAGGTAAAGTGACTTGCCCAGGGTCACACAGCTAGTAAGTGCCTGAGGCTGGATTTGAATTTAGGTCCTCCTGATTTCATGACCAGAGCTCCTTCTACCGTGTTACCTAGCTGCTCCTTCCAACATAAAAATAGGGATTCTTAATTTGGGTTCAATGAACTTGAAAAAAAAATTTATTTTGATAATATTTCAGCGAGTCAGTAAGAATTTATTTTGCACCTATTACACATCAGTCTGTGTTAAGTGCAATATTTCAAAACTAGGCATCCTAAAGTAAAATTTGTAAATGTTACTTTCTTTGTAATTCCATATATTTAATTTCATTAATTTAAAGCCATGATTCTGAGTAGGGGTCCACAGGGTTCATAGGACTGCCAAGGTGGGGGGGGGATGACAGAAAAAGATTAAGAAACTTTGATCTAGAAATTCCTCTCCCCTCACCTCGAATGTATATTGAGTATATCAATTCACTAGATTTGAGGTATAAATAAATGCCTTCCCTTCTACGCTTGTCTTCCATCTCCTTGGCATTTTTTGTGTATGTTTGAATTTATTTATTTGGTAGCTTCTTGTTTAGAATGTAAGTTCCTTGAGGATGCTTTTGTTTTTAATTTTTCCCCAGTGTTTAAATTCATGATTCAATAATAAGTCTGAATCCCCAGTGCATAACATAATGCTTTTTGATTGATTTTCCCAAGGTCACGTAGGCTGGTCCCCAGATAGTGTCAAAGAGGAATAATTGACCTCAGGTCCTCTGAACCTCCTTTCAGAACCAATGACTACAACTAAATAGTACTTTTGTTAATTATAATTCATATGGTTATAGCATTTGAAGACTTGTAGAGCACTTTATTCAAAACAACTCTGTGAAGTAGGTATCTCAAAGATGACCATCCTCATCTTTATAAATGAGTTGACTAAAACTCAAGAAGAAGCTGAGTGATTGGCCAAAGGTCACACAATGAGCAAGCATCAGATCTAGGATCTAAACCCATTTGTCTCCTAAGGTCAGGCGAGCATTCTTTCTTCTATTTACCACACTATATGACTTCTGCACAAAGTCCTGTTTAATGGAATACTCACCACTACCACAATCCCGCACAATTCAGTGCCAGCATGGTGGAATCACAAAATCTCATGCTTTCATGATAACTCTCACTCGATGACATTTTCTACTCTTTAAATATATGTATGTGCATATATGTATACATATGTGTGTATGTGTGTGTTATATACATACATAAACATACACACATACAAGCCTTTTCTTCAAACCCAACATATTTCAGTCACTAATGTCTTTGTCTCTGTGTTAGACATAGGGGTGGCGTCCTAGGGTATGTGAAATGGATGCTGTGTATTTTAATTCAAGCCAAATACAGACACTCCCTGACTTATGAATGCCAAATTTCCATATGTCCTACATATATGAATAACTAAGTCATGTTGAGGAAAGAGAGCTCTCTCTCAACACCCTGTAGGGAGAGCTTCCCCAGATTGTAGCATTTGTAATACAGTTGAAATTCTGCACTATTTCAATTATATTATTGGCTATGTAGAATTTTATGAGCAAGCCAGGCAAGCTAACCATCATTTATAAGGGTTTCCATGGGAAAATGTAAGCTCTCTTCCAAACAACCAACTTTCAAATGATCTTTTGGCACATAACCAACCTACTTAAAAATTAGGGGCTGCCTATTTTGAGGTTTGTGTTCATTTTGGTCAGTAGGAGGCAATTCTTTTGTATAGATTAATGAAATGCCATATTGCTAACATTCAGGGTTCAGATTTTATACCCTCTTTTTCAATTATCTCATCTGATATCACAAATCCAATGATCAGGTTTATGTAGGCAATTTCCAGGAAATGTCTATAGGCATATTTCTATCCCCCATCTTTTCCATTCTTATAAAAATTACTTCTTATCATGCTCTTGGTGTTTTAGCCAAATTATCCTGAATGCTGTCCCTCATACATGACATCCATCTCTTGCCTCCACCCCACCTGTTTCACTTCTGTCTCTACAAATGCATGGTTGCCTTCCTAGTTCAGCTCCAGCAACATGTCTTAAATGAAACTTTTCTTGACCTCCCCAGATTCTGGTGCTCCCACTACTCAAAAATCATACATTTATTTATATATGTACATGTTGTCTCTATAATAAAATATGAATTATTTGAAGATGGTTTTTGCTTGTTTTTTTTGGATTTTTTCAACCCCTAGGCTTTACCATAGTGACAGACACAAAATAAATTCCTAATACGTGTTTCTTGATTAATTATTCATTCAGATAATTAGATAGAACTTTCATTGGAGCACATGGAAAATAATAAAAAATGTCAGTTTGTCAGTGAGTACACCACCAGGTTCCCCCACCCCCCAGAGGCCAAAGAGGCCTCTCCACTTACATTATAGCATTTGATGTAGTTGGAACAGCCAGGGTTGCCTATCTATATCATGTGTCCCTGCACAAGAAATAAAGGAATAGATGGATGAGTGAGTGAGTGAGTGAGTGAGTGAGTAAATGGATGAAAGCTTTTATTAAGTTGGTATGATACACAAAACACTGTCATAAAGGAAAGAGATACAAAAGGAAGACCATCTCTGCTCACTGAGGGAGACAACACATGATGATGATGGTGGTGGTGGTGATGATGATGATGATGATGATAACGATGATGATGACAATGGTGAGATGATGAAGATGATGGTGATGATGATGGTGTTGCCGATCATGATAACAACAATACCAACTTTTTTGTTTGTTCAGTTATATCTGACTCTTTGTGACCCCATTTGACAATTTTTCTCAGTAGAGATACTGAAGTGGGTTGCCATTTCCTTCTCTAGCTTGCAGATGAGGAAACTGAGACAAACAGGATAAAGTGACTTGCCCAGGGTCATACTACTAGCAAGTGTCTGAAGTCAGATTTAGACTCAGGAAGATGAATCTTCCTGATTTCAAGCCCAGTGCTTAATTCACTGTACCACCTCTCTCTCCCTCTCTCTCTCTCTCTCTCTCTCTCTCTCTCCCTCCTTCTCCTCCACCATACATACACACATATGTATATGTAAACTTATAAACATATGCACATTTAAATGTATATAATTCCATAGCAAGTTATCTCTATTTCTGAAGCCTTTCCTTGATTGCTATGCCTTCACCACCTTTGAATTCATGAAAGAGGTCACCCTAGAACCAGGGACACATCTCTCATTACACTTCACAAGCAAGTTTCCCTTCTGGTTTTTAGCTGGCTCAAGCAGATATGACAAATCCATAACCTTCATAGCCCAATACGTGAGCAATGAATGGGCAGATCTCCTCTCTGTGTCAACCCTTCTCTTGGGCATCAGAGACTAGGAAAATACCAGAGTCTCTCCTTATCTATCACATGAAATTCTGAAATTCTTTCTGATGACACACAGAGGAGGGCAATTCTTTCAGTTATCTGCAGTGCTTCCTGAAACATCTCTGGGAGTGTGTTACCATGCATGGACCCCAGGACTGCTGGGTACCAAGTAGAGAGATATGTGTAGTTTCTGCAATGTGAGCATCATATTGTCATAGTTTTGTACAGGTGTGTTCCACCTAGAGTTGTGAATTTCTTGCATGGAAACACCGATCTATCGAGGAAAACAAAGAGAGAATGAAACATCCTCTATGGGTTAAAATACACCAGCACTTCTTGTAGTTACAAAGAAGTAGGAACAAAATAGGTGTCTGTCATTTGGAGGATGATTAAAAAAAGGATGGTCCATGAAGGTGGACAGCAATAATACTAGATCGTAAGAAATAATGGAGAGGGAGGCTAGAGAAGAGCAATATATGAGCTAGTGCAAGGTAAAACAAGAAAAAAAAAGGGAAGGGACAGAACACCAAGTACAAGGATGGAAATGGAAAGACCAACAATAATAGGATTACCAAAAGGAAGAAGAATGGGGTATAATTATAATGATCAATCTTAGCCCTGAGGGGGAAGAAAGGGAAATTGCACCTCCTTTTGTTTTTGCCATAGGTAGGTACTGTCAAATTTAGTTAATTTGGTGGTTAATTTGTTGAATTTTTTTAAAGTTTTATTTGTTATAAGAAATGTCTTTCTAGGGAACAGAGGGGAAAAGAACATATTTGGAAATGATAATGAAGGAAAAATAAAAGTCATTAAAATTGAAATGAAATTATCTGCCTTCCCCTGTGAACCCTCAGAAAGAATCTCAGAAAACCAAGTGATAGATGGGGAGAAATTGTGGTGCTTTCCCAGTCCCTGACACCCATGGGAGGTGTTGACACATTCACGGCCAGGTGCTGGGAGAGAAAATATATCAATTTGTCATGTCATCAAGTTTTAGCTTAAAAAGAAAAGTAAAGCAAGTACTGATTTGGCGTAAAACAATAGTATAGTTCCAAAGGAAATGATTTTTTTTATTTTAATTTATTTGTTCATTTGCTTGCCTATACATTTATTTGTTGTTGTTATTGTTGTTTTTAAGAGGAAAGGCAAGGCTATTGGGGAATAAGTGACTTGCCCAAGGTCATACAGCTATTTAAGTGTCAAGTTTTTGAGGCCAGATTTGACGTCAGGAGGACTTGACTTCAGGGCCAGTGCCATCCATCCACCCACCCATCCACCCATCCATCCATCCATCCATCCATCCATCCATCCATCCATCCATCCATCCACCCATCCATCAATCCATCCATCCATCCATCCATCCATTTATCTAATCTATCGATCTATCTATCTATCTATCTATCTATCTATCTATCTATCTATCTATCTGTCTGTCTGTCTGTCTGTCTGTCTGTCTGTCTGTCTGTCTGTCTGTCTGTCTGTCTGTCTGTCTATCTGTCTGTATGTCTGTCCGTCCATCCATCCGTTCATCTATCTATCTATCTATCTATCTATCTATCTATCTATCTATCTATCTATCTGTCTGTCTGTCTGTCTGTCTGTCTGTCTGTCTGTCTATCTATCCACTTGTCAACCTGGCAGAGTTTGATCTAAGAAAGACAAAATTAGGCTGTCTCAGTCCATGTTTCTATTTCTTTCAAGATGACGATGTGCATGTGGAGCTGCAAAGACTGAGCTCCCCTAAGGAAGTCAATCTAGAACTAGGCTCCACTTGGAGGTTTTATATCCACTGCGTCATTTTACCTCAGGACAGAGGAAAAACCTCTTCTATCAGCCTATCCCCCAACCAAACCAGACTACTCTCATCCTTGGGCCAACTTAGACGGAAGAATCTGTCTTCACCCAAACCTGAGCAGAACACAAATGAGCTTCCCTACCTTTCATTAAATTTAATTCCAGCTTGGGTTGGGGTTTGATCAGGATAAGGAGATTCAATGATATCTCATTTTCAGTAATGTCCCTCTGAAGAAGAAAGGAGACTGGGGATGGGGGAGAAACTCTGAGTCTCCAAGATAATGATTTT
>CM053597.1:178153521-178171973 GCA_028646575.1 Pseudocheirus occidentalis | reverse complement strand
GAAAAATGGCAGATATAGATCACTTTCTCCTCTAGAGCCACCTGAGTTCAGTGTCCAGATATAGATCAGGACAACTGGAGATGAGCACTAACTTTTAACTGTCGCCCACAGTTTAGTTGAAGCAGCAAGGTAACCTGAGAGAAAGACATGTGCCAGAAAAGCCTCAGTCTCCTCAGACCCCAATGGAAACAGCTCAGGACCATAGACTCAAGAACCTCGGGAACAGCAGTGCTTCCAGCACAAGTGCCCTCAGCCATCATCCTGGGAAGCAGCTCCTGTTGAGATGCAGCCTGGAAATTGTTCCTGCAGATGCTAGGGATGTAGCTACTAAAGACATAGGGAAAAAAAATTATTTTGTCACTAAGGTACTTGGTTCTATCAAATGGTACAGTATTAGAAACTGATAGAATTTTGCCAGTGAAAATTGCAATAAAGAAGATGTATAAACATTCCCCCTCCCCCATTATACCCTAAGGACTATGGGACCTTTCTTTCCAACTTCTTTCTGAGCTGAAACTTCCCATATGTATTGACTGCCCCAGTAGAATGTGAATTCCTTGAGAGAGGACTTTCTTTTCTGTTTGTATTCTGATCCCTTAGCACAGTGCTTTGTACATGGTTAGAGCTTAATGACTGTATTAATCATTCATTTATTCTTCCTACGCCCATCCAAGAAGAAGAACTGGAAAATGTCAAGATCAGAAGAATAGGACCACTGAAAATTATTCTTGTGCTTATCTTTTTATTTATTTTTTGTTTGTTTGTTTTTGGAGGGGGAAGGTAGGGCAATTGGGGTCAAGTGACTTGCCCAAGGTCACATGGCTAGTTTTGTGTTAAGTGTCTGAGGTTGGATTTGAACTCATGTCCTTCTAACTCCAGGGCCAGTGCTCTATTCACTGTGCCACCAAGCTGTCCCTCTTGTGCTTATCTTGATATTTCTGGTCAGGACACACTAGAAACTCCTTGGATGAAGGCAGTATTGTATTGTCTTTATCCAAGTTTGTAAAGATCTGATGGTTTTTTCCTTTCATGGGACAGCTTAGCTTCTGATGAAGAGGGTCCTGACCTATTAACAACAGAAAGCTCCATCCTTCATCTCATGACTTGTTGGAGCAGACTTGTTTTTGTAGATGGATTTGAATTGGAGAAAGACAATTCCGCCCTCTTTCCCTTCACCTCCACATTTCCAAAAAGCTAGGAGGTATTCAATCAACAAGCATTTATTAAGTATCTACTATTTACCAGGCAGTCTGCAGAGCTCTGGAGATACAAAAAAAGTAAATAACTCTTATTCTCAAGAAGTTCCTAACATAATGGTGGAAGTGACATGCTAATAAGTATGTACAAACAAGATATAGAGAGAATAAATTAGAGATAGTTTCAAAGGAGAGAGACTAAGAGTGAGGATGACTAGGAAAGGCTCAGTGCAGAAGGTGGAGTTTTAGCTGAGATTTGAAGGAAGCCAGGTAAGCCAGCAGGCAGAGACAAGAAGGGAGAGAGAGCTCTGGACATGGAGCACAGTCAGTCAAAATGCCTGGAATCAGAAGACAGAGGAGCATCTTGTGTGAGGAATAGTAAAGTTGGTGTTACTGAATTTCAGAATACATGGAATCAAATAAGACATAAGAAGACTGGAAAAGTGGAAAGAGGTGGGGGTATATAGGGCTTTAAGAGTCAAACCCATGGTTTTATATTTGATTCTGGAGGTAATAGAGAAAGACACTGGAGGTAAGTGGATGTTGACAAGAATAGTTAACGACATTTCTGGTGTGCCATTTTTAATATTCTGGATCAGTATCTTAGTCCATGGTGATCCTTTTCCCACTTGAGATACAACCAACACAGAAATTGCTCACTGAGTATATTGTTTTTAACTGCAAGATTAGTGCTTTCAGCCTACTCCTTCCTGTGGCATTCCTGGGTCAGCACTGTTGACTTCTGCTTCTGCTGGCCCTGCAGTTTCACTGTTTTTCCAACTAGAGTCCTTTCTCTGAGAAAGCTTTTAAAGGGATCAAGTTGTGTTTCTTTGTATGGATTTTTCAAATATAACTTGAATATACAGAATGTTTCAGTTTATAAAATGGATAGCTCAGTTACCCTAGCTATTGGCTGAAAGGTGAACATAAAGACATTTCAGAATTGTTAATATGGAAAGAGAAAGGTGATTTTTATTTGTTTTTAAATTTTTTTAAGTCTTTTATTTTTTCCAATTACATGTAAAGAGAGTTTTTAATATTCATTTAAAAATTATTTTAGACTTAAATACTAAAACTTAATCATATAAGAAAAGAAAAGGAGATACTATAAACTTAAATATGAAATAAGAAAAGAAAAAAAAGCATTGTCATACTCAGCAGAATTTAAGAGAAGATTCAAAATGTGCAGCAATAAATTTCGATTTCAAGAAAGCCTCTACAATAAATACTACGTATTGTGTTGAGAGAGGTCAATCTTGGCTTCCTTGTCAGTTTTCTTTTGTTCTCTGTTGTGTATGCTTTACTTTGTTATTGTCTTCCCTCCCCCCCCAAGTCTTCAATAAAGTACAAATATATTTAGATATAGATACATAACATTGATTTTTTAGCATTTAGAGTTCCAAATGTTTTACTTCCCTCCCTAACTTCTCTATGTGATCCTGGGTAAATGGTTTATTCTTTCACTGCCCTTGGAAATTCTCTAAGACTTAGGGTTCTAGAACAGATATTTGTACAACCCTCCCTCACTCAAATCAAAGTCAACTGTAAGTCATGGCATCATTTCCCTAATGCCACAGTCTTCTTTGAAAACTAAGGACAAGCACAACAACAACTGTGCTATATTTACAGAGGGAGTTTCTTCAATAAGGGTTCACTATAAAATTAAATAGCACATAGCTCCCAACGTCAGTAAACAAGAAGACCTTGGGGCCCACAAGACCTGAGTTCAAAGTTTTCCTCTTACACAGACTACCTCTGTGATCATGAACATATCACCCAACCTCTTATTACTTATTACTTAAAGCACTGTATAAGATACCCTAGTATCTAGCACATAATAGTTCCTTAATAAGTGTTTGTGGACTGATTGAGGAGATATTGATCAGGCAGAGAGCGTTTCTAGGCAATGGGTTCCCCATAAAGATGGAATTAAAAGTTCATGTCAAAATGGTAATACTCTGGATGATAATGGTATCTTTCCACAAAATCAATCTCTGGCTCTTAAACATGGCATTGTGGTGACCCTAGCTTCTTATAGTCTACATATTATAGAATCCAAACCACAGAAATTCCTAATGTGTAGGAAACGGCTTTGAATGTGGGCCCGGCGATGGGTAGTGTGTCCTACCATTTGGGAACCAGCCTTAAGTTCAGCCTGGCTCATAGCCAGGTGATCCAGAGAATTAGACCAGCATCTATCTATGACTCAACTTTTGAAGACCAACGTCTAAGCTGCAAAGATCTTTGTCAGCACAGGGAATAGGTGTTCTGATAACCAAAATAATACTAATATTATTAGCTAGTATTTCCAATGCCTTTTAAAAATCCCTAGATACTTCACATACATTAATCTCATCTGAACCTCACAACTCCAGTGGTAAGTACTACTATTGTCTCTGTTTAACATATGAAGAAACTGAGCCTAAGACTTAACCAGAGTCATCCAGCTAGCTAGTATCTGATGCAGGATTTGAACTCAACTCTACATGACTCCAAGTATGGTACTCTACCAGCTGTATCACATAGCCACCGGAATACTCATTCAGTCTCTTAGTTAATAATGCTAACAGGTGTATATGTCATTCATTCCAGTGACTGAGGCCACCAGAATGGTGGTGATAAAGAGAAAAAAGGAAGGAATAATCATGATTTCACTGTAGTTTCAAAGATTCAAAGTAAACAGAGCAGAACCTAAACCATCAGGAACTGTGTAGACCAAGGACTTTGAAAGAGTCAACATCTTTATTTCCAATTTTCTCCTGGTGAGTATTTAAGTCTATTTAAATCTTACTTACCCCAAGAACAGTCCAGAAATAAAATCCTTGACAGCTAAGCAGCTAATGACCAGCAACAGAATTTTCAACACCTTTTCATTTGCTGCTAAGTCTGGGACGCCCTGGGCACCCCAGGGAATCAGCTATTTGGAGCCAAGGTCAAAGGGGACGAGGGAGTATTTGGAGTTCTTACAGGCAATGACTTCATTGCTAACTCTGGGCTAACAAGCCCTGATAGAATGTAAATAGTCAGGGGAAGCAGGCCTTGAGTAGTCAAGAATTTGAAAGGGAGTATAATGGAGTGATGGAGAGCTAATCCAGGTTAATGGGCATGCCCTGATAGAGATTGCAATAACTATGAGAAACCTTCTATTGAATAAAAATATGATTTACAGAAGGAAGATTGGAATTCTCTGCCTATTTCAGCTGTCAGTTATTAAAGAGCCTGCTTTTCCACCCTGAGAATTAGGACCATAGTCTCATCCTTTGGCTAGAGTAATGAAATGAAATGACTTTCCCTTTTAAAGCAAAGATGCTATACAAATGAGAGAACTGCTAACTCTAAGTGGCAGCAAGGTGGTACAGTGGATAGAGCACTGGCCCTGTAGTCGAAAACCTGAATTCAAATCCAGCTTCAGACACTAGTAAGCGTGTGACCCTGGGAAAGTTACTTAGCCTGCTTGCCTCTCTTTCCTCATCTACAAATTGACCAGGAGAAAGAAGTCACGAACGACTCCAGTGTCTTTGCCAATGAAACTCCAGATGGGGTCACAAAGAGTTGGATGCTATGGAAACAACTCAACAACAACACTAATCTGTACTGATCAATCAATAAACATATAGTAAATTATTATTATGTGCCAACATACTACTATGTTGTAGGCACCAGAAGTCAAAAGACAAAAATGAAACTGTCCCTGCCTTCAAGAATCTTAATTCTGTTGGGGAAACATGTATTTATATAAGCAAAAACACATTATATTAAAAGTAAATACAGAATAATTTCTAAAGGGTCAGTGGCAGCCAGGAAATCAGGAAAGACTATGGAGGAGAGGATGCTTGAGCTGACCTTAGAAGAGAAGCAGGCATTCTAAGCAGCAGAAGTAAATGGGAAGGCTGTTCCACATGTGACAAGGAACCTTTGCAAAGGCATGGGGATGGGAGAGGGCCGGTCATCAGTGACCATCAGCTGTTGGTCAGATTGAGCTAATATATCAAGTATATGATGGAGAGTTGTGCTGAATAAGCCTGGAAAGGGAGATAATCAGAGTCAGACTGGGAAGGACGGGCTTTAAAGGTCAAAGGGAGGGATCTGTATTTTGTTCTAGAGATGCTAGAAAGGTATTAGAGAATTTTGAAGAGAAGAATAAAACATTCAAACCTGTCTATTAGAAATATTACTGTGTCCACTGTCATTTCTAACCCCCACCCTCCTCTATAATTAACCCCAACTTGTGACAAAATCAATTAAGCTGAGTATGATGGCCCACACCTATAATCCATGCTACTAGGGACCCTGAGGCCAGTGAATCACTGGAGTTCAGGACTTCTTAACTCAGAGTTAAAGTCAATCATGTATTTGTACTAAAGCCAACACCAATACGGTGGTGATAGGGAGAACACCAGCCTGTCACAAGGGGGTAGAATTGATTCAAGTCAGAAAGAGAACAGAGTGAAAGAAAAAAATAAAGATTACTGTGGCACCTGAATTGATGGCAGTAAAGAGAGACTTTGTCCAAGGAGACCGTTTAGGAAGTTATATTACTAATGAAGAGTCAAGAATAATTTTGAGGTTGTGCCTTTCAGTGACTAGAAGCATGGGATGGCAAAGCCCCAACAGAAACAGAAACATTGGGCAAAGGGATGGGTTTGGTAGGAAAGACAATATGTTCTTTGTGGGTCATGTTGATTGTAAGATTTCCAGTCGGACATCTTCAAGAGACATTGGTAATACCATCCTAGAATCAAAGAAAGTGGGATGTTTATCTTCATCTATTAATAATGTATTAATTTGGAAGCAGCTAGGTGGCTAAATGGATAAAACATTGGGACTGGATTTAAGAAACCTGAGTTCAAATCCCACCTCACACACTTGCAAGCTGTGTGACCCCAGGCAAGTCACATAACTCTTTTTTTGCCTTAATTCACTGGGGGGTGGGGGAGGGGGGAAACAGCAAACCTTTCTGGTACCTTTGCCAAAAAAAAAACCCATGGACAGTTTTGGTGTGGTATGGTTCATAGGGTCATGAAGCATCAGAATCATTGCACCCTGGGAAATGATAAGATCCCTGAGAGACAGGATGTAAAATTTGGACCCTGCCTCCTTTTTATAAATCTATCAATGCTGCTATTTTTGTTATGTATGTAAAAAAAATAAAAGTCTGCTGCTAGGCAAAATTAACACAGACCTCAATCCAGGCGGCCCCTCAATTTTTAAGTAGGTTGGTTATATGCCAAAAGTTCATTTGAAAGTTGGTTGATTGGAAAGTAGATCTCATTTTCCCATGGAAATGCTTATAAATGATGATTAGCTTCCAAGGCTAGCCCATAAAAGCCTACATGGCCTATAACATAGCTGAAATAGTGAAGTATTTCAACTGTATTATGAATGCCATGATCTGGGGAAACTTTCTTTATGGGGGTTTCCCTTCCCTCAACACATGGGGTGGCTATTTATATATACAGGACATTTGGAAGTTTGGTTTTCATAAGTCAGGGAGTGTCTGTATTTCTGTATTTGGTTTGAATTAAAGTATGCAGTATCCATTTCACAGACTCTAGGACACTACCCACACATCTAAAGAAGACACAAAGAGGTTAATGACTGAAATATGTTGGGTCTGGAGAAAGGAAAACAATATTTATTTTTAAGTATAGCAAATGTCACTCGGCGCGGGTACATCTACATTATGCAAGCACTGCATTCTTGGTCCCAACTTGTGGGCAGTTTTGAAGCTGTGAGAGTCCGGGGAGACTCTCCTTAAACAGGAAGATTCTGTACAAAGGCAGTATAGCACAGTGAAAAAGAGAAAAGAGGGTTTGTCTGACCGTAGAAGAAATGTGACTTTGGGTCCTAGATCTGATGCTTGCTAATTGTGCAATCTTCCATCAATCATTCATCCTCTTTGCTACACTTTAGTCTATTTATAGTGTTACTGCTACTACTACTACTAGCTAGTGTATGTGTGCGTGTGTGTGTGTAAATAAATAAATATATATAAATCTCTCCTCTCTGTGTATGTGTATACATACACATGCATGCACACATGTATACATATACACACTAAAGATATTGTAAAATGAAATGTTGGCTGTATACATATACCAGATGGGGGGGTGTCTATATACATAAATACAACTAATGCATACATATTCATACACACACATAGCCGACCTTTCATTTTATAATATCTTTATTTTGTGTATATACATATACAGAGAAAAAGAGAGATTTGCTGCATGTATGTATATACACACACACACACATATATAGACATAGGTGTATCGTATACATACCAATATAAATATATATAAAATATATAAATATAGGCAATATGTAAATATATACATATATATGTACCAAAAATATAATATCTTTTTTTGTCTCTCGTACACTTTGCCTCACACACACACAGAGAAAAGATATTATAAAATGAAAGGTTGACTCTGTGTGCGTGTGTTTGTGTGTGAGAGACAGATTTGGCATATATATACACACACATACATATAGACATATGCGTAGATGTATATGTCTATATATGTGTATGCGTATTTTTTTTAAAGTCAGCCGTTATTTGTCTTCAAGTAATTAGTGAATAATTAATTGGTTACTGAAATGGTGAAATAAGGTCTACTGTTTGCTTCAAACAGATTCCCAAACTGTCTCAGTGTTAACTTTAACCACAATAGTTCAGTTTGTGCTAACTAACCCACCTTCCTTCTTCCGTGGCTTCACCTGCTTACAGGGGTATTCCCAGGGTAATAGTAAAGTGGCACTCTGCCTCTTATCATGGATCCACAAACAAAGCACGCTGCTGTCCCTGCGTTCCTTCTCCTTCCAGAAGAACTGATGCTGAATTCCACATTAACAATCCATTCTGAAGGCTAGCCCATTCACATTCAGGGCTGTCATGGTGTGGCCAGAAGCAGCTTTCTGCCAGCCTGGATATTAATGGTGCTGCTTCGCATCAGGTCGCAGCGTGGTGGCTGTCTCATCACAATGAGAAAGATAAAGATATTGTAAAATGAAAGGTTGGCTTTTGTAGGCTAGGAAAAAAAAATACATCATGACTCTGAGACAGTGGCATCAGTGGTTTTCATTTCAGAAAGATTTTATCTGCTTTCATTCTTTGGTTTGAGGCAAGACAATTCTTTATGGCTTATATAGATTTAGAACTGGAAGGAATCATCAGGGTCATCTGGACCAATCCCCTCATTTTATTATCATTATAGGAGCATAAATTTAGCATTGGATGGAACCTTAGAAGCCATCTGGGCCAAATCACTTTACAGATGAGGAAACTGAGTCCCAGAAGCCTTAAGTCACTTAACTGAAGTTACATAGAGTTAGGGCTTGAACCCAGGTTTTCTGACTTCCAATCCAGTGTTCTTTCCACTATTTTTTGTAAGGCATATGGGCTTTCTCAGCAATCATATTTAGAGGGAGAAGGCTTCCTTTTAGATCCAATCACCAAATGAATTTAGCAACCCTAGCCATGCAAGCATGGTGTAGAAGAAAAAGCCCTGGGCTTAGAGGCTGTCTTTGAGTTTTAAAGTAGGTTGGGCAAACAATAGTAACCTCACTGAGACTCAGTTTCCCCATCTATAAGATGAGTATCCTAAAATCTTTACAGATTCTTCAAGGTTTTAGTGAGATTCAAATAAGACAATATTCGGCAAATCTTAAGATGTCTAAATAATATAAATACATAATAAATACAATATAAATATACAAATAAAAATGTCAGTTATCATTATTATTGTGCTTCTTTGTGTTACTTAACCTCTCTGTTTCCCCACCAGCAAAATGAGGGGACTCAACCAGTGACCTCCAAACATCCCTTCTGCTTCTAAAATTCAGCGATTCTGAAGAGTTCAGCATGACGTCTGTGTGTGAATCTCTTCAGGAAGGTCAGATAATTAAGAACTCCCCCCCTCCCCGCAAAAAATGGTGTATTTTGTGCATTTAATATGCAAGATTAGCCCAGCCACACTGGAAGTTCGTTGTAACTCAGTCATTAAGCAGCCCGCATTTGCCCACCTGCAGCTTTTCCAGGGCATTTGTTTATTATGATTTTAGCCATCTGCTGTAGCAGAAACATCCTGGTGCTCATATCTTTGTGGACAAAATTATTTGACCTGTAAGTTAATTCAAACAATGGCTGAGTTATCATCATCATCATTGTCATCATCATCATCATCATTATTTTTGCTGAAATGACCCATTTTTTCCAATTCAGCCAAAGTCTTTAAACCCTTAAATACCATGGAAAGAATGTTGGGACTTAGGGGATTTGGTTTTGAATCCTGGCTTTGTTACTTATTAGTTAATAGTATTTAGGAGGCTTTGGTCAAGTTACCTCATATTTTTTAGCTTACTTTTCCTCATTTTAAAAAATGATGGAGCTACTCTAGATGGGACAGGGAGGTGGTACAGTGGGTAGAGTGCCAGACCTGGAGTCAGGAAGACTCATCTTTCCAAGTTCAAATCTGGCCTCAGATGCTTATGAGCTGCGTGACCCTAGGCAAGTCACTTGACCCTGCTTGCCCCAGTTTCTTTATCTGTAAAATGAGCTGAAAAGGACATGGCAAACTACTCCAGCATCCTTGCCAAGAAAACTCCAGAGGGGGTCACAGAGAGTAGGACGTGATTGAAATGACTGAACAAGAAGTCTGGGTGACTTCCAAAGCCTCTTCTTTCATGACCTCATGTACCAACTCATGTGTGTAACAACAGTCACTTCATTTACCGGAACCTCATCTGGAAAATAATGGGGTTGGGCTGGATAACCTCCAAGATCTATGATGCCATGAAAAAACTCCCATGTGTGATGACCTCTTTACATCTTTGTCCATTGGTTGCCTCATTTGTAAAAAGAGAAGGCTGTATTATTAGATGGCCCCTGGAGTGCTCTTTGTCTCTAAAACTATGATCCTATGAAATCACAGTCTATGTAGACACAACTCCAGCTTGATATCTGGTTATTCCTGGCGTTCTAAATTGAAGAACAAACAAGCCTATGTCCTTTATAAGTTGCTATGAATCAATGAGCCTAGATTTTGTACTTGGTTCCTCTTCCCCCTGCCCTGATCCTCCCAATCTCTCCCTATTGAAATATAATCAAAACATAGAGTTTGAGGCTAGAATGCAGAACTGGAAACATTCTTTACATAAAGTCCTGGCTATGTGAGAACAACCAAGTGTGTGGTTATTTAGGAGGAGAATGGGTTTTGGTTTGGGTTCTCTCTTCATCTTTTAACATAATACTAAGATTCTGTGATCTTCCCAGGTTTCTAGATAAAGCCCTAAGAGCACTGGGTACCAAGTAAGTACTTGATAAATACCCATTGATTGAATAATTGGGATGACTCATCTTTGGCTCTTGGCTTTTTAATGTTTATATACACATGTAAATATTAACATGTGTGTGTGGGGGAAACCAAGCAGTCAGTTCTAGCTTAATTCTAGACTAGCAACAGGCCAATAGTTGGGGTCTCAGGTGTTTTGTTGTTCTTTATGATTTGTTTTTTGTTTGTTTTAATACTTTTACCTATGGGTGTTACTAAGTCATTTACTACCTTTGATTGGAAGTTTACTTTAAAATTATCAAGAAGGCTTTTTATAATATTTTTCTTTTGGTGCTCTTTGGTATTAGAGGGTCTACATATGGTTATCAGTTATTTAAGAATATAAATATATTGCTTACCATGTCATACCTGCACAGGTGCTTATGTTTTTATTAAAGAGCAACTTACTTGGGGCAACTAGCTTGTGCAGTAAATAGAATGCTGGCCCTGGAGTCAGGAGGACCTGAGTTCAAATCTGACCTCAGACACTAAATACAGACTAGCTGTGTGACCTTGGCCAAGTCACTTAACCCCAACTGCCCTGCTTTCCCACCTCAAAAAAGATCAAAAAATAAAATAGAAAGAAAACCAACTTACTCAAAATAACTCAATCATGAAATGTAGGCTTAAAGCAAAATAGAATCTGTTATGCTAAATTGGCAAAATTTTGTTGTTGTTGTTCAGTCATTTTAGTTGTGTCAAACAGTGACCATATTTGGAGTTTTCTCAGCAAAGATACTGGCATGGTTTTCCTTCTTTCTCCAACTCATTTTACAGATGAGGAAACTGAGGCAAACAGGATTAAGAGGTCACACAGCTATAGTAAGTGTCTGGGGCCAGATTTGAACTCAGGAATATGAATCTTCCTGACTCCAGGCTTAGCACTCTCTGCCCTGCACCACCTCACTGCCTGCTGTTTTATTAAGGTCTTCAAACTTACTCTCACTATACCCATGAACAGAATTCTTTCCCTACTTACTACTATGCACTGGCTGCCTTGTGTTTCTTCAGGTCTCAGCTGCAAGAAACATTTCTTGATGCCCCTTCTTTATGTTAATACTTCCCTCTGCTGATTTTCTCCAATTTATCCTGTATGTATCTCATTTGTCTGTTGTCATCTCCACTGGCCTGCAAAATTCTTAAGAGTAGGGAGTGTTGATGCCTTTCTTCCTCTTTTATTTGTTTATTTTTTCTTTATATTTCTTTTACATTTTCTTCATTTTTTATATTTCTTTCTTTATTTTCTTTGTACTTAGCGCACTGCCTGGCACATATTTTATCTTTAACAAATTTATATTTAACAAATGCCTGTTGGTTGACTGCTTATCCCATGGACACTACACCAGAGGTTATAAAAATGTGTCTATATCACTCCTAAATGTGTCTAGAATGGAATTAAAATGGAACTGAGAAATAGCAACATAGATAAAAATACAACAAAATGTAGATAACATTACATTTTCAAATAGGGATCCTTATATGAGATTAGTGTAGTCCTCATGTGTAGTTGATTTTGAGACCACTGCTATGTATTAAGCTGCCTCTCTGATTTTATAACAGCAGCCAAGTGGTTAACAACTTGCATTTTTATAGTCTTTTCTAGGTTAACAGAATACTTTGCTATCATCTGCAATCCTACATCCTATAAATAAGCAAATAGAGACAGAGACAGACAGACAAGCAACCTCTTACTTATTATCAAGGCTGTAGGCTAAGAACACTTCACTCTTCTGTTAATACTCCATTATTTTGTATCTCAGATACAGTTCTTGGTAGGCAATGTGTTGCAGCTTACCCACACCCACTATGAACTCCTTCTTTCCCCTGAGAATAACCATTAACTTTATTTGCTTTATTTTTAGACTTTGATAATGGTGGTATTGTATTATTTACCCCTGCGGCATCAACATTGAAGTTAAAAGCTGGCTCTTGTTTTAAGCAGAAGAAAGTTTGAGGTCCTCAAAATTGCTGTCCGGATTTGAAGAGATAGTCTAGTCTTTTTTGTCTCCTCTTTTCCAATTCCAGTTCCTATTAATTGTCCATAAACTGACTCTCCATGGACTATGGACTATCCATTGGGCTGATGGATGATCTCTATGTATTCTTCACAAACAGAAGCATCTAGAGGTCCTCACTTTAATGGACATCCTCCATGATCCCATCCAATAGTAGGTTCTACATCCTCAGCAGAGGCTGGATGATTACTTGGGCATTCTGTAGTTTAGCTTTCCTTTTGGGGATGGACCACTAAGTCTGAGAATCTGTGATGTCATTCAGGAAGCTCTGCAATATTTCAGGGCTTAACACAGTCACAGAATTTTAGAGTGGGAAGGCACTTCAGGGGCCATCTGGTCAACCCATATATGAAGGAAATCCCTGCTATAATATATCCAACAAAAGGTTGTCTAATCTCTTCTTAAAGACCTCTAAGACAAGGAAACACTATCTATCCAGGCAAGTCATTCTACTCTGGAACAACTGAAATTCAGTGCAATTTTTGCCTGAAATTGAAATTAAATTTTCCTCTTCTCAACTTCTACCTATTGATCCTGGCACTCTAGGACCACATGAAGCAGGCTTAAGACCCTTTTCCACTTGAGGACAACTATGGGGTTCCCAAGGGTCTTCCCTTTTCTAAACTAAACATGACCAGTACCTCCAATATTCATCCAGATGTCCTAAAGCAGTGGTTCTCAAACTTCCTAATGCCATGACCCTTTAATACTGCATGTGGGCAGACCCACCTGGAGATGGATAGAGGAGCCATGTCTCTATTCCTAAGACCATCAGAAATATGTGTTTTCCAACGGTCTTAGGCAACCCCTGCAATCCCTGTGAAAGTGTCGTTGGACCCCCAAAAGGTTGAGAAAGACTGGCCTAAAAGAAAAGAAGATGGGGTAAGTATACAGAAAGGACCAGGCATGGCCTGTATGGCCATGAGTCCTAAATGGCCAGGAGCATGCATGAAATATCAAGAAAAAGAAAGAAAGAACCCCAGGAGCTGGGATAGATGCTTTCTGAAGAACCTGCCAAGAGAAGCGGTGGACAGATCACATCTGGCCAAAGGACATATGAAATCAGGTTCTAATTTTTACCATTTCTATTGGATAGTTAAATTATTAGACACTCCCCTGCAGTTTATACATAGCAAAGTGCCTGGAACGTACTAGGCACTTAATAGATATTTATTGTATTAGAACACTAGTTAATTAAACAGAAAACTTGTTTAGAATAAATGTTCTCATAAACCGAATAGAACAGTGGCAGGAAGATCATCATAGTCCCAAAATCTGGGTTGAAATCCCAGCTTTTTATTGACCTTGGGCAATGTAGAGACAGATCCCTTGGGGGTCACTGTGCCCCAGTTTGGTGCCAGACTATGCTAAGACTCACGAGTTAAAAGTGCCAGGTAGCCACAAATAATCACTAGCAACCAGAAGTTAATTGCTGGAACCCATTTACTAATTAGGAATTAATTCCTAATTGATGACCCAGATTAGTGACCCTATAAATCTGAGCATTGAACTTTCCTAAGCATCTCAACCTCTGTCTCTATCGCCAGTGCAAAAGCAGCTAAAACTCTGAATATTTGCCTAACCCATTATGAGGATGTTCTTGTAATAAAACTTGCTTATTTGCATTTTGGGGGCCCATTGTCTCTTTTCTCAACTTTTTTTTCCCCCTCTGTATTGTAAAACTGACTTAAAAATAGGCAAATAACTTCATTGCTCTGGGACTGAGTTTCCTTATCTGCAAAATGAGGGGTTTAGATGTAAGAACCTCTCAAGTCCCTTACTGTCTCTACCACCCTATGATCTCTTCTGGCCTAAAGTGTTAAAAGGTGGGGCCCCATGGAACACGGAACATATCATTCTGAGTTTAATTTAGTTGGCAGTTAAGACCCTTTCACAAATGCTCCCCAGGTAAACTGAGACATAGCTTAATCTGATATTTGGCATTATTTCAGCATTTTTTGCTTAAGTGAACTCTCTTCTCCCTCATTTTCTGAACTCTCAAAGCAAGATGATTGATGGATTATGGAAAATAAATCTAGGGTAGAAATACTGATTATTTGTTCAAGGTCAAAAACCAGGCCAGAGTAATTTACTAGGAATAAATTGCTGGGCTGCTGGCCTTTGAGGAGTCTAAGAGAGGAGTCAGAGGTCTTCCTAGCAATATGCAAATCACAATCTCACCACCACCCTAAATCCTTTTAATCCATCCAGTTAATCTCAATAATGACCTAGTTTTTGGGAACCTTAAAAATGGGCTCAACTACTTAATCCCATTATCTCCCTTGTTTTAGGCAAAACTTTGAAGTGGGAGAAGTCTCCATAGACTAAGAAACGTGGGGAAGGCTGAGGCTGCTAATCTGATTCTCAATCTTTCCAGGATAACCAAGTGATTTATGAGCTGAGCTGATCAAATCAGCTTCTATGGATTGCTAATGGTTGCATTTAAAAAGTCAGTTACCTGGGCTTCTGCAAGAACACAGAAGGCTGACATCAATGAGATCCCCAAGCAAATCTGGCTAATGTGAAAGCAGCATAGTACAAGCCATGACTGGACTAGAGAAAAACCAAAGTTAAATAATGTGAATAAGCCAGGGGTACAGTGAGAGCTTTTTGCTGTTGTTCAGTAATTTCTGACTCTTTGTGACCCCCATCTGTGACCCCCATATTTTCCTGGCAGAAATACTAGAGTGGTTTTCCATTTCCTTCTACAGATCATTTTACAGATGAAGAAACTGAGGCAAACACGGTTAAGTGACTTGCCCAGGGTCACACAGCTAGTAAGTATCTGAGATCTGAACTCATAAAGAGTCTTCCTGACTCCAGGTCTGGCACTCTATCCACTGCACCACCTAGATCTAGGTTACTGCTTTTAAAGACGTTGAGAGCTTGATACAGGTAATAAAGAGCTGTTTTTGACATCAGGAAGGTTCAGGTTCAAATCCTGCTACTGACACATCCCTGGTGACACGACCCTAGGCAGGACACTTTTTAAGTTCTCCCTGCCCTAGAGGACTCCATAAGACCCTTGAGATGGGGCAGCTAGGTGGCACGGTGAATAGAATACCAGCACTGGAGTCAGGAGGACTTCAGTTCCAATCCAACTATGTGTGACCCTGGACAAGTTGCTTAACCTCAATTGTCTCAAAAAAAAAAATTCTTGAATGGAAAATAAGGTGTCGAATTGTTTTATTGTAGGATCACCTTTTATCTATGGTCTTCTCAAACTGGAGCAGAAACTGAACGTAGTGTTCCATAAAAGGTCCAATGGGGCCCAATATCGTTCTTGTACATGGAATTCATTCTCTTTGTTCATTTGGGAGCTTTCCCACATAAATGGGATCAGAGATCTAGTCCCAGTCTGTACAGGGAATAACCATTTATGTATGTGCTGTGTTCTCTGTGTGTGTGTGTTTTGTTTTAATATTTAACAAATATTATCACATTCCTCACATCCCTCCCCAAAGCTCTTAGAGATGGGAGTTATTATTATCATTCTTATTTTATAATTAAGGAAATACATAAAATGACTTACCCAGGGTCACACAATTAGGAAGTATCAGAGGCTAGTTTTTTAACTTGAGTCTTCCTGACTCCATGACCACTGCTATCTCAATTTAAAAAAAAAAAATTGGTCTGGGTTCTGATCAACAAGAAACTTTTCTGACAACATAGTACCCCAAGTTTAGACAAAGGTTGAATCTCCCAAGCTGCTAGTGCTTTTCTGCCCACTCAGGGCTCTAGACATAGACCTAAGGGGTTAAGAGGTGGTTTCCTAATGCTCTAGCCAATGAGCCCCCATCAGTGTTCTTTCTCATCCCCATGAATATTGGCCCACACAAATTAGATAAACTAAATTTTATTGTTTGAGCCTCACAACATCCTTGTCCTAGAGATCCTACAGACATAATTTTCACCATATTTACAGAAAAGGAGACTGAGAACATAAGAGATTTGCTTTTGGTCACCCAGATGGCTCATCCTAGAAGCAGGATTTGAATTCTTGCTCTTTATCCAACATACCGCATTGTCACCCTTTCCAAATTCCCTCACTAACTTAGTGAAGCTTTGACAGAGAGAATGATGGGAGGCTATCTGATGGAAGAATATTGGCTTTGCAGTCAGAGGACCTCAATTCAAATACCATCTTGGAAGCTCCCTGTACAACCCTTAGTTGTAAGTACCTGTCCTCTGTTAATTACATCCTGTTTGTAAATAGTTGTTTACAAGTTATCATTAGACTCTGAGCTTCTTGAGAAGTGGGACATCTTCTATACTTCTTCACTCTCCCTAATTAGGCACATAGTAGGAACCTAATAAATGCTGATTGACTGGACCAACTGCTTGTTTGTAAACCTACGATGAAGATTAACTCACGAAAAATACCTAAAACCCTTGTAGGCTTTTTCATGACACATCTGAGCACATCTTAGACTAGCCCTTAGTTCACAGAGTAGGAATTTCAATTCTACTTGACTGAAACTATAGTTAAAATATTGATTTCAAAAAGTGATTTAAAAGAACTAAAGAGGAAATTGTTTTTGTAAATAAAGTGAAATTGTGGGGAGGAGGAGTGTCTATATATCTATATGTGTCTCTGTATAAGGGTTCAAGGGAGAATTTTTTAGTCCCTTAGAACCAGGAAAAGTAACAGACTCTGTCTCATTCAGAAAACACTCCATTCCTCATACTTCCTCCTCCATTTTAAAGTTTGTCCTTTGATTTTCTTCTATTTGGATTTCTTCTTGGTTTTCATGGGAGTGAGCAATGGGCTGCCTTTCCCAAGCTTACTTAGCAGGGGTCTGAACCAATATTGTTTGTTGGGAGTCCTTTGGGACTGCTAGGCCCAGGTGACTGACAGGAGCTGACTGGGCTTCCAATGTAAATTTTGACCTAGGTTTTTTCACACCCTCCCCCTTCCCATCATCTCTCTATGTACTGATCTGGGCAGACCATATGGCAATAGGTTTATTTATGAGAAGAAAAAAAAAGTCTTCCCCATTTAGATTCTGTACCACTCCCCTCCATCCCACGATGTGTAATTGTCAATAAATATTTCATTTGCTTTGCTTAATTGCTCCAGTTCTACATCCTTTGGCATGACAGGCCTAATAAAAAGCTGAATAGATGGTATTTTTCTGGAAGGGAAGTGGGAAAATGGTTATAATATTTTTAAAAAATGGTGGTGAAAATATTGGATACTGAAAGTGTTGTGTCTCAAGCCAAAGGGAGGTGAAAGGGAGGATCTCTCAGGCAGGTCTCAAAATACAGCAGGGAATTAATAACATGGAGCTGTATATGTTCAGCAGCCAAGGTGGGCAGGCCAGGCCCAGCGGAGCTAAGGCCAGCAGAGGGGGGCACAAGAGGGCCTTAGGAAACTAAGCTTGTATGTATGTTGGCTGACCAACACAAGCCCCCAGAGGTTCTACAAAGGACATATTGGAAAAGGAGCCAAAGACTTTAAACTTTCAAATAGGAGGAGGAAAAAGATTTTAAATATTAATCTGTGAAATAAAATAGGTCTTTTGGAATTAAGGACGTGTTCCCTCTGGGACTGGCTGAAGGGAACCTAAAGATATTTCTATTTAAGATTTCCCCATGTGTTTGCTTCTTTGGGAAGGGCAAGGAGAATTTTTTTTTAAGTTCCTAGTTTCTCAACGGTCCCTGTGAAGCACGCTTTGCTGTCCTGTGATAGTGCTGGTACCTTTTCTTAATAATAGAATTTGAAGGTCTCTGCTTGACTAACGATTATATGAAAGAAATAAAAAAGAAAAGAAGGGAAGGGAAAGGAAAGGAAAGGAGATAAGAGAAGGAAAAAGGAAGAAAGGAAGGAAGGAAGGAAGGAAGGAAGGAAGGAAGGAAGGAAGGAAGGAAGGAAGGAAGGAGGGAAGGAAGGAAGGAGG
>CM053597.1:178123403-178153021 GCA_028646575.1 Pseudocheirus occidentalis | reverse complement strand
GAAAGAAAGAAAGGAAGGAAGGAAGGAAAAAAGAAAGAAAGAAAGAAAGATGCACCCATCTTTCTGGTTCTGCCTTCTAAAACCAGAAAACAGGACAAGTTTCATCTCTCCTCTGTGAAATATGTAAAGATAGTGTGAAAAATGATTTTTCTTAGAATCAGTATGTTGGAAGTTCAGAGCTCCATCCCTCGGCTCCTCTCTCTACAGTCCTTCACAAGGACATCACTGACACTGAGAATGCATTAAATCTTGCCCTGTCAGACCCCAAACCCATGCCTGAATTGATTTTATCAAAGGTATGGAAGCTCCATTGTGTTTTGCTCAGGCTTGGGTGGGGACAAATTCTTCTGCCTAGATAGCCCAAGTTTGAGAGTATTCTGGTATTGTTGGGGGGTGATTTGATAGAAGAGATTATTTCCTCTGTCAGGAAGTAGAGGTGATGGCCTCTATTGAAAATGTATATAAACTGGGCACCCCTACTCCCAAATCAAGCCAGTTCTGGACTGTAACTCCCGTGTAGTGCATGTTGCCAGCTTGAGAGAAATTCAGATGTGGACACACAATCTATTTCATTTGTCTCTTAGAACAAACTTTGTGAAAGGTTGACAATAGCCCGACAATAGAAAACCATTGTGCCTTCTCCATTCTTCCTCTCTCCCCTATCTAGACTCCTCTTCTCCAGGCTAAACATACCATGTTCCTTCGAGTGTTTGTTTTGACTTAATGAGTTCTCCATCTTTGACTTCTTTCCTCTGCCACCAAAATGGCAGCCAGAGCTGAAGCCAATCCACGAGATGGGGTCTGATGAGGACAGAGTGGGTCAGATTGTCCTCTCCCTATTCCTGAAAGCTCTGCTTCCCCTAATGCAGCCCAAAATCACACTGGCTGTTTGGCTTGCCTCAGACACTGCTGACTCGTCAAGACTGCAATCTTGTGAAGCTAATTTTTTGTACTCAAATATAAGACTTTACATTTCTCTCTATTATATTTCATCTCATTAGAATCAACCCAACGCTCTAGCCCAGGGATGGGCAAACTTTCCCAAGGGCCAATCTGTCCTGCAGTCTGCTTTTATATAGCCCATAAAAAACTATTCTTAGCTGATGGGTCATATAAAAACAGGTAGAGCATTGGATTTGGTTCCTAGGCGGACATTGGCTGCTCTCTGGTCTAGTCTATCAAGGTTCTCTATCATCTACTCTTTGTATCATCGGCAAATGTTATGAGCTTTCAATCTGTCTTTATCCAAGTCACTAGTGAAAATGTTAACCCAACCAAATCAGAGCTGGAGAGCTCTGGCCCATTACTGACCCATAATAAATGCATTAATAAATTCATGTACATTAATTGACTGACAGTAAATATTAAGGAGTTGGAGTAGAAATAGGGAAAATTGGAGAATAATTACAGATGAAAAGAAATATTGAAGTGCTGGGTGATGCAGCGGATAGAGTCCTGAGCCTGAAATCAGGAGGACTTGAGTGCAAATCTGGCTTCAAACACTAACTAGCCGTGTGACCCTGGGCAAGTCACTTAAACTCTGTCTGCCTCAGTTTCACATTTTGTAAAAAAGATAATAATGCCTTGCTCCCAGTGTTGGTGTGAGAATAAAATAATATTCATAAAACACTTTTAAAATATTAAACTCTATGTACATGCTGGCTGTAAGATGAGGAACTTGACCTGGGAGGTCTTTCCTGGACCTTGATCTCTGATCTCAGAAATGAGAGCTCATCAAGAGTTCTTTGATGCCCCACTCGATCTCAGTCGCCACATGGCATTGGGATCTTCTGGTCCAACCTATGCTTGAACAAGGATGCGTTCTACAACATATCTGACAAGCTTCCATCCAGCATCAATGGAAGATCTCAAATGAGGGGGAATCCCACTTCCCTCATTCCACTTCCAGATACCTCCAGTTGTTAATAAGATTTTCCTTGCACCAAATTTAATACTTCCTCTATGTAACTTCTACCCATTGTTCTCAGTTCTGCCTTTGGGGCCAATGGGAGAAACTCTAATCCTTCCACCAGTGACAATCTTTCAAATACCTGAAGACAGCTATCAAAGACCAAGCAGCCTAAACACTTCCAGTTCCTTAATCTGACCCACCATCATCCCTGCCCTTCCCTTCTAATTGCTCTCCAGCTTACATTAATATCCTTCTGTTAGTGACTTGCCCAAACACTACTGGGTAGTTTTGGTTTTCAAAAGGAATGGGCACAGAGTCAATTCTCCATAGCTGAAAATATTTGGAATACTATGCTTGGACGAAACACAGAAATCCTGGTTGCTCAGAGCCCTGTTTTCTTTGTTGATCTGGAAGTGTGTGAAAGATGAGAACAGGCACAAGGGTGCAAATAGTGAAAAGATTTTACACATGTACACATGCATACATGTATGCATACATAAACACACATACATGTGCATGTTTGTATATATACATGTGGGTATATTATATAGATATTACATATGTGTAGATAGAATCAGTATGCATGTGTATATGTGTACATATATATACACACACATGAACAACGCATATGTTTAGCTATAGATAGGATCTATCTATCATCTATCCATCTGTCTGTCTGTCTGTCTGTCTATCTATTTATCTCTCTGCCTATGTATCTGCCCATACATCCATCCATCCACCCACCCACCCATAGACAGTTTTATTCAATATATAATCATATGTGTGTATATGTAAACACATACAAATAGATATGTATATCATGTATGATATGTATAATATATGCACGACATATCACATAGATTATGTATCTATAGATAGATATCTATACAAAGTTATCTATCTAAAGATATATAATGTATATATTTTATGTGTGCATACACACACACATATATATACATATGCACACACATGGATATATATCATATATGTGATCTGGATGTGTACAATATAATATATATAGTGTATAGACCATATACATATTATGTATCTATAGATATATATATACATATATAATTGATATATGCTGTATATATGAGCATGTGTATATATGTACACGCATATATATGTACACACATACACATAGACATATATATGAGATGTCTATATACAATAAATCATATCAGATACATATTTATCTATATATCTATAGACATATCTGTGGATATATAATCTACATGTTGTATATATACATGCACATACATACATGCATACATATGTGCATACATACATAACACACACACATGCACATACACACAGTTCTCAGTATTGCTAGACATGAACCCTATCTTCCTGGGCCAGGTCCCAATGTTTCGTTACTGGCCTCTGAGATTCCACTTGAGCCCTGAGCTGGAGGGATGACCCAGTAGCTGCCCCCACAGCAAAGTGGCCAAAGACAGCCCATTTAGAGCCCCTAATATCTGTATTCTGATTACAGGTTGCAGATTACCAGCTCCTGTACTCAATTGCCAAATGAAAAGGATGGAAAAAACCAGCTCTTTTTCATAATTCAAATGCATAGGAGAAATCTTTGCAAGGGATATGATGTTTTAGACAGATACTTGGCAGGCTCTCAGAGGAATCCTATTTCAGAAACTATCACCAACGAGTGATACACTCAAGATTCTCCAACTGCAGAACGGAGATAATACCTTCCACCAAATCCTGGTCACAGAATCCTCTGACAAGCTCCATAGAAAATGATTCTTAATGTCATTTTGACAGTGTAGGGGTTTTAGGCATTGCTGCATTCTCAGAAAATACTGCCTTAGACTTGGGATCTGGAAACCTAGGTTTGTATCTTGCCTCCAAGACTATGTCTGAGGTCATGAACAAGGTATTAAAGCTCTTAGAGCCTCAGTTTTCTCATCTTTAAAATGGGAGTAATGATACCTGTACTACTTTTCTTGGAGAGAGAGAGAGAGAGAGAGAGAGAGAGAGAGAGAGAGAGAGAGAGAGAGAGAGAGAGATGAAATGGGAAGGTAATCAAATAGATAAATGGATGGATGGACAAATTGGTAAATAAATACCCTCCTAGGTTATAATGGGCTGGGTATAGGGTGGAGCAGTCAGATCACATCTGGAGCACTATACCCAATTCTAGGCACTTCATTTTAGGAAGAAAATTGATTATGCAATAAGGCAGGCTATTGTAGTAGACCAATGACTGGCTGGCTTTGAAGTTAGGAAGACCTTAATCCAAGTCCTGACTGAACTAGATGGGCTCTAAGACCCTGGATAGATCACTTCTTTTTCTCATTGTTCAAGGCAACTCTTAAAGTCCTTAACCATTTTCTCCCATGTGTCCTGGGACCCTTTTGGTTGTCAGTCTGGTGAAGCTTATGGACTGCATCTCAGAATAATTTTTATGCCAAAAATTAAAACACAAAATGAAAATTTTTAAATTTTAAAAACCACTCATTGAATTACAAAGGAAATAAAGTAGAATGAAATAAAAGTACCTATACATGTATATGTGCATATTTGTATGTGCAGTATATGTATACACATGTATATATAAGTGTGTATCAATATAAGTACATAGAGTTAGATACTCATGTCCATGTATATAATACACATGTGCATGTGGTATATATGTGTGTGTCATGTTACATACATGCATGGGACATGTATACTCGTGATAAGAAATGGCAGGTAAATGACCTGTTTTCATTTCCCATAGCCATAGTCCCCTAAATTGATGAAAGCCCAGGTTTGGTTTTAAAAACAAAACACAATTAAGAGATTAGCTAAAGGGTATGTAGAGAAGGTTAAGCAGAATTGTGAAGGGCCCTCAGATTGCTTCATAAGAAAATCAGTCAAAGGAATCGGGGATGTTTATTCTGGAGAGAATGATATTTTTAATCATTTGAAGGACTCTTGTGTGTCAGAGGGATTAGACTTGGTCTGTTCTGCTTGTCGCTGAGGACAAAATGAGGTGCCAAGAGACCAAGTCTCAAAGAGGCCTCTCTAGGCATGATGTTTCTTTCCTGGGGGGCCAGAGCACAAGTAACTTAATAGAGCAGGTGTTGGGGGGCATTCCTCTTCCTACACAACTAGCCTCACTCTAAATGGCAGGTCACAATTAAATACCAAAAATGGGAAACTGAGAATCTTTAGACTTAATCATTTCTGAGTCACAGATAGATGAGCCAATGGCCCTCTTAGATTCAGGCAGCTGGCTACCCCGCACTGTCAAATCTCATCCGGGACTATGACTGTGGTCTTATACCTGGCAGACCACTGTTGACTTGGACTAGACCTTCTTTCTGTGAGGACTGAGGAAGGAAGGCAAGGAGAAAGTCATCCTTCCATGGAACCACCCATGATTCCAGAAGACTGATGAGAAAGCTTACTGCTTGCTTCCTAACAGAGGGGTGGTAGACTTGAGATGCAGAACGAGAGCAGATATTACTGAACATGGGCAATGTGGACATTTGTTGGACACTGCATGTTTGGGACAAAGTTTTTTGTTGAATTTTTTTTCCCCTGTGGGCATGGTTGGGAAGGAGAGAAAATAAATGTTTATGAACTGAAAAAAGCAAAATTAAACAAAGATTTCATTAAAGAGATGTGAATATAAAAACATAAAGTTTTGCAAAACACACACACCCATCTTCCTTTATCCTTATTCCCTGGGGTAGGTGTTATTATTATCCCCACTTTACAAACTGAGGTTCAGAGAGGATCAGTACCTTCCCAAGGGTAATGTGTCTAGTAAGCATCTCAGGGGACATCTTAACCCGGATTGTGCTGATTCCAAATCCCATGTTCTGACATTGCATCCACTCTCAAGCATGAAGAAAAGCAGACAGTTGGTCAGTGGATTGTTTTGATCAATCAGAGCAGGAACTCCCTGTGTGAAAATACCTTCCACTGGTGCAGATGTCAACACTTCTATCATGTAAAGCCTACAAAAATTGCCTGAGATGCTGAAATCCAATGTAGATCCCAGAATAATAGGTTTAGTGGTAAAAGGCAACTTGAAGGGCATCTGGTCTGCTTCCTTGTTTCAAGAATGAGGAAGCAGAGCAAGAAGAGAGGATTAAGTGATTTATTTAAAGACCCACAGGTGGTAAGTTACTGAGATTGGAACCAAGGTCCCCTGACTCTCAAGTCAGTACCATTTCCAATGTGCTTCGCTTTAAGAAAGCAAAATATATGTTTGGAGAAAACTTTTTTTTTCCCCAGGATAAAAAAAATAGGGCTCTTCTGCCCTCCCCAGTCCCCAAATTATCTGGATAATTGCAGTTGTGTAGACTAGGGGCTCCAGAATCTAAGCTCATTAATCTTTTAAAGGATTTTTTCACACTGTTTCCCTCTTGCCGGTAGCTGCATTTCAAATGATTTCATGCATTCCTAGGCAGTTCTTACCCTACTTCCACCTCCTTCTCTCTTACTACCACCCTGTCCTTCTCCCCTTCATTGTCATTCACTTCTTTCTAACCTTCCCCTAATTTCAAATCCTAACCCTATTAGGTCTCATTTGGTGCTTGGCATTTTGCTGATAGTCATTTCCCAAGGTTTATGAAATTGGAATCATCAAAATGGAGGAAGATGAAAATGAGATTGTCTTTCTTTCCTTCTTTTTTTTTTTTTCCTGAAAGCTTTACTAAGGAAAATGAGATCTCTCCCTTCCACCCCTCCTCCCATTTCCCTCATCTCCCTTTCCAATCCCAGAAAATGCATTGTTTTTAGTGATCATTTAACCATAGCTGTGAAAAATCTGTAACTGGTTCTTTTGTCTGTCTATATTTGTGAGTGAAATTATTTCTTGCATAATGAAGAACAGGCAGTGGGTAAAACCTGTGCCACCTTAAAAGAGGGGCAGGATGCAGGTCTATGGTTTTGTGAGTCCAGCAGAATACTTGGGAGCAACAATTATGAATCTGGGCCTATGACTGAAACAATTTTAGCATAGTGAGGAAAGATAGGAAGACACGAAAGAAGAAAGGAAGGAAGGAAGGAAGGAAGGAAGGAAGGAAGGAAGGAAGGAAGGAAGGAAGGAAGGAAGGAAGGAAGGAAGGAGGGAAGGAGGAAAGGAAGGAGGAAAGGAAGGAGGAAAGGAAGGAGGAAAGGAAGGAAGGAAGAAGGAAAGGAAAGAAGGAAGGAAGGAAGGAGGAAAGGAAGGAAGGAAGGAAGGAGGAAAGGAAGGAGGAAAGGAAGGAAGGAAGAAGGAAAGGAAAGAAGGAAGGAAGGAAGGAAGGAAAGAAGGGAGGGAGGGAAGGGGGAAGGATTAAATCCAATCAATACTGAGGGGAAATATGGTCTGTGGCTGCCTGCTGAAAGCTCAAAAGACTTTATCCTCCTAGCTTGAAATATGGGTCTTGATCCTGAGGACCAGGATAGATCCTAGGGGGCATCAACAATGACAAAGGACAGAAAAAAAAATAAAAATAAAAATAAGAAAACCATGTACAGTTTTGTGGGTCCCTGTTTATCTTGTCACTCACAGACAAACCAAGACAGCATGGCAACTTTACTAAGGAGCTTTGAAAAAATTATGTTTGTGATGCTCGGGAAAACCATTCTGTCCTGGTCAGTAGCAAGAGTCAAGTGGCATTACCATGGTAACCCTGAAAGCAAAGATCATGCCTGTCTTGGTTGCCTTTCAATGAAGGAATTGAGCAGCAAATATCTTTTGAAAAGTTCAAAATGCAGAAGCTGGGCAGGCAGGCCATATTGTGCACAGCTGCCCTGCTCATTCTGCCTCCTGATAAGAGTTAATTTCCCAACTGCTCCCCAGCCCAATGGACCCATGGAGTCAAAAGGCATCCATTTCTTCCTCACAATGTACCCACAGCCCAATTTCTTGGTGGCGATGGGACCCCAGTTACTCTGTGAGTGCCTCTAAAGAAGTTAAGGAAGGGGCCTCAACATGAAAAACATAATCTAACTGCATTTTTAAAGAAAAACATGAAATCTGTTCTACAAGGCTAACAATTCCAGAGAGGAAGTTGTGAGGGGGAGCTGGTCAAGTTGATACTGTACATGAGAAATCATTTTGCCAGAGCAGTGATTGCCTGAGGATTTGAATGTGTCCCTTGCAGTTGAAAAAATTTCCATTTTGAATAGATCTCCACATTTCCATCTTGGCCTTAATGTCAGTGCAAGATAAATGTGGCTTTTACAAAGCTCAGTGACAATACGCACACATACGCATATTTGCATTATATATACATACAGTATGGGAGGGTGGGGTAAGGGCAATGGGCAGGGTCTCCACATGTCTTCTCATCATTTAACTGTGGGGCAGTATTGTCAAATCTGTGGTCCATTTTTCAGAATAATGTTTTAAAATGCATACTATAAAATACAGAAGATTCCAAAGGAAATCAATTATATTGAAAATCAGTTATCAAAATATAAAAACAAATAAAGACAAGTCCATGGACCCTGGTAAAGAGCCCCTGATTGAGGGAATTCCTAATGTGGAAATTCCATCTACCAAAGCAGGACAGCAACTCATTTGTAACTTTTAGTTGGGGCTATGAAAGGCTCTATAGTTTACCCAAAGTTGCCTAGGTACAGGCCTTAAGCCAGATTTCTGTGGATCCTAAGGCTGCCTCCCTCTATCCACTACACCAAAATATATTCATGTATTTTTTTTTTTAATTTGCTTAGGGAGAATTTTATTGACATTTTTGTCTGAGAATTTTTTTTAATTTAATTTAATTTTTATTTTTAGTTTACGGAATAAAATAAGCATTTTCATAACAGTACAATAAAATGATTTTTAAAGAGGACTAAACATAATTTCACTGATAAAGAGAACACTTTGGACAAATACAGATCTGAGACAATTCTGTAACTTTTAGATTCAAATGGCTGCCTGGCCTACTGAGAAGTGAAGCAATTTGCCCATATTCACACAGGTAGTGGATGTCAGGAATAGAACTTTTAATTTTGTTGCTTTTTTTTGGGGGGGGGGAAAGGCAGGGCATTTGGGTTTAAGTGACTTGCCCAAGGTCATACAGCTAGTAAGTGTTAAGTGTCTGAGGCCGGATTTGAGCTTAGGTCCTCCTAACTCCAGGCCCATTGCTCTATTCACTGCACCACCTACCTATCCACTCCTCGGGAGTAGAACTGAAACCAATTTCACCTGACTTTGAGGATGGCTCTCCACTAGGCTTCACTGTCTCTGACACTTATGTACTACCTAGTTATAACATAAAATAATGCTTTGTTTGGTTTTAGGGTTAGAAATTCAATACCACAGTGAATCCTACTGGAAAATAGTCAACATAGCTAGCAAGAAGGAAGAGACCAAAGGAGAAATATTTAGGACTCTCAATCAAAAGAGGTTAAATTTTGCTGAGTCTATGTGGAATTCAAGGAAGTCAAATTTCTATCATTCATGTTTCAGTCATGTCCAACTCTTCATGACCCTACTTGGTGTTTTCTTGGCAAAAATACTGGAGTGTTTTGCCACGTTCTTCTCCAGTTCATTTTACAGACAAAGAAACTGAAGCAAACAGGGTTAAGTGACTTGTCCAGGGTCACATAGATAGTAAGTATCTGAGGCCAAATTTGACCTCAGGTAGAGGTACCAGACCCAGCATTCTAACCACTGTACCACCCAGCTTTATTTTAAATTTCTGACCTCCATTTTCAGGAAACTGATGATCAGATACCATTCTGTTGAGTTATCCACTTTGGACAAAGGTTGTCTACCTTGCTGTATTAAAACACACACACACACACACCCTCTCTATCCTTCAGAATGAGCAGATCTTGACAGCCCCCTCCTCAGGAAAGCAGGTCATCTCTAGCTCATAGTACATGTGAGTGAGTGTGTGAGGGCCCAAGTCCAGAGGTAAGAACATGGAGGTGAACACTAGTTTCTGATACATCTTTAAGTCTTCCAAGAGAGCCTAGAGAGGATCACATCAAGAATGGGGGGAGACAGTTAAGTGACAGGGCATTCTTGTACCAGAGAAAAGAGCACTGGAGAAGATATGGGGTTCACTCTCCACTAGAACACTCCTTATGTTACTTTGGCTGATGGTGATGGTAACAATAATGACAGTAATGGTGACAGGGATCATTCATACACCAAGTACCTTACTTGTTGCTTTCTTGTCTGATCCTGTGGAACAGGAGGATGAACCTCAGTGCTGTGATTTTGGGGAAAACATATGCTTCCCATATAAAGCAAGATAAAGGACATGGAAGTGGGGGGAAGCTCCCATGATAATCCTGTGAGGTCTGGGACCACTGAGGGGTGGACATGATTGAACAAGAACCACCAAGATTAGTGACTTAATCAATAAGCATTTCCTATGTGCAGGTAATAAAAAGCAGAGGCAAGATCTGAACCCAGGTCCTCCAATTTCTTTAATAAGTACTCTTTATATCACAACAAATATATGCGACAGAGCTGGGATTTGAACCCAGAATATCCAAATTGGAAAAATATTGGAAATCATCCAGTGTAATTGCTTCATATTACAGATGGTACCTCTGGCCAGGTGTCGGCCATATTGACTTTAATTAAAACTACTTCCAGATCCTAGTTACCTTTCAACCCAAATTCCTCTCTGAAATTCTGATTGGCACCATCACCCATCAGCAAATCAGCATGAAAATCTTCTTTCCTCTCTTTTCCTTTACTATTGCTAGCCAAGAAGAGAATGAAGAGGCCTATCAAACTTTCAGATGACGTCTGGAATGCCTAGATCCTTCCTGGAGTATTGGGTCTGGCTTCAATTGGTAAAGAGAGTAGAAAATTCAGAAAAGAGACAGAAAAGGATGAATGTCTAAAAATAAGACAGGTAAAAACTGAAGACTTGGTAGAATTTGGTATTATTTACCCAACTAAACTGAGAACTGGTATAACAAATAGCTTCAAGTTTCTCAAAAACTTTCTTAAAGAGGTTTTCCAGCAATTATCCTGTACATCTTTGACTTTGAGGAAATATTTTTCTACAGAGAAGAAAGATCTAGGGGGAAATGTGAGTGACTGACACAAGACCAAAGGAAGCCTTCTTTGTACAGTACATCAGAGGTTATGTGGCTAGCATCCTATTAGATGGAAAGGGGAGAAGTGACCTGGACTCATTATACCTGCAATTATTGAAATTTATCATTTCCTTTCAACTGTAATAGAGCTCTTTCACAACTCTGGTTGGTGATAGGGGTGGGGACACTGATTAGGAGCCAAGGGGAACAATGATTGGAATGCTGGGTTTGGTGTCAAGAAGACCCAGGTATGACCTAGGATGAGTCACTTAACTACCTAGTCTGAGTTTATCTGCAAAATGGGGATAAAAATAGACTGTAACTTATTGAGACTGTTATGAGTTAACCCTAATTCTCTGTGTGTATGTATGTGAATAGGTATATGTATGTGTGTGTGTGTGTGTATAGTCTCTATGTCTATATATACACATATATAGACTATAGTGGAGCAGAAGCAGAAACTATAGATGGACAGATAGACCAATCTATATCCCTAGATCTATCTATATTTCCAGAAGAAAAATAGATAAGAATCTCTCCCTATATAGAGATGTATATTTATATATGTAATATACATTTATACATGTGTATACACAGATGTACATGTATGTATAGAGAGACAGAGACAGAGAGGAAGACAGAGAGAAAAGGAGAGGAGACAGCCTTGGAAATCTTAAAATGTTATTTAAATTCTAATTATTATCATCATCATTAAAATCATCATTATTATTACACTCCTTAGGGCTAACTCTATGTAATGGGATGATCAGAGAAATCCCCTGAAATGCTGAGCTGGAGCATCTCCTGTAGAGCTGGACACGCATGCTCCTCCTCAGCTCAGCAGATTGGGAGTTCTGCTGATTATTATGGCTACAATATAATGTCAAGTCTAGGGACAAAGTGTGGTCTAATCCGTAGAGTATTATGGCATATTGCAATGGGATTTGTCCTATATTTTCCTTTTTTTGCTTCCTCTCCAGAACCAGGAAATTCCCAGGGTAAGAGCCACAGTGGCAAGAGAGCCCCTGAGCAGACATTGGCCAGAAGTCAACAAGTATCCCAGCCAAGAGCAATGTCCTTCTGCTGCCCTTTCCTCTGCAGAAGGAACCACCTTTTCATCTTGCATCCAATGTAGACAACGTTCAGAAGCACCCAGTTTCTACAAAAACAACACAATTCATGCAACCTCAAGTTCAGAATGTACTCTGTTGGGATGCTGAAGTAACCATGAGATACCTATCAATGTACATTACTTATAAATCTAAACCTTTAGTGCATCCCTCCCTCCTAATGGTGGCTGTTCTCCAAGAAGATCGTGAAGGTTTTGACTTTACTGACCAGTTCAAAGTATTCTTCTAGCCATGTTATGGCTGCTGTTCAAATAACCGATCCTCTAAGCTGCTGATTCCTCAGGTTAAATAAAAGGAAATTCTAAAAACAGAACAAAACAAAAAACCAGGCATTGACGAGGAGAGGCATCATTGATTAAATTACCCTAAATTCAAATTAAATAGAAAGAAACAATATCCAAGTGAATTTCAAGTTGGATCTCAATACAATAGGGTTTCTACTGGCTCTTTTTGAATTGTATTAGCCAGAGAAATCCTCTAGAGGGAGAGTGAACCAAGAACAATCCCAACATATTGTTGTAAGAATGATCTTGAGAGACACTTCTGCGATAGGGAGAACGTCTCTAACATTCTTACCACCGTTAACATAAAACTATAATACATGGTTTTGTTAGAGGAAAGTAACTTATTTTTGTTTTGTTTTGTTATAAACCTGGCAAATTTCTAGCACTTGTTTTAAATAAATACTGTAGAGAAAGGTGATGAGATAAAGCCCTGGTTCGTAGAAAGAATTTTGGACCGAGGGCCAGAAACTCTGGATTCTAATTCCGATTCTGTCACCATTACTAACTAGCAGTGTCACTTTAGGCTACTCAGAAGGTGACACACATAGATCTGGAAGGGACACTTAGTGATCACAAAAGTATACTCTTTTATCTTATAGATGAAGAAACAGAGGCATGCACTGGTTTTTTGTCCAAAGAGTTAGCTGGAATCTGAGATAAAATTTGAACACAGGTCTTCCTGACTTCAAGCCCAGCGTCCCATCTACTATGTCATAATGCTCCATTTAATCTTATCTGTAAAATGAAGAAATTGGACCTGATATTCTCTAAGGTTCCTTCTGGTTCTAAAATTATAAACTTATGCATAGAGATTGAAGGCTTGATTCAATTAAATCTATTTGGATCGTGAGAATCAAGGTAAGAATATAATAGTTTCATGCTACAGGTAACAACTAGATTCATCGGGCGTTGTAATCCTTTACAATTCAAGAATAGACATGTGCAATTGCCCTCCCCATACCACCTCAAACTACGCCGCCCCAAAAAAACAAAGACAGCCTGGGTATTGAATAAAGAGCCAGTCTTGCATTTAGGAGAAGCTGCGTTTCAGACTTGCCTCTGATATTCACTAGCTCAGTGACTGCAAACAAAAATGTTTTTCAGTCTCCCTCCTGAAACAGGCCACTCTTTAAGATTTCAAATTAAGGGGGGGCGGCTAGGTGGCGCAGTGAATAGAGCACCGGCCCTGGAGTCAGGAGTACCTGAGTTCAAATCCGGCCTCAGACATTTAACACACACACAAAACAAACTAGCCATGTGACCTTGGGCAAGTCACGTATCCCCAACTGCCCTCCAAAAAGCAAAAAAAAAAAAAAAGATTTCAAATTAAGAAATAGTGTGCCAATCTGCCCTCCTGGAGGGATGTTGCCATAGAGGGAATTCCCTAGCAAAATCACAGATTTGTAGCTCTTATCTTAAACGCAATAACAACAATGACAAATGATTAGAACCCATTTGTGAAACGCTGCCATGTGTACAAACAAGTAAGATCATTCTTGCCCTCAGTGAGCTTATATTCTAATAGGGGAATACCGTACTGAAAGGGGAATTAGAATATGTCTTGGGCAGGAGGGGCATACTCTCTCACACATACACACACACACACATACACACACACACTAGAAATGTCCAGAAAGAAATAGAGGTCTGGTTTCAAAATAAATTGAAAACTCATTTATTGGAATCCAGAATCAAATTCTTTATCTCTCAAGCCACATAACAGGAAGAACAACATTAAAAACTGTTTTTAAAAAATCATTAACATTCTCTAATCTTAACATGCATAGAATCAACCACATACTTTGCCAGGAAACCATTCCAAGAAATAGCAATTAAGGAAAATATACAAACACTTTTTTGTATATATGCAACATATATATTTTTGTATGTATACAAAAATATACAAACATAAAATATGAGTGAGAGTGGCTAGGTGGCGCAGTGAATAGAGCAGGCCCTGGAGTCAGGAGGATCTGAGTTCAAATCCAGCCTCAGACATTTAGCACTTACTGGCCACGTGACCTTGGGCAAATCACTTAACGCCAATTGCCCTCCGAAAGGCAAAAAAATTAAATTAAAATGAAATGAAATAAAATAAAATAAAATATTGATAATAATATCCCTTGGCTACCAACTTCTTTTGGGGGCAGCTTTTTTTCTTTTTTGCTGCAGTGGATAGAGCACTGGTCTTGGAATCAGGAAAACTCATCTTCATGAACTTAAATCCAGCCTCAGACACTTATTAGCTGTGTGACCCTGGGCAAGTCACTTAACCCTGTTTGTCTCAGTTTCCTCATCTGTAAAATGAGCTGGAGAAGTGGGAAACCAAGAAAATCCCAAAATGGGATCAAAAAGAGTCAGACTTGACTAAAAACAATTGACCAACAACATTGACTTCTTTCTGTGTCCTGTTGGCTACTGCTGGCTTTCTTTCTCCAACAATAGAACTATTAAAATACAATTCCAAAGAAAAAGTAAAAGAAAGAAGAAAAACTCTTCCAAATTATTACTGGAGCCTTCCCTTTAATAAAGATTCCAGGAGCACTCTGAGCATCTGTGCCCATAATCTCTTCCCCTGAAGAGTATTAAACAACTTTGTTTACTGAGAGCAGCGTTTCAAATGGGGCAATTTTTCATTTGTTTCACTATCAAAGGAGATCGTAGGAAGAATTCTATTTCCCTGAAATATTTATCCTTGAAGATTGGAGAGCCTTACCTGAAATGAGTACTTAAGAGCTATTTTGTAAGACCTAAAATCTAGGCAAATTTTTCTTTGGTTCTAAGTTTTGAGAGAAATAAAGATCCAAGGAGAAGAAGGATCACTTCTTTAGCAATTCAGGTTCTCTTGAGAAAGAATAGAGGGAGGAAGACATTATTCCTGTTGCTAACAATACAGTGATGAGCTTCTCCCCTTTCTCCTCACCCCTCCCCCAGTTTTCTCTGACTGTAACGCGATGTCACTGCTAGAGACATAGGCCTATTTTCTGTGTTGCCTATGGTAGGTTGGATTTGATGAAAATAAACATCTTACATAACAGGCCGGCTGTGTATTAGGACATTTTCCCTTCCCTCCTCCCCTTTTTAAGAGAGATTTTCCCAGCATGAATGCTGCATGTACAATTATCATTGGCCAAAATTCAGCTTCAAAATCTGTTAGATTTTGTAAGCTGATTAGAAAAATGGAGCTGACTTAACCTGTCATACAGAGTCCTGTCACCCCTCCCCGTTGGCCACCTCCCTCCAGCTTCCCCTTCAGTAAGCACCATCTCTGCAAAGAGAAGGAAGATGGAAGTCAGAGTTGAAAAGGAGCCTTGCAAACGAAAAGACAGAAAATGGCAGCTGAGAGCCATTGTAGTGTTCTGGTGATGGGAACCAGGTCTCCTCATTCTTTGAGAATGTTCTCTCCTCAAACTAAAAAAGGCATCAAGGAAGTGGGGAAAGAGAGACATAGCTTTTGAACTGGTACACTTTGGAGTTTTAGCAATAACAAACAGCAGTTAACTAAGGCAGTGTTTTGTAATCACGAACAATATTATTGGTTTACCCTATACACCTTGCTTTCATCCAGGGAGTTTTGTTAAACAGTTATGAATTTCTGTGCATATATTTGCCTAGATCATTAGCACAGGACAGTTCTGTAAACCTGGAAGCCTCCTCTAATTTGTTTCATGATATAATAATGATACAATAAGACCAGAGACACCAAAGAACCCAAGGTAGCTAGCTATTGAAAGGTCTTGATAGAAATTAATTTTAAATCCATGATATACAGTCTACAGGTCCTTGGAGTGAGCACCTAAACCAATGTAGAAATTAGTCTCAGTCTCAGAGAAACAAGCGACATTCCATCCTGGGCGCTTTTCTCTTCCCCAAGTGATTTCTTTATTTCTGTCTTTGTCTCTCTGTCTCTCTGTCTCAGTCTATCTTTTTCTTTCCTTCTATTCTCTGTCTCTCTGTCTTTCTCTGAGTCTGGAGTCTGCACAAAGAAAAGGATAATAACTTTGCAATCATTAAAAAAAAAGTTACAACTAAAAACAGTTATTAGAGAAAACTGAATCTCTTTGAAAACAAATACCAAAAAAAGAAAAGGAAAAATAGAACTGATTTGAGCCTGCAAGTTAAAAAAGCTGAGGAAACCAAAAATTAGTATAAAAGAAAATATTAAAACAAAGAAAAAATAAAATAATAAAACACTATTTAATTGATAAACACAAAAAAGAAGCTCAATTTTTAAAAGACTAACAAAACTGAGAAGGAACATGGCAATGTGAATAAAGAGTTGTTTGCTTCTAAATCAGAATTATCTACTTTAAAAAATCCACTAAGATTCCATATTTTTTGTTTGTTTCAAGCAATATGATTCTAATTGCTGTATTTCCACACAGACATGTATCATTTTCCTATTCAGCCTCAGAGTCAGGAAGACCAGGGTCCAAGTCCTGCCTGTGACATAAACCAATTATGTGACCCTGGACAAATCTCAGTCTTTCAGTTTCCACAAGCAACTCTCTAAGATCATAAATTTCCAAACAGGCACCAACCTTCATTGGTACAGGGAGTTCCCTCATTAGAGCAAAGATGAAAGGAAGTTTGTTACCTAGGGAGCAAGCATTCCAGAGAGCACAGTGGGCCATGGGAGTGAAGGGGGTTTGGGAGTGGAGGGTCCAGTTGAGGGAGATTCTGAATGAGATAAAAGATATTGGGGAGAGGGAGTGGAGAATGGGATTTGAATGATAGAATCATCAGGTTAGAGAGCAGATGACCAGGTGGGCATTTATTAATCATCCAGAAATAAGTTCAGGCGGGTTATCAATATCCCTAGGGGTTTGCCTTCAGCGTGGAACTCTCTCAGGGTGTTAGGCAGCTCAGAGAGGAGGGAAGCAGTAGAAGGAGCCAATTAGTGTTCCATTTCTCTCTAAGCAACCAAGAAAGAAGGAATAATGATGAAATGGTGTTTCTCTCAATTCAGGCAAGCAGGAACAGGCTAAGCCATGCCAGGAGATAAGACAATAGAACCAGATAGAATGACGTAGTTTTCTGAATCCTCCAATCAGAAAGATGCCAGGCAAGGAGAATGGAGAGTGATGGAATGTTGTCTTTGTTCCTATAGGAAGCAAGAAGAGGTCAGGTGAGCAAATCTATGAAAGATAGATGGATAGATACATAGGTAGATACATAGATAGATAGGTAGATAGATAGATAGATAGATAGATAGATGATAGACAGATAGATAGATAGATGATAGACAGATAGATAGATACATAGATGAATAGATGGATGGATGGATGGATGGAGATAGATAGATAGATAGATAGATAGATAGATAGATTTTTTTCAGCAGAGGACAGTCAAAAGAGACAAATCAATTCAATTGCCACACATCACAAAAAAGATACAAGATTTATCATAGTTAGGACAAAAATGACCCATTATTGATTTTTATGTCATATCAGAATTAGCTCTCCAGTTTTTGCCAGACCATCAGCTAATTAGAGCACAGCTTAAAATCTACAAGAATTAGGAAGGAAAAAAAGAAAAGATTAAACATTATCACTAACAACCACAACAGCTTCAGCCTGAGAAGTTCAAACCAGCCATTTTTACTCCGAACTGGAAAATGAAAAAAAAAAAAATAAAGCAAAAAACAAAAAAACAATGCATTTACCTCAAGTTCAAGAGACTTGCCCTAATTAGCAGCACTTCCGTAAAACCTTAACCAATACAAAGCAATCATCACATATATACAGAAAACACAAAGAGGTCAGAAATGGCCCTAACCAGGAAAAGTCTCCCATGTCAAGCAGAGAAAGTGGTACTAAGGTTGACACCAATTTCATATTTAAGTTCATTTGGAAAAACACTGTGGAGGAGAACACTACAAAAAAAAAAAAGAAAGAAAGATTATAAACATTACCATTTGATACAGCACCAAAGAGCAATGAAAGCAGAAATAAGTCTGCAGAAAGTTTGACAGAAGCCTCAAAGGAGCTTTCATTTCAAGAACATTCATAGATGAAAACTGCAGAACAGAAAAAGACAGAAAAAGACAGAAAAAGACAGAAAAAGACAGAAAATGAAACAAATCTGTCAATATTTCTATAACAATCTGTTTTCATTATCAGTGATGGAGGCAATATTATATTTGGATTCTAAAATCTCAGTCACTCTGTCCTATATGATCAATCAGTCAATATACGTTTCTTAAATACCTACTGTGGACCAAGATCTGGACTAGGAGACCAGGATCTGGGGATACAAAAAGAGAAATGAAATAGCTCCTTCCCTAAGGGAGTTTACATGCTATGTTTAAATGACACTTGAAAAGATAAAATTGACAAAAGTTGCTAGACCAGACCAAATGCAAGTGACTTGCCCAGGGTCACACAGCTCCTACATGTCTGAGTTCAGGTGTGAACTCAGGAAGATGAATCTTCCTGACTGCAGGTGTGGCAGTCAATCTACTGTGCCACTTAGCTGCCCTGGGCAAACACAACACACATACACACCAAATATATGTGAATGTATATATACTATTATATTAAAAGTATTATATCATGTTATATTATATCCTATCCTATTGTGTGGATCATGTCATGTCATGTCATGCACCATCACGGCATGTCACATTATACCATATCATGTCATGCCATGTCATGCCATGTCATGTCACATCATGCCACACTATGCCATACCATATCATATCGTACCATACCATATCATACCATACCATATCATATCATATCATATCATGCCATGTCATGTCATGTCATATTGTATCATGTCATGTCATACCACATCACATCACATCACATCACATCGTATCGTATCGTATAGTATCATATCATATCATATTTTATATGAAATCTGTGTTGAAAGTGATAACCTTGAAAATAAGACACTATTTTATAAGATATCTCCATGAGTGGGAAAGGATAAAAAGATGATGTTAAAAATCACGTATTCTATTGTTGCCTCCAAGAGGTGACTACAACATCAACTGACATACTACAGGCCTAATTTCTGATTAAAAAAAAATTATGAGGACACTCTACCTATGCATCTAGGGTGCTATTAAAGAGAGAAAAAAAGGAGCAGGGAACAGGCATGTTTTTCCAAGAGATTACTTACAGTTGACTAAATCATTTCAATTAACACAATTGATGAAAAGTTACAAGATCTCACTATTGGCTCTTGTTTATTTTTGCTGATTTAAATTTTTAGAAAAAATGACTTCATAGAGAATAAACATAGGGTTAAAGACTTTTCTCCAAAGAGATATCTGCAGTCATAGACTATGATAGTTCCTTGATAAATGAAGCCATAGAGACGATGCTATTGAAGAAAAATCTGGTTAAACATTAAGCCAGGCATAAAATAGATGTGTGCTAGCCAAACTCACGGAGAATTCCCTACACAAAGACCATATGGCAAAAGCATCATAGAACTAGAGAAAGAAGTCTTTAGAGACCTTCTGGTCCATATCCTTCATCTGATTGATGTGGAAGCTGAATCTCAAGGAGGATGAGAAATTCAGGGTCCTACAGGTAGCAATCATCAGAGGTGGGATTTGAACCCAGTTCCTCTAAGTCCAGAGCTAGTGCTCTTTCTAACTGTCCCACATTACCTTTGTGTGGATTCTATGACCTTCCCTGTAGTTGGTTAGAATAGGATCTAAGCTCATTGAAAGTACAGATTTAATTTTTGTTATTATTTTGGATAAAGCTTGACACATAATAGATTCTGAATAAATACTTGTTGATTAACTAATTAATTGATTTGAGAGTATACAGATATTCCTGTTGGTACAAGATATCATTCCAGAACATTACAAGACTCCTCAATGAGAACTATTACACAGTAGAATTTGGTAGAGAAATCCACACTGCAAAAACTAAATGGATTAAAAAAAATGCTTAATATTCAAACGCTAACATCCAGTTGCATGGCAAATGTATTGAATAAAAGCAAGATTTTTTTTTGTAGTGAAGTTACAATGCTAATAATTTCTGTGTAAGATTATACAGGAGGCAGGTAGTGAATTGGAACCACCCTGTGATATTATGATGCTGAGTAATAGGGTATTGTAATGAGAAGGTGAGAAACGATTGGGTTTGAAATTTAGCAGTGGTATAGAACCACTCTGACCTCTAGTCCCATCCTCTCCAAAATGGAAATAATAACAACCATAGGGTTCTTAGGGGGATAAACTGAGATAATACATGGGAAGTGTTCTGTAAACTTTAAAGCCACATATATAGGTGTCAGATTATAATTATCATTTTGAATATTAGAATATCACAATCTCCAAAGAATCAAAGTTTCAAGACAACCACAAAACAGTGGGATATTATTGGCAGAATGACTATTGATGGGATTTGGAGACACAAAATCTCAAAAGGAATCCCAGCTCTCTTATTTATTGACAGGACAACCTTGGGCTAAGTTTCCTCTTAAAAGGAATCAGTTAGAAGAAAGGATCCCTAGTCTACATCTATGACTGCATGATCATCATCTGAATCCATGATTAGCAATCATCATCTTCATCATCATCATCATCATTATTGCTCAGCTGAAGTGAAATGAAATAAAAATTCATTCAACAGCGGAGAATGAGAAGCCCATGGATATATTTCATGTCTATAAAATAGAGACTATCTGTAGCATTTGCTTTATCATGCCTGAAATGAATCGTGTTCAGTGATCCTCTTTTGAATAAAATGTATATTTTAAGTTGGGCCTATATGGATTAGGAAATGAATTTTTGCATTTCTATAGAATTAATTTATACATGAATTTGTACAGAAAAACCCCACACAATCTCTGAAGCAAACAGAGTTGAGGCGAGGCGAAAGAATGATGCCTGCTTAATCCATATCACATCATCAGTTCTATTCCCATATGTAGATGCTACCTTTTCATTAGCCTGGAACAATAATGAACATTACAATGACTATTTTCTTTGCTCATCTTCAAAAGGAGACACTGAAAGCTGATGTTTCCAAATTCCCACAGACACCATCCCAAACTGTGTTCCAAGATCTGAGACAAGCCCATACAAGCAGAGTGGTTACTGCTGGTTCCCACAATCCTTAAATTTCAGATGGGAATATTGTTTGCATAGATTGTGATGAACGCTATTTCTATTTGACTTCAATGACATAGAGCTTCCTGCTAGGCTAATAACATGGAAAGTAACCAATAAAAACATGGAGTCTGAGAGCTGAAATTGATTGTAGACAGAATTCAGACAAAATGAGAATCCACTCACTGAAACGAATCACACAAGTCCTCTTGGGAATTTTGACAAAAGTTTGATTCGTATTCTTCTTCTGGCCTTTCACTTTTTCCCCATTGTAATGAATTCTGAGTTTTTTTAGGTTTTGGAGAGGCAAAATGAGAAAGAAGTGATATCACTCTATGTCTTCTCTTTGAGGATCATCTTTGTCTACACACCCAAGGGAAATAATCCACGCACTGAACTTCCATTGACTTCAAAGGCCTTGAGACAATTGGCTCGCCTCCAAGGCTCTGCAATGTTGGACAAGAATTGGCCCACAATCCTACTGGCTTGGCAGGAAGTACAATTTGTGGGAATTATTATGAAAGAGCATACTCCCCTGGGATCTTTAGTTCAATCCTTTAGGCTGTAGAGACTCAAAGTTTAGAAACTTGATGAAATTTGCAATTAAAAAAATCAACTTCTGTTTGCTTATCTATAGACACCCATACCTCCCCATTAATTTCATTAATGCTTCTTTTCATAGCACACCAATGTGGGCATAGATTAAGTAGAGCCTGAATTAAGCATTAGACAAAAGATAGTGAATAGACTTTTGTTGTTTTTGTTTTTTTGCCTATCAAGAAAACCAGAATCTATTGGCTTCCAGGCAAATAAACTTAGGCCATCACTGGTTTTAAGTTTGGTCTCTGGTGAAGGTGAGTAATGCCTGGCAGACTTGGAGATTATTAGAAACCCATGAAACTTTCTTTTCATGATGAAATCTTTATGAGAGTAGCTGAAAATTAGAAAGAACTTCAAAGGAAGGAAGGAAAGTACCTCAACAGATGTGAGGATTAGGTGGAACGGGAAGACAAAACTATAAGTTATACCTGTATTATTGGAAGTTGGGTGACATATTAGATTGAAGTTTTTGTCTGGGGAAATATTTCAAACATAATAAAACATAATAAAAAGTAATATATGATGTTTGATGGTTTCTAAAGTGCTTTCTTTAACCATTCTATTAGGTAGGGAGTTTATTACCATTTCCAGTTTATGGATGAAACAGAAACTTTAAGGGAATAAGGGATTTATCTCACGATCAAAACCAAGTATAATTAGCTATGCTGAGTAGCATGTATTATATGGAAGGCTTCACTCCTAGTACAGAAAGGCTCTACACATATCCTTCTGAATTATCCTACATGTTAATAACATGGGGTTGTTAAGCATTCTACTTATACTATGGGCTCGTGATGCAAATGTCAGGTGTTCTCTCCATTAATATAGATCATAGCCTATTGTAACCTCTCGTCATTAGTGATTCTTACTCATTCTTCCACAAAAGGACCGCTCAATATAATGTGAGGCCCCATCTTCCTCTCTTATCATTGTGTGGGTACCAATGGAGCAACCAGGATATCTCTTGGTTTTCTCTTAATCTGTATAAGACTGGTCCATCTTCTTTTCCAATCAAATATCATTCTGACCTTATTTCCATAATTTTTTTGCATAATTCTTTATTGTTAATGTGTGAAATCCTAATTTATAACAACAATACACTTCCCTGGAGTTCTTTGAGTGATCTTCAACTTTAATTCTTCACAGGCAATGGAATCCAATATTTTATAATATTATGCAATGATTATATCTAATGCTATATAATTATAATAGTGAAGCATGACAGAAAGAATATAAATTCAAAATGGTGGTGGGGAGACTATAGAGTAAGACCCAGAAAGTACTCACTATCTATAACTATTAAACATGTGGACTTTTGTTTTTGGGAGAATCTATATGTCATTTAAAAAACTGCACAATTTTCCAAACGTAATTTGGGATCCCAGGAAGACTTGGTCTAATGTGATCAGTTATGAGAGTATGTATGGTTTAGACTGGGTCTCCATGGTCTAGGAAATAGATTTGTACAGAATTTATTTATACTTGAGTTAATACAGAATTTCTTCAATCCATTTAAATCTGGCTTCTGTCTCTTTTCTTTGATTGGAACTGCATATTTGAAGGCAGAAGTGTGCTGGTAAATGTTTAACAACTGGCTCCATGAGGAGAAAAATGTATATACAATACACTTTAAGTTTAATATGCATTAACATTTCCTTTATTACTTTAAGGAAGAAGAAGAAAAAGAGGAAGAGGAAGAGAAGAAGTAATAGAGGAAGAAGATGAAGTGGAGAAAGATGAAGAAGTAGAGGAAAAAGAGGAGTAGGAAGAAGAAGAAGAAGAAGGAGGAGGAGGAAGAGGAGGAGGAAGAGGAGGAGGAGGAGGAGGAGAAGGTTAACGGCAAGGATTCTAGACTTAGAGGATCTAGATTCAAATCCCACTTTTGTGAGATTTTATTATTGATAATCATTTAATAATTCCAATTATTATCTCTGTGATCTTCAGTATGTCAAGGTGTCCACTTTCCCTCTCTGTAAACTAAGAAGGCTGAATTAGGTGGCCTTTGAGGTCCCTTCCATGCTTTCTAGTTTTAGCACTTTGATCTGACTCCATCATTTTATAGAAGAATAATAAAAAAGGATGACTTAGGTTAAATGAATGGGAGAGGTATTTGAGGGAAAAGTACTTTGTAACTCATGACATTCAAATTAAACTAACACTGTTGTTATCCATCTTATTGATGTTATCTAACTTTGGGCCAAATATGTTTTAGCACATAACTGATCCTTAATAAATATTGGTTGAATTAAGGTGAATTAAACCAAATATGACCATATTTAAGTAAGTATCTTTAACCAAGATCATCCTTTACTAAATTTTCCAGTGTCATTAATACCTATTTGACCCTGGGGGAGTCAGGTAACTTCTCAGTGCCCAAGGCAATTCTCTAAGAGGATATATGTTGCAGAGAAGTAACTATTCTACATTGATGGAGGCACTTTCACTGTTCAGAGTCCATTATCACCAATGAAATCACATACCTCAACCCATCTCTGACCAATAGAAGGGAAGACTTGTGCAAATCCAAGTTAAAAAGAAATTTATCCTGCATTAGTGTTAATTGGTAATAAAGGATATTAAATATGCTTAAATTATTTGATAGCTGTGTCTATTAAAGCTGTATTATTTTTGTACTATATCTTTTTAAATTTTATTGTTACCCATTTTGGCAGATTCTTAATTGGAGTCAGAATAAATTAAATGACAGTGAAATCATCATTGACAGGTATTAGATTTGAGATACTGAGCATAAGGCTGGAATCCCATAATCTCAAGGGTTGAAAGGGACATCACCCTCCCTTACCCTCCACAATCCAGCCTTTACTAGAATACCTTCAATTATGGGAAATCCATTACCTCCTGAAGATAATGATTAGATTTGTTGTTGTTTATCATATCAGTCATGTACAAATCTTTGTAACCTTTAGCGGAGATCCTAAAGTGGTTTTCCATTTCCTTCCATAGCTCATTTTAGAAATGACAAATTAGGAAACTGAGGCAAACAAGGTTATGGGACTTGCCTAGGGTCATATAGCTAGTAAGTATCTGAGGCCAGATTTGAACTCAACAAAATGTGTCTCAGGCCTGGATCTTGATCCACTGAACCACCCTAGCTACCCCAACAATTACATTTTAGACAGTTGTAATTATTAGAGATTTTTTCCTTTTATCATGCTTAAATTCCTCCTTTTGGAACTTCCATCTGTTAATTTTGGTTCTGTTCTCTGAGGTAAAGAAGAATCATTTTAATATCTTTCTCAGTGACATCCCTTCTACACTTGAATATGACTATGATGTACCTGCTAAGTCTTCTCTTGCCTTGGGTAGACATCTGCAGTCTTGTGAAATGGTGTAGTACCATGCGAAGATCACTAGCTCTGGAATTAAAAGATGAACTCAATTCTAACTCTGACTTTTACTTCCCAAGTCACTGTGGGTAAGTCATTTAACCTGTCTGGGTCTTGGTTTCCTTGGCCATAAAATGAGTAGGATTGGACAAGATGGAACTCTAGATCTATGGCACAATGATTCTTTACCCAACTCTCCTATGGGTACAAGTGATTCATTCCCTTGAACCCTGCTCCACCCTAGCTCCTCCTGTCTGCCTTCCAGGCTGTCTCAGGCTGGAGATGTGTTTTTGTGGGTTCTGTAACTCTAGAATTTGTCTAGAGTCATTTTTTACAAGTATTTGGAGGAGTTTGGGGGAGCTCCCAAGCAAGTCTCTGCTTATACTCCACCATCTTGTCTCGTCCCATAATCCATTCCCAGAATAGAAGTTGTTGACTGTATGTGAAAGCCCAGAGAAAAGATCTGGTATATCAAGTTCAGCAGAGAGAGGGGCATGGTGAACAGGGAGTGGATTTTGAGTTAGGAGTCCTCAAATGTTAATCCTCTTATAGACACTTGCCCGCTTGGGAACCATGGACAAATGACTTAATCTCTCTGGAACTTAGTTTTTTCATCTGTAAAATGAGGTACTGGATTCAATGGTTTCTAAGGTCTCTTTCAGCTCTCAGTCTATGGTCTTATGATTTAGTTTGGTTCAAATATATTTTGTGAGTGGAAGTAATGTGAAATGAAACCAGAAAGGTAGGTGAGAATCAAATGAAGGAGAGCCTTGAATGACAAGCAAAGGAGTGTGTGTGTGTGTGTGTATGTGTGTGTGTGTGTGTGTGTGTGTGTAGAGAGAGAGAGAGCGAGAGAGCGAGAGAGCGAGAGAGCGAGAGAGAGAGAGAAAGAGAGAGAGAGAGAGAGTGAGAGAAAGGCGGGGAGAGACAGGGTGTAATAGGGAACCACTGAGGAGTTTTGAGGGCTTCTTTCTAATTCAGCTTTAGAAAAATGATTTTAGCAAGTATGTTTAGGATGATTCTAAGAGGGAATGAACTGGGGGCAGGGATACCAATTAAGAGGTTCATATAATTGTTGTTGTTGTTCACTTGTGCTCAACTCCTCATGATCCCATTTGGGGTTTTCTTGGCAAAGACACCCAAATGGTTTGCCATTTCCTTCTCCAGGTCATTTTACAGATAAAGAAACTGAGGCCAACAAGAGACAGTGACTTGCCCAGGATCACACAGCTACTAAGTGTTTGAGACCGGTTTGAACTCAGGTTCTCCTGACTCCAGGGCTGGCATTTTATCCACTACACCACCTTGATCATGTGAGTACAAGGAAAGAGACAGTAGGAGAGATGTGAAGGTAGAAGGCACAGTACTTCTGGATGAAGTCATTGAAAGCAAATAGGGATAAAGGACAGAGAGGCACAGATGAGTCATGGAACATGAGGGTGGTTTATGCTTGATTGGTTTGATTTTCCTTTTGAAGGAAGGCACTTACTCCTCTGACCTCTAGTAGTGTCTAACACAGGGCCATTCCTTCATCGTGTTCTCAGAAATGAATAATTGATGCTACTTCATAGTGTTGGCTGATGTATCTTTCTAAGTATAGTCTTATTTCATAGTCATGAGAAATTGGTAATTTCTTTCATTAGCCAGAAGGATTTTTTTAAAAAAGGAAATACAAAAAAAAAAATTTCCATCAGTTTTTGAATTAAGGAATGTCAGAAAATACGTTTCTTTTTCTAAAAAATGATAGTTACAATTTATGTAACACTCTGAGTTTTGCAAAGTGATTCCCATATATCATTGACACTCACTAACAATTTGCATTATTATGAATAGTCCTCGTAGTAATATTAACTAGCATTTACGATGTCCCAAAAGTCTTAGTGTAGTTTCAAGCTTTAATAGATTTAGACTGCACTAATTTAATTTAGTCTAACATTTAAAACTATTAAAACTTACATTTTAAATTCTATTTTAAACTGTACTAATCTGTAATTTAACTTAATTCAGTTTAAAACTATTAAAGTTTATAACTTTGCAGTTTCATGTGCAATTATCTTTTTTATTATATATTATATTATGGAAATGCTTGTTTAATCCATAAATTAAAACAAACAAACAAACAAAAAAAGCAAACTGCACTGAGCAATACAATGATCTAAGGCAATTCCTAAGGACTTATCCGCCTCTGAAGAGAGAACTGGACTCCAAGTCCAACACACTAACCAATGTGCCACCCAGCTGAAAAGGGTTAAGACCAACATGGTTTCCTTCACTAACCTGAGGAGTCTGAGATTGGAGAAACTGCAACTTTTACTTGCTTCTAACTTTTCCCTCAGAGGACAATTTCTTTTTCCTTTGAGGGAGGTCTTCTTTTTTCCTATGTAGATCTACAATCCTGTTCACGCTGATTTTTATGTGACATGCATTTAAGACCCTTCACCATCCCATTTGTCTTCCTTTGCAATCTCTCCAGCTTATCAATCTCTTTCCCAGAATGTCCAGCCCAGAAATGCACTCAATTCTCCAGGTGCGGTCTAACTGGAGCAAGGTACAAGCAGATTTCCATTCCCCTAGTGATGATCACTTTGGCCAGCTCTTTGAACATCCTTCCTATGGCTGAACTCTAATGTTTTTATCTGTTCTAGATTAGTTCTCTCCTTTACTTATGAAGCTTCTGTTATGGAATGAGGGCTTGCATAGGGATTCTCAGGTAGTGAAGACACTGTTTAGGAAGCTAATACAAGGTTGGACTTCTGTTGTTGTTTGTCCTTCTTGAAGAGGACTGATGACATCCAGAGGATGAAGTCTTGATGATTTGGCAGTCATTGGTGACTGGTTTTCTGCTGTTTAGCAATTGTTCCTGTTCTGGCCAGAAACTCAGGATCTTCCCCTCCTAGACTGATTCTTTTATGACAGCAAACTAGATGAGGCTTTGGCTCAATCCTTACCTCCCCTTTAAATACAGAATAGATGTTGCCTCAGACGAACTGAGACCTGGGAAAGACTTGAGTTTAAAAAGGCAAGGTTTCCCACTGCATTTGGAGCCATCTGCATGTCTTTTTGAGCTGTGTCTTGTCACTGGACCCATGAGGTTCTTTCTGGAAGACAGAATGAGGCTGGTTACTTTGCACAGCCCCCTCTCACTTAAATCCAATTCATTTGCAAGTCAAGACATTACTGTCCTGATGTCATTGGTCCTCTTTTGAGAATGGAAGAATAACAATAACGACAGAGTCCTGACTTGCTCAGGAAATGGATTTAAGTGAGGAAAACTGTGGGGAAAATCATCAGCCTCACTCTCTCTTCCTGAGTCATTGAAGATGTGTGTTAAGGAAGAGGTAAGGTGTCCGAGACTAAGGTGATGATTGCCTTCCTTTGGATGCTCTCTGGTTTCTAAGTCTCCTTTTAAAATGTCAAGTCCAGAAACACACACATAAGATATGGTTTGACTAGGGCTAAGTACAAAGAAACTTTCACTGCACTAGTAATGGTCACTATGGCCCCAAGGAAGCAGCCTAAAGTGGCATCTGCTTTCTAGGCTTCTGTTCACATTCTTGAGCTAGCAATCCATAAAAACCCCATGATCCTTTTTTCAGATGAATTGTAGTCCAGTCAAGGCTCATCCATCTTGCACAGAGACACTGATTTTGATTCAAGAGCCCTTCTTATTGTCATTTATTTCTGGAGTTCTGCCTTTTTGTGAATTGTCACTTTCTACCTTTCAAATGCAAGTTTTCTCCTTTTCTGAATAGAAGGATAAATTCAGAATCACTTAACCTCTTCCCTATAGGTCCTCAAGAATGCACTGACAGTCAATACAGTCAGATTTTCTTACACTATTCTACTAACCCTGAGGAGCTTTTGGAATAATTATTATGTAGATTACAAGAATTAAAAAAAACCTGTTCAAGTATTGTTTGCTCTTTTGTCTTTCTTTTGTGGAGTTGGATTTTTTTTTTAATGCTTAATATGAGTCCTTCACCATAGGAAATGACATGTTTTGTATTTAACAGAGGGGGGAAAGGTAGTGAAAAGAATCATGATTTTCCTTTTTTCTTTGTTTTGTTTTTTTTTTTAGATAATTGTCTCTATGAGCTGCTAGTTGATTATGACCATAACAGCATAGAGTCACAGCTTAGGAACTGAAAAGGCCCTCAAAGACAATCTATTACAAAAACTCTGAACCTTTTTTTTTTGGTATTATAGAATCTTATGGTGGTCTGGCAAAGGCTAGGAACCCTTTCT
>CM053597.1:178106103-178122903 GCA_028646575.1 Pseudocheirus occidentalis | reverse complement strand
GAAAGAAAGGAGATGGAGGGAAGGAAGGGAGGGAGGGAAGAAGGAATGAAAGAGGGAGGAAGGAACGAGCGAACGAACGAAGGAAGGAACGAAGGAAGGAAGGAAGGAAAGAAGGGAGGGAGGGAGGAAGGAAGGAGGAAGGAGGGAAGGTGGGAAGGAAGGAATGGAATGGAAGGAGGGAGGGAGGAACAGAGGGAGGGAAAGAGGGAGAAAGGGGGAAGGAAAGAGAGAAGAAAAAAGGTAACTGGAAATGTTTTGATGCCTTCTTTGACATATATTAATCCAACTTTCCTAAGTCACTGAAATACTCTTGCCTGAAAGACTATATGAAATGAAGATAACTGAACTGCTTTCTTATATTCCCTGTGCTTAGTAAAACTGTTAGTGGATTACTCTAGTTAAATATTAATTTGATAAAAGCACTTTAGACATCTGCTTCCTTTCTGTTCCAATGGCTCACTCTACTTGCAAACCTTCTTTGACGTCTCTGAGAGGGTTTTGACGTGGTTCTTGTTGTCAACATTGTTTTTGTCTGGGGCTGTACCTAGGATCCCGACATGTGAAACACATAGCACTCAACACTCCCAAGCGAGGCCTGCATGAGATTAGAATGCAGTTTCCATCTGATTTCACTGTGTTGATGGATTAATAGAAAAAGGAATCTATAAACATGTGTCATTTTCTAAGTGAATGTCCAGTACACAGATATGCTTATTCATGGGCCACGAGAACCCCTTTCTATGTGGATTTGATACCGGTAAGGAGAAAACTCTTGGCTTGACATTTTCTTTCTCTAATGTGGATCTTCAAGTGGGAGATCTTCTAAAATTGACAACCTTAGAGATTTGCATGAAATGATTAGTGACTAAGGCTTTGCTCCCAGTCATACAGCTAGCATCTTCTGAATTCCTGGGCCAGCTTACTACAGGCAGCCAGGCAATGCAGTGGTTAGAACACTGGTCCTGGAGTCAAGAAGACCTGAGTTCAAATTTGACCTGCTATACTTGATAGTAAGTCACTTAATCTCTGGTTGTATCAATTTTATCTGCTGTAAAAGGGGGATGATGGTTGCCCCCATCTCCCAGGGTTATTGTGAGGGTCACAGGAGACCCTCACATTCATAAAGCACCCAGCACCAAGCCTGGCACATAATGAGCCCTTATAAGTTCTGGGTTCCTTCTTTCTTCTATTTAATTTGTCAAGCTGTCTCACTTAAAATAGCCATGTCCAAAATCTCCATGTCTTTATCCTGTATCTCTGAAATTATGTTGTTTTTTTCAGCAAAATAGAATAAATAAAAGGGTTTTTTGTTTTGTTTTGGGTTACTTTTGGAGGGAGGGTGTTGGAGGGACAAGATCTGAGATTCTACTGGTCTAAGGAATTTCTTATGAGGAAACTCCCTCAGTAAAAGCAGATTTGAGATTGAGATTTGCCTTGTGATTCATACTCTTTAAAGAATAAACTTGGGGCCTGAGAGGTTGGGTCTTGCCTGGAATATGTGAGAGATGGTTCTTGAACTCAGACCTTGTGGCCTTCAAGACCAATCATCTACCCACCGGCCCACACTGACCCACACGGATGGCCCATTGGAACAATAACCCAGAAACTGACCTAAACTATGTCAAGTATTCTGAAATAGACACAGGTCTTGCGGAATACTGCCACTTGGTCTAGTATCATCAGCAGCCTAAACATGCCCCTTCCAGCCTTCATTTATTTATTTAAAAATTCAGATTTTTGAGGATGGGCTGTAGAAAACCTCATGGAAGACTGAGCACAGAGCTGAATCTTACAGAATAGCTTGGTAAATCACGACCACTAGCATTAATATAGCACTTTAAAGTCTGCAAGGCACCCATTTAATGCTCCCCACTAAGGTAGGGGTCATTTTTATCACCCTTTATAAATGGGACTGAGAGAGACCAAGTGACTTGCTCACAGCTGGGAAGTGTCTGAATCAGGATTTGAACTCGCGTCTTCCTGACTGCAGGTCCAGCATTCTATCCACCTTACCACCTAACCGCATCTAGGGGCTGGGTTCATGCATTCATTGGTTATACTAAATAATTTTTCTTCCTTTGCTATTTAATTCTTTAGGGCAGTTAGGTGGCAACAGATTGCATAGAGCTCTGGGCATGACTTCAAATCCTGATTCAGACACTTCCTAGCTGTGTGACCCTGGGTGAGTCACTTCACTCTGTTTGCCTCAGTTTCTTCATCTGTAAAATGAGCTGAAGAAGGAAATGACACTCCAATATCTTTGCCAAGAAAATCCCAAACGGGGTCATGAAGAGTCAGACATGACTGAAAACAGCTAAAAAATAAAATTTAATTCTTTATAATAAAGGATGATTATCTGGAAGGGACAGATAGTTCAAACTAGATGCAGCAATGGGTTCATACATGAGGGATCCAATTTGCAATAAATAGAACGACTCTGTTAGGAAGTGATCAACTTCTTATTAATTTTGAAGGAATCTGGAAAATCTGAGAGATTGGGCTGGAGGAAAGAGCACAAGTGAACATAAAATACAATGGACAATTAGTGAAAAGCAACCACTGATTATCAGAATCAGACAATATGCTCTCTACTATCTATAGCAATTGATTGATCGACAGGGTATTTGCAAACCTTGAAATATGTCTATGTTTATGTATATGTGTGTGTGTGTGTATATATATATACGTGTGTGGATACACATATTATATATATGTATATGTATATATGTGTATACATATTTGTAAGTGATATATAATATGAAGTTTAAGATTTGCAAATTCCCTATCTACCTATATTTAGCAGTTCATTGATAGGTATTTATAAACCTTGAACTATATATACATGCATGAATAATACATATATACATGTATATAAGTTATATATACATAATATATATATACATAAAATAAATTATACATACGTAAGCAATATATACCTTCAAAGTTTAAAGAATAAAGTTATCTATCTACAGTGATCAATCAATTATTTGCAAAGGTATTTGTAAACTAAACTATATATGTGTGTTTTATATACATGTGTGTGCTTATATATGCTCGTGCATACATATGTGTGCCTATGTAGGTGACATATATGTATGTATATATGAATGTAAATACTCTATCAATCAATAGATCAATAGAAGTGGAAAATTAGTGAAAAGTATATATCTATATATACAGTATATACCTATATATGAATAGATCAGTAGGATTATTACATGTTTTAAACCACATATATTTATAAATATATGTTATATATACAGAGATCTGTAATCACTTCATTTGGTATTTACAAGAACTTTCTGGGATAGGTACTATTACAACCTTTATCTAACAGAAGAAGCAGCTATGACTCTCAGGCTTCAAGTTATACCCCTAGCAATGGTCAGAAGCCCTATTTGAACCTAGGTCTTTTCAGACTCTAAGCCTAGCACATTTCCCATAAAAAAATACCAGCTTCACTAAACCCTTAAAGTGGTTTTGGTATCTTGAGATATTATTGTTTAATGTTGTGGCCTTAGGTTCCTGGCTTGGCTCCTCCAATGGTAGGAGAAGTTTGTTAAATTATTTAAAATGGAATTAGAAAGACTTTCACACTTGGTTCACAGGGAAAGCCCCTCGGGCCCTGGCTGTTCACATGAAGGCGTCTTTGTAATTCCCAGACTGCCTGAGACTGTGAAAAGCTTTAATGGCAAAGTGGATCCTTGTTCAGGGCACTGGGGAGTGAGAGTACATTATAAGGCAGGGGAGGGATGAGAGAAAGGGAGACTAAACATGTACAGGTCAATCCCCAAAACAACAAAAGTCGAGGAAAGAGAAGCCTATGCAGTACATGGCATAGGGAACAAAGAACACAATTTGGGGGGCGGGGTGACAGGGAGAGCTGCACTGAGACTTCTTAATCATTATCAAAGGTTGAAATTCATCTCAAATTTGAGGGGAGGGTTACAACAGCAAATTCTTCTGATTCCTAGAAAAGTTATGCTCTACTAAAAAATGCAAATGTAATTGGTGGGAGTGTGTGCGTATGGGGGGACCAGGGGGGAGTCAGGGGGCTGTGGGAGGATGATAGAAGTACAGGGACTCCAGCGTGTTCCAACCTGCAGATAACAAGGCATGATGAAAAGGCCCAAGTTGAGTTCAAAAGAAAGGGGAAAATGCTGAGACTTCTTCAGGGCATATTCTAGAGATGTTTATACAGAAGGGGGATGCAGGTGTGATAAATTTATGGTGTGTGATAAAAGCTTCAGAAAAAAGCAGCAGTTTGGGTCTCATGCACACATACACATGTACACATACGCACACACACAGAGCTTTCAGAGATTGTGTTTCCACAATCACGACTTAAATGTGGGGGGACAGCTAGGTGGCGCAGTGAATAGAGCGCCGGCCCTGGAGTCAGGAGTACCTGAGTTCAAATCGGGCCTCAGACACTTCACACAAAAAACTAGCTGTGTGACCTTGGGCTAGTCACTTAACCCCAACTGCCCTCCAAAAAAAAAAGACTTAAATGTGGGGATCACTTACTGTTTCTGATGTCACTGAAGTTCCCTGTCATCTCCCACCAATGCTGCTTCTTACAAGGGTGCGTTTTCCTACATCTCATTCATTTCAGCAATATCTGGAGCAGACATTTAGGGTTTGTCGAGGAGACATTAGCAATGATATATTTCCCAGGCACAAATAAGCCAGGGGAAAGGTGAAGGGGAAGAATGTTCTTGAGCAACCCATATACAGTATAGCACAGTCCCCTACCAAATATTTTCAGAGACAAAGCCGGCAGGATGGCAGCTGGGGGAATTTTAATTTTATTTCTGAACTGAGAATCCCATTTCTAGCTTCTGTAAGTCAGTAAAGAAGCATTTATTATATCCCTTTGTATACAGGACATTGTGGGGATTAAAAGAAAGGTAAAAAGAAGGTCCCTGCCCTCAGGGAGCTTACATTCTAATAGAGGACATATCATAAATATGTATGGACAAGAAACAGAGTAGATGGAATTATGCTCAGGTAAGTCTCTGAGGGGAAGACACTAGCAGGTGGTGGATTGGGAAAGATTTCGTGTAGAAGATGAGCTGAGCCTTAAAGGCAAGCGGGATTCCTAAGATGCTGGGTTAAAGGGGAAAAGGGTTATAGGCACGGAGGGCAGCCCGTGCAATCTCACTAAGACAGAGATGAATTACTGTGTTCAAGGAACACCAAGGAAGCCAGTATCATAGAATTGTAGAATACGTGAAGGAGGCTAAAATAATGGAAGGCAGGAAAGGGGCCAGGTTATGGTGGACTTTAAATACCAAAACAGAAGAGTTCGTATTTTATTTTGATGGCAATAGGGAACCACTAGATTTTATTAAATAAGGGGCTGATATCCATATTTTAGAAAAATACTTTGGAGGATCTATTGGAGAAAGAAGAGACTTGAGCCAGAAAGACCAATTAATTAGAAGTTTATTGCAATTGCCCAGGCAAGAGGTAATGAGAAGCTGAACTGGGCTTGTGTCTGTGTGAGTGGAGAGAAGGAGTTGTGTATAAAAGATGTTTTGATGGTAGAAATGAAAAGATTGGGTAACAGATGGCAAGGGAGGAGTCTAAAGTAACACTGAGGTTTTGAGTCAGGATAACAGGGAGGATGGTGGTGCCCTTGACGCTGATTAAAAAAAAAAAAAGGAAGTAGAAAGGTTTTTGTTTGTTTATTTGTTTGTTTTGGGGGTAGGGGAAGAAGATAAAAGGTTTTCTGTTTTGGTTTCAGTGAGTTTGAGATGTTTACAAGACATTTACTTCCAGATGTTCAAGAAGCATTTGTTGATGCACAAACAGAGCTAGTTTACATAGATCTGAGAAGCATCTGAATTGGAATTTTTAGTGTTGCTTAGTTGATTAGTCATGTCCAATTCTTCATGACCCCATTTTGGGTCTTGTTGGCTAAGGTACCAGAGTGGTTTGCCATTTCCTTCTCCAGCTCCTTTTACAGATGAGGAAACTGAGGAAAACAGGGTTAAGTGGGTTAAGCCCAGGGTCTCAGAGCTAGTAAGTGTTTTGAGGCCAGATTTAAATTCAGGAAGATAAGTCTTCCTGACTCCAGGTCACCTTTCAATGTCATCTTTGTGGCATCTCTTGAATATACCACCTTCTCTCCTCTGACCCTGCCACCTCATCACCTGGTCTAGGCACTCATCCCCTCACACTTGGACTATTACAATATCCTCCTCCTAGGTTTTCCTTCCTCCAATCTTTCCCCACTTAATTCATTTTCTATTCAACCTTTTATTTTCTTACTATAGAGTAGGTCTGACCATGTCACATACATACCTCATCTCCTCCTCTACTTAATAAATATCTTACAGCATTTACCAAGATCAGGTCAAAATGGATACATGATTTAAAGAGAAATACTACAAGAAAAATTGAAGAACATAAAATATGTTATTTATCAGACTTATGGATAGGCAAACAATTTATGAATAAACAAGAGATAGAAAGCAGATCAAGGTGTAAATGGATCATTTTGAATTTAAAAAGGATTTGTACAAATAAAACAAATGTAGCCAAGACCTGAAGGAGAAAATGGCATGGAGCAGGGGAGGATTTATAGACAGTTTCTCAGATAAAGATCTCATATCTCAATTATATAAAGAACTTGGTCAAATTTATAAGAATACAAGTCATTCCCCAACTAATAAATGGACAAAGGATATGAACAGGCAGGGTTCTGGTGAAGAAATTGAAACAATTTATAGTCATATGAATAAAATGCTCTAAATCATTATTGATTAGAGAAATGCAAATTAAAACAAAGAATACATTTTATACCTATCAGAGTGGCTAAAATAGTTGAAGGGTAAAGTGACAAATGTTGAAAAAGATGTGGAAAAATTGAGATGCTAATTCATTGTTGGTGGAATTGTGAACTGATTCAACCATTTTGGAGAGCAACCTGGAATTATGCCCAATGAGTTATTAAATTGCCTATACCTTTTGACTCAGGTTGGTCAAAAGTACCACTTTTATGTCTATTCCCAAAGATTATCAGGGAAAAGGAAAAGAACTTGTATGCTCTAAAATATTTATAACTGCTCTCTTTGTTGTGGCAAAGAACTGGAAATTGTGAGGATGTCCATCAATCGGTGAATGAACAAATTGTGGTATATGACCGTGATGAAATATTACTGTACTGTAAGAAATGATGAGTTCAATGGTGTTAGAGAAACATGGAAAAGCTTGCACAAACTAATGAAGAACAAAATTAGCAGAACCAAGATAATATTGTATAGAGTAATAGCAATATTGTTTTAAGAACAACTTTGAGTAATAAATAAGTCATTTAAACTATTATAAATACCCAGATTAACTACAAAGGATATATGAAAACAGACACCATCTGCATCCAGAGAAATAGAAGTATGGATAGAATAATTTTACACATGCATACACAGACACACACACACACACACATGGTTGTGTCTAATTGAAGCTATCTCTATGGGGAGCAGGAAAATTACATTATGACTTTATCATATGTTTACAAGGAATAGCAAGTTGTATGTAACAGATCTGTAGTTTTATGTGCATTCAGTCATCTTTTTCTTTGATCATACTATGTTACAGAAATTCTTGTTTTATTCAATAAATTAAAAATAAAGTTAAAAAACCCTACAAACTAACTGAATGAATAAACTCCAGTGGCTTCTTATTTCCTCCAGGACTAAATACGAAATCCTCTGGTGTTCAAAGTCCTTCTATCTTTTAAAGTGAAGGTGCTCATGGCAAAGTGTGTTATACTTGATTTGTCTCTTTAACTGAGATACAACAATATAATACTATTACTGTATAACAATATAAGATTGCTATAATATTTTGATTTAATATTTATGATGTATATGATATAATAATATAAGTATGATGTGATGATATGTTAATGTTATAAAATATGTTATTTTATAATAAATATAACAACATATCAATATTATGATATATGACATATAATGTTATATCATTATAACATAACAATATAATGTCATTAATTATAAGTATTTTTTTCTGAGGTTATCATTAATAATAGGAGCAAAGATTCAGAGATGGAAGGAATTTAGAGACATCCACTCCAAAAGCTTCATTTTACAAATAAGGAACTAAGTCTCAACATGGCCAAATGACCTACTCACGGTCACACAGGTAGTGAACTGCAGATCTTGGATTTCGGTTTTGGTCTGCTGACTCCAAAGCAGGGTCATAGATTTTGAAATGGAATAGACATTAGAGATCATTCAATCTGACCCTCTTGTTTTACAGACAAGAAAACCAAATGGTTAAGTGATTCTCCCAAGTGTTAGAGCTAAGCATTAGAATGGAACGCAGGTCCTTTCTCTTCTCTACCATGCTGAACTATTAGGGCTTCCCCTGTGGGCCAGTTTACAGTAAAATTATATAGTCAACAGAATCAATGGCTATTTAGGAACTACTTTTCATGAATAAAGTCGCCTCAGCTATCATAATTCTGGTTACAAAAAGAAAAAAGCCAAACAGATTTCATTTGAAACAGAGGCATCAAGTGGTCCCCTTTATGGTTGAATGAAGATAACTTCCATAATATTTACTTAAAAGCTTCAAGTGTGTTGAAAACATGGAATCCTTTGTTCCTTGACACATGTGACTGGCATTTGGTTAATGGTGGGTCCTGATAATCCATTTAGTGTAATCTCTTCCGAGAATGTGATTAACTGTAATAGGACCACTGCTGAAAAGGTGTGTTTAATGTATTGTAAAGGGTCACAGATGGGGAGAATTACCTCCAACAGGCACAGTGTGCTGGGCAATGAGATATATAATCCATATTTAATAGTCTCTCCCATTAAAGATAACGGGCCAATAGAAGTGATTTCAGGTCGTAACGAATCTTGGGTCCAATAACCAATCCCTAAATGCTGAAGGTTGGTGGTACTCAGTCCCACTCACTGTGGGTGTGCAGCAATATTGTCATCAAGTAAATAAGGGTTTTATAGTAACATGGGCTGATAAATGCAAACATTTGGTGGGAATGTTCAGAAATAAGTAATGAATAAGAGAATCTGGGTTATTCAACAACTTTGGATGCTTTCCCTGGGGAAGAATGCTAAATATTTTAAACCAGAACCAAATTAATCTTTCTAATTCACAGCTTTAATACTATCATTCTTTCTCTCTAAAACTTTTTGTTGGCTTTCCACCATCCAGCATGGTATAAGGGAAGGAATAAAGGAACAAAGAAAAAATATTCATTACTGTCCTACCATGTGCCAGCTGGGCTGTCTTCAGTCATCCTGATGGATATCTGGCCACTGGACCTAGATGGTTCCAGAGTACAAAGTAAGGCTAGTGACCTTGCACAGCCCTCTATCACTCAAACCAATTCAATTGCAAGTCATGTTATCATTTCCCTGACATCATAGTCCCCTTCAAGAACAAAGGACAAAGCATACACGCAACTGTGTCAAGAATGGGAGCTGTAAGGACAAGAGTGGAGAACACCTGGGTTCAGATGCAACCTGAGGAGCTAGTTGCGTTATGTTGGGGAAGCCCCTTAAACATTGTCCTCTTGTTTTCTCATTTATAAACGAAAGTTATAATACCTGAAGCACTTATCATACAGTATTGTGAGGATTGAATTAAATGATTCAAGTAGAGGGTCTTACAAATCTTTCATTTTTTAGGCAATCAGGGTTAAGTGACTTGCCCAAGCCACACAAATAATCAGATTTGAACCCAGATCCCTCTGACTCCAGGACCATGCTCTATCCACTCTGTCATCTAGCTATCCCTTTATAAATCTTAAAGGGTGATATCAATATCAATTATTATTCTCAAGTAAAGTAGAAATCATTAAGATTGCATTCAAGGCTCTTCACAACATGCTTCTATTTTCTGGCTCCAAGGTCGCTCAGATGCTGCAGTGAACGATCCCTAATCCTCCCTTGCAAATGGTGGCTATTAACAGACAACATATAATCGTTGTTGTTGCTCAGCCTTTCTCAAAAAGGACCAATGACATCAGGAGGATGATGTCGTGACTCACAAGTGAATTGGATTGTAATGAGGAAAAGCCATGCAAAGTCATCAGCCTCACTCTCTCCTCCAGCATAAAGGTCAGGACAATTGAAGATGGCCCCAGGTATGGTAAGAGACCTTGGTCTTTATAAGCTAATGTTTGTCCAGGTCTGAGGTGTAATTTAGAAGTCTCAGTTGGTTAGGTATGGGCATATTTATTTTCTCTGAAGGATGTAATATAGAAGAGAGAGGAGAGCTATAGGAGAAAGAATTGGAATGGGGAATTAGCAATGTGGCATTAGAGGTACAAAATCTCGCCCACATACCAAATTCCCTGAAAATTAGAATGGACCAAATAGAAGCCAATGACTTCATAAGACAACAAGGAAAATCAAGGCAAAGTGAGAAGGCTGAAATAAAAAGGAAAAAAGAGTAAAAGATTATAAGATAAACAGCTGACTTGGATAAAAAATCAAGGAGAAAATAAGTAAAAATCAGTGAGCTATCTGAAAACCATGACCTAGATATTCAGATTTTGAGAAATATTCAAAGAAGATTGCACAGATCTTTTAGAACTAGAGGGGAAAGTGGAAATAGAAGGAATTCACCAGTCACGTCCTGAAAGAAACCTCAAAATAAAAACTCCCAGGAACATCATTGCCAAAATCCAGAGCTTTCAGGTCAAAGAAGAAATATCACAAGCATATAATGCTTGTGATTATATATATATATATATATATATATATATATATATATATGATGCTTATATAATGTAATATAATAAAAGAAAGAAAGAATTCAAGGGCCAAGGATCTACAGTCAGAATCACACATGATTTAGCAGCCATTTCCATAAAGGAGCTGAAAACTTGGAACACAGTATTCCAGAAGGCAAACTATGGGGCTTACATTCAAGAATAACTTATCCAGCAAAACTGAGTATAATATAACAGAGGGGAAATACACCTTTATTGAAATATAGGTCTTCTGAGGCAACTAAGTAGGTGGCACAATGGATAGACCACCAGCCCTGGAATCAGGAGGACCTGAATTCAAATCCAGCCTCAGTCACATACTAGCTGTGTGTGACCTTGGACAAGTCATTTAACCCCAACTACCTTACCAAAAAAGAAAAGAAAATATAGGACTTCTAAGTGTTCCTAATAAAAAGAACAGAGCTGGGGAGAAAGTTTGAAGTTTAAACAAAGGAGTGATGAGAAATATAAAAAGGTATAAGAACAATAATATTATAATATAACATAATATGATATGATATATGACATGACATGATGTGACATGATGTGATATGATGTGATATAATGTAATGTAATGTAATATAATATAATATATAATGTGATGTAATGTAATGTAATATGAAATTATAATATAAAAAGGTATAAGAACAATAATAAAGGCTTAAAGAAAGGTAAATTGCTGAAATTCATATATAAAAAGATGACGCCTGTCCCCTTTGAACCCTATCATCATCAGGATTTATAGAGGGGGCAGACAGAGCTGAGATGGTAGAGAAAGGTTGTGAATCACCTGAGATCTCCTCCAAATCCCTCTGAAGACCTTTAAATCATGCCATAAAACAATTTCTGGAGTAGCAGAACCCACAAAGGGATGGGTGAAATAATTGTCTAGCTAAAGATAGCTTACGAGGTTAACAGGAAAGGTCAGTCACACCTGGGTGAGAGTGGGAGGACAATCCAGCCCTGGCTGCACCAGCGCAGATTGAGCCCCAGCAAATTCAAACCAGGCCTTGGCAATTAGGCCTGAAGCAGCAGCAGCAGCCGCAGTAGTAGCTGCTTCCAGAGCTCTCAGGCCACAGATGGTAAGGGAGTCAAACAATTGGTCAGAAGGAGATTACAGGGGCCTCTTTGCTAGCACCGGCAGGTTCCTTTGCCCATACTCAGATCTAGGTCTCAGTCCTGGGTGGTGGTCCCAGGGCAAGGACGAGCATTAGCATAACCAGAACTTGCAACCAGAATGGAGCAGGAACGCTCTTCACAGTTTCAGAGCAGAAAACAGTGCTTGTGATCACTCACAGAATAGAGCACAGGCCATGAGAGTGGTAAATAGATTACACCACCTTGGAAGAACTGAAAACTGACAGATCCCTAGAAGTATCTCTGAAAACAAGTTAACAAAACTCTTGGAGCTTGAGACAGTGCACCCTCCACCCTGGACAAAGAGCCTCACTTCAATAAAGAGTTAAAAGTCAAGTAGTAGACTGGGGAAAATGAGCAGACAGGAGAAAAATAATTCTGACCATAGACAGCCACTGTGGTGACAAGGAAGATCAAAACACAGGCTCAGAAGATCACAAACTCAAAGCTCCTACATCCAAAGCCTCCAAGAAAAATATGAGACTCGGTCTAAAGCAGTGGTTCTCAACCTGTGGGTCACAACCCGTTTGGGGGTTGAACAGCCCTTTCATAAGGGTTGCCTGAGACCATCAGAAAACACATATTTTTGATAGTCTTAGGAACTGAAACGCTGCTCTCCTATCTGTCTCCTGGCTGATCTGCCCACATGCAAATATGCCAGCATACAAGTATTAAAGGGTTGTGGTATTAGGAAGGTTGAGAACCCCTGGTCTAAGGCCATGGAAGAGATCTAAAAGGATTCTGAAAATTAAGAGAAGAGAAAATTTGGGAAGATAAATGAGAGCAATGTAAGAAAATCATGAAAAAAGAGCCAACAACTTGGTAAACAAAGAATATTGTAGTAAATAATACCTTAAAAACCAGATAAGCCAACGAGAAGAAGAATGCCTTGAAAAAAAATTGGTCAAATGGAAAAAAATTTCAACAACACAAAAAGTCACTAAAAATAAAAACTCCTTTAAAAAGTAGAATTGAACAAATGGAAGCTAATGACTTTATGAGAAATCAAGAAACAATAAAACAGAACCAAAAGAATGAAAAAATAGAAGACCACATGAAATATCTCATTAGGAAAACAACTAACCTGGAAAATAGATCCAGGAGAGACAATTTAAAAATTACTGCACTACCTGAAAGCCATGATCCATAAAAGAGCCTAGACAATATCTCTGAAGAAATTATCAATGAAAACTGTCCTGATATTCTGGAACCAGAAGATAAAATAGAAATTGAAAGAATTCACAGATCACCTCCTGAAAGAGATCACAAAATGACAATTCCCAGGAATGTTTTAGCCAAATCCCAGAGCTCCCAGGATTGCACACAGTTAGAAAGAAATAATTCCAGTATTATAAAGTCACACTCAGGATAGCCCAAGATTTTGAAGCTTCTACATGAAAGGTTTGGAGGACTTGGAATGATTCCAGAGGGCAAAGGGACTAGGATTTCAACTAAAAATCACCCACACAGCAAAAGTGAGTATAATTATTCAGAGGAAAAGAAATAGGCATTTAACAAAGTAGTGAACTTTTAAGCATTTTTGATGAAAAGACCAGAGCTGAATAGAAAATCTGACTTTCAAATACAAAACTCAAAAGAGGCATAAAAAGGTAAACAGGAAAGAGAAATCATAAGGGACTTGATAAGGTTAGAATGTTTACATTCCTACAAGGGAATATAATACTTGTAACTCATAAAAACTTTCCCATTATTAGGGCAGTTAGTAATATATAGACTGAGGGCACAGGTTTGAGTTGAATATGAAGGGATGATATCTAAAAAAAAGTAAAATTAAAGGGTGAAAAAGAGGATTGCACTGGGAGAAATGGAAAGGGTTGGGTAGAATGGGGTATTTATCTCACATAAAAGAGGCAAGAAAGCTTTTCCAGCAGAGGAGAAGATGTGGGAGGTGGGGGGAGAGTGAGTGAATCTTACTCTGATCAGAATTGAATCAAAGAGGAAAGAACATACACACTTAATTGGGTATAGAAATTTATCTTACCATATAGGAATGTAGGAAGGGAAAGGGATAAGAGAAAGGGAACAGGGGGTGATAGAAAGGAGGGCAGATTTGGGGAATAGGTAATCAGAAGCAAAACACTTGAGGAAGGACAGGGTGAAAGGAGAGAGAATAGAATAAATGGGGTTGGGGCAAGGAATAGGATGGAGGGAAATACATTTAGCAATAGTAACTAAAAAAGATTTTCCACAAAATTTCAACCGAGTCAAGACTTTCCCCAATTGATGAATGATTAAAAGACATGAAGAGTTTTCAGCTGAAGTGATTCAAGCTATCTATGGCCCTATGTGAAGGTGTTCTAAATTGTTATTGATCGGAGGAATACAAATTGAAAATTTGCAGTTCTGAGGTGCTACCTTATGCCTATTAGTTTGGCTAATGGAACAGAAAAGGAGAATGACAAATGCTGGAAAGGATGTGTGAAAAATGAGACAATAATGCAATGTTGGTGCACTTGTGAACTGATTCAACTGTTCTGTTGAGCAATTTGGAACTATGCCCAAAGGGCTATAAATCCATGTATACCTTTGACCTGGCAATACCACCACTAGGTCTGTATTCCAAAAGAGATTTTTTAAAAAACAAACAAAGGGGAAAAGTATCTATGTGTACAGAAATATTTATAGCAACTCTTTTCTGGTCATAAGGAATTGGAATTTGTGGATATGCTTATCAGTTGGGGAATAGCTGAACCAAGTGTGCTGGTTATTTGATTGCGCTGAAATACCATTGTGCTACAAAAAATAAAGAGCAGGATGCCCTCAGAAAAACCTGGGAGGATTTATGTGAGCTGATGCAAAGTGAAATATATTGTGTACAAAATAACAGCAATACTGTGAAATGACCAGCCGTGAATGACTTAGCCATCCTCAGCAGTACAATGATCCCAGACAACTCCAAAGGGTTTATGATGAAAAATTCTCTTATCCCCAGACAAAGAACTGATGGCATGTGAATACAAATTGATGCTTACTTTACTTTCTTTTTTATTACTTTCTTTATTTTTAATGAACATTTTTTTTGGTTTATGTTTTGTTTCAAAACATGGCTAATATGGAAATACACTTTGTATGACTCCGCATGTATAACCTGTATTGAATTGCTTGCGTTCACAATGAGACGAGAGAGAAGGGAGAAAATGTGGAAATCAAGGTTTTAAAATGTTCAGAATTGTTTTTACATGTAGTTATGGGAAAATAAAATATTAAGGATTTTTAAATTAAAAAAATTTATAGAGGGACTCCAATTAAAGTTCTGTTATGTTTTGATGATCTTAATACAAACTGTAGGGCATGAGAGAAAAAAAAGGAAGGTTAGGGGTAATTATCTCCCATAATAAGTGTGCACAAGTAGATATTTACACAAATGAGGAGTTATGGGGAGTGACTGTCACTTGGACTTTACTCTCATCTGAACTGGGACAATTTATACACACACACACACACACACACACACACACACAGAGGTGGATAAAAAAATTCCATTTCCCTCAGGACAAAAGGAAGGAAGGGGAGCAAGAGAAATTAGAGACTTGCTTAAGTAGAAGGGTTAGTTCTAAACAAAACAAAGATGTAAAAACATTTATATAACTTTTTGAGGTGACAAAGAATGTGAATCTGAGGTAAAGTCTATAAATTGGAGAATAGATAACCAATAGATAATAACAATGATAGATAATCAAGTTGTGATACCTAAGTGCGATGAAATCCTATTGGGCTGGGGTGGCTAGGTGGCAAAGTGAGTAGAGCACTGGCCCTGGAGTCAGGAGGACCTGTGTTCAAATCTGGCCTCAGATACTTAACACAAAAACTAGCCTTGTGACCTTGGGCAAGTCACTTAACCCCAATTGCCCTCCAAAAAAGCAAAAAAAAAAAAATACTATTGGGCTGAACTTCTATAGGTATAATGACCAACCAGGATCCCAGAGGACACATGTGCCCCACCTCCTCATTGAGGGATGAAGGACTAAGAATGCAGAATGAGAGGAATAGTTTTTAAATTTGGCCAATGGGGACATTTCTTTTGATTGACTATGTGTTCTTAGGAAGGATTTTATTTTCCTTGTTTTCTCAATTCAGGGGAGGGGATAGGGATGATGAGTAGGGTAAGAAGGTGAGAAGGCTGATGTTGGCTAGTTAAAGAGAGAAAATATTCTTTTAAATGCAAAAAGAGAGAGAGAAGGTAATAAAATGAGACAATATAAAAAGAAAGTTTATCAGAACGGACAGGACCCTGCACACAGAATCTGGAAGGCTGAATTGGGTTCTACTTTCAGCTCTGACACTATCTGTGGGACGTATAGCAATCCCTCTGGTCCTCAGTTCCCCTCATCTGTAAAACGAGGGGGTTGTATCCTATATAAGCTCTAAGGCCCCTCCTAGCCTTAAATCTATTTTCCTGTCATTCTACTCTTAGACTGGACTGGGAACCAGGAGACCTTGACTTCAACACTTACTAGATGGTACACCTTATGAAAGACATGACCAATGGGGATAATTTCACCTGTATAATCATACCTCATGTGACTGCAGCAGGGAAAGTGCATTATAAATTTTATCACGTTAAACACTTGCCAATTATCATTATTCTTATCTCAACTTAAATTGTTGTTGTTCTGAGCTTGTGATTTCCTTAAGACCAGGAACTCCCCCCATTCAAGCAGATCAGCAACCCGGTAATAATAAGTGAACTTGGTGTCCCTGAGAAAGGGAACTAAATGAGGGAAGGGAAGAGGAAAGAAGGCCAGGAAAAACAAGGGAAGGGAGAGAAGGGAAAAGAAGAGATTTTTTTTCTCTTCCAATATTGGAGGAAACATAAAACCCAAGAAATATGGATTTTGCAAGTGAGAAAATGATATCCAAGGATTTCT
>CM053597.1:178092976-178105603 GCA_028646575.1 Pseudocheirus occidentalis | reverse complement strand
TTGGGGTTAAGTGACTTGCCCAAGGTCACACTGCTAGTTTGTGTGTGTGTGTGTGTGTGTGTGTGTGTGTGTGTGTGTGTGTGTGTGTGTGTGTTAAGCATCTGAAGTCATATCCAAACCCAGGTCCTTCTGACTCCTGCCCTCTATTCACTGTGCCACCTCTCCACCCCAACTTTCTTTCTTAATAGCTGTGCATAACCTTTTCTTGTCTATCATCAGTAACCAAAACATTACTTGTCTAGGGTCACACAAACAGTGTCCTGTGCTAAGGGCATTGGGACAATGTAGTGGTCTCCTCAAGGTCCCATAGCCAGGGTGTGGTAAAAGTGAGACTTGAATCTAGGCCTAACTCCCTATTAAAAAACAAAATACCGCCCCATAAAAAACATGCTGCCTCTCTAATGGGGTAATAAAAGGGAAGGGGGATGGAGAACAGTTGATCTACCACTGTCAGACTGCTCCCTTAGAATTAATAGCCTTCTTCTGTACCTCTTAGATCAACTTGGACCAGTGGGGATTTGTTTTTCCCAATCTTGATCCAGATTTTAACTTATATCTCATGATTATCTGTTGAATAGTATGATGGGGGTATGGGGGGGGGTAAGAAATGACAAAGTCATTGGGCTTTTTTCTGCCAATATTCCTCGACAGTGTATACAGCTTACTAACCCAAGAGAGTATCTAGGATGAATAGGATTTCCTCCAAATCCCATTTAAAGCCTCATGTCCCCATTTCCATTACTGAAGACAGACAAGAATATTATAAGCAGCTACCAAGAAAGAAGGTATTAGAACTCCCTGGATTTTTCTTGGGTTCCGTGTTTCCTCAAATATTGGAAGAGAAAAAAGAAATCTCTCCCTTCTGTCCCTTCTTGCCTTCCTTTCCATTCCTTTCCCCTGACTTAAATTAAAAAAAAAACTGGGCTGCCCATGCATGTTATTTCAAGGAAAAGATTTATTTAGATCTATAAACAAAAAGGGGAGATGTTATATAAATATCCTAAGAATCACCATGTGTGCATTTCCAGAACAATTCTTAACACTCCGGCCACGGCTGGAACAGCCAGATTCTCTCCTGTTTGCTCTAGGTAAGCTGTAAAAATAATGACTTGAAAGGACATGGGTTGTCATTGTTCTGTCTCTTAACAGCTGGCCTTTCTCCCTCCCTATCTAATAGGTACTAGAGAAACTTTATCCTAGTTACCAGTTTGGTAAAATGCCAAAGCCTATGCAGGCTGATCCAATCCAGCATGGATTTATTAGGCACTTCTTATACTGGATATACAGGAACAAAAGAGAAACAGTTCCTTCTTTCAAAGAGTTTATATTGAGAAAAAGGAGAAACATGGAATAAATTTCTCTATTTCCCTACTTGAATTATTATTTTCTTTATTCTAGAATGTTGCAACTGGAATCTGAGGCACAGAGGAAAATTAATAAGGCCCCAGGGAAGCTGAAGCTGGATCTTATGGTTTTGAACTGGAAATAATATTTAAAAATCATTTAAACTGAATGGGTTAGGGGTTAACATGCTAGAGCTATAGTGAAGGTTTAAACTGCTTCTGATACTAAATAGTTGTGTCACCCTGGACAAGTCACTAAACTTCTCTGAAAGTCTTAGTCTCCTCATCTGTAAAATGGAGATAATTATAATACCTACCTTAAAGGGTAGCAATGTAACAAATGCTTGTTGATTGATTGATTGCTGTCAGGAGCAAATGAGATGATGTCTTTAAAGAGCTTTGCAGACCAAATGTGAGCTATTGTTAGAAATGAAATTCTGTAGCTGTGTGAAAACAGCTACTTGATAAAAATATGAAGGGTTATACAGATGCAACACAACAGATCTTATACTCGTACAGGATGATCTGGGTTAGTAATGGGAGAACTTGATCATTGAAGAAAGGAGTGAGGTTTCTACTTCTCATACCTTCTGGCTCTTCATCTCTTCTAAGCCTCCACCTTCTAGCCCTGGAGAGAATCACTAAAGGCTGATGTTTAGGGTCTTCTCAAAAATTATTTGAAAGATATTCAATGTACACTGTAGAGATCGATATAGGACAATTATTTATTTGTTCCATGCAAAAGAAATGTTAAAATGTGAAATCAAGAAAAATTCACAGGCATTTGTTACCAAAGACTTAAACATGAAACAATAATTACTAATATATACTTTGAGGAGAATGATATTTAAAGCATGAGAACATGAAGTCTTTTGTGGGACCGCTGAAATAGCATTTCATTTCTAGCTTGGCCCCGCACTCTCTGTCAAGGTCTGTGTCTTCTGGGGAGCCAGTCCAGGGGATCAGGTCTTTCTTTAGTTGGTTTTAGTTACTACAATAACTTTAATGGGCACCTTCTTTATTGTAGTTGGCTCCAAATGCCGGACTCTGAAGAGCCAACATTTTGCACCTACAAAGTTGCCTCTAAGGCTGAAAATATCGACCTCAGGATGACTGGTTACCTGTGCTCAGGGGTGGAAGCACAAGCAAAAGAGGTTAACAAAGGTCCAGGTTTGGGCTTGCCTAGCTGATTTTCTGTTTTAGCTCTAGCTCCCCTCTAGAAACTGTCCACCTAAGTCCCTTCATCCCTCATAGTAAGTGTGTGTGTATGCAGAGAGAGATAGAGACAGAGAGACAAAGAGAGAGAGAGAGGGAGACAGAGAAAAAAGAGAAAAAAGAAAGAGAGAAGGAAATAAAGAAGTAATGAAGGGACAGAGAGAGGAAGAGGAGGAAGAGGAAGAAGAAGAGAAACAGGAAGGGAGAGAGAAAGAGAAAAGAAAGAAGAAAAGAAGGAAGGGGAGAGAGAGAAAGAGAGAGAAGGGGAGAGAGAAAGAGAGAGAAGAAGGGAAGAGAGAAAGGGAGAGAAGGAGAGAGAGATAGAGAGACAGAGATTGAGAGACACAGAGAGAGAATGAGAGAAACAGAGAGACAGAGACAGAGAGAAAGACAAAGACAGAGAAAGAGACAGAGAGACAGAGGGAGAGACAGAGAGACAGAGGGGGGAGAGAGAGACAGAGGGGGGAGAGAGAGACAGAGGGGGGAGAGAGAGAGAGACAGAGGGGGGAGAGAGAGAGACAGAGAGACAAAGACAGAGAGAGAGAGAGAGAGAGAGAGAGCACTACATTTCAAACAACTTCTAGAGAAAGAATCTGTATGTATTATTAGAAGTAGCCAGTTCTGAAGCTGATCCTCACTTACCCGCCATGGGAGCATCACTTTTACATAGATATCAATTATTCTTACTTAATCCAAGTACTTCATTTTTCAGAGGAAGAAGTTGAGGGTGAGAAGATTAGAATACCTTACCCAGGGGGTCACACAAATAATAAGAAACAGAGGCAGACAGGTGGCTAGGTGGCACAGTGAATTGAGGGCAAGCCCTGGATCAGGGGGACCTGAGTTCAAATCCAGCCTCAGACACTTGACACATTTGCTAACCATATGACTTTGGGCAAGTCACTTAACCCCAATTACCCTCCAAAAAGAAAAAAAAAGAAACAGAGGCAGATTTTGAACCTCAGTCTTCCACAGCTGCCAGTTCATTATTTCATCTTGGGTCACAGACTCAGGTAATAGGCATAGCCATGGAATATTTTCTCTGAGTTACAACACAGCATGATAGAATGCTATTTCTTCAAATGTTGTTCCTCTCCTTGCAACCGTTGGGGAACTAGATGTAACTTGAAGGAAAAAATCTGGAATCAAACTAAAAAAATATCCAAACTCCTGACACTTTCAAATGCTAGTCCCTCTGCTAAATATGACTACTGAATGGCGTCAATGATCATCTATGGAAATCTGGATTTTCTCTGCTTGTCGAATCTACAAGTTGCCAAAATGAGCATCTCAGAAACCTGCCAAGACCCTTTTGCACATTCCCTTCTATAGGGCTGAAGCACACTTAATATTTTAATTTTGAAGGCTAACATATATGCATCTCTTTATGTACATTTCTTCTTAATCGACTTCATAAGTCCTAGAAACCAGAACAGAATGTTTACGAGAGCATCTGAGCCATAAGCTTTCACATGAAAGAAGCTGAGATTCTAGCTATCATTTAAAAAGATCACTTTTTTGTGCTTTGGGCCTAGAGAGTTGCCTTTTTCAGATGAAATGTGCTGTATTTTTTATGACTTTCTCTTGCTTTTGAGATTGCTTGTGGAGATGTGGGAGCTTCACAATTTGCCACCATCTACTGATGTCTTATGTTTACTATCATGCTAACTGTAACAATCAACACAATGTAAAAAGAAAGAACACAATGTTTGGGAAAAAGTCAAGGCGAGTCAGGTGGTATAAGACCTGAGAAGAGCATTGCCATTGGCCCTGAGGGAAGAGGAAGGGTCAGTCATAATGTTCTCCAAGGATGCGTTGGCTGCAGGTGCTTAGTGCATATTTGCAGCAGCTACATGGCATAGCACTGGGTCTGCAATAGGGAAGACTCATCTTCCTGAGTTCAAATCTGGCCTCAGACACTTCCTAGCTGTGTTACCCTGGGCAAGTCACTTAACCCTGTTTGCCTCAGTTTCCACATCTGTAAAATGAACTAGAGGAGGAAATAACAAACTACTCCAGGATCTTTGCCATGAAAACCCCAAATGGTGTTATGAAGAGTCAGACATGACTGAAAAATGACAGCAATCATTCTTATTTATTGACTGACTAACTGACTCTGGAAAGAATGCTTGCTTCTCAGCCAGCATCAACTGTCTATTATAAAATGAGTATAAGTCTTTGGTAGAAGAGCAAAGTTATAGAATCATAATAAATAACATATTAAAATAGGTTTTGACCTTAGACGTCATTTACTCAATCTTTTCTTCTTTTGTAGATGAGGAAACGAAGCTAGCTTGTGGCAGAACTAAGAGGAGCTTCTACATTTCCTAATTCTGGTTCCATATTCCTTTGGTTATCATACATACAAAAGTACAAGATTTTTGCTGGCGAGTAAGAACAGTCTTTTTTTTTTAGTTTCTGAGAAGCAAGTTCATGCAGGTTATCACAGAAGCAGGATCTGAACACCTATTCCAGAACTAGTGTTCTTGCCATGATCCCATGATGTCTCCTAGCCAAGTACATCATGGACATGCATGTCTAAGAGTACCCTCCATCTCCATTAGACCATCATTCTCCTGGATAAAGAATGAGCATTAGTACTTAGATGTTATTGGTTTATTTTTCATTTATTGTCAATTAAACTCACGAGGGCTCTTTAGTCACCTCACCTTCCCCACCTTCCCATTGGAAATTCATTTGATTTCTCTCTCTCTCTGTCTCTCTGTCTCTCTGTCTCTCTCTCTGTCTCTCTCTGTCTCTCTCTCTCTCTCTCTCTCTCTCTCTCTCTCTCTCTCTCTCTCTTTTTTTTCTCTTCCTGGCATATGCATGGTACCCAGAGAAATCAGCTTTGCCCTTGGCAAGATGTTTCTGGAAATAGTCCTAGATAATTTCAATAGCTTGTCTCAACATAGGACAGTGAATGAAATAACCAGCTGCTGTTGCTGAGGAAAATCACAAGGAGAGCTAAAGAAAGCAATAGGAAGAAGAATTGGAGAGAATAGTGACCAGGGACAGTGACCAGAGAAGAATGACCAGAGATGCCTCCCAAGAGCAGCCTGGAAGGAGAAGTCACACTGGGCAAACAGAAGAGCCTCATTTAGGACAGGGCTACAAACTGTTTCTTGATTTCATTGACATAGAGAAATCCCAAAAGAAGGCTTTCACTCCACCAATGAAGGCTGGTGCCTTTTCACTAACTTACAGAGAGTTGCCTGTACTCCGGCTCTCATTGATAGGCCAACAATAGGTACCAGGCTGTTATCAATGAAAATCTATGTGTTCTATCTAGGGAATAAACCACACTTGTTGGGGATCCAGGAAGTTTCAGGATCATTATTATACATTTATTCTGTAATGAATAAATGGGTGCCTCCCAAAAGAGACTATAAAAGATCAGACAAAGGCAAGCCCCCTTCATTTCACTTTTGGGCCCTTCCTCCCTTCAGAGCTGGGAACGACTCCAGCTCCTCTGGGTTACAACCCTCCCAACCCACCCACTAAACACGAGAGTTAATGAAAAGTCAGTGACCATCCCCATCTGGTCCAAGGTGGCTTACCTCAGGCCCCTCTTTTCAGATTTATCCCTTCCTGCATGTAAACACCCATTGTTTCTATAGAATCTGTGGAAACCAAACTGTTTATATTTCCCCCAAGGCCAAGCCCCACTTGGTCCCTATTTGGACCCTGATTGGCTCAGAGTGAATGTAAATAGCAATTGCTTCTGTTTTGGCCAGCAACCCTGAGCTCTTCCCCTCCCAGACTGTTGTTGTGGTGTTTGGTTTTGTTTTCCTTTGTTTTTGACTAGGTAAGAGACCATTCTTTGCCTCATTTCTTACCTGGCCTTAATCACTGATTGGGTGTAGCTTCAGTCAAACTGAGACCTGTGGAAAAGCCTTAACTTAAAAAAGCCAAGGTCTCCTACTGCATCGGGGGCCATCTCCAGCCCTCCTGATCTATATCTGGCCATTGGACCCACTTGGGTCCAGAGGAGAAAGAGAGGCTGGTGACTTTGCACAGCCTTCCCTCCCTTAAGTCCAATTCACTTGCAAGTCTTGGCATCACCTCCCTGACTTCAGGGTCCTTTTTGAGAACAAAGAACAAGCAGCAACACAGAGAGTTGCCTAGAGCATTGAGAGTTTAGGTAATTTGCACAAGGTCATTCAAATGGCAAATAAAAAGCAGAGAGTTAAACTTGAGTCCTTTGGTTGCAAAGTCAGAACTTTTCCCTCCATATCCATCCATCAATTAATTGACAAGTATTTATGTTCCAGGCATTGTACTAGGTGTTAGGGATAGAGAGGCAAAAATGCAAGGGATCTTGCCCTCAGGGAGCTTCCATTGTGTGCATGGGAAGGGTATGTGTGATACATAAATTATATATACATATATAATATAAATACACCATAATTTGAGGAGAAGTCACTAACAGCTGGAGGTATCAGGAGAGAAAATTCACATAAAACCTAAGCCATGTTGCCTTTCTAATGCCTTTAAAATGTCAAAGAGAAGCCAACAGAAAGGTTAATTTATGAATATCGAGATGAATTTCAGAGATATTTCTTCACATTTCTTCACTTCTTCACTAATCTAAAAATATTTAAAAAAAACATTTTCTGAAGCATTGTCATTCCTTTCCCTGGCAACCATTACAGAAAGTAAACCAATACTCCATGTCTAATGACAGAGGTGATGTCATGGCTAGAGTGTTGGAGCTGGAGTCAGGAAGACTTTGGTCCATGAATCGTCTAGGACAGCTACGGATTGTTTGACTCTGGGAAAATCACCACCTTTCTCAGCCTCAGTTTCCATCATCTGGAAAATGAGAACACTGGATGAGATGACATCTCGGTCCTTTCCAGTTCTCAGCTTATGATCTGATGATCAGGTGAATTCTCATCAGATCTACCACTTGAACCCAGGTCCCATTTGGCATACCAGAGGAGCTGCTCTCAACATGAGTAGTCTGGTCAGTTTTAGACTATGGTTTGGTCTTTGCAGAATGTTACAGCAGTGTCCATTAAAGCCAGAATCCAAAGGAGGGGTGAGCTAGCGTCTAGCTGAATATTGTTTTTCCAGAAAGCCTCAGCTGGAAGCGTGTCGTGTCTTGTATTTCTCTCATTATCTCCAAATTAGGTTTTCGGAGATCTGACTGATGTGATGTATGTGTGGCCTTGTGAGTGAGAAAGGGAAGAATAATCTTCAGGGCTGATGTGGAGCAGTGTAAAGACAATCTTATTGTCTGCCTGATTCAAAGGGCTGAGTGTGATAAAGAAAGTGTTTCACAAGCTTTGCTAGTGTTCTTAGAAAATGAGCCACTCCCATCTTGGTGACTAACTGAAGCCCATTCTCCTAATTAGAGGAACGCATCTAGAGTTCACATATGTTTTCAAAGAGGTAAGGGGTGAGGTGACTAAAGAGACCACCTTCCTGAGTTTAATTCATGAGAGTTAAGAAATGAACCTGTAACATCTAAGTACTCATTGTTATCCCTTATGGAGGAGAATGATTGGCCAACGGAGGGTGAGGGTGTTCTTAGACATGCATTCCCATGATGCACATGCTTAGGAAGCAGCAAATGCTGACTCTGGAAGCAATGCTCACATTCCACCTCTGTGATAACCTGTATGAACTCGGACAAGTCTAACTTCCCTATGACTCAGTTTCCTCAACTATATGAGGGGGTGACACTAGACAGCCTCACATTCTTTCCAGATCTAAGATTCTTTTATACCATTGCCTTCCACATCTAATTGAAGACCTAAATATACTCCCTGTGTATAGTAGCTTATAGACATGACATCTACCCTAATGTGAGTTGGGGGAGATTAGTTGTTCCTTTGGCAAAACGTGCTTTGGACCCATGTATCAAGCTCCACCATCTTGCTTAAGTTCTTCGAGGATCTGTGATTTTATTTGGGCATTCCCTCTTTTGATCCAAATTTCAGTCCCTCCATGATTTAATTAGGTGGCGTTTAGGATAACAGTCATTGTAAGGACTCAAAAGGGCTTGAATTTTATATGAACAGATCAACACCTGTTCTCTATCATAACTCTAGGCATGGGTTCTGACTCCTTCTGGAAATATGAAAGTTATATTGGGACACAAGAATCAAAGTTTTTGTATGGATGTTGTTATTTGCAGCTGAGAACAACAAAAGGCAAACCCACAATCTTTACCATATGGATAAGTCTTTAGTCATAAGCTTCTCCAAGCTTAGCTTGACACATCATTCCTTGGACAACAGATACACCATCCATCATTGGGCTCATATGAAGAGCCTTTTCAGCTTGGAAGCTCTTTTTGGAGTGGGTGTTCTGTTAGCCTAGCCTCTGAGAATGCAATGCCACTTTCATCATTACTGAAGAACCATATATTCTGCTTTATCTCTCATCTGTGGACCATTGTCCAATCTGAATCCCATGCCTGGAAAGTTTTCCCTACTTACCTCTTCCTCTTAAAATCTCTAGTTTTCTTCAAAACTTAGCTGATCCACTGAATTCTGAAGGTCTTTCCTAGGCCCATCAGGTTCTAAGCGGCTCCCAGGATGCCTTATTTCTGCATTATGTATGTCTTACGTATCTCTCTATGTATCCATGTAATCTTCTCACATATACATATATGTGTGTGTATGCATATATGTATGTATAAACACACATATATAATCCCTTCTTGAGGGATTGGACCACTTTGCTTTGTCTTTGTCTTGATACTTTATACTTGATTCCTTGCTTGGCACATAGAAAACATTTAATAAATTTTTATTGACTTAATAATTGATTGAGTTACAATATTGAAATTGGCTGGTGTTTATCTTAATACGATGCTAACAATCTGAAACAGGTTCTCAGAGTTTAACAAAAATGCCATGCAAATACTCAGCCTTATGGGTCTTTGGGCATCTTTTATCTCCCTTTTTTTGTCCTTTAGAATTAAAAAAGGAACTGATGCAAAGTGAAACGAACAGAACTGGGAAAACACTGTATACAGTAAGAGCAATATTGTATAACAATGAACTATGAATGGCTTAGCTCTTCTCAGCAATCCAGTAATCCAAGACAATTCCAAAGAACTCAAGAAAAATGCTACCCACCTCTAGAGAAAGAACTGGTGAGTGAATGCAAATCAAAGTGTACTTTAAAAAAGATATATTATTATATTTTATCGATTTATTTTCTTACCATTCTTTTCTGGTCTGCATTTTATTTTGCAGCATTGCTAAGATGGAAGTGTTTTGCACAACCATACTCATACAATTTATACCAAATTGCTTGCCTTCTCAAGGAGAAGCGAAAGGAGGGGAAAAAATACGGAACTCTGAATTTTTTTTAAAAACAATGAATGTTAAAAAAAATGTTTACATGTAATTGAGAAAAAAAATTAAATGTTAAAAAGAATTGAAAAAGGAAGAATGTTAGGAAACTCACTTGAAGGTTAACTTGTCCATCTATGTCGAAGACTTCTCTGGGCTGTTTTTTGTGTAGCTTAGCTTCACCACCCAAAAAAAGAAAGCTAATATTTTCACCATCTGGGTGTACTGAAGATGAATCATGAGTGTAAAATACTGTGTATTCAAGAGAAAAAAGGCATAAGATAAAGAAGGGCCTGAGACATTAAATGAATGATCTCTTTAATAGTGGTTTGGTACTAAGTGCTCATAAGAGAATAATCGGCCATAGGAAGACAGAAGCATGGTAGACTTTGCTCCAAGGCAGAAGTTGAGACTGGAAAGCCTAATTACATTTTCTAATTGTAGGCTAAATATGATCATAAATTAGTGAACAGATTCAGGTTTGCTTGCATTACTAAAATTTATAAAACCGTCTCCAGGGGACACGGCACTAGGAAGATATGAATGACTGGGTTAACAAACTCAATTCTGAGTAGTAAAATGGTTAGACAGCTTGTCTCTACACTTCACCTGGGAAGCAGCCGAAGCTTTGCTTTGGGTAATATCAGGTTAAAAGTGGCATCTCCTTATAATCTTGCTTTGGGAGTAGAGGACTAAAGTCCACATTAGAGGCAAAGCTGCTCATTATCGTTTCACCCTGAGTGCTGTCAAATTTCAGCTTTTAAATGCTTACCTTACTAATGCTTTCCAAAGCCCACATCATATACCAATTTGTCAAACCTTAATAAATCAGTAGAAATCATAGACATACAGTGAAAACCTTTGGTTTTGCCAAAGATACAAAATAGACAAATGATGAAACTACCAACAAAAATACTGTAATATTGTTGTCCGGTCTTTTTTCAGTCTCATCTGGCTCTCCATGACCCTATTTGAGGTTTTCTTGGCAAAGATATTGGAGTAATTTGACGTTTCTTTCTCCAGTTCATTTTACAGATGAGGAAACTGAGACAAACAGGGTTCAGTGCCTTGCACTTACACTGTTAGTAAGTGTCTAAAGCTGGATTTGAATTCAGGTCTTCCTGACTCCAGGCCCTGAGTTCTATCTACTGTACCACCTACCTACCCTAAAAATAATAATAATAATAATAATAAAATACCATGTAGATAAAATCAAACTTGTAATGATCTCAGTGAGCAGAAGAAGAGAATGATAGACAGTGATCCATCCTTGGCTATAGGAATACCTGGGTTCAAATCTTGTCCCTGATGTCATTAGCTTTGTGGCTTTGGAGATGCCACTTAATCTTTCATTGTTCTAGTCAACTCTACAAGGTCCTAAATTATCAAGGAATTGATAGCTATCAATGAATAGAAATCACATACAGTGAGTATGTTAGTCATATCAATGAAATTATAGGTGTAGATACACACACAATCTCAGATATGCACAAATACCCAGGTTCTGAATACGATCTCCACATTCAGTTGCTTTAAGAATTGAAGCTTCTCAAACTCCTTTCCCATCTATGGTAATGAAGTCAGTGAGACTAGCATCAACAAAATGTAGATGGCTTTTATCCTTGCAAATGAAAAAAATGTGGACAACATTCTCTGCTTGTCGAACTCTCAGCTTAATATGAAAAACCAACTCTAATACATAGAAAAATAAATAAATAAATTCAAAGAGTTTTCAGTGAAATTAATTAACTGCAGCATGCAAAACACAAAACATGCTTTCAATAGGGCGCCCAGTCCTAATTAGTCCCATAGAGGGAGGATAATGACAGAAAATTTCATTTTTTTTCTCTTTCCCCCCACCCCTTGCTTTCATCTGTCCCATGTTCCACCCCCCTCACTGTACAAGCTGGATTTGCCAATTTGGAAAATGTAACATAGCAGGGTATTTAGGAGACTAGTGATTGTAATGACTGCAAAGGGCTTGGATTTTACATGAGCAGATCAACACCCTTTTTCCATGAGAACGCCAGGCATGGGTTCTGACCCTCTCTGGAAACATGAAAGTTATTCTGGGCCACAAGAATGGAAGCTTTTGTGGGGATGTTGTTTTTTCAGTCCCCAAGAATTTGACCAGCTTTAACTGTGTTTTTAGCAAAACTAACTCTGCCCTGTTTTGAAGTCTGGATTAGTTTCGCAAACATGCCATTCACTTGCAGTGAATGCTGCTTTTGTATTAGAGTGGGACCAGTTGGCTAAATGCCTGTCACTACAAGTATTTTGCATTAGGGTTGGCCCGACTCGTAGGCAAGGCAAATACTATGCCTCAGGAAGGCTCCATATGTAAGAGAATGGGGGGGGGGGGAAGAAAAAAAATATAAGTAAGTATATGTCATTGGGAAATAAATATTCATTAACTAATCACCATTAGCTGGGAGTCTACAGAGGCAGTATGGAATAGTAGAAAGAGAACTGACCTTCAAGTCTGAAAAAGAAAAAACAAAACACTAAACTCTTGCCTCTTTCCCATCTGGCTATGTGACCTTGGTTAAGTCATTTAATCTCTCAATGTCTCCAGCAATTCATTAAAACAGAGCAGGTACTGATCTCCATTAGTAGAGGAAATTCCTTCTTTTTTTCCTCCTCTCCTCTCCTCTCCTCTCCTCTCCTCTCCTCTCCTCTCCTCTCCTCTCCTCTCCTCTCCTCTCCTCTCCTCTCCTCTCCTCTCCTCTCCTCTCCTCTCCTCTCCTCTCCTCTCCTCT
>CM053597.1:178068811-178083510 GCA_028646575.1 Pseudocheirus occidentalis | reverse complement strand
TATACATTTTGTGTCCTCTGTTAGAAAGTAAACTTCCTGAGGGCAGGGATGATGTTTGCCTTCCTTGATATCCCTAGTGCATTTCCTGGCACATAGTAAACAATGAATAAAGGCTTATTATTTGTAGATTCCAAGAGCTTTGGTGTCTTTCTTTTGGAAAGTCTTTCTCAAATTCTTTCTCCCAAAATGAAGAGTGCTTTTGGTATTGTGGGTTGTTTTTTTTGAAGTAGATTTGCTCTTGTCTGGAACTGGTCTGGTCACCATTCCACCACAGAAGGTTTGGATGACTCCCTCAATGAATTTTGAGTTTGCCCTCTCTCCCTGTACTTACTCCCCTCCTTTGGGCAGCTACAGTGAGATATTTGTGGTGCTGGAAAAAAGAAACAGAAAAAAAAAGCCACATCTCTGAGTGAAGAGCTCTGCTTGCCTTAGAGAATGCAAATGACTGATAATAAACTATGTTTAATGTTGCTTTCTTGGCCAGTACTGTTCTATTTCTTAGCATGCACAAGCTGGTGTAAATGGAATCCAGGCTTCATCTGATACCCAGGACCCAGCCATGGTTTTACACCGCAGAGGTCCAGTGTAGACAGGAAATGAATGATCACTAATAACATTTTTAGAAACATTTCGTCGAACTCCTAATGTCTTCTAGGAACACTGACTTCATCACCCATTTGGTTTGGTATGGGGTGAGGGGAATAATTATTCCCCAAATGATTTTGGCAGAAAAAAAATCTGTAAAGAGTTATTATATTTCAATTAGAGCCTTGTGAAACTCTGTTCTCTGTTCACAAGAGACTTGTGCACTGAGATTCAACAAATCTTTCTTTGATTTAGAAAAAAATGACATTTGAATCGTGAGAGTGTCTACCCCACGCATTTCACTTTGAACGTAACATTGCAATGCCTTCAAATGCCATAATCTAATTCCCCCGATCAAACCTTTAGTCCTGGCGTGATATTCTCCTTGAAGTCAAAAGACCTGTGTTCAAACCATTCAATCTCTTTGGGACTCAGTTTCTTCATCTATAAAATCAGGGAGTTGGATTGAAATCTGCAAAATCCTTCTGGCCAGACAAATGACCCCTTCATCTCCTACCCTTACATTCTCAGGTCTCAAGGTCCTCCATCTGACTCCAAGCTGCTCTGTGTCCTTCAGACCCTTGTACGACCTGCTGGTACAGAGTGAGGTAGGAGATTAAAAAGCAAAACAGAACATTGCTCTGATGCCAGGAAGAGCTGGATTAAAACAATAGAGTCAAATACTAATTGCATGACCCTGGCTAAGTCACGTAAGCCGTCTGGGTCCCATTTGTAAAAAATGAAGGGGTTGGACTAGATCCCTGCCCTTTCTCAAGTTACAATGCTATGAATCTAGGATTCCTGGGCCTTATCTTTTGTCTCGTTGCAACACCTTTAGAACTTACAGAATAACTCTCCTTTATGTATAATCTCACCCAGTAAGTGTGTAAACTGGGCACATATTAAGAATTTAATAAGTGTTGTTTGTTTGGCTTTTTTTTTCATTTATTAGTTCATTCATTCATGCTTGTATATATAGACAAGAGAGAGGACTACTCAAATCCTTGGAATCAGATACACTGAAGTATAAATGAATAATTCCTTGCCTTACCTTGCTTATTTAAACAAGTTTATGCTTCCTGGAGGGTACCACCCCTCATACAATCACTAATCAAATGAGTTAAGTTGGTCTTTCCACATCCCTCCTTCCCATACTCTATACGGAGGCCCCCTCCTTCAAGCCACTATTCTCTTTAAAAAATCCTGATTCTTCCAGAAAACATGTGAACAACAAAGTCAAATTATAAGGATATTGTTCCTTCCCACCCACGATGAATTGCATATGGCACCTGGGTGGGGGTGGGGTGGCAATGTGTGCTGAATCTCCAGGGTGGGAATTGAATGATAGATTCATAGCACTCCCTTCAGCTACCAGGCAAGATCTCCAGGATGACATATGGGCTGAACATTTATCCAAAGAAACAGATTTGTTTTTAGTTATACAGCAACAGTTAAGAAAAAAACAACACCTTTAACTGCCATTTGAAAAAGATGATCTGAATGAGGGGAGGGGAGCTACACATGGTTATATTTTAAACTGAAGAAATTACTTGAAAAAATTGATTCAAATCATATTTGTTCAATTCCAAAAATGCTGGACTATATTATGCTATAGGCCTCACAATGTGATAGGTGATAAGGGAGAAGAGAGGGGGGGAAAACCCCGCAAAACCTTTCTTTGCTTTTAATAAACTTGGCAATCTTTCTGGAGGGTTGAAAGTTTTATGCCTTTGTTGTCAATCAATCAGCCAAGCATTTATTAAGGGCTAGGCCCTGGGTAAACAAAGACAAAAGTGAATGGGCCTTTGACCGGAAGAAGTTTTCATGACCCTCAGAGGCCCACATGGGTTATGTCCATATGCCTTTGACTGCATCTAAAAAACTGTCTACACTTCCTTTCACTAATCCATGGTCATCACTATGAGAACCCATTCAACATTTCACATTGCCAAGAAGCTCTCTCAGACTAACATCGCCCTTATACTCCATGCTTGCCCAGTGCCTCCATTTACAATTCACTCAATATTGTCTTATCTATTGTTGAATGGTGCTTTGGAATGATTCTCTTAAAGGGTGTCCTTTTGATCCCTTAAAACAGACAAAACTATTCCATTTGGAGTCTGAACCTGAGTTCAAATACTGATTCTGCTGCTTACTAGCCGTGTGATTTTGAGTTAGTCATAGAAATGCTCTAGACCTCAGTTGCCTTCTCTGTAAGATGAGAAGATTGAGGCCAGATGATCTCTAAAGTACTCTTCAATTATAAAACCTATGATCTTATAACTCTAAAGAGGAATCATGTCTTCTACTTTTTTTGTAAAGGACAAAATTTCTTATTACATGAAACAATGATTGAATGAAAAAGTTTCGGAATAAACATGTCTGATCTCATGTAGCACTTAGACATAGCCACAACTCTCAGTATGGGGTTCTAGACTTGGGAAATAGTATCCATTGGGAACAGCCATCTGTATTGGGAGCCAGAGAATTGCTAAAAACCAGGGTGGTAGTGGGAGGGGGTGTTACTCCCATGTTCACAGGAAACCTGAGGCCAAATCATTCACTCATAACCTGCCATGGGCGTGAGGCTCTTCTTAGTGGTCCCTTCTGTTGTAGGACCTACAGAATACTGGTCCTTGACAAGGTTTATGGGGGGGGGGGCTGCTCCCATGAAGATATATTGAAAAGATTAGGACTCTTCACTCTGGAAATCTCTTCCATCAAGAAGTCTCTTTAATCTGAACAGTTAAGAAAGAAAAGGAACATTTGGGTTCAGCCACAGAGAGCACACTTGGTCCAGATGAGTCTAGAACTCTGTGGTCAAGATAAGACAAGAATGAATAATTTATTTTCACCACATAGACTAAAGTTCCGTTATGTCAAGAATGTGCGCTCTCCTCAAATCCTCAAATTCCTGACTTTTTTCAGAGGACAGCTGTGATTCAAAATACACACACACACACACACACACACACACACACACACACACACACACACAGAGCCTTTTCTGATCCAGCCTCTCTCATAAGCCTGAGCCACTGTTCCTCTCTACCTTTCTTCCTTTTCCATCCTTCCCTCTCCCTTCATATCTGTGTGTGTTTTTCTGACTTGTCTCTGTCTCTCAGTCTCTCTCTTTCTCTGTCTCTCTATCTCTCTGTCTCTGTCTCTGTCTGTCTGTAGGTCCGTCTCTCTCTATCTCTGTCTCTCTCTGTCTGTCTCTGTAGGTCTGTCTGTCTCTGTCTCTGTCTGTCTCTGTCTTTCTGTCTCTGTCTCTCTGTCTCTGCCTCTGTCTCTTTCAGTCTTTCTCTCTGTCTCTCTGTCTCTGTCTCCCTCTGTCTGTCTCTGTCTATAGGACTGTCTCCCTCTGTCTCTCTATGTTGGTCTGTCTGTCTATTTGTCTGTCTCTGTCTCTTTCTCTGTCTTTCTCTCTGTCTCTGTCTCTGTAGGTCTGTCTGTCTGCCTCTCTGTCTCTGCCTCTGTCTCTTTCAGTCTCTCTCTCTCTGTCTCTGTGTCTCTGTTGGTCTATCTGTCTGTCTTTCTTTGTCTCTCTCTCTGTCTGTCTCTGTCTCCCTCTCTCTGTCTCTGTCTCCCTCTATCTCTCTGTCTCTGACTCTGTCTCTGTTTCTGACTCTGTCTCTCTCTGTCTCTCTCTATCTCTCTTACTCTATCTCTGTCTCTCTGTCTCTCTCTGTCTCTGTCTCTGTCTATCTCTGTCTCTGTCTCTCTGTCTCTGTCTCTCTGTCTTTCTGTCTCTGTCTCTGTCTCTCTGTCTCTGTCTCTGTCTCTCTCTCTCTCTCTCTCTCTCTCTCTCTCTCTCTCTCTCTCTCTGTGTCTCTCTCCTACAATCATGTAAATGGAAAGAACTCCCTCAAAACAATCGAAAGTGGGTATTACAAAATTATTAAAAAATAAGCATGACTTTAAAGAAGAGCTACAAGAAGACATCTCCGCCAACTCCTTTGCTAGGTGGAGGTCCATGAGTGTTGAAGACTATGTGCCTTTTTTAGGCTCTTTAGATGTTCTGGTCAATTCTAATGATTTTCCCACTCCTCTTTTTCTTTAGAAGAGCTATTTTTCATGTGTTTTTGCACTCTAAAAATAGAGAGAGACTGGGAGAAATTTGGTGTGAAAACAAGTAATAATAAAATTCATTAAAAAAAATGATGGTACTACATGGAACAGGCTCAATAAGGAAAATGCAGAAGACATTGATATCATAGTCCAGGGTTATAGAAACCCAAGAACACAAACCACTTGGGAAAAGAGTATCTATTCAACAAGAAATACTGGGAAAACTGGGAAATAATTGATCAAAAAATAGATTTAGATCATAGTGCATAACACATTTAATTCCAAAATAATGTGCTGTCTATTATATAAGAGGTAACATGAATACTCACACACACACACACACACACACACACACACACTAATGCATAAGTGATCTAAAGAATGGAAGGATGTGCCTTTCATAACCATAGCTAGAGGGAGAGTTCCAAACCAAATAAAGGACAAAAGGGATCATAAAATATAAAATGGATGGTTTTTATTGCATAATTTTAAAAGCTTTTGTGTGGACAAAATCAAAGCAGGTTAAAAAAAGGAGAGAAATTGCTAAGAGGGAAAACATCTTTGCATCAAATCTATCTTCTAAAAGAATGGCATAAAAATATAAATTGACAAAAATATATAATAAGATCAAGAGTCATTCCCTGATACTTAAGCACACAAAAGATAAGAACAGTTTCCAAAGGAAGAATTAGAAATTATCAAAGCTATACTGAAGATTGCTCCAGGTCACTAATAATAAGATAAATGTAAATTTGAATAATTCTGAGATTTTACCTCATACCAATCAAAGTGACAAAGAAAATTAAAGATAGAAAACAATCAGTTAGAAGGATTTTGGCAAAATAGGAAAAATAATGCACTGTGAGCATTATTGTGTCCTGAAAAACAATATGAAATTAAGTAAGGAAAAATTACTAAACTCTCATTTCCTTTTACCAAATGATTATGTTATTAGGTACATCCCACAAAGAAGCCAAAAAAGAAACACCCTGTGTGCATCCCAAAATACTGATAGTAGTATGAATATTTTTTAAATTATAATAACATTTGGAAGCAGATGACCTGGGGGATGGGTAAAACTATAGATAGATGGTGGATAGATAGATAGATAGATGATAGATAGATAGATAGATAGATAGATAGATAGATAGATAGATAGATAAAGTACTGTGATAATAGCTGAACATGAAAATAAGGGAAGACTTGTATGAACTGATGCAAAGTGAAATAAGCAATTCCAGGAGAACAATATACAAAATAATTAAAATAATATAAATGAAAATAATCCTAGATGTCAGTTGTACTATACTGGCTACTTTCAATGCTAGAAACTTATGTTGAAATATACCAGCCTCCTCTCAATAGACAAGTGGGGACCTATGGATATAGAATATATTAAATGTTATCAGATGAATTATGTTGTCTGTTGGTTATACTTAGGTATTTAGCTATTAGCATAAAAACAGAAGGCACTAGTAAAATTATTAAAAAATATATGTAACTGTAATACCATAAAGTTGAGAAGCACATCAGATGTCATATAGTTCAACATCCCTACCTACAAAGTTACCAAATGGATATTTAATTTCTGTTTGAGTACTTCTAGTGAAAGAGTATTCATAATCTCTGAATATAATTCATTCCATTTTTGGATAGCCTTCTGACATAAACTTTCTGTATAGATAAATAAAAAATCTGCCTCACTATAATTTCCACCCATTGTTTCCAGTTCTGGACACTAGAGCCAAACAGAAAATTTCTAATCCTTGCACATAACAATTCTCTCTCTCTTTTTTTTCAAACAACCCTTGTTTACCTCTGTCTTCTCTTTTCTATACAAATTATCCACAAATTCTTCAACTAATATCACCTAACATAGTTTCTGATCACCTCACCATCCCAATGACTCTGGACATATTCCCATTAAGTAATGTCTTATAGGAGCATAATATCCAAGATGTAGATCTGGAAGAGCTTCTAGAAGTGATTAAGTACAGCCCTCTCATTTTATCATTGATGATACTGATGCATAAGGAATTTAAGTGACTTTCCCGGGAAGGATTTGATCTCAGGTCAGATTGACTCCAACTCCAGAATTCTATCCATGATGGCACAGGTAGTACACTCCCAATGGAGTTTTATCAGGGATGAGTCCAATAAAACTTCATTCTTCATCACTCTGGAGACACTATATCTCCATTATGGCTTAAGGATGAATTATCTACAGCATGATATTGATATATATTAAGTCTGTTTATGAAAAACCCCAAATCATCTTTTTTCACATCCCCCACTATCAGTCATATCTTCTCTTTTCTAAACTGTTACAATTGATTTTTTGGACCTAAACACACCATTTTACATTTATCCTTAAAAAACTTCATCCTGTTTAACCTATTGTCACAATGACAAGAAATATTGCTCTTGCTGAGTCATTTCAATCGTGTCCAACTCTTTATAACCCAATTTGGGGTTTTCTTAGCGAAGATTTTGACATTTACTTCTCCAACTCATTTTACAGAGAAAGCTGAGGCAAAGAGGGTTAAGTGACTTATCTAGCATCACATAGATAGTAAGTGTCCGAGGCCAGATTTGAATTCAGGAAGAGTCTTCCTGAGTCGAGCCCTGGAGCTCTATCCACTGCACCACAAAACTGACCTAATGATAAGAATAGAGAATAGATTTTGTATTAAAAGACAAGACTTTTTATTGATAGCTCACATTTTAAATTTATATTTATGCAATGCTTTATGTGTGTGTGTATAAACACTTTAAAATTTTCAAAGTACTTTACCAATATTATCTCACTTTATCCTTGTGACAATCCTGGAAAAGATTTATTTACAAAATGTTTTTTCTTACAACCACCCTAGAAGACAGGTATCAATGATTCTGCAAATGAAAAAAACAAAATCTGGGAAGTCCAATGACTTAAACATGGTCATGATGCAAATAAATATATAAGGGAAGAAATGAATAAGGGTCTCTACTCTTAGAGTAAACATTCTTTCTGCTATGACACACCGCCCTCCACACATCCATAGCATATAAAATAAGTCAATAAGCATTTATTAAGTGCCAACTTATATGTTTGTTTGGCACCATGCTAATTGGCAGTTCAGTCAGAGTCAATCAGCCAGTCAACTGCTTGCAAACCTGGGCATCTGTTCTGTTTGCATGAACAGTTGAATTCATCAGTATCTTCAGCACAAACTGTCAACCTCCGATCCTCCACAGCTGAAGTGTAACTGAGGACAGCCTTAAAAATAGGCAATGAACAACAGTTCACGGGCCCAGGGCCTAAAAGCCATTAGGCTGGAAATCAGACAGACAGTCCTAATGACAGTCTGGCAGTAAGTCTGCAAGAAATTTTATATGTTCTGTTTTTCCTTTCAATTCTTTCTTTGTTTTCTTGTTTTTGGGGAAATCTCAGTTTGTGTATTTCTAGCAGGGAGATGATTTTTTTCCCCCTTGATTCAACTCTTTGAAAAACAGAAGAAGGGTATGTAGCTAAGTGGAGGATGTGAAGTATTTCTAATGCAAAATAAGCAGACTTTTGTGTATGTGCCCATTGCCCAAGACAATGTGACTTTCTGGGTATGTGTTTGTGTGTCTGTTTGTGTAGTTGAGCGCATATCAGAAGGTTAAGGCTTATATGTTGTCCTGAAGAGTTTACAAAGTTTACAAAATCCTCTGTATCATTTTGTTCATGATGCAGAGAATAAAAGCATTATTATCCTCATTTCACAGATAAGGAAACTGAGTCTCAGGCAAGTTAACTCCCTTGCATGTGATCATGTAGATAGCAGGTCCTGGAGGCTGAATGTGGATTAAAATCTCTCCTAATTCCACATCTTTACAATCTTTCAAGAAAAGAATGGTCCCTCTCTATTAGAGATGTTTGGTATATTGGTAATAATAAATAATGATGATGACAATGACGATGACAATGACGATGATGATGATGATGATGATGATGATGGTGATGATGGTGACAGCTAGCATTTATATAGTGTTCACTATGTGTCAGGCACTGTACTAAGTGCTTTACAAATATTATGTTATGTGATTCTCACACACACACACATATAGATTCTGGCAGGTAGATACTCTTATTATACCCATTTTCCCTTAAGGAAACTGAGGCAGACAGAGGCTAAATGACTTTCCCAAGGACACACAGCTAGTAAGTGCCTGAGATTGGATTTGAGCACAGGTCTTTCTGATTTCAGGCGCTGCACTTTATCCTCTCTGGTCCACCTTTTACTCTCAATTTTTTTTTAAGAGAGTGTTTGCTGACAATGTTATTCCAAGGTCTTGAAGATGAACTTCTTCCACTGAGGAATAGGATGAATCAGTGACCTAGGAGTCGACACAAGATGGAAAAGAGTGTTGGGTTTGGACAAGAGGATCTAGAGGGAAGTCTTGGTTCAGTTACTTGCTAGATCGATGACATTAGGTTGATTATCTAATATCTCTGGCCTTATTTTGTTCATCTTGAAAACAAGAGATTGCATTAGATTATCAATAAGTCCCTTCCATCTCTGTGTGTATGAAACACAATCCAGGTTCATGTCTTAAATTGGTCTGTGCACATCAGGGCATGGTACCTCTTTCTTTGGAGCACAATTTCATCATCTGTCAAATGAAGTCTCATGCAACTTAACATTCTATACTGAGTGAGTGCAGGGAATGTGAGGAATTATTTTTACAAGAGTATGCGAATGAGTTGACAAAGGAAGGACGAAAAGAAGTACATTTATTACATGCTGATTCTATATGCAAGAACATTAAAAAATACAAGCCCAATTTAATAACTGGAATTTTCATTAAAGCAGGAACAAAGTTGAAATGGTAGTAAAAATCACTGGCCCAAGGTACTTCTTACAAATCAATGACCAATATGTTCCTAAATATGTCCCCAGGCTTAATTTATCTTTGTTATCAGTGAGGAGAATAAATGTACCTTTGTCTTGTGGGACAGCATCTCCTTTGAAATGCTGCTTAGTACTCAAATCCAGCTTTGTGTCCTAGATTTCTTTCTTTATTCATTCATTCATTTTTCTACCTATTAATTCATCTATTTATTTTCTTAATATGATTCTTTTTAATGAAACAAAAATGAAGCAATCACATATGCCCTACAGAATTCCAGTCTATTAAGCTAGTCCAATATTAATGACATATTTTAATGGGAAAATGAGTGGTTGGACTCTGAAACTTTAGGCTGCATAGATCATCTCTGGCAGCTACATACTTTATCCACCAGCCGGACTGAAAGAGCAGCATCCCTGGCAGAAGATTAGCTACTCTTCCTTTGTTCAGTATTGCCATAAAAGGGAAAAAATGGAGGTCTAAAGAGACAGGCTGCCATAGTAGAATAAATTCCCTTTCCTAGGCTCCTACCAACAATAATAAAGGAAGAAATACCTCCCACATCTATCTGATGGGAAGCTATAGTGTGCCCCCAGAAGGGTGATTATGTAAGAGAGGAGTGCTTATTTGGACCTTGGTTTTAAACATATGCTCAGAGTGTTTCTTAACAACAGCAACAATAAAAAAATCAACACAACAAAACAAAAACCCTTCCACTCCCCCCTCCCTCCCTCTCTCTTTCTCTCTCTCTCTCTCTCTCTCTCTCTCTGTCTTAACACACACACATATATACACACACATTCTGTCTCTGTCTCTCTCTCTCTCCTTCCATATCCTCCTCTTTCTCTCCTCTCTCTTTGTCTTCCTATGTTTCTGCCTCTTTCTTTCTCCTCTCTCATCTGTCTCACTATCTGTCTGGATATCTCTCTCTCCCTTTTTCCTCTTTCTCTTCTCTCTCTCTTTCTATCTCCCTGTCTGTCTCTCTCTCTGGCTCTCTGTCTGCCACCCCCTCTCCCAGAACTCCTCTACCTGTCTGTCTCTGTGTTTCTATCTCTCTTTCTCACTGTCTGTCTCTATTTCTGTCTCTGTCTTTCTGTCTCTTTCACTCTCATTAATTCTTACATTTTCATTCTAGGCTCTATTTTCTTTGAAGACTCTATGACATGTGCCTCTGTCCATGCATTGTAGATGATTGGGGAGGGGAGTGGGCAATGCTTTGTTTAATCTCTTCTTGTTTCACAGGCCACAGACCTCAAAGGGTTGCCTATTCCTAGCCTGGGAGCGTCTGTTCTGGGCATAATGATTCTAGACAGACGAAACATCTGGCCAGCGATCCGTTGTGCTTTTAATCATTTACAGTCTGATTCCTACTCAGTGTTATCTGATACTTGCTTTCAAAACTTGTTTTTTTTCCAAGGGAACATGGCCCACCTGGCTGCTCTGAATGAGACACTGTCCTTCTCTGGGATCTATGTTGGGCTCAGGGCATCTTTCCCCATGGAAGATGAAAGGTCATTGGCTCCATCCACTGTTCACTCCATCTTATTTTTATTTTCAAATTTGAAGGAACAAAACTTTACTCAGAATACTTGTATTAAGTACATATCTGTTTGTTATATTGCACCTAGTTATCCCAGGGTACCAAGGGGAAGGAAGGATGAAGCAGAGACATTTTGGTATGGTGGAAAGACCCTAGAGTCAGAAGACCTGCATTCAAATCTCACTCCTAACACTTTCTGTGTGACCTTGGGCAAATTACTTAGTCTCCATAATCCTTAGTTTCTTCACCTTTACAGAGAGGGACCTTGACTAACTACATGGTCTCTGAGGTATCTTTCAGCTCTAAATCTAGTAGCCCATGAATCTCACCTTGGAGGTTTATTGTCTGTTTGACTTTGGGCAAATCACATAATTTTCCTAGGATTTGGTTTCTTCATCTGAACCATAAAGGGATTGAACCAGATGGCTTCTGAGATGGCTCCTAGTCCTAAATCTATGATTCTATGATATATCATGGTTCAAATGCACATCAGTTCAAAGTTCCTGTTTCCTAAGAGTAAGACAAAACAAAACAAAATCAGAGAAATACATACACACATATGGATGGATGGATGGATGGATGTGTGTATTCTCTCTGTCCTCCATTTTAAAAAGAGTCCATGATAGTCACAGGTTTATAGAAGATATGGAAATGTAATCACAAGTAGAGGAAATTAAATATGTTTTGGATAACTCATTTCATTTTTTGAACTTTTGATAGCCTTTGTTTTTATCTCATCTTTACTTTCCAGTATAAAATTGGAAAATCCCCACACACACATACTCTTTCCCCCATAGAGGCCTTTAAACACAGAATTTTTAAAAGGGGAAACAATTATGCAGAAAAACTAACACATCAACAAAGTGTGATGGTATATTGGTGTTCCATGCCCCTAGCACCTTATCTGTACTCTTCACATATCCTTTAATTAGTTTCTTCAAAGAAGAGAAGAAAGTAGCCAATTCATTTAAATAATATTTTAAATATTGCATTCTATTGAAGAATTAAGTATATCTCTTAATATTTTTAAACTGACTGTAAAAAAAGTTTGGGATGTATTTTGTTATTTTTCATTTATCAAGATAGTGTGATAGGGGAAGATGGCTAATCAAGAAGAAAGAGCCATTAACTTGGCATTGGAAAACATTGTATATTAGCCATAGATTTAGAGTTGGAAAGGACCATGGGATCATTTAATCTAACTGGATCCTGAAATTAGGAGATATATGGGTTTGAATCCTGCCTCTGTAATTATCCCTGGCATAAACCCAAACCTTTCCAATGTAAAATTGAAATAATAATCCATTAAGATAGTAGAATCTCAGTTAAGGGTAGTGGTAACAACAGTGATGATGATGATGATGATGATGATGATGATGATGATGATGGTGATAGCTAACATGTAGCTAGAGCTTTCCATGAATCCCCCAAACTGGGTCCAATTAGTGTACTCTGTGATTCCCTCTGGTTCTTTCCAGAGGGACCAATGGAATACTAAGAGTGTGTTAATATTGTGCTTTTCCTAAAAGTATACTAGCCTGTGATTCACATACCACCACTATGAAAGAAAGTGTCTTGCTCTGACTCACGCAGCTAGTAAGGGCTGGAGGTTGAATTTGAAGGGCTCCAAGTACAAGACCATGTCCTTTGTGGTGGTACCCTGTCCAGAAGTTTCATTCATTTATTGAACTATGTGAGAAGAGGTTATGTGTGTGTGTATACATATACATATACACACACATAGATATATGCACATATGTGTATATGTTATCATTGTTCAGTCTTTTCAATTATGTTTGATTCTTCATGACCCTATTTGGGATTTTCTTGGCAAAGATACTGGAGTGGTTTGCCAGTTTCTTCTCCAACTTATTTTACACGTGAAGAAACTGAGGCAAACAGGGTTAAGTGACTTGGTGAGGGTCACACAGCTAGTAAGTGTCTAAGGCCTGGTTTGAACTCATGAGGTTAAGTCTTCCTGACTCCAGACCTGGCACTCTATGGTGCTACCTAGCTGCATACATGCATGCATGAATGCTTACATATACACACATGTAAATATATACACCTATACATACACATATCTATGCATATATAAATGCACATATATGTGTATGCAAATACACATATAAATACATACATATATAAGTATTATATATATGTGTATACATATGCATGCTTTATATATAAATAAGAGCTATATATATGTAAGTTATATATATGTATAGATATAAACGTTTCATATATACTTATATACAAGCATGTATATATGTATATATAAAGATTAATATGTATATGTATACATACACACTTTATACATATACATATGTGTGTAAATTGTTGAAAGTTATGTTGACCCAACATCCCATTGTTCCTAGCCCTGCTTATCACCCAGTGTTGGGGGAGACTGGTGGGGAAGGATACATCAAGTCTGCAGTTTTCTGTATCATCTGCTCTTTGTCCCATCCCCCTACCCGCAAATTGCCATGTTCCTGCTACCTTGGGGAGGAACTGAGATTCAAGAACCCAGTGTCTCCTGCTGACATGGACCTCTCTGAATTATCTTAAGTTACCTGTGAAAGTTCACCCCATTTTGAAGCCATCAATGATTGCCAGTGACCAGTCCTTTGAGCTGTTGCTACCTTGATGTACTTATAATAAAATCCATTTCATTCTCTTTGTCCCGAGTTTTGCCTCATTAATCAGGGTGAAAAGTCCAAATGAAGGATTTTCCTTTCAACAGGATAAATATGTTTATGCTTTATACATTTGTATATGCATGTATGTATATATATAATATATATATACACATACCTACTTACACACACATTGCTGTGAGTGTACATACATATTACCTATACTTCTTGAGTTCCATTCTAATTAGATTACAGAAATGACAAATTTTCTCATGAAACACATTCTAGTTCACTTAAGAACTCATTAAAAATTGATTTATACAAACACAAACAAAGCATATGAATAGAACAGGAGCTACAACAAAATGCCCCAATCATTCATGATGGATAAATTTTCATTTTCTTGGAATAACAGTTGCATATAGGTTCATGTCAGAATGTGTAGGGCTTTCATTCCCTACAGTTTATTCATGGCATCTAATTAAAAATTGGTATTAACACCCAAGGCCATCCTGAGTGGGATGTGGGATCTGGGGCAAATCATATGCTGTGTACACCCTTCATAAACATATTTATATGTATGTAATCAGGTTAAAATAAACATTAAGGGTAACCTTATAGGGAAAAGAATTCACAAAAGGACAAATGCAGCCTGAGGGAGTTGGGGGTGGTCACATCTGCTTTGCCTTGATGAGAGGTGTGTGTGTGTGTGTGTGTGTGTGTGTGTGTGTGTGTGTGTGTGTGTAGTGGGTGGGGAGAATACATTGATTAAGGGTTGGTTATATGTACCTTAGTCTCTAATTTCTTCTTCTTTTTTTTCTTCTTCTTCTTCTTCTTCTTCTTCTTCTTTTCTTCTTTTTCTTCCTCCTCCTCCTCCTCCTCCTCCTTCTCTTCCTTCTCCTCCTCCTCCCTCTCTTCCTTCTTCTTCTCCTCCTCCTCCTTCCTCTCCTTCTTTTCCTTCTCCTCCTCCTCCTCTTCTTCTTCCTCTTTTT
>CM053597.1:178042357-178068311 GCA_028646575.1 Pseudocheirus occidentalis | reverse complement strand
TCTACCTACCTACCTATATCTATACTTCTGTCTAATGGCAGCCATCTCAGGGAGGAGGGAAGAAAAACAGAAATTTACCTGATAACTTACTTATACATTTAAATGGAATAGGAAGATGTACATAAGAAGTTTGCAGTTTCATGTACAATCTTTTCAGTATACTATATTGTTAAAATTCTTTTTTTATCCCATAAATTAAAAATAATTTTATTTTAAAAAGAAGAATGGAACATTATCTATTGAGCCTAGTAAGTAAGCCAGTGTATCTGATCCATAGTGTGCATGGAGGGAAATAAAATAAGACGTCTAGACAGGTGGGGGAGAGCCAACGTGTGAAGAGACAGAAATGGTGAAAGGAAGACTTTATTTCTGATCATCCAGTAATTTAATCTATGACCAAGGAGTGGGGAGCCTGTGACCTGGAGGCCACAAGTGGCCTTCTAGATTCTCGGGTGCAGCCTTTTGACTGAGTCCAAGTTTTACAGAACAAATCCTTGTATTAAGGGGATTTGTTCTGTGAAGTTTGGATTCAGTCAAAGGGCCACACTTGGGGACCTAGAGGGCCACCTGTGGCCCAGAGTCTGCAGGTTCTCCACCTATAGACTAGCCAATGTAGTTTATTGATTAGAGAGAAGACGACAAAGAATGTCTTCAAAGCGTAGTAATAATAGTGAGCATTTATGCAGTACCTAAGGTTTGCAAAGAACATTCCATGTGCAAACCAATGATCTTCACACCAACCTTCTGAGGTGGGTGTTGTTATCTCCTCCTTTGAGTAGACAAGAAATCTAAAATACGTAAGAGTGAAGAGACTTGCTCAGGGTCTTCTGCCTAGTAGGTGTGTGGCTCCCAATCTCACACTATATTCATCTGTATGACCAAGCTGCCTGCTAAGTAGAAGAGATTAAATCTCTGAGGGAATGACATGACACTTCTGTCATTTTCATTATCCTCTTAGCTTTTAGTGAATTTGGTGAACCCAAAGAAGGTGAGTTGATTTCCCAATATTTTATCCAATTAGAGAAAGCAATCATTTCATCCAGTGGCATCATGGCTTGAATAAAACCAAAAACAACAGAATACTAGCAGGAATAGGACCTTTGAATTACATCAAATTTAAAATAATAATAAGTTGTTGAGTATCTTGAGTAAAATATTGATTAAAGTTGTAAAAGGGGCTAAATTGGATCAGAAACTTGTTTATTCCTATTCCTTCTACGTTTAAATTTTGTCATAAACCACAGCCCACCCTTAGCTTAATTAAGGAACTAACTCAACCCGAACAGAATGCTAATGAGCACCTACCTCAGCCAGTATTTACTTTCTTCCTGTGATATTTACCTTACAGGATAATGCCCTAGCTTTTGGGCAATCAGTCAATAAACATGATGTGTCCACCATGTATCAGGCATTGACCTAAATGTTGGAGATTAAAAAAAAAATGAAACAAGTCCTGACTCCAAGGAACTTGCACTCTTACAGGACATAAGCTTGAAGTCCCTAGGACCTACAGAAATTTGAAGAGGCAGTCTTTGAAATCAGAAGTCCGTCTTTATTTCCAGAGAACACAGACCCCAAATAGTCCAAAGATGGAAATCTGGATTGTCAGTGGCAAATACAATATTAATGCTAATCTCCTTATGCTATCTTTAGAAATAAAGTAAGTTGAAGTTCTTCTATGATGATATAATGGTCATTTATTTTATTCAACGTGCAGACTTGCTCATAAAACCCAGACTTGCCTTTGGGAAGAGTTAGCCAGACAGATTCTGCAAACATTTGTCTAGGCTATTATCTCAAAACTCTCTTTCCATCAAAATACAATGAAAATATATTATCTGTGCTAATAACACTGTCCCATCTGTTTAAGCATTTTATGACCTACTGAAAGCTTTACCTGCAGAGAGCCATATGCCATTGAATTAGAAAGTAGTTGTAGCTGGAATGTGTCTGTCAATACTATCAAGTAACTCATCCCTATGAGTTTCCTACACGTAACAAATCTAATAACTTAAGATATGGTGCAACGGAAAGAAGGCTAGAATTTGGACCAAAGACTCTGGGTTTGAGGCCTGGTCGTGTCACTAACTACCAATGTGATGTTGGCCATCTCATTCATCTCTCTCTAGGTCTTTCAAATCTCTTCAAGTTCTAAAGCTGTGAACCTATGAACTGCCCCTGAAAGGAGTGGGGGAATGCTGAGGTGGAGAGTTGTATCTCCTTAAGTGCTATCACTCTCTTGGTTGTGTTTTTGTTAAGTTCTTTTTTCTTTGAAACAAGGGTATCTTTTCTGCAGAAATGGCTTCAATAAAACGTATTATAAATAAATCCCTCCTTTACTATCAAATAAAGAAGTAGGCAAATGAATAAATAGGTAGAAATATGATGGATGAATAAATGCATAAATAAATAAAACTATATTTAAATAAATAGGTGATTGGTAAATAGATGACAGAGATAGAGATAAATGGAGGGGTGGACAGATGATAGAGAAATAGCGATAGAGATGGATGGATGGATAATAGTGAGAGAAATAGAGAGAGGTATGCTAGATAAAGATAAAAAGATTGATGAATGGATGAATGATGGAGATGAGTTGATAAAAGAAATAGAGATAGATACATGGAGGGATGATAGAGAAATGGATGGATGCTAGATAAAGATGGATGATAGATAGATAGATGATAGATAGATAGATAGATAGATAGATAGATAGATGGATGGATGGATAGATGGATAGACAGACAGACAGATAGATACATAGATACATAGAAGGATGGATGGATGGATGGATGGATGGATGATAGAGAGATGATAGACAGATAGATAGATAGATAGACGTATCTCTAGTCAGCTGTGGCAGCAACGTCAGCAGAAGAATTTGTCAGACTGCGTGGGGGTGGGGATGGAAGTGGAGAGGGAGGGATTTGCTTCCTGGATGAAAGGCTAGAGGAACTCAAAAATAAAGTCTCTACCTGACACTGGCTGGGTCTCCTTTTGATTGAATTCCAGGTCCAGTCCACTTCAGGTGATTCTTAATTGATTTACTTTCTCCTTCGAGAACAAAGAAAAGAATGTTACATTGGATTAGGAAAAGGGAAGAAAATATAGTTATAGTGTGATAGGGTAGATACAGTGCTGATTTAGAACCAGAGCATCTGGGTTCAAGTTTCAGCTCTGAGGGTCACTACTTGTGTGACCTCACTCAAATGACATCACTGTCTCTGACCTTCACTTTTTCATCTGAAGAAGTTTGTATCCTATGATTCTGTGACAATGACTTCCTAATTCTGTGCAATTTCCTAGGCAGACCCCATGCCTGGAGCTCTCCCCTCCTCTGCCTCTTGGCTTCTAGGACTTTATTCAAATCTTACCTAAAATTTCACCTTTTGAAAGAAATCTTTCCCAGATCTCTTTAATACTGGTGCCTCCCCTCTGTTAGTCATCTCCAATTCTTCCTCCTGTGTGCAGACTGATGTGCATGTCATCTCCCTCTTTAGACTAGGAGCTTCCTGAGAACAGATATTACCTTTTGCCTTTCTTAGCAAAAGGTCTGGCAATTGTGAGGCAATTAATACATGTTTGTTGACTTGATTTGATTCAACTATTACATGATCTCTATAATTTCCTGCCATTTTTCATTCAATGCTCAGGTCACCAAATAAACCAATTTAATGTTGGAAAGATATGTGTGAGACAGTGCATCACAATAACTTCTGGGAGATTATTTTTTTTACTGTGGCATTCACTGGAGCATTTATTTCTTTACCCCAGGCAGTGTTTTTCCTTTTCCCTAAAGGAATATATTTCTCCTAAGAAGGAACAATCTCTTTCCTTCTCATAGCTACTATGGTATAATGAAGAAAAAAGACCTACTTTGAAATTACCTAAGCTCTCTGGACCTCAGTCTCTTCAACTCTAAAATGGAAAGAAAAAAGATGATGACCTCTTTCTTTCTCTCTTTCTTCCTTTCTACCTTTCTCTTCCTTCTTTCCTCTCTTTTCCTTGCTCTCTCCCTCCCTTTCTTCTTCTTTCTCTTTTCCTTACTCTCTCCTTCCCTTCTACCCATCTATCCTTTTTCCTTCTTTCTTTCTTCCTTTCTTTCTCCTCCAATTACCCAAGTCCTCTTGTATCACATAGGGAAAATCCATTTTTCACAGAGACCTAAATTGTTCTCCTCAAATTCCCAATTTCTGATTTTAAAATAAGCCTCCTTATAAAGTACTACCTGGAGCCTTAGACTTATGCTTTAGAATCTAAACATTTCAACACATTGGACTCTTAAGTGGACTCTTATTTCAGGCCAAAACACATTTCAACAGATTTCCTGAAGTGATTGAGAGGATATAGGGTAAGTTGTAAGCAGATGCATCAAAGTGGCTCCTCATCAGTACTCCAAAGAGGAAATGAGATTTTTTTTAAAGGAAGAAACATTCTCTCTCTGTCTCTGTCTCTGTCTCTGTCTCTGTCTTTGTCTCTGTCTCTGTCTCTCTCTCTCTCTGTCTTTCTATCTCTCCATCTGTCTCTCCTCCTCCATCCCCCTCAAAAAATAAAAATAAAAAGGAGAAGCAATAGAGAAAAGGCTGTAGGATTATTGGAATTTCTGTATGATTTGAAATGATGAACCATTCATGGAACCAGAAATGATAGGTGGGGATGCCTAGGAGAAAAAATGAAACTGCTGAGAATTTTTGCTGACAGTCATAAAATAGAATATTTGTTAGGCTCACTTTGGAGCTGGCAAAGGTCATCTGGTCCAACCTCTAAAATTTTATCAATGAGGAAACGGGCCAGGAGAGATCAAGGGATTTGCCCAGAATCACACAGGTAGTGAGACAGAATTCAGACCCAAGTCTTCCTGACTCTGAATACAACCCTCTGTGGACCACACATCCCTCTGGCTTTATACATAACAGATTATGAGCTGAAAGAAACTTCAATGGTTATCCAATCCAATTCCATCTTTTCTTCCATGTGAGAAAATTCAGTGGATAGTTGAGGATACAGCGTTTAATTCAACATCAGGAAACCTGTAATCAAACACAGCCTCAGAGGGTAGCTGTCTTAGTTCAGGCAAGTCCATGACTGTCTCTGGATCTCACTTTCCTCACCCGTAAAATGGAGTAGCTGGACTTAATGACTTCTATGGCTCCTTCCAATGTCAGATTTATTATCTTATAGCCATAATAAAAATGTGTCAGGCTTTTTTTGTCTTTGAACATGTTAACATTTTGAAATCAAAATACGTAACATAATTCTTAGTCAATAAACATTTATTTAGCATCTACTAAGCCATGTACTGTGCCAAACCCTAAGGATTTTAAAAAAAGGTAAAAGTCCCTGCCCTCAAGGACCTTGCAGTCTAATAGAGGAGAGAACAAACAAATACATACAAACCAGCTGTCTACAGGATAAATAAAAAAATAAACAGAGCAAAGGCTCCAGAATTTTAGGAGGGATTGAGAAAGGTTTTCTGTAGACGCTGGGATTTTAATTGGGACTTAAAGGAAACCAGAGAAATCAGTCTAACCATTTGCCAACTTTGAATTAAAGAACAAGATGGCAGGAACATACAGGAAGGTCTTCTAGTAATGTTTATAGGAAAGAAAATTTGGCTTCTTCCCATGCCTCCCCAAATCCTTAGCTGTCTCCTTGCCCTCCCCTTCTTTGAAGTCTATGTTATTTCATTAAGCATATAAACATTTAGTGCCTGTCACATGGTCGGATTAGATTATGGATGGAAAAGTACTCGAAAAACTGAGAATTGATAGGTCATCATTATTATCACACCGCACTTAGTCTTCTACTAGGCAAGATGAAGAGATACAAAAGCAATGCATGATCCCAGGTGGAGTATCTGATTATATTACTATCATACTGTTCTAGTTTTACTTACAAAGCATGTTCTGCTATAACTCTAGTTACGGGTTCTAGGAGTACCTCTAAGGGATTAAGGGTGTACTTCTCCCATGCGGTCAGCTTGAGCCCTCATTTTGATAAGTTCCTCTCACTGTTAACTTCCAGTGATCAACTCATCAGCTCTACTTATCTTTTTTATAATCTAACCAATTAACATTTAGCTTTAAGGTGTTATTCTCTTTGAAGATATAGGAAGAATAAATGTATAAATACTTCTCTCTCAGACCTGGAGGAGGGTGGGGGGGCATTCTCTCCTATACCCCCTAGATCCCTGTGAGAGAGCAGGCTCACAATTACTTCAGTTACTACTAAGCTTTGGCCCCACCAGTTTCATGTTCCAATGAGTCTTTGTCTCAGTTACCTCAGGCCCAGATGTCAAAGGCCATTCCTCACTCCTCAAAGCATCAGTGGTGGACTGGCTGGTTGAAAAGGTCATCATGGATTCCACTCCCAGACCTCCTGTTGGTCTCCAGATCTCTTAAAGCTCACAAAGTCATAATCCTTTTTAATCTCCTGTACCTACAATGAAAGGAAAAACTTTAAGACATATCAACTCTGGATGGAAACAACACCTGATGCTTTTTTCCTTAAAATAGTATCTCTTCCCTAATTGATAAATGATCAAATGATATGACTAGGCAGTTTTCAGAGGAAGAAATTAAATATATCTATAAGCATAAGAAACAATGCTCTAAATCACTATTGATCAGAGAAATGCAAATCAAAACAACTCTGAGGTACTACATCTCACTGGTCAGATTGGCTAAGATGACAAAACAGGAAAATGACAAATGTTGGAGAGAATGTGGAAAAAATTGAAACACTAACACATTGTTGGTGGAGTTGTGAACTGGCTCAACCATTCTGGAGAATAATCTGGAACTATGCCCAAAGGGCTATAAATAATTGCATATCTTTGACCCAGCAATACCACTTCTAGGATTGTATTCCAAAGAGATCATAGAAGTGGGGGGGGGGAGACCCATATGTACAAAAATATTTATAGCAGCTCTTTTTGTGGTGGCAAAGAATTGGAAATTAAGGGGATGCCCATCAATTGGGGAATGGTTGAACAAGATGTGGTATATGAATGTAATGGAATACTATTGTGCTATAAGAAGTGAGGGGCAGAAGGACTTCATGTTTATCTGGAGAGGCTTCTATAAACTGATGCTGAGTGAGAAAAGCAGAACCAGGAGAAATTTGTACACAATTAAAGACATTTAAAGAAATTATGGTATGTTGATAGCCTGGACTGTTCTCAGCAATGCAGGGTTATAAGACAAGCCCAAAAGACTCATGATGGAAAGAGATGTCTACATTCAGAGAAAGAACTAGAAAGAACAGAGTTTGAACGCAGATTAAACAAGCTACCTGTTCTCGTTCTTTTTCTTGTTTGGTTTTGTTTCTTCTTTCCCATTGTTCATTCCATAGGTTTCAATCCTTTTTTATAATCTGACTAATGTCTAATGTGAAAGTATTTGCAGATCCTATACTTGACTGCACACCACCATGGGGCGGGGGGTGGGGGAGGATAGACAGGGATAAAAAATTTGAAACTCAAGGTATTGTGGAACTGAATCTTTTCCAGATTTGATATTCAAAATATTAATTTGATCAAAGACAAAATCCAGAGTTGATATGTCTTAAAGTTTTTTCTTTCATTTTAGGTACAGAAGATTAAAAAGTAAACAAACCAACCAATAAAGACAAAAAAATAAATAAATAAATAATGAAAAACCACTACCTCTCCCCCTCAGCAGAAGACATTGAAGCAGGAAGATTTATATGGAAAAGGAATGGCCTGGATTGGTTATGACCTTTTGAATATACTGGTTCTGGCTCCATGACCAATCAAAGAGACCCCTCTTTACCGTACAGTAATCAAATCACAATGAGTTATAGAATACACATGCTCCAAATTTCACATGGGGATTGCATCATCCCTGACCATACTTAGAAGGGCTCATAAGGCCAGTCCTCCATTAGATTAGAGAAACAAAAATACAAGATTCCCAAAGTGGGATGACTGTTGCCTTGGGAGGATTGAATTACCTGCCCATCTCTGAAAGTCGTTTAGCAAAGATTGAATGACTGCTTGTCAGGGATATGGTGGTAGGATTGTTTTTCAGGTCCAGCTAAGACTAGATGGCCACCAAGGTCCCTTTCAACCCTGAGACTGAAGATTTCTTTGACTTGGTTTTATTTCATTATGATTTGAAAGCTGAAACACAGTAGATGGTAATAATAAAAAGTGACATTCACATGTTTTAGGTTTTTGTGTGTATTATCTAATTTGAGCCTTCCAACAGCCTGATAAGTCATGATGCTATTTTATAAATGAGAAAACTGGAGCTGTAAAGCATCATAGAACCATAGATCTTGGGGTTCTAGATTTGTTGTTTGTCCTTCATTCTCAAAGAGGACCATGACATCAGGGAGGTGATACCAACATACAAGTGAATTGAATTTAAGTGAGGGAGGGCTGGGCAAAGTCACCAGCCTCATTCTCTCATCCAGAATCATCTGGGTCCAGTGACCAGATATAGATCAGGAAGACTGGAAATGGCCCCAGATGCAGTGGGAGAGACCTTGGCTTTTTTAAGGACTCAATATGACTGAGGCAATGCCCTTTCAGTGACTAAGGCTAGGTAAGAAATGAGGTGATACCATGACATGCAAGTGAATTGTATTTAAAGATAGAAAGAACCTTGAAGGTCATCTTTATGCCGCAACATGCCTACCTACCCTTTCCTCTTCCCTCCAACTTTCTCACCAATGACTCCTCTCGCCAGCCCTGTAACCAGCCCTGTAACTTCTCAAACCAAGTGGCTCTCCCTGGCGACCATTCACCTTTATGTCATCTCTCTTATTAGAACATAAGCTCCTTAAAAGTAAGAATTGTTTTCACTTTTTCCTATATTTCCAGCTCTTTTTGTCATTGTTCAGACATTCAGCAGCATCCATCTCTTTGTGATCCCATGTACTTGGCATGCTAGGCTCCTCTCTCCTCCGCTATCTCTCAAAGTCTGCCCAAGTTCATGTTCTTTGCTTCCAGGACACTATGTATATATCTCATATGGATCAATCTCCTTTTCCTTTTGCCTCCAATCTTTCCCCAAATCAGGATCTTTTCCAATGAGTCCCATCTTCTCATTATGTGGCCAAAGTATTTAAGCTTCAGGTTCAGTAGTTGACCTTTCGGTGAATAGCCTGAATTAATTTATTTAGGCACATGGTAAATACTTCTTCATTTAAAACAATTCGTGTATTTCATCTACTCAAAACTCTTAATTTTTCAGCTGAGCAAACTGAGATTAAGAGAGGACCAAAGCTGTAATGGTAGGAAGTTCAGCATCAGAGCTACTAGCAACAAATCTGAGAACCTTACTAATGAACAAGATTAAATGACTCATCCAAGACCATTCAACTAACAAACATCAAAGGCAAAATCTGAACCCAGGTCCTCCTGATTGAAGCCCGTACCACTCTAGCCATGATAGCATCAAAACTTAGAGGGATAACATGGAGTGGAGGCATTATTAGTGGAGACTTATCAGAAGGACAATTCAAATTTACTTTGAACAACAAACTATCAACTGAGAATGCATTCTTTTCTTTATCCATAAGGCAAAGGAATAGGATGAAAATTTTAATTTGAAAGCAAAATTATACTCATATTTTAAAATAAATAAAAACATAACTTTATAAATAATGTTATTTTATAGATGTTTATAAATAAAATAAAATAATACAATTTTGTATTAAAAATAAAACATAAGACCTTTAAAAGAGGTAGAGTAGTTTTCAGGAGCAAGTCTGAACAAATTATAATATTTAGTCTATAATTTCTTCCTCAGGTTTCAGGAAGTTATAGTAGGGTTCATGTATAGGGTCCATAGTTGCCATTTTCCTGGCAGAAGAAAGCATAGAAATTCACCAGCCAAGGCGCTGGTTTTTATTAGAACTATGTTCAGGAAAGACTTTGTTGAATGGGACCAGGTAGAGAGTGACAGCTGAAACAAAAGCCTCACACATAGTTTTATAAGACACATTTGTTCTATTTGCTAGTCCTAGCCTTCCAGTGGGCATGATATTAAACCATAATTCAATGAAGGCATTTTGCCAAGGGATTAAATGAGAGTGAGATTCAAGTCATTTGCTTTCTGATGGTCTGAATGAAGCAACAAAAGAACAATGAGAATGATGAGATGAATAAGTAGTTTGTGTCACCATCTAGACCACTCCTCTTAAATATCAAGCATCTTGAACGAGTGTTAGACAAGTCCTAGATGGTGCAACAGATAGAATGCTGAGCCTAGAGTCAGGAAGACCTGAGTTGGAATCCAACCTCACCAACCGTGTGACCTTAGGCATTTAACCTCTTTTGCCTCAGTTTTCTCATCTGTAAAATGAGCTGGAGAATAAAATGACAAACTATTCCAGTATCTTTGCCTAGAAACCCAAAATGGGGTCATGTACAGGCTGAAATGTGAACAACAACAATAAAAGGTATCTTTCAGGGGAAAGATGGTGAGAAAATTTGTAACTCGGGAAATGAATGATGAAACAAGAAAATAAATTTAAAAATAGAAGAAAAAAATAAAATAAAAGATATCTTCATTGCAGCAACATCAAATCTAGTAACATATGACTTGTTGCAAATATACAATGTTGTTGACTAAAGTTTGCACCACACAAAAGCTCCAGATACTAGATTTGTAGGATTATGGGATAATTGATTTAGAATGGATAAGCTAGTCCAATATGGTCACTTCAGAGTTGAGAACACTGAAGCCCATAGAAACTAAATGGCTTGTCCAAGGTCATACAACTGCCCAGCACCAGAACAGAGGTTGGATCCCAAGGATCTCACCTCCACATCGAACCCTCTTTCCATAAGTAGCAGGCAGGTAGAAAAAGCTGCTATTCTATTATGAACGGTACGAATCAGATGATTTCTAGAAAACCTGAAGATAATGACTCTACTTGGAGAAGAGCAGAAACAGCATTATTTTGTAGAAGGAACTTGGAATCTTTTCAGCCCAGTGTTGAGATGAATGAGACCAGAGACAAGGAGAAGAGAGCAGTTAATAGGATTTTGCAGTAATATAGATATTAGGCTGTAAGAGCAGCAGCAATGACAATGAGAAGTGGTTATAGGGGTGCAGCTGCGAAGGTTGTTTGTCAAACATTAGCCACCTGGCATTAGATGTAGAAGTGAGAATGTTTGGTGATGGATTAACTCTAATAAGGTGAAACTGAATAGGGACAAAAGCAAAGTCCTACATGGGTCACGTAGAGAGAACAAGTGAAGAATGACCAGACAGCAATTAAATTAAAAAGAGCTCCAGATTTCAGCGTGCACTGGAAAGTCAATATAAGTCTGAAGTGTGTCATGGTGGCCAAAACCAAATCACAATAACAACACCAACGACTCCGACAAAAGCTAATTTGATTGAAGGCTATGCTAATAGGAGCATTGATCCCCAAGGGGGCAGCCAGGCAGAGCAGTGGATGGAGCACTGGGCCTACAATCAGGAAGACTCATCTTCATGAGTTCAAATCTGGCCTCAGACACTTACTCTCTGGGCAAGTCTCTTAACCTGTTTGCCTCAGTTTTCTCATCTGTAAAATGAGCTGGAGAAGGAAATGGCCAACCTCTCCGGTATCTTTGCCAAGAAAACATGGGATGACAGAGAGTTGGACATAACTGAATAATAATTGAGTCCCACAAGGGGAAGGTATTAATCCTAAATGTTCTGTCCTGGTGAGAGCATATATGAAATGTTCTGCTTTGTTCTGGGCACCATATTGTAAGAAAGACATTAAACGACCTGCAGTGAGCTTCACCACCCTGATTGTTCTCCTTTACATGCTTTTTATTTTAATGAATTGAAAGAATGGCCAAGGAAGAAAAACCCAGATAATCAAATTTTTAAATAAAATTTTACAAATATTTTTTGACTCATTTATTGATTGAGAGTCGGTATGACAGGGTAGAGAACTGGTCTTGATGCTAGGAGTGCTGGGTTCAAATCCTGTCTCTGATATATATACGAACTGTGTATCTCTAGACAAATCACTAAACTCAGTACTTTATGCAAATCTCTATAATTATAATTTATGAGGTATAAATATTATACATAAATTATATGCAATATGTATAAATTACACATCTCTAAGATTACAAATTGCAGAGAAGATGTTGTCCTGATGCAACAGGAGTTTTCTCATCTGGGAGTTGCCCATAGCAATGAATTGAAAAACTTAGTCTTTATTCCTTTTGTTACATTTCTTACCCCAAAACCATGAAACTCCTTTCTAAAACCATTTTAAGAAATAGGAGGAAAAAAGATAACATGGACATAAAGAAGAAGATGGGGACCATGAGAAACTAGGAGATGAGAGGATTAACATGGTCTTTTAATAAGAAATAGTGAAGATAGTGGTGATGATGGTGATGATGATGAAGATAATGTCTCTCTTTGGATATGTAAGAGATGTATTATTTAAAAGCCAACACTCAACGCTAGCGGTCATTTGTGCATAACGCAAGGATTTCTGTCTAATTGATGTTCTGTTTTCTTCAGTATAAAAGATGAAACTTTTTGAAGCACTGTCTGTAGTGCTTCAAAAATATCTTTTGGCGGATGTGCATTAAAAGTCCATGTTATTGGCCAGCTTCAGTCTTCCTAGAGCAGAGGGATGACAATAATCTATACAGAAGGAAGAAATGACTTCTCACAGCAAACTCTTGGGGTGACAAACATTCCATTTGAGAAGGTGAAGTATCCATTTTAAAACCATTTTTTGTTTTACCTGTTTGTGATCTCATGCTGTGCCAAGGGTAAATGTGCTCATTCATACCAATTATCAGGTCCCTACTCAGGTAAATGTGATGCATTCCATAGCCCATGAATTGTCTTTAATGTGCCCTTGGAAAAGCACCAAGACAAGGCAAAGTCTCAAATTGGAATTAAATTGCCTTAAATCTGAAGAGGAAGCCAAAGTGGAAACCAGGGAAAACCAAGTTAACACACGATTATTGTTTTATATGTTAGAATGGGTTAATATTGAGTTTCACAGCTACCCCCCTCTCCAACTTGTACCATGCTCTTAATGATATTTAAATGTAATTTTAGCCCATGAATAAGCAATTCTCTTTCCATCTGAGCATATCATGCATTGATTTGTGAGCTGTATGCCTTTGCCAATCAATGCTTTATGCCAGGCAGTTTCTTCTTCCCTCCTCTACTCTGCCCTTGAAAGATGGCCATGGATTACCTCAATGTTCCATTCCCCTCTGTTCCACTAGATAATGAGTTGGCACATAAAGGAAGGATCAATGACAAACAGGAGGGAGAGATCATCTTGAAGTTATCACTTTTAGCTGCCAGAAGTTTATTCCATTTGCAGAAATCAATCCTGGGGTGGAGGAGGAAATCTTGACTTACTCTTAGTAAGTTATCTTGGTAACTCAGCTGACAGCTGATAGCACTTCCGTTCACAGAGAAGGACATTTTCCAGAGGAGTCAAATAAAAATTGAACATTTCTAGAACCGTGGAAAGAACCAAATTTATATGTGTAAGTAGTATATGTGTGTATGTACATGTGTGCTTATATCTTTATATGTAAAGATCAGAGGGTCATAGATTTAGAGCTTAAAGGGACATTAAAAGTCATCAGCCCCAACCTCTTCACTAGAACCTTGAGGTAATCCATAGTTGCCTTTCCAGGGGGAGGTGGGCAGAGTTGTAGGAGAAGGAGCAACTGCCTGCTATAAAGCACTGATTAGCAAAAATATACTATTAGAGAAGAGAAAACTGGGCCTCAGAGAGATAGACTTGCCCAGGGTCACAATAGTTCTTATGAATTAGAGACAGTATTTAAATCCACGTGTTTCAATGACTGTTTAACACAACTACACGACCACACCATGTGCCTTTCATACAACTAAGGATATTTTGGTTAGCTTAAAAAAATTAGAAGTTGTTTCCAATACCTACATCTATACTATGGCAAATATACCTCACTAATTGTATTGAAGAAGGTGGCTGATTGAATTTTTCATTTTTCAATAGGCTATTTTAATGCCCTGTAACTATAGCCAATGGTTGAGAGAAGTAATCTACCATATCTTTCATGTGCCTTCCCTGACTTCCCAGTTGTTAACTTTCTTACCTTCCTTGAATATTCCTGCTCTACTTTATTTGACTTTTTCCTATGCCCCATAATTCCTCAAGAGATGGAAGCATTTAGCAGAGCATCTGCTACATAGCAAGCACTTAATAAATGTTTGTTGGCTTGATTTGGAAGGAATCTTAGAGACCATCTAGTCCATTACTCCTGCTTTACAGAGGCAACCTCTTCCATCCTTAGGTCTCTTATCTGTAAAATGAGCATAATATGTATTTATATGGCAGAGTTGTTGTAAGTCTCAAATAAGATGACACAAATCCTTAAAAGTACCATATAAATGTTAACTATTAGCAACAAGGACTTTAAAAATCAAATAAGAGAGATCAAGGGAAAAAAGGGGAAAAAATAAGAGCAATTCAAAAAAATCAAGAAAATTATGAAAAGACAGTTAACCAACTGAAAAACAGAGAACTGGAAATTTAAGACAGAAAATAATTCCTTGAAAACTATAATTGGGCAAAGGGAAACTAATGACATTCTAAGACATCAAGAGATCATAAAAACAAAATCAAAAGAATGAAAAAATAGAAGAGAAAGTGAAACATTTCATCAGAGAAACAACTGATCTGGAGAATAATCAAGGAGATAATATAAGGAGATCAAAGAGATAATATAAAAATAGTCAGGATACCTGAAAATTATGATTAAAAAAGAATCTTGATGCAATATTGTAAGAAATTATAAAAAAAAGTTCCCCTGAGGTTCTAGAACAGGAAGGCAAAGTAGAAATAGAAAGAAATCCACTAATCGCCATTTGCAACTTATCAGAATATCATTGCCAAGTTTCAAAGTTCTCAGGTTAAGGGGAAAATATTGGAAGCAACAAGGCAAAAAAAAATTAAATGTCATGGAGCTACAATAAGGATTACACAAGACTTAGCAGCTACTACATTGAAGGACCATAGGTCTTGGAATATTCTGCAGAGTAAAAGAGCTGGTATTATGACCAAGAGTTACTTACCCAGCAAAATTAAGTATAATCATGAATGGCAAAATAAAAAAAATGGACATGTAACAATGAACATTGCAGATATTTGTGACAAAAACCTCAGAAATGAAGGGAAAATTTGACATAAAACATCCAGGAGAAATATAAAATAAAAATTAAAGACCAATTATAAGGGACTCAATAAGGTAAAATTTTTTACTTCATACGTATGAAAATATTAGCATCATTCTTATGATTATTATCACTACTTGGGCAGTTTGAAAGAAAGGTACAGGGTGCACTGAGTACTATGATTCTAAAAAAGAAATAAAATTTTGTAGGAAGAGATAAAAAGGAGTGATTATCGCATATAAACAAGACACAAAAGAAAACATGATACAAAAGAAGCTAGTAAGGGGAGAGAGGATAGTGCTGGAACCTTACTCTCATCAGGATTGGGTTAGAGAAGAAAAAACACATGTATCTAGAAGGGTATAAAAGTTTTCTAAATTGAGAAAGAAATAAGAGGACAAGGGGATAGGATGTGGGGAGAGGTAAAGGGAAGGACCCTTCGAGGGGTGGGTAGATTAAGGAATAGGAGGGCAAGGTAGCAGGTAGAAATAAAGCAGAGGAGTGAGGAGCTATAGGGTAAATAGGTTGAGAAAGACATTGAAGAAAAATAGGAAAAAGGAAAAAACGCAATAAATAATTGTAGCTTAGAATGTGAATGGAATAAATTTACCCATAAAACAGAAATGAATACCAGAATTCAAGAATATGTTCCTTTCAGGAAACATAAAAGTGAGAGATAGACACCAAGATAAACTAAGGGGCTGGAGTAGAATTCAGTGTTTTAAAAAGTCAGGAATGGTAATCACAATCTCAGACAAAGATAAAGTTAAAATAGATTTAATCAAAAGTGAAAAATAGAGAAATGACACTATGCGTCAGCAATATTATTCAATAATGTTTTAGACCATGTAAAGTACTTAAACAATATAAAATATCTGAGCATATACCTGCCCAAAGAGATACAGGAACTTTATGAACATAAACTTAAAACACTTTTATATATATATATATGTAAAACCCAGATCTAAACAATTAAAATAATATCTATTGTACATGGGTAGACAAAGCCAATATAATTTTTGAATGACAATTTTAACTAACTAATCTATTTGTTAGATATCATCCCAATTAAATTAGTAAAAAATTATATTGCTGAGTCAGAAAAAAATAGCAAAGTTCATTTGGAAGGACAAAAGGCCAGGAACATCAAAGAAGCCAGAGAAAAGATATAAAGGAAGTAGACTGAGCAGCATCAGACCTTAAACTGTGCTATAATGTGAGAGAATTATTGGAGTGTAAAAAAGAATAACATATTATTTTAAATTAAAATTTTCTTGTATAAATAAAACCTATGTAGCCAAGAATAAAAGGGATGTTGAAAAATGGGAGAAAAACTTCCATAAACAATCTCTCAAATAGGACACGATTGGGTTGGAATACTGCTGTGTTGTAGGAAATAATGAGCTAGTTGATTTAGAAAAACACAGAAAGACTTGGATTTGGAAAATGCTATCTGCCTTCAAAAAACATAAGAGGAGGAAATAATCATGGTATGATTTTATGTATGTATGTGCGTATGTGTGTGTATGTATGTATGAGTGTATGTGTGTGTTTATAGATATTTATGAATATGTATACGTATACACACACAAACATACACACACACACACACACACACACACACACACACACACTTATTAGCTACAAATGAAGAAACTGAAGCCTGGACATGATTTGCCCAAAGTCATACAAATTGTGACAAGGCTGGGATTCAAACCCAGGGTCTCTGGCTCTACATCTCATACTATGTTTATACCCCATGTTACCTTGAATTATATTTATTATCTGTATATGTGTGCATCCCTCTCTCTTTTTAAATGTAAAATCCATAAGGTCAAGAAATTGTCCCCTTTGTATCATCCCCTAGTGCCCAGCACTGACTGCCTGGTGCATAGTAGGTGTTTAATGTTTGTTGAAGGGAATTAAACTGAATTATTGACCTTATTAAACAAGGTTATAAAAGCTTTTTCTCTAATTTTTAAAGAATAATCTTTAACTTGACAATCATAACCCCACAAAGGTTTCAGTCATAGGATGGTAGCTCCAGAACTGGAAAGGACCTCAGAGGTCATTGAGTACCACCCCTCATCTCACAGAGAAGGAAATAGTGGCCAAGAGGTGTATCATATCCTAATGTCATGCATAGTAGACAGCAGAACTAGGCTTTGACCTCAGGCTCCCTGACTTCAAATTCAGATTTTATTCTACTTTCCCTCCAGAGGTTATGTGCGAGATATTAAACTTTCTGGACTCTCCAAACACCTTCTCGTTTTTAATGCTCTGGTTCAGTTGATCCACAAGGTTTATCGCTCATTACACAGGGGCTAGAAATTAATATGGCCTTTGCTTAATGGTGTAGAGAGGAGTACGTTAATATTAAGTAGGTTCTTGAAGTGTTTCCAATTAATAATGATTTAGCAACACATTTCCAGGGGAGGGGAGTAAAACATTTCTAGATTTTCTCTTCCTGTATAAAGGACACAGATGGAAAATGAATCTATATTCTTGAAAATGGGTTCAAAAACTTTTGGGGTTTTTTTGGTATCATGGACCATTATCTTGGTATTTATTATTACTATTGCTATTTTTTGGTATCTAGTGAAGCCAATCAATCTTTTCTCAGGATAATATTGTTATATACATAAAATTAAATATACTGGATCACAAAGGGAAAAAATTATTTTGAAATAAAGATGTAATCCCCCTCCCATCCAAGGTCATGGACCCCCCTGAAATCCCCTTAAAAATCCTTTCTTTTAAGAATTACTCTTGTCCTTTTATTATTCTTTTCTTTTTATTTTTTAAACACAAGAAAGATTTCTCTTTTGTCTGTCAGTCAATTGAAATCTGTGCTCAGTAGGCGACATTTATAGAAGCAGATTCATTTCCTGAAAACAGACTCTTGCCCTTTTAAAATATAAGCTTTTCAATAAAACTCATTTCAGAAGCTCACCTAAAATCTAATAACAAAGTACCTTGATGGGCTCTATTTAGCAGATGTGGCCTCAAAAATAGCAATTTGAGACCAATTAATCATAGCATAATTCAAGCTTAATTTGGGGGCCATTCCCATGTCCAATCCTGGTTTTGTTTACAAGTTACAGGGTACTTTGTTTTGTACTGATTATCTATATGTGAAACTAGTTAAACACATGCAATTTTTTGAGAGCACTAAGTTGAAACTGTGAGCTATTAAAAACACCAAGTGCGTAAGTTCCATTTGATTTTATTATTTTTATAAGTCACACATTACTCATTGGAAGTACACAGTAAAATTGTATTTTGGAGTGCTTGCTGAGGGTCATCAAAGAACATCTCCCAAGCTGGAACAAAAGAGAGAAGGCAGTGTTATGGAGTGGAAAGAACATGGGATTTGGAATTAGAAGGCAGGAAAGCTTTTACGTATAACTGTCCTAAGGGGCATCTATCATAACCATGAAATGGTTTAGGTGTCAGAGTGTGAGGAATCTGGGAGAATTTGCCTAATTAGGGACTGTGGGTGTTTGGGTCCTGCTTTGGTTATACCCAACAAGGACCAATGCCCAGAACTGGAGGCCAACAGCGAAAGAGGCTAGAAGAGTGGATTATTGAGCAATAACGGGGGAAGGAGGAGACGTAATTTGTGATAGAGAATACACAGTCACAGTGGGATGCAGGCCATCTGCCCAGTCTAGGATTGTTTTATCATACACCTGTCGGAGACATCTAAGAGTTCACAGCCTCCATTGTGGAGATCCCTTAGGAGGCATGCTTGACTTGTTCCCCTTTCTCCCCTCTGCTCTTTTCACTCCCTAGATTTCTTCAAGAGTCAATTCAGTTGACCTTCCCCTTCCCCTGATAGTGCCCTCCTCCCTCTGAAATTAATTTATATTGGCTGATCTATACACACGTTATATAACCCCCACTTCCACTTCCCCAGTGTAAACTCCCCAAGGGCAGAGACTGACTAGTTTTGCCTTTATATCCCTAATACCTAGCAATGTTTGGTATACAGTAGGCACTTAATTAATGGTTATTGCACTAAATTGGAGATGACAACAACCTACCTTATATTCTAAAGGGAGGATGATACAACAATCATCAAGCTGTTTTCACCCTAATGCCACACTCCTAATGTCAATCGGAACTTTGTAGGGGATGGAGAGTGGTGTATATATGTACGTTTGTGTATATGTGTATAAATATACATGCATGCATGCATATCACATGCAGTCCATATGTATGTGTATAAATATGTGTGTATATACATGTGTATGCGTGTATACACATACATACAGATTTAGTCCTTATATGTAGTATGTAAATATGTATGTGTGTGTGTTATATGAGGACCAGCCTGGCCCCATTGAGAGAGACCCACCATCACTAGAGTGGTCACAGGGTAATGAATATTTTGATCTCACCAACTTTTAAGGTCCATCTTGACCATCTAAATTCTTTAGACCTAGATTATCTAGATTTAACAGGGATGGGGAACCTGTGACCTTGAGGCCACATATGGCCTCCTGGGTCCTTGGATGTGGCCTTTTGACCGAGTCAAAATTTTACAGAACAAATCCTTTGATTAAGGGGATTTGTTTTCTGAAGTCTGGGTTCAGTCAAAGGGCCACACTTGAGGACTGAGAGGGTCACATGTGGCGTTGAGGCCAGAGGCTCCTGACCCCTGTTAAATCTCCATAATCTAGGTTCAAAGAGTTTGCAATCTGACTAGATGAAGGATGTATCCATAGCAGTGACATCACAAATCACTGAAGAATTGAGAAAATGAATTTCTATTACCATAAATGATGGGAAAATACTATTTACTAAGTGGCAAAAGTAATTGAGAAAATGAATTTCTATTACCATAAATGATGGGAAAACACTAAGTGGCAAAAGTGAAGGAAAACTTTATCAATTAATGATTAATTAACCAATTAATTAATCAATTAATGGTCTCTTACCTATAAAACACTCTAAATGACACACAAGAGAGATATACTGTTAGCGGCCATGATCAGGCTAGTGTAGGAGAGTGTCTTGGTCCAAGCCACTGGATTCAAATGACTCCAGTAGTCTGACCAATGGGCAGGTAAGTGACACAGTGGATTAAGCACCAGACTTGAGGTCAGGAAGATCTCACTTCAAATTTGGCCTTGGACACCATTTGTATGACTCTGGGCAAGTTGTTTAACTCTGTTTGCCTCAGTTTCCTCATCTGTAAAATGAACTGGAGAAAGAATCAGCAAACCACTCCACTGTCTTTGCCAAGAAAATTCCAGGGGCGGCTAGGTGGCACAGTGAATAGAGCACGGGCCCTGGAGTCAGGAGGGCCTGAGTTCAAACCCAGCCTCAGACACTTAACACTTACTAGCCATGTGACCTTGGGGAAGTCACTTAGCCCCAATTACCCTTCCTCTCCCTCAAAAAAAAGCAAAAGAAAATCTCAAACGAGGTCACAAAGTCAGCCACTACTGAAATGACCAAACAACAAGAAAAGTCTGACCAATGGAACATATTCTTGGCTGGTTGGTTGCATGCACTTGGTTTAAAGTTACCCAAAGATAGAATTTAATAGTCTCTGAGTACATCCCTGAGAATCATCAGCTGAATAATTCTACTGGCCCCATAAATGTTCCAAGTCCTGGGGATGTAGAGTCTTTGCATCATCTAGGTATAAATGTTTATTTAAGAGTCAAAGATCCCATCTGTGTGTGCGTGTGTGTGTGTATGTGTGTGTGTGTGCTTGCACACCTGGATAGAGGTGGTGTTGGAAAAGAGGGCTGTGGCCTCAATACCATCTCTAGGTAAAGGATCAGGTACGAAGAGGACTTGGTTTAAGCTCAATGAAGTCTAGGTGGTTTTAACTCCCAGGGTATTTTCTCCATCTTGTGGTCACATACTAGACATATTCCTAAGCTAGGCAGCATACATGAGGGCCAACAAGAGTGTTGTAATCATAGGTCTGGACCTAATTTTGCGGCACAAATCCATTCTCCTTTGTTCTTGGCTTTTTCTTCTAGATCATGTTAGCATCATTGTATCCATAGACTTTGTCTGAGAGCTTCTCAACCATGGACATGACCAAGTAACAGAATCTATGACAGGAAGACTAGAATCCCTTGTTTGTAAACCCTATGTGTCCTAGAGGGTAGCATCCCATTTTGGCAGGTGAAGAGCCTCACACGCACGGCATGGTCTGTGAGCTGGTTAATATAATTGTGAATGGGCAGCATCTTGCTGCTTCTCAGCAAGAACAAAATGGGAGTATATGCCCTTGATGACTCAATCTATTATTCCTTTTGATTGCTCTCATATAAATAGTGTGATGAGTGAAAGCTAGAAAAAAGTCTTCCTGCATGTTAGTGATGGCTACTGGACATTCCCAGCCCTGACAGCTACTTTCAACAGGTCTTCCATGCTCGAATGAAAATAAGCAATGGTCTAGGTGGTAGAAGGCCTAAAGTAAATGGGACCAGATGGCATGAAATAAGAAAGCAATTTAACGAGAATCAGGGATTGGGTCAAAAGTAGGGTTCTGAACCATTTTTTTGGCTCATAGACCCTTTTGGCAGCATGGTGAAGCTAATGGATGTCTTCTCAGAAAAAAAGTTCCTAAATGTATAAAGTAAAATACATTGGATTACAAGGGAAACCTGAAATATTGAAATACATTTTTTAAAATATTAAAATATTCATGCTCTTTGTATTTTGATGTCAAGAGAGCATGTATTGGCAGAGGAATGTTGAGTGTACTAGGGGCAGTTTCTATGTTCTGATCTTCATTGGGGAATAGTGGGAGGATGATGGCAGGAGTACAGTAGGCACTGAGTAATTAGCTTTGAAGATAGGAGTTTGTGGTTCTATTGATGTGGGCAGGGCAAGGCCTTGTGTAAGGGGATAAGCTATGCTTTGGGAAAATTATGTGCTAGACTTAACTGCTAGGAGTAATTGAGAAAGGGAACAGAGTAGATAAGTCAAGGATTTCCTAAGAGGAGCCAGATGTGAAAGAAAGAAAAAGAGAGAGTAGCAAGTTGTGGGCATTGTGGTTCATCGGATCTTGGACATAGGGTCAGAAGAATCATTAGAAGCCATTGCTGCCCCAGCCCCTTATGGGGAAACTTATGCTTAGAAATGGTTAAATTATTTGCCCAGGGCCATATAATGTTCAAGGCAGGACTCAAACTCAAGTCTTCTTGGCTGTAAGTTTGGTTCTCTACCTACTGTGCTACCTGAATAAGAGGAATAAATTTAGATTTAGGGGACCTGAATATCACTTTTAGCTCTGCCTCTTTGATGAACTAGGATAAATCTCTCCACCTCTGTGGATCTCTAGTTTTTCTTATCCAAAGTGAGGGTTGGACCAGTTCTTTCTCTAGCTCTACATCAGTGGACAAACTTATGAAAAAGTAGAGGGAAGTATCAAAATATCACCACTAGGAGTGATTTAGTCAATCAGTCAGTCAATGAACATGTATTAAGCACCTGCTATTTTCTAGGCACTTCACTAAATGCTTGGGATACGAAGAAAGGCAAAAACTTCCAGTTCTCTTTTCCAATTAAAGTCATGCTCCTATTTTAGACCCCAGGCCTTTACCTTTATCCCTCAATGTATCCCTCTCTTTTTTCTCATCCAACCCCTGAAGTATTTATTTACTACCTAGTTACAGTATGTGCCAGCTGTTCAGGATAAAAAAAAAGAAATAGTTCCTGTCTTCAAGAGGTTTAGACTCTATTGGGAGGGTTTTTAATATTTTTTTAATCTGTGATTTCATCAGTTTATGGAACTGATAGTGCAGAAACTCCTACCAATGAAGATTAGCAAGTTCTCTACAATTTGTAGCCTTTGAGAATGGTCTGGGGCATTGAGAGGGTAAGCAATTTGCCCATTACATATGTGTCTGAAGTGGTCCTTCAACCCAGGTTTTTCCTGACTTTAGTCACTTCACCAGGGCACTTGTTGAAAATTGATTGACTGATTGACTCTTTCTCAGACAGGGAGAATATACCCAACAAATCAATACATATACATATAATAATATGAGCAGGAAGAAAGTTGTTATTGTCCATCCTTCATTTGCAAAAAAGACCAATGATATCATGGAGCAATGTTTTGACTTGTGGGTGAATTAGATTTAAGTGGGGCAGAGCTGTGCAAAGTCACCAACCTCACTGTTCTCTTCCAGTGTTGGAGGAAAATATATTAATGGGGTGGGACCTAGGTGTCCAAAGAAGCTTACTATCTCTCTCCCTTTACTTTAAATCTATTGACATAAAGACCATTGTTTCTGAGACCCTTTTAATAATAGACTGCTGTCAGAACTAGCCTTGGGGGAATAGCCCAATAAGTATTTCCACTTGCAGGATGTTTTCATTAGAAAGACAGCATCAACAACAAAGGATCTGGATACACTTACTTCTTGAAAGGACTTCCCACAGTACCCTTCTGTGGTTTATGGCAACTTGTCCCCAACAGCCCCATCCTAGAAAAGGAAAATTGATTGGAATGATGCCCATGTTAGAGAAGGGCTATGACGCTGTTCCAAAAATTAATTTGAAAATCCGGTATAAAATTTAGAGAACCAGTCATTACCCTTTATCAATCACTGGTCTATAAAACTGAGGGTAGATTTATTTCTAGGATATCTTTGGATTATAACAGGGTGGGTTATTACTATAACAAAAAGTCCTAACTTTTTTTTGACCTCATTGACAGTGTGGTAAAATCTATGGACCCTTACTCAGAATCATGTTTTTAAATATATAGGATGGAATAAATAAAATTACAAAGAAAATCGCTGAAAACAATTTAATGGAATTATATATTATTTTGAAATTATATTGAAAACCAATTAGACAGTTATACAAAAAAAATTGTTTGAAGTTCATGGGTTTAAAAGTCCTACTCTATAAGAATTTGGCACATTGATGCATAATCTATGCAAAATTCCATCTCCTGTCTCCATGCCTTTGAAGAGACTGTCCCTCACTCCTGGAATGCTCTCCTTCATCGCTTCTACTTCATGGAACCCAAACATTGTTTAAAAGCTCTTATCAACGAATACCCTTTGTTCTCTCCCTCTCTCTATTCAGAAGTCACTTTGTATTTGTTCTGATTTTTTTTTTTTGCATTTATACATAAGAGATGCAGCAGATGGTAAACACAGAGATGATATAAGAGTCAGGAAGACCTGAGTTCAAGTCTTGACTCTGATATATTGATTGAGTGATCCTGGGTAACTCACAACTTCCCAAATCCCCTGGGCATCTCTCTTAGGATACAAAATGGCATCCAGGATTAATGCATCAATACAAGGAAGAGAATGCTGGGTCTGGAGTCAGGAAAAACTGAATTCCAACCTTGACTATGGGGCAAACCATTGAATTGCTGTCTGCCTCAGTTTACTCATTTGTAAAATGGGTATAGTAATGTTGTCATTCTATAAATTGTTCTCCTGATTCTACTCACTTCACTCAGCGTCACTTAATAAAAATCTTTCTTTGTCTTTTAAAAACGATCTCTTTGTTCATTTATCATAGTATAATAATACTCCATCATATTTAGATATCACAAATTGTTCAGCAGTTCCTCAAATTGATAGAAACCCCCTTAGTTCCCAGTTTTATTTTTGTTTGTTTTTGCCATCACAAAAAGATCTGCTTTAAAATTTTGCATATAGGGGACCTTTTCCTCTTTTTCTGATCTCTTTTGGTTATAGGTCTAGCAATGGTATGGTTGATTCAAAGAAGTTATATTATTTAATAACTTTTTGTGTGTAATTCCAAATTGCTCTTGAGAATGGTTGCACCCATTCATATGTTCTTGTTCTCCTGAAGTCCCCTCAGCATTTATCATTTTCCTTTTTTGTGACCTTTGCTCTTTGATAGTTGAGAGGTAGAATCTCAGAATTTCATTAATTTCTCTGTTAATTATTTGGAGCATTTTTAAAATATAGCTATGAAGAGCCTGGGTTTCTTCCTTTGAGAATCTCCTTTTCATAATTTTACCATTGATTTAAATCAATTCCTTATATATCTTGGAAGTGAGACTTCCAACAGAAAAAAAAAACCTGCTGCAAAGATTTTCCTTTTTAGTATGAGCTTTCTTATCTTTATTATGTAAAACCTTTTTAGTTTTATGTAAATAAAATTATTCCATTTTCTATGAGTCCCTATTCTTTCTTCATGAACTTTATTCCTATCCATAGGTTATAATGGCACCTCCTCCCAGGGCTGTGTATGCATAGATTCATGTATATATACATGGAGGGTCCCATATATCTGCATACATAAATTTATATGCTTGTACATACAATTACATATAATATCTGCTGGATTATATGTTTACTTTATGCCAGAAGAATTTACCCTATCCCCATTTATATGCATGGAATACATTAAAAAGGGAGACACAGTTTAGACTAAACTAATAAAAAGCCTTTCGGAGGGAGGGAAGTAAGAAGAAAATCCACATCCGAATGGAGGCAGCTTTAAAATGAGCCTTTAAAAAGCATCCAAGTATTCGCCCACTTTCCACTTCAGAAGATCCTGAAAGTTAAAAGAATATTCAAGAAATTTACAAGTAGGACTAGACTGTAGGGGAGCTTAATGATTCTATTAGCATAGACTTTGAAGTACTCTAATGCAATGTGCATAAGCTAGGGACCATCTATAGAAAATCATGTGGTTCGTGAATTTTCTAATAAAACTACATTTTGTTCATAATGGAGGAAAGAGGCTATCAGTGAAGAGAAACATCTTAAATCATAGTAAAATACTTGAATAGAGACACC
>CM053597.1:178024724-178041857 GCA_028646575.1 Pseudocheirus occidentalis | reverse complement strand
TAAGTGCTTAATAACTGCTTATTAACTTATCGATTGAATATAATGACAGTTGGGATCCTAGCTCTGCTATTAGCTACGTGTATGACCTTGAACAAATGACTTAAATTCTCTGGGCCTTAGTTTATTTCTCTGTAAAATGAAGGGGTTAGACCAGGTGACATCCCAGGTCTTTTTGTACCTCTAATCTACTCTGAGCCCTGATAATATTAAGTTGTCCTCTTTTATATAAGTTAAAAAAAAAGGAGCTTGGACCTTCTTATAAAAGGTTCATTGTTTGTTTTTTCTCCATGTTGTGCATCACATAAATTTACCCAATTAATTAAGGGCTGTTGAAAGTATTCAGCTGGAAATGTTCTGACCACAGTTCTTTTAGGAAAGGCAGGAAAGTACCCCTGCATCTCCCAAGTATTCATACAGTAATATGTTATGAGCATTCTGGTCCAGGGCTTGTATTATTAAGGACCTCCATAAGTCATTTGAGTTACCGTTGCTTTAAAATAGACTTATGTAAGGCTGTATCTGTCTAAGCAACTGCCAGAGTTAGTTAATGTATTTACCCTATAAAATATGGTTGGCATAGGAATGTGTAAATATTCAGATTCAGTTGTAAATATTTAGATGCTGTCATTACTAATATTTCAATGGGCTCTTGATCTCCACAGTGTGGGTAATTCTCTCCATCTGTGCAGCTCACAGCCCTTCTGAGAGCAAGTCCCTTAGTTTTTCAGGGAATTAATGTTTCCTCATCTATAAAATGAAAGCATTAAACAATGGTCCCTTTCAGCTCCAGGTCTATCATCCTGCTTTTTCATTTTGTGAGATCTTTGCATATCTTCAAAAAAATAATAATTAATTTAGTTATTTTTGAGTCTTTTGTTCAATTGTTTTCGGCTCTTGGAGTCTCTATTTGGGGTTTTCTTGGTAGAGATACTAGAGTGTTTTGCTGTTTCCTTCTCCAGCTCATTTTGCAGATAAGGAAATTGAGGCAAATGGAGTTGTCCAGGGTCACAGAGCTAGTAAGTATCTGAGACCAGATTTGAACTCAGGTATTCTTGACTCCAGATCTGGTGCTCTATCCAATATATCACATAATTGCCCATTTTTTAGACTAGGTCTCCCTATCTTGCTTAGGCTGGAAGGGCACTTGTGGCCTGATTTGACAACTGGGTGGCACAAGAACTCTGATGAATCTTCTTTTTTTTTTTAACCTACAATGGTTCACCCCATGCCTTTATGCTTACCATATCGGCACCAGACTAAGTGTAGATACTCAATTCACTTAATGCACTGTAGCTTGGAATTTTAGAACTCAAGAGATCCACCAGCTTCAACCCTCTAGTATCAGGGATTATGGCATAGGCTCCTATGTCATCTCATGTCCTTCTATAAATCCTTCCTAGATTCACTTTCCAGAATGCTGGAGGACTTTCTCTAAACCTCATAATCTTCTAAGGAGACCAATGCAGCATTCAAATTCTTTTTCCTTAGTCCCATTCACTTTCTATACAGTTCATTGTTTAATATTTTCCTCTATGTCCAATTTATTTTTTGCAATCATACATCTCATGGATAATAGCTAATGTGCCACTCTTTGCATATGTTACATTGCTAGCAATATATGATAGCCCATTTATGTTCACTGTGTATAGAGGTAACCAGAGGTCATGGTGGATAGAACACTGGACCCATAGTCTGGAAGACCTGAGTTCAAATCTTAGACACTTTCTCGTTATTTGACCTTGGATAAGACATTTAATTTCTTTCCGGATCATTTTCTTCAAGCTTAAAATGGAGATTAAAATGGTAGCTAGCTCTCACATCTATTGTTAGGATCAAATGAGAAATCAATGGGATATGACTGTGTCAAAGTTATGATTATAAGAATGGGAATGTTTTGCCGAGTATGGGGAGCTGTCTTTGAAGGCAGGAACAGCTAGGGCTGAGTGCTGACTATGATGACGGGAAAGTCACTCAGTCTTTCCAGACCTTACTTTTCTCATCTGCAAAGTGGGAAAAATAATAAGCTGTACCACATAGGGTTATTTTGAAGATCCAGTGAGATACCATTGCTATAGCAATGCTAATTATTATTGCTGTTTTTTGTCTTTGTGAGGAAGCATAGGGTGGTTGATAAAGAACCGGCCCTGAAGTCAAGACCCTGAAAGTCATATTGGCATTGAGACCCTGAGCAAGCTACTCAACTTGCAATGAAGAATAGAGAGAACAAAGCCACATTCTGAAAACCCTTCCTTTGATTGCCAATGAGGACAAAACAAAAGGTTCAGAGTTTTGGTTTGTAACCCTACCCTTTGTGGTCTCTTTCTTGGCTTGCTTTGTCTTTCTAACTAACCAGGACACCTTATAGATACATTTTCTTGGCTATGGATCCCAAATTATACGAACAGTTCAGCTGACTTACAGGAAGACATGCTCTATTTTTTTTTAAATCACACCTGTGATTTCTTAGACAGAGAAGTCTCTTAGTGAGAAACTTTTTCCTCTTTCGGTGCAGATTGGGACCACCACACCTCTTTGGGGTTACTTCCCTTTCCCATCTTCCTTTTCAGTTCCCTTTTGTATGTTGTCTTTCCTCATTCGAGTATCAACTCTTTGAGGGCAGGGATGTATTTTAACTTGTGGTTGCTTCCCCAGCACTTAGCACAACATCTGGCACAAATGTAGCCAAGATAAGAAATAAAGCAGAAAACGGGGAACAAAAAATTATAGACAATTTCTCAGACATAGTAAGCGCTTATTAAATGTGTATTGGCTGTTGATGGTTCGATGAATTAGATGGGTAGAGAGTCGGCAGGGGCACTCGGAAGACAGGAAGTGCCCAGGGTCACAGTGTCAATGTTTCAGATGCAAAGTTTGAACCCAGGTCCTCCCAACTTGGAGTCCAGGTCTCTATGTACGCACTTAGCACCACTTACTGAACTGATTCGTTTCTCTCTCCGTTCTTTGTAGTTTGTTGATTTATACTCTTGCTAGAACTGTTGTATCAGAACTAAAATTGTTCATGTTGTTGTTGTTCAGCTATCTGACTCTTCATGACCCCGTTGGAGGGTTTTCTTGGTGGAGATACTGAAGTGGTTTGCCATTTCCATCTCCAGCTCATTTGACAGATGAGGAAACTGAGGCAAATAGGATTAAATGTCTTGTCTAGGTTTGCATGATTGAGTGTCTGAGGCTGGAGCCAAGGTTAAGGAGATGAGTCTTCCTGAAAATTCCTCATGCAAAGGTATTATCTAGTTACCTGACACGACTTCTTTGGAGCTGATGTCTATTCAACAATGCATGTCTATATAAGTACCACGTTCTTTAATATGCATCCTCATCTTCAGGAGAAATAGGCATATATATGTTTGTGTGTGGTTGTGCACACACGCATGTGATTTATTGGGTGCCATCTGCTCATATAAAAACTATTGCTAAGGTCAGAAAATTCTTCAGTTTCCTAGACTGATTCTGCTGGAGAATCTAGAAACTGATTTTCATAACAATGGAATGAAGAGTTGCTTTTCTACAAGTTGAACAAAAAATTGTTCATTACTTCCATGATGAACTTTCATTGACAAGTGAGAAGTGTTCTACAAATCTCATATTCATGGCTTTTAAAATGATTATTGGAGGGGCAACCAGGTTGGGCAGTGAATAAAGAAAGGACCCTGAAGTCAGGAGGACCTGAGTTCAAATGTGACCTTAGATGCTTGAGACTTACTAGCTGTGTGACCTTGGGTAAGTCACTTAACCTAAATTGTCTTACCTTGCTCCCTCCAAAAAAAATGATCATCCTTATCCTTATCCTTGCCATCATCACCAAAAACAGAGAGGTAGATAGCTGAGAAAATATTTCTTATGTAAGAAAAATTATTGTACAAAATTTATGGTAGCTAGGTTTAAAAAAAAAAGCACCATGTCTGTGGACTAGCCACAAGAATATAACTAAAAAAAACCATGATTCTTCTTTGAGTTTGCTATAGTGGAATTTTTACCCATATAAGAGTTTTTTGTGTTTCTTAAATATCCACTATGTTTATTGTACATGTGTATTATCCACCATTAACTCCCCCTCACACACAACATTCAGTAGAACATGTCTTTGAGGGAAGGGGTTATGTCAGATTTCATCTTTATATAGGAAGGCAACACATTACAGGTGAAATCACATGACTCCTGGAGTCCAAGCTCTTGCCCAGTGGATAGAACACTTTCTGGAATATGGAAGATTCACCTTCTTGAGGTTACCTTTGGCCCTAGAAACTTACTAGCTGTGTGACCCTGAACAAGTCACTTAACCCTGTTTGCCTCAGTTTCCTCATCTGTAAAATGAGCTAGAGAAGAAAATGGCAAATCACTCCATTATCTGTGCCAAGAAAACCCAAATAGGGTCCCAAAGAGTTGGTTATGACTGAAATGACTGAACAGCAACATACTTAACTTGTGTGAACTTGCACAAATCATAATTTCTCCCAACCTTAGCTTCTTTGTGCCTAAAATGAAGGGGTTGGCCTGGTTTGTTTCTGATGTCCCCTATCGCTTGAAATCCATACACTCATTATCAGTGTCTATCTATGGAAGTGGCTTTTCTCCGTATGTAAACTGAAAATTTATTCTAAATCCCTTTCTTTGCAATCTGAGACTTCCCAAGGCTATGCTTAGGTAGACAGCACTGCTTTTGGCTTGGCTCAATGCAAGTCTTTCTGAAAAGGTCCCTCCAGGTGTGGTTTTGTCTACATGCTTGCCTTCTGGCTGCCCTGGGGCACTTTCAGTTCCTAAGGTCTTCTAATGAACCCTAAAACCACCTCCACATGCAGCTCTCTTTTCTTTTTATTGTACAACCAAAATAGCTTCTCCATGGCCTTCTCCCTTGTGAACACCTGAGAAATGAGGACCAGGATCTGGAGTCACTTACTATATTCCTTCCCTTCATAACTGCTCTTTCTCCAACGAATTTTGAAAACCTGTGCATTAACATCATCCTCTTTAGCTAACTCATTCCACTAACTTCTGGTTGTAACTTATTCTTTTCAGTCACTGAACTATCTATATTTATATCTATATTTTCGGTCACTCAACTATTTATATTTCAAAATGCAATCAATCAAATTAATCATTAAACATTTATGAAGTATCTACTCCTTGTCAGGCACTGGTCTGGGTATACAAACACAGAAATGAAATAATTCCTGCCCTCAAATTTATTCTATTTACATTTTATTCAAAGGTGAGGAATAACAATTTATACATCTATAAGTATAAACAAAAAGTATGCAAAGTAAATCCAATATAATTTGTCAGGAAGGCACCAGCAGCTGGGCAGGATCAGGAAAGGCTTCATGTCAATGGCAGCCCTTGAGCTTCACTCCTAATAAAAGAGAAGGAGTGTGAATCAGAGAAGATAAAAAACTAAAAACTGGAGATGAGAAGGGAGTTCCAGGTATGGAAGATGGAGATGAAAGATGCCCTATGTAAGACTCAGTTAGAAGGCTGGTCTGCTCAGACTCTTGCCACATGGGGTTTTCACAGGGGTTGCCCATTTTTAACCTTTTGAAGATTTTTTTTAACAAACAGTCTACTGTGTGGTTTCTCACAGTTCTCCAGTTATTTGGGTACAACTAAAATTAGATGGCCCCTCAGGTCACATGAAACTTTTCTGTGATTGTATAATACAGAACTATAGAGGGTCTCTGTTATACTTCCTTTTAGACTATTGAGCTGGGACCCCTGGGATCTAGAAAGCCAGAGAGTTTCCTTTAGTAGTAAGGAAATCTAGCAGACTCACCTGTAATGCACTGGGCTGGGAAATCCAGGACCCAGGCTGTTCCAAGGGTTTTTCTCAAGGCAGTGAAACACTACATTGTCTCTGTCTAGTTCACTACAGAAAAGAGATGGGGCAGATCAACAGGAAAGTAAAAAATAAAGTCGAGGAGACCAAGAGGGGAGAAAAGCTAATGGATTTAAAAATACATTTGATTGATATTTTTTGGTTTTAGGTCATCTTCATTTCTGGGCTCCCTCCTAGAAAGGCATTCCTTAGAGCAAAGAATAAAAGGATGTAACAAAGGAAAAAGGGAAATAAATAAGCAGAACTAACAAATATATTGAAGAGTCTAAGATTATATACAATGTTTGACACCCTTGGACTCTTTTTCCACTAAGAATTGGGAAGAGGTATCTCCTCATATGTCTTCTTTGAGGCCAAGCTTGGCCAATGTAATTTCCACAGCATTCGGTTTTATTTGTTTGGTTGTTGCCGTATTTTTCATTTACATTGTGGTAGAGATTGTGTGCCTTGTTTTCCTTGCTCTGCTTACTTCACTTTGCATCAGTTCATATCAGTTCATCAAGTCAGCAAACATTTATTAAGATCCTACTTTGTGCAAAGCACTTTGCTGATTTTTGAGGAATTAAAAAGAAGAGAAAAAGAGGCAAAATTAGTTCTTGCTCTCAAGGAGTTCACGGTCTAATTCAGGAGACATTATGAAAATAGATGTATAAGTTATATCTATAAATATATACAAATAAAACTTAATTACATTATAATTGTGATATAGAAATTAAATAGGAAATATATAATACATATCTATTAAATAAGATGTGCATGAAATGTATTTATGTACAATAAACTAGACAATCTCAGAAGGAAGGTACTAGGATCAACTTCCTTCTATTTCCATTAAAAGCAAATATTAATAGTAAAATCTAGGATGACAACAAGCTCACTCTAACCATACAATTTCACCAAAACTCATAGTTTGAAAAATTTCAAAGTCATCAAATGGCCTTGACATGTCCTTTACTATCAAATGCTTTTTATACCTTTGTTTCCTATTGAAGCTGGCTTTCATTCTGTCATTTATGGCAGGATTCTGGAGCTCACATGCTTTTTACAAAGTCCAATAGAGCCTAAACCAGGAGCAAACCAGCAAAATCTAGAGAGGATTTAGAGACCTTCTGACTGTAAAATATCCCTGTTCTCCTTCAAAGCCACCAAGTACAGTAGCCACATAAGCCAGATACTGAAAAGGTGAAAGATCACAGTGGGTCCGAACAATCCTATTTCCCTTTCATTTTTACTCTTCCCTCCTTTCATTTCTTTTAATCATCTAGATCTCTTTTTCAGATGAATTCTGTTAGTGTTTTACCTACCTCTGTGAAGCATGTGATTGAATTGAGTGAGTTTGGTGGATTAGGCAGCAAATACTTTATACATTTTTGTAATTCTTTTGAATTAAAATTTCCCTTATGACATTTCCTTCTGAAACTTGTAGTTCTATTTTAATTATTATATAGAAAGTCTGTTGGTTTTTAGTCTTAACTTTGCTCAATTTATCAGTCATTTAAATTATTTTGTTTACTGATTCTCTAGGATTTTCCAAGAAAATCATCATGTCGTTAGCAAATGAGGCTGGTTTTCTCTCCTTAGACTATCTTTAAGCCTTTAATTTCTTTCTCTTGTTTTACTATGATTTCTAGAGGGCAGTTAGGTGGTTCAGTGGATAGAATGCTAGGTCTAGTCAGGAAGACTCATCTTCCTGAGTTCAAACCTGGCTTCAGTTACTTAATAGCTGTGCAACCCTGGGCAAGTCATTTAACCTTATTTGCCTCAGTTTACTCAACTATAAAATGAGCTGGAGAAGGAAATGGCAAACCACCGCAGTATCTTTGCCAAGAAAACCCAAAATGGGGTCATGAACAGTTGAGCATGACTGGAAAGGACTGAACAACAAAAGCATTCCTATAAATTTTACCAAATGACAGGCTTCCTTTAATCCTGTATTTATTAAGGGAGATTCCAGTATTTTCCTAGTGTGTATAATGTTTGCTTTTGGTCTTAGATAGATATTGTAAAAATCATTTAAAATCCTTCTGTGCCTATACTTTGTAGGGCTTTTTTTTTTTAGCATAAATGAGTATTATAATTTGTCCAAGAGTTCTCCCCATCCCCATAAGTTTGAGCTCCTTCTTCTAACCAGTTTTATATTGTTGCCTTTTTATAGCTTGGCTTAGTCTTCTATCATATATCATTTTTAGAAGCATCTGTTCATAAGGACAGTAATGGGTGGGGCTGGGAGGAAGAAGGAATGAGCATTTCTATCCCTTCTAATATGCTCCAGGCATGGTGCTAAACACTTTACAAATATTACCTCATAGCTCTTCGGGGTAGTCACTATTAGTATCCACACTCTAACAGTTCAGGAACAAGAGGTAAATAGATTTAGTGAGGGTAGCACTTTGTTATCCAGTGTACACACACCCTTTGTGATGCTAGCTGAGATGGATTTGAACTCAGGTCTTCCTGACTCCAAGCCTTGGTATCTATTCACTTGGCCACCTAACTGTCTCATAGTGTGGACATGGTACACCACGGAAGAAATTATTTTGTATCTCACAGTATGCAGTAGAGTCCTGTCTTTTACCCTCTCTGTGATCATTCTCCTTCCCATTTTGTGTGTGAATTAATGTCTGGGTCCAGCTCTTTCCAGTCGTCTGGTTGTCAAGTGCCCCAAGACATTCCAATCTCTCCCCAGGTGGTGTGTTTTCTATGAACGAAGAATACTGTCTCAGAGGAAGTGGTTTCCCAGTGCATTAACTCCCATGTCTACCTTGTCATCAAGAACCTCTATCGTATTTCAGATATGTATCTATCCCTACCTTCCTCTTCCTGTGCCATGCAGTGATACACCTTACCCTGCCTACTTCTCCCCTACGTTGCAACTTAGCTCTTTCATTCTCTCCATCTGATCCTTCCTTCTTGCTCTCTCTCTCATTCTCTTGCTCATGGACCTCAGGAGTCATCTTCCCTTCATCGTTCAGCCAGGACTTGATAAAGGTTTGTTACATCATCTCTTCTGTCCTCTACTTCTCTCTACCCATTTATTCTACCTCCTAGTCAACAGTTTTGTCTGACAGTAAAACACTGATGGGTGAGTTGTGGAGATTAGTCCATAGTGCTTCTACTTTCACATTTCCTATTTATTTTGTCTTCTCTCATCCTTATCCCCTTGTGCACTAAAAACAAACACAAAACTTTCTTGACAATCCTTGTTTAATTTTACTTTACTGATTTTTTGCTCCTGATTCCCCATAATTCTCCACCATTCCCCCAATGAGTCAGTTATCACTGTGGGAATCACAACTATTTAAGTGTTCTGCCTTCATCATGAGTCCTCCTGAATGAGATCTTAGTATTGACTTGCTAGCTGGTGCAGTGGATAGAGCCCTGAGCTTGGAATCAGGAAGACTCGTCTTCCTGAGTTCAAATCTAGCTTCAGACACTTAATAGTTGTGTGACCCTGGGCATGTCACTTAACCCTGTTTGCCTCAGCTCCCTCAACTATAAAATGAGCTGGAGAAGAAATGAGCAAACCATTCCAGTATCTTTGCTAAGAAAACCCTAAATGAAGTCACAAAGAGTCAGACAGAACTCAACAACAACAACCACCACAATGGAGTTGGGAATTGACCACAGCCAATTAAGGAAAGGAGTTTTTCCTTGACACCTAATTCCATTCTGTGTGTATAGTCTAAGGGCTTTGTAGATGTCAGCTGACCATATTCCAAGCCCTTAATATTTGCTTCTGCTAAACGTGGGATGGGGGGAGGCTGGAGGGAGAGACAAGTTCCAGAGAGGATGACACCACCATTGGATTGGGAAGGTCATCTGAATAAATCACAGCTAACGAGGTGTCTGCCATTAAGAATAAATCATCATTGCATTGTCACTGTGTAATTTCCCAGTAAATTAGCTTTCAGAGATCGAATCAAGACTAATCTTGTGTTCCTGGCACTGATGCTTTTGGATAGCACATGGGAACAGAACAAGGATAAAAACACTCATGACATGATACTCAGCAGGTAGGTTCCAGTGAAGGACAACCATTGTGGAAGGGCCATCTTTGCAGTCCTGTGCCCTACTGTACACAACCCAGCACAGGTACTTTAAAACAAAGAGCAGTAAATTCTGATATACTCTTGGTAAGTGAAGACACATTCAGAGACAACAATATGGTCAATGGCTTTTCACTATTAAATATTCTTTGGTTGGGAAAAATAACAATGCCATCAATCAGTACCATTTGGAGAATTTGGGGCCAAATATTGCAATTTTATCTTAATTCAAATATTTCCCTGAAGGGATTCATTTTCTCTCAACATGATGTTCCTATGTGCTGGGTGGCATTATCTCCAAAATAGTAATTAGACAAAAAATGTTGTCAATACAGTTGTCTTGCTGATTGATTTATTGTCAGATGCATATAACTTCAGTTCCCTGGTGCGCTTCTATCTAGCCTCATCTTCCATTTAGAATTACTCAGGGCTGAACCATAACAAACAGGTATAGAGGAGACACAGTTGCACAAAGGCAGTCGAGTCTTCAAAAGCCTCAGGCACACTCCTTTGGGTCTGCCAATGGCTTTGTTATTTGTTTTTTCACCTGTTACTAAAGTGCACTAGAGAAAATACCAAGCAATGAAAATTTTGAAATACAAAATTTCAACATGGAACCAGTAAAAAATATATTTGTTTGGGATTAAAATGAAGTTTCCAGGTTTACTTTTGTTCCCCTGCTACCAGACAACTCTGCCAGTTTCTCCTTCAAATAAAACACCAGCTTTAGACTTTGATTTAAGCAGTACCCTTCTTTTTTCATCTCAATCTTGGATTTCACTGACGGAGGGGACTCTAATGTGGAAACTCTTCCACTAATGCAACTCTGCAGTGCTCCAGGCATAGACAGTCTTAAAAAGTTGAGGCAATAAGGAGTCAAATGACCTTGTTTCAAATCCTAATCCCGACACTTACTAAACTCTTTGAGCTTGGAGTTTTGTTTTCTGCCTCATTTTCTCATCTGTAAAATAAAGGAGGTTAGACTCATTGTGAGGTCCCATCTGACTCTACATATTTGAACCTAAGAGAGATACCAAGAGACACAAAATAATTAGATAACTAGGCAAGAATTATATGGCTGGAATATGTCAGGGGTAGCATGAAAACTCTCGAATCCAAAGCTGGCTTTCCATCCATTTTACCAAACTGCCCCTCTCTCTCCATGCTATAGTTGAAATTTGAGTCAATTCTTATCTTCAGTAAACTCATCAGAAACCTCAAATTTTGGGGTGGCTAGGTGGAGCAGTGAATAGAGCACTGGCCCTGGAGTCAGGAGAATCTGAGTTCAAATCCAGCCTCAGACATTTAACACTTACTAGCCATGTGACCTTGGGCAAGTCACTTAACTCCAATTGCCCTGCCCTCCAAAAAAGCAAAAAAAAAAAAAAAAAAAAAGAAGAAACCTCAAAATTTTCCCCAAAGCTTTGCTCATGTTTCTAAATCCCTCACTACTTTCCTTAGAAAAGAGTTTTTATGATACTTGTTTCTTCAGGATCAAAGAAATTTTGGGAAGCTTAGTGTTTTCATATCTTCATGTGAAGGAAAACAGGGATGCTCAAAGCCAGCAAATTTTCTCAGCCAACCCATAACTGCACTGATTTGCTTCTGAATGTGGCCATCCCACTTAATCAGATACAGCCCAGAGAATGTGTGGCTCACACTAAATTCAAGCTTAGAAACAGTTTGATTGCAATCCTGATTTGGTTTCCTGCTCTACAGCTCTGTCTCCCCACCATAACCAAAAGTCTGATGAAGAGAAAGGAAAGCTTTGCCAAAAAATGGATTTAAGCCAATCTTTTCCCCAGCCATTCTCTGAGATTTTCTGAAGGTAAAGGTTGGAAAAGTATAATGATTCACAGAGAAAATTGGTATAAGGTGATGGATTTTAGAGCCAGAAAGGACCATAGAGACTATTTAGGATAAACTCCTCACGTGATGTAAAATGAAACAGAGTCCCAGAGAGGTCAGATAATTCATTCAATGTCATAGGATAGCAGACACAGCAGCAGAAGGAACTTTATAACCAATCAAATTCAACATCTTCATGTTGCAGGTGATGAAACTGAGGCACAGAGATACTAAGCATAGGGTCATACAGCTAATAAGTGTCTAGGACAGGATTTGAATCTTGATCTCCCTGACTCCAAATCCAATATCCGATCCACTACATGGTGCTCACTCTTCATGTAAGTAGGAAGCATCAAAGGAAGAATTGTGGTGAAAGATAATGGAATGTGAATATTTTAGGTGGAAGTGGGTAGGAGGTCATGGTCACATGGGGGCAATCCATTTACTCTCTCTCAGTGGTCCTCAGTCCCTCATCTGTAGCAGAGGGGGTTTGGATGCTTCACCTTTAAGATCCCTTCCAGTTCTAAATCCCATTATCCTATATTCCTGGATAGGAGACAGTAGTCAAAATGTGGGCATTATTGGAAGAACAGTGGGGAAATGATATGTTTTCTTCTGTGTCTCTATCAGAATGACTAATTAATTTGTCTTTGTTTTTCCTCAGTTCTAGAGATCTCTCCTCTATTTGGCTCTAAAAGACTTTTATCTTTAAAAGAAAGGATTTCTAGTGTATTAGTTCATGAACATATTAGGTATTCATCATAATTTGCTCTATATTTCTGTAAACCATATAAATCCTGGGGTTCCTTATCCTACCTCCCTCTTTCCCTAGCAGGTCGGTTTCCCAATGGGCAACTTGCTTTTTAGTTAGAAAGGAATGGCGAATGGCTCCATAGCTTCCCAAGCTATGTTTTTCATTGTGAGCCAAAATTGACTTGTGATTTTTTTCTCTATTAATTAAATCCAGATGACTTAAAATGTGTGATTGGCTCTTAACTCATTTCCCAAGGCTGATAATCCCTCATATTGCTGGTTCAAATGCTAGCGCACCTGATTGGTGTCATTCAGGATGAAAGCTAACCTCCTAAAGAGACCACACAAAAGAACTTTCAGGGTGCAGAATGTCACACTTTTCCCAGCCAAGGCAGATGGATCCTTTTCTGAGCAAGTCAAAGCCAAGAGAAATCATTATAAATATCATTGTGGAGTTTGGGATGCAGAGGTTGATTCGATAGTTTGTTTTTGTGACATTCCCTAAGGCTGTGTTTTGTTGAGAATTTGGTATTAAGTGGTCTAATTGTGCCAGTGGATGGGGGCTTTTTTCATTTGTATAATCTCCTCCTGGGACTGCAGCTGCTAATTTGGTGATTAATTATCCATATTACACATTGTTTATTTGACCATGCCTAGATTAATTTCTCTTTCCAAGCAAATTACGTTTAGATATGAATTTGCATATCTTGATTACATTTTAATGCCTTGACTGTCATTGTCTCTTCCCTGGACACCTCATCAGATTACAGAAGAGTGCCCAAGCAGAGAATGATGGAATGTCTTAAATGACATTGCACATCAGTGGGCAGATAACGCACATGACTTACTTTTAATGAAGAATGTGTTCTTTGATAAGCAAGAGGGTTATGGCATCTGATGTGCAATTCTTCTTGGAGGTTGTTTGATCAACATATTTCAAAAACAGCCTGTAGGTTTAAAATATATTAAATATAAACATATGCCTAGGCTTTAGATCTTAATGTAATTATATAATATGCATCATATATATTAATATAATAATTTATCAATCTAAATTAGATCTTGTTAATATATGCATGTATACACACATATGTGCATCTGTATGTATGTATGTGTATATATATGTAATGTTGTGTTGGTGTAACTCTGAGGGATTTCTGGCTGGGCATTGACAGCTCTCTCTGTCTCGGTTGGTCTCCATATGTATATACATAGATATATGCAGATGTATATACATATGTGAATATATATGTATAGATACACACATATGTATGTATATCTGTATATCCTACAATCTAATTATATTATTTTCATGGAATAAAAATGTCTTTATTTCCTAAAGTTTCTTGTTCTAAAAACACATAAGAACAATGTGAAACAATTATGATTTTTAGGAAAGATGTTAGAACATGTTATAATGCAAAGGAATGATGAATTTGCAGTCAGAAGATGCATGAGACAACATGGTACAGTATTTGAATTCAGGTTTTCATGACTCTGAGGTCAGAAATCTGTTCAGCATGCTGTATTGTTCTGAAGGTACTTCCTCTCCTGTCATAAATCACAATCTTTACAACTTGGTAAATGCTCTTTCTGATTGGGATAATTTTATTGAGTGAAAGGGATAGAAATAAATATAATTGTGTGAGAAAATCAGTCTTACAGAGAAATGATACTAAGAAGAAAGATAGTCTAAGAGCCCTGTTTCTTAACATATAATTTGCCTGTGACAGACATGAAGACTTTTTTTTTTTTTTTGCTTTTTGGAGGGCAGTTGGGGTTAAGTGACTTGCCCAAGGTCACATGGCTAGTTTTTGTGTTAAGTGTCTGAGGCCAGATTTGAACTCAGGTACTCCTGACTCCAGGGCTGGTGCTCTACTCACTGCGCCACCTAGCCGCCCGACATGAAGACTTTTAATACTGAAAGCTGGGAAACCTAGATACCTAAAACACTTTGGTAAGTATGGGACTACTTTCAATTGGCTATTTGTGGCTTGGTTGACAGAAGCATGATTTTAGTTTGTAACTATAAGTTAGACTATAAGAGTGGAATTTCATGCAAGAAATTGTATGTTTGGGACAATAAGGTTTACGACCTGACTCCTCAAGGGCAAGACTGGATTTCTGAGTGGGTTTTAGAACACTACCCAGAGCTGGGTCACAAGACCCCTAGTGTGAATTGAGTGGAGTAAGAGTTTTGCTACATGGAGGAACTGATTCAAGATAAAAGGAGGTAATCCTCCATTTTTTATGAGCACCTCTGCTTGGTTTTAACTCCATGGACCATCATATCCACAATTTGTCTACCCCTATTGGTCCACCGTCCCAGCCCAAAGTTTCCACTTCTTTAGTCTATTGTCTTCCCTTGTTAATTATAAACTCCTTGAAGGTTTTGTAGTTGTTCAGTAATCTTTCAGTCCTTTGCACCTCTTTGTGACCCTATTTGGAGTTTTCTTGGCAAGGATACCAGAGTGGTTTTCCATTTCCTTCTTCAGCTCATTTCATAGATAGGGAAACTGAGGCAAACAGGTGTAAGTGACTTGCTCAGGATCATAGACCTAGTAAGTGTCTAAGGCAGGATTTGGAGTCATCCTGTCTCTAGATCTGGCACAATCCACTTTTCTACCTCACTTCCCTTTCCTTGAGGGTAGAGGCAATCTTACCTATTTGAATCCCTAGTACTTAGCTCCATGATGCCATATAGTAGGTGTTTAATAAATGTTTATTGAATTATTTGAAGGAACTGAGTTGGAGGAGAAATATCCTACTTCTTTGTTTTTGTTTGTTTGTAACGTTTCCCTGTACTGGCATCTACTGCCTGAGAGATGGAAACCCCTCAGAGCTAAGCCAAGGGAGCATACTTGGTAAGGATTTGTAATACTCGGGTTTAGGGCTATTTCACTGAAAGAGTTTAACTACATTTTGACATTATGTAAGAACAGAAGTAAACAAAGAAGTGGCCCTGGCCATTAGGAGAGGGGACCAGAAGAATAACAGTCTATCCATCCGTGAATTGTATCAAAAACCATAGCAGCCATATGCATCAAGGCTTTCAGTCCACACCGAGGATGTGACTCAGACTCATGCTCACTACTTACATGCCTCAACTACATTGAGTGCATTACTGGGGGAGTCTCCAGGCAAATGATCTGAATGTTATGTTTTATTTATATTTGCTCTGCTTTCCATTTATTAAATGTGTCCAGTTAAGAATGAATGGGAGTGGCCAAGATGGTGTCGTAGAAGCAGCAAGGTCCTGCAGCTCCCACACAGCCACCCAAAACACCCATAAAATATGACTATGGACAAATTCTAGGGCTCTCAAGCTCACAGAAATACAGAAAACGCATCTCTCACAGAAGGCAGCTTGGCAGCAGGATGTGAGCCACGGCCAGCCCAGCCTGAAACCAAAACGAGGCCAGGCCAGGCCCTAGGGTGGCCGGGAGGAACCAAGCCGAGCCACAGCCAGTCTACAAGAGAGAAAATCTACAATGCTTCCAGCAACTCCACATCTACCAAGGCATGAAAAATAGGGATTAGAGAAAGGCAGCTGGCAGGAGGGGCTCATCTTGCAGGCCTGCAGGCCAGGAGCCGAGACCAGCCCAGCCTGAAACCGCCATGCAGCCAGGCTCCAGGGCAATCGGGAGGAGCTGAGCCTTCCAAGCCACAGCAAGTCTACTTCAGAGTAGATCTACTGCGCCTTGAGCAATCTTCACATCTACTAAGCCAGGATAGAGGTCAGTGAAAGTGAGTGAAGCTTTCAAGCTAAATTTGGGGGAGAAAAAGCAGTTTGGCCAATCTACCCCCAGGACAAGGAAGCAGTAGGGGAAGGGCAGGAACTGCTGTAACCGGCGGTTGCCCCCACTGGGCTGCTTCAGAGCCCCTGGCCTGTGGATCCCACAGGGAGGCTGAGTCAATTGATCAGGGCGAAGTGCTCTTGCGTTGAGCAGCCTGGATCTGGATCATGGTCTTGGGTGGTGGTCCTGGGGAGCGCTTTCAGCAAGCCAAAGCTGGGGGGGGGCTGCAACACCCCCATAATAGCTCCGGCAGTTGGGAAAACCCCAGCGATTTGGAACAGAGCTTTCCCCCCTGGAAGCAGAGTTTCACAAAGCTAAAAAAAAACAACCAGTGAATTGACTGGCAAACATGAAGAAAAGAAAGCAAAACAAGGACAGCAAAAAAACTCTAGAGTCCTTTTTTGTGGACAAAAAGGATTAAAGTATGGAACGGGAGGAAAACAACACAGTCAGAACTACCACACCAAATGCTTTCAAGACACTTGAAGAATGCCTAGAAGCTATAGATAATCTGAAAAAGGACTTTGAAAAGCAAATAAGAGAAGTGGAGGAAAACTTGGGAAGAAAAATGAGAATGATGTGAGAAAATCATGAAAAGAGAGTCAACAACCTGACTGAAGAAAACAACACTTTAAAAAATAGATTAACTCAAATGGCAAAAGAGGCCCAGAAAGCCAATGAGGAGAGGAATGCCTTAAAAAGTCAAATTTCCCAGATGGAAAAAGAATCTCAAAAGCATTCTGAAGAGAATAATTCCTTCAGAATTAGAGTGGAGCCAGTGGAAGCTAATGACTTTATGAGAAACCAAGATACTATTAAACAGTTACAAAGAAATGAAAAA
>CM053597.1:178006251-178024224 GCA_028646575.1 Pseudocheirus occidentalis | reverse complement strand
AATATTCTAATAGGGGACATAACAGACAACCAATGCTGCAGACAAAGAGTATGGGTGGAAAGCAATCTCAGAGTGAAGGCATAGAGTCAAGATAGATGGACAGAGAGACTTATAGACAGACAGACAGACAGACAGACAGACAGATAGATAGATAGATAGACAGATAGATGGATAGACGGATGGAAGGATAGACGGATGGACGGGTGGACAGATGGACAGATGGACGGATGGATGGATGGTGGATAGATAGGATTGACAAGAGAGAGAGAAAGAGATAAGTGAGACAAATAAGTGAGATATGGGGGGTAGATAGATTAAGACTGATTATGGATAGATATATGGGCAGATAAAATTGATAGGATGGATAGATGATAGATGAATAGAAAGAAAGAAAGAGAGGAAGAGAGAAAGAGAGAAAGAAAGAAAGAGAGAGAAAGAGAGAAAGAAAGAGAAAAAGAGAGAAAGACAGAGAGAAAGAGAGAAAGAAAGAAAGGAAGAAAGAAAGAAAGGAAAGAAGAAAGGAAGGAAGAAAGAAAGAAAGAAAGAAAGAAAGAAAGAAAGAAAGAAAGAAAGAAAGAAAGAAAGAAAGAAAGAAGGAATGAACGAAGGAATGAAGGAAGGAACGAAGGAAGGAAGGAAGGAACAAACAAACAGAAAGTTAACCTACATGGATATGCCTGTGAATGAGAAAAAATTGTTCATGCCAGTATTTATATCCCTGAATAATCCATAAGAAGGTCCTAAGATATGTAAAACCCCTATATAGTTAGGAGCACCCTGTCTGCCCTCCAGACCAAGTTAACTCATACAAGCATATATTTAGAGCTGGAAGGGATCTTAAAAGTCAACAAATCATCACTCTCATTTTTTAGATGAGGAAACTGAGTGCCAGAAAGGTGATGTGATTTCCCCAATATCACAGCAAGAGTAAGTGTCAGAGCTGGGATTGAAACCACATACTCTAATTCCAAATCTAATGATCTTTGGACTTCCTCATGTTGACAAAAAGGTTATACATGCTTGAAAAAATTAGGAATTTTTCTTCTTCCTCTCTTTTTTTATTGTCCTGGTGGGTGTTCTGCCTTGAGAATATGGCTCTCTCTATTAGAAATCTGTCAGTGGTCAACCTGCCCTAAAAGACGAGAGACTTTTCCTCCCCATAAAAATCCATGGCCCCAAAGCATATAACACTAATATGACCTTGCCTATGGATAGCTCTTTCTTTTATTTATTTCTTTTGTTTGTTTGTTTTGGAGCAGACAATTATGAGCTACAAGGGACTTCAAAGGCCATCTGATTTTTTCAATAATTTCCTGATATTTTCATAACAACTTTTGAGGTAGGCAGGTATACATTGCTATAAAAAAGCATATAGAAAAGGGTGTTGTACTTGAGGAGAAAGCTGTGTTCAGAAACTCCATCTTTGTCCCTTCTTGATGTTTGAATATGAGTCAACCATTTCTGGTAGGAGCAATTTCCTAATCCCTCCCTCCATGAAAGTGAGGCTGTTTTATTTCCTTAAAAGGCATTGAAATATTACTCTAGACTGGCACAGAAGACAGAAGGCTCAGACTGCTGATATTATTTCTTCATCTCCTATCTCAAAGCAGCTAAAAGAAATTGGAGAAGCTCTAAGGTGCTTGAATTAAGTTGTGATGGGAGTTTCCATCAGCAGAATCAATACTGAAGGGTTTTTCAGTGCCAATCCCTGTTGAATAACCTTTTGCTGTGGCTGAGTAAATTTCCTTTTGTTAATTGTTGGATGATCTCTAGGCATCTCTTTTTTTTTTCTTGATAGGAAACCTAGACTACTAGATGATTGGCTTAAGTCAGTTCAAGATCAGAATATATTTAGCAACTTTGAGCCTCACATATACAAAAGAGAGTCTTCTACATCTAAATGGAACTTGATCCAAGCAGTTTTGCTTGGTGAATGAGTGACTTAAAGGAAATTCACCTAGTCCATTTTACGTGGCTGACCGCAGGGCAGATCATGCTTCACATCCCATCCCCAAGTCCATCCCTACCATCTTCCCATTTACCCTTCTAACACTGATGCGTTACTTCAATATCCCTCCTTTCCTTCCCACCTCTTGCTCTGGACACAAAAATTAAGTCAATGCCACCATTACTTCTGGAAAGGGCATGCCCACAGATTGCCTAATGAAATAATTTGGCATCTTTGTGACTTCCAATAACACATATCCCTTCCCTGCCCACTTCTCAACTCTATATGTTCTATTCTCTATTAGACTGTAAACTCCTTATGGGCACAGAGCTTAGCAGATAGGAAGCACTTAATAAATGCAATTTCATTTATTCATTCATTCATAACTCTAGGAAACTTTGAGAATACAGGCAATGGCTATCTTAAGGAAGATGGGATGAGCTAACATGTCTAAGTCAATGCCACATATTATTCTTTTTATCATTCCCATTTACAAAAGAAGGAAACTACAAAGAGGGGAGTTTATACCTAAGGTCACATAGTTAGTGCCAGAGCTGAGACTAAAGTCCAGGTATCTTGACTCTTAAGCATTTGATCTTCCATTAGACCAGTTGTAAATATGAATCCATTTATCTTAATGATCCCATTATGGTCCTGCTATGGAGTCAGTCACGGAACCCTGACATAGATTGAGTAGATAGGGTGCGGGCAAATCAGAGAGCTCCAGCTCAATTCTTTCTGCCACTGAACCATTGCCATTGTATCACTGTGTCATAGCTGGAAACTCAGGGCCTTCAAACACCCCCTTCACCCACCTCTGAGAATTCCCCGGATCAGGTGTGATCTTTAAGATTTCCAAAATGCAGTATATGAAAAGAAAACTTATAAATGAAGGGCAAAAGTTGGGGGTGGGGTGGGGAATATGTCTTTATAATTCATTTTGGATTAAAAAAATATTCTCTGATAGACATGAAAATATTCTGACTCTCTGGTAATGTTAAATAAAAATTATATGTGATAAAGGAACGTTTTTTAATTATGAGATTTCAATCTGTCTTATATATGTCCTAAAACTAGCTTTCCCCAACCAGACCTGAAGGGGAAAATTCTATAAAGCTGACTTCATTCCATTCCTGTTCCTTCCCAATTTTCTGTGTGTGAAAGATAAATAAATGACTCACCCCACACCCCACCTCAATAAAATGAAATAATCTCATTCCATGGCGCAACTACATAGAAAGCAGCATCTAAGGTTAGCCTTTGGTGTCGTGGAGACCATTCATAAGATCATAGATTATTTAGACCTGGAAGGAAAATCAGAAGCCACTGAGTCCAATTCTCTCATTTTGCAGATAAGGAAACTGAGAAACTGAGAGATAAATGACTCGCTTAGGGTCATATAGCTAGTAAATGTCAGAGATGGAATTTAACCCAAGTCTTCAGTCAATAAGTCAATCAAACATTTATTATGTATCTAGCATGTTCCAGTCATTATGCTAAGCGCTAAGAATAAAGAGAAAGGTAAAAGTCCTGCTCTCACTCTAATGAGGCAGACAACATGTAAATAGTTATGTAAGAGCAAGTTATATACAAGATGAATTTGAAATAATCAGCAGAGGGAAGACACTAGAATCAAGAGGGATCAGGAAAGACTTCCTGTTGAAGGTAGGATTTTAGTTGGAACTTGAAGGAAATCAGAGAAGTCAGGCGACAGAGATCAGGAAGGAGAGTATTCCCAGCTACTGTCTTTTCTTCTATAATATATTTCCCAATATATAGAAGTCAATTGTCCCTCTTCGATTCATTTAAATGTAGAAGCAATGTGGCATGGTGAGAAAAAAAAATGATGGATTTGAAGTCAGAGGATCTGGGTTCAGATTCTACTCCTGTGCAACCTTAAATAAGCCAACAAAACTCAGTTTCTCCATCAGTAAAATGGGAGTATTGAAGTAAATGATCTGAACTTAATTCCATCACTGAATCTATGATCCTATATAGTTAATTCAACGAATGCCTCCTATGTGCAAGATACAGTGTTATGCTCAACATATCTATTGAAGATATGAAGACGTAGAATGAGAGTGTCCCTACTCATAAGGTGTATAAAATCTCACAAAGTAGATACTTTGGTTTCTTAATGGGATTTTAAGGCATCTAGATGATTTAGTAAATACAGTGTCTGGGCTTCAGACACTTCCTAGCTTTGTCACTTCCCTTCTTGAAGTGTGTTTCCCCATTTGTAAAATTAGGATAATAAGAACACCTTGTTATCTCTCTCCAATATCATCCTTTGTGTCCCTTCTCTTGAACATTTCTTTTTTGACATTGGGAGCTGATTTGTGACTCCATTAGATTAAGAGTCTTTGGAGAACATTTTCTTCTCAAACTCATTTTACAGATGAGGAACTGAGGCAAACAATGTTAAGTGACTTGACAAGGTGTCCGAGGTCGAATCTGAATTCATAAAGATGCATCTTCCTGACTCAAAGCCCCATGCTCTATCCATGGTGCCACCTAGCTGCCCCTGGCACATTATAGGAACTTGAAAATGTTTTCTTGTTGTCTGCATACCTCTGTAATGTGCCTGTCCAATGCTGTTTGGTGATGAGATGCACAAGACCCTTTAGAAGTTTTCCCTCTTCCTCCTGACCTTGACCCCCAAAGCCCTTCAGTCAGTGACTTTGGATTTTGGAAAATACCAAAAGGACAAATGAGTACAAGAGGAGGTCAGGTAAGGGGTTTAAGGGGACAGTTACATCCCACAGCAATATCCATGTGATGCCATATAGAAAATGCATGAATTGGCCTAGATAATAAATTAATAACTCATTTACATAATTGTTTATCAAATGCTCTTATGATCACTCATTATCCTATCTGATCCTCATATTCATGATATAAAGTATGTATTGGAAAGATCATAATTCCTATTTTATTGATGAAGAATCTACAAGAGATTGAGTGACTTTCCCAAGATCCCATACTTAGGAAGGGTGCAAAGTCAGTTCCTGACTTCTTTTCATGATCTCAATTTCTAAAGTCCCTTCCACCACCCTCTTTGACTTAGAAAAACTGTAGCTGACTATCCCTTCCCCTGGACATATATTAATGGACAACTATAGCCTTAGAAAAGAGGCAAGAGAAGGCTAGGCAATGGTGAGGATGAGGATGGCTAATAAATGACCTTTGTGGGCCAGCTGATGTTGACAAATTTGTCTAACTGATGCTATGGATTCCAAACTTACCAGAGACAAGCAAGTAGTCTGAGGGAGGTGGTTTACCATAGGTGATATTTGCAGCTGGTTTCATTCTATTTTTGTTCACACTCATTATTGATATGACTAATTGGAACAAAGTACTCAAAATGTGTGTTTTTTAAACGCAAACAATACACACACACACACACACACACACACACACACTCCAAAACTGTCACTGAAAAATGACCCTCTCCAATTAACATACATCCAGAGAAGATACATACAATTTCAAGAGTCTGATTCAGGAATGGTAGGTATGAAGGAAATTGGTTTGCTTATTTTAAAAAGGGAACATTTATCTTTTTTTTCACCTTGCCTCAATTATCCCTTTAAATAAAATGATGGTGAAAAGGTTACTAAATTGTCACACCCACATTCTCAGTTTTATCTCAAGACTGAAGTGTCTTTCTTAATCAAAACTGAGTAAGCCCTTTGCATATTTGAGGTATGAAGACAGAAGGGGAATTAACAGCTTTTACCTAAGGTTTTAACTTTTGTTGATGGAATGGATGGCTTCCTCCATTAGGAATAACTGCACACATCAGAGAGGTTGACAAGGTTCACCTCCTGGCCTTCTCTGTAAGATTTACTAGATCTGATTGATCAAGTGAAGTTTTAGACAACTTACACACCAGTTTTTCTTAGCTTCCCTTCCCCAGGCCCATGTTTCTACTGATAAGATCTTTTCTCTTTTGACATAGTCTCTAGAATCACAGAACAGGAAGGAATTTTAGAGACAACCAGTCTAGATCTCTCACTTGACAGATGAAGAAACTGAGTCCCAAGAAAGAAAAGTTAATTGCTCATCATCATCTAAGCAGGTTGGTAGGGCCAGGGTGGGTGTGCTGCTAAAACCACTTGTTAAATTTTCAGTGTGAGTGTTTGCAATTCAAAAATTGACAAATGCTGCATAGAAATTGGAGCTTGATTTATGGTTTTGATGATTGTCTAGATTTAAGAAAGGGGCGGATAAAATATTAATAATACAGATTAAATTTTAACACCTGTCACAGTATTTAGGAGATCCAATTGATGATTACAAGCACACTTGTGAGTCACCTGTGAGGCTCAAATCTAGATCCTCCGACTTCTATATCAATGAATAATCAATCTTTAATCCATAATCAGATAATAAATTTTCACTCTTCTCACTGCTCTCAAATTTAAATTGTTTGTTTTAAGGCTGTCTCACTAATTGACGTGCATCATTGTGATGCAAGTATTCACAAAGACATATGAATCTAATTGCATTATGCCTCTAAAATAAGGAGAGTTAGATCATATGATTATATGCGGTCCAAATTTCTCAATTTATTTTATTTTTATTTTATTTACATTGTTCAATTGTTTTTAAAAACTGCTTTTCCTTATGTAGCCAAGACAAAGTGCAGGGGCCACTCATGGCCTGAATCCATTATATAGTTCATCCCATACCTAGGTAAGTTTTATCTCCTTTCCTAGGTAACTATGTTTTGAAGGCTTTTCATTCCATGGGGCTTGGAGATTATGGGCTTTTGCTATGGTTCAACCCATTAAAGATGTTATTCTTGTGAACCAGAGTTATATCTGCATATCTGTAGACAACAATTCAATCTGTGAAAGGGTCCAGTTCCAATATAGTCTGTTAATTGAGGATTTGTGGCTTGTTCATCCATGAAAAAAATAACGAGCTTCTGATTCTAGCTACCAGGTCCTAAGTATTTGGCCTGTGCAAAATTTGCACAGCCTTCCATGAAGTATTGAACAGTTTCTGAAGATTCCTTGAATAATTTACTTTGATGACCAAATACACTTTTGTTAAGGATCATCTTTTTGTAATTTCTGGTGACAATGATCCATTCCCAAATTGTCACTCTAAACCACTCTCTTGCCACAAAGAAATTCTCCGGCTTGGCCATAAGGATTTCAAAGCTTCTTTTTCAGTAAGGTCTTAGTTCCTTTAGACATGATCATTGCCTTTGCATCCTTACGCTCCATTCATTTTGTCTGGAGCAGACAAAATCCTGTATCCATAACCTACAATATGACCTTCAAATTCAAGTTTGAAATCTTTCCTTGGTGCACATTAAGGATTTTACTTTAGTAATGAGGATTGGGGCAGCTAAGTTGCACAGTGGATAGAGTCCTGCTCCTGAAGTCAGGGAGATTTTGGTTTAAAGCCATTCTCTGACGCTTGCTAGCTGTGTGATCCTGGACAAGTCATCTAACCATATTTGCCTCAGTTTCCTCATTTGTCAAATGAGCTAGAGAAGGAAAAGGCAAACCACTCCAGTATCTTGGCCTAGACAACCCCAAATGGGGACACAAAGAGTCAGATATGACTGAAATGACTGAACAAAAACAAATAATAATGAGAAATTGGTTGACCATCTTATGCAATTCCCTATGTGGGAGAGACTGTGAAGTCTGTTTCTAGGAGAGTTATAATTATATAAAAGTGGAAGCGCTTTTGAGAGACTTTGAACCATGTAGAAGCATTATGGGACTAGTTCAGGTCTGCTTAATATGGTGGACATCCTCTTTAATGGTTATAGTTGTGGAACTGGACCTGAGGACGTTTTCAAAATAGCCTGATTGGATGCCCATTGTTCTTTTCTTTCATTGGTTCTCTGCTCTTGGTTTTCCTCTCTGCCTGACAGTATTTGGTGAGCATCAGTGGTGAAGCCCTCTCCAACTAGAGTTGACACAGCCCTATGAAAATGGGCCCTAGGGCTTTGCTTGAGTGTCATTATCAGACACCTATCTAAAGTCTCTCCCCATTCCAGTCTATCCCATAAATATATTTTTGCCACATTATTTTCTTTAAGTGCAGATCTGATCATGCAACTCCACTACTCCAGACAGAGAGTAATGCTTGAGTTGTGTCTGAAAGAGAGGGATTTTATGAGGAAGAGGTGATGAGGGAATGTCTTCCAGGAGCAGCAAGAAGATGGAAGATGGAGCAGTGTGTTGGAGGAACTTTTGCCTGCTCGTCCTGGGATGTAGGGTGGGGTGATAACATAACTCACTTCTCTCACCTTCAGAAGCCCTGGGACACTTGATGCTGATTCTTTGATCTGCTGCTGGTGGTCCTCTTCAGAAGCAAATGGAGAAAGGAGGTGAGGAGGAGACAGGAGCAGTGATGAGTGGCTGGTGCTGGTGGAGCCTGTAGGGTTTAAAGAGGGCTCTATGGCAGACTAGGGTCATGGGGTGACCCTGGCCTAGTGGTGCTGCTGCTTTGATCAGGGTATGCATCTGCTGTGCCCCTCTGATTGCTGGTGTCTATCTCTAATACAGATGAGAGATGAAGGGCGTTCTCTCCACAAGGCCTCTATTAAGATGCACATATATTTCCTGGGTTGGGAGAGGAGGCCTTCGGAAACTCTTCTCTGGGTCTCTTATTGGCCCATTTGCATTAATTTATCAGATTGTATAATTGTCACAGCAGTAGACAAAGAACCTAAGCCTGAGGAGGTAAAATTCCAAGCTGGGAAATTTCAGCTGGGGATGTGGAAAGATACTCTTTGGGCAGAGATTAAGGGAGCATTAGAGAGGATGGTGTGTGGGAGGTGGAGCTAGAGGGGGAGGAACAGAAAGCAAAGGGCCTGTAGCCTAGAGAGGGAAAAGGGGGGAGAAAGAGTCTGAAGGACAAGAAAAGGGCAATCTAGGTGGCAGGAATGAGAAGCAATAAAATCTGGTGTCTAATAGGCAGCACAGGGGGCCATCAGCAGAGGGTAGTTTGATGGTTCTGAAAACTGAAAGCCTTGGCCCAGAGGCAGTCATTATGGGAGCTCCATTCTATTGAGGGCATGTCCAAGATGGGAAGAGTGATGGAAAAGCAGCTTTGGAAGAGGAGACCCCCAAAAGGAACAGGGCAGCCTTGACCTAATCCCTCCATTCTTTTAGCTTCTATGATTTTTTTGGTATGAATAATCCATCCTCCAGCCCAGATCACAACTCCTCTGTAACATAGTGGATAGATTCTTGCCGAGACACCTTTGTCTTGACTGGTGCTTGTCTCATATGGTTCATTCTAGCTGGACAGTCTCTTAGCCATGGTTCTACACTGTAGTCGCATTCTTGCCACCTACCTCGTCTCCAAGCATGGACCCTCACCCACTCCCCTTGGCTTCCTACCTCTGCCCCCATACTTTTTTCTCAGTTCTAGAACTAGAATCAAATTTATATAGCCGTTGCTACTTGCACATTTCTGTACATCTACTCCCCTGATTCCATTCAACAGACCTGGAACTTTGCAAACTAACACACCAATTTTTTTCCCACCCCTTATTAGAATATAGTGATTGTCTACTCTTTTAAATTTGTATCCCCAGGACTTAACACAATGTTTGACACATACAAGTACTTAATAAATGTGTTATTGGCTTTTCCATTCATTCATCTTCAAGAACTACAATCACTGATGAATTAATCAATTAGCCTGACTAGATGTAATCAGGGAGGACCTCAAAGTACTTTGTACATAACTGTCACATGGGAAGTGCTACATAAATGTTTATTTTCTTATCTTCTCCCTTCCTTTTCCCTTTCCTTTCCCTGATCCTTCCTTCTACTTTTCTTCCCCCTTTCTTCCCTTTTCCTTCCTCTTCTTTGTCCTCTCTTTCCTCTTCCTCTTCCCCTTCCCTCTTCCTCTCCCCCTTCCCTCTTCCTGTTTCTCTTTGCCATTTTCTTTCTACTTCTTCTTCCCCTCTCCTCATCCTTCTCCAACTTCCCCTTCCCATTATTAAGCCTATACTTGAAGTCTTTCCAGCTTAGTAGAATCCTCAATACCATAGAGTCACAGAATAAGGAAGCTGGAAGCAACCTCAAAGTCCATAACCCTGAATCTTCCCTATACTTACACCCATAAGTAACTTTCTAGTATATGGTTAAAGGCATCAAAAAAGGAGCCCACTATATCTCTTGAAGTAGTCCAGTCTGATTCAGGAGAGGCAGATCTAAGAGCTAAGCCATCCTTCTTTATATGTAACCTAAATAAGCACGTTTGCTACTCCTACCCATTTTTTCTTATTCTATTATCTGGGACCAAGTAGAACAAATGTAATCTTCGTTCTTTACAATAGCTTTTTACATATTTATTTATTTTTTTTTTGGAGGGCAGTTGGGGTTAAGTGACTTGCCCAAGGTCACATGGCTAGTTTTTTTGTGTTTGTGTTAAGTGTCTGAGGCCAGATTTGAACTCAGGTACTCCTGACTCCAGGGCCGGTGCTCTATTCACTGCGCCACCTAGCCACCCCAGCTTTTTACATATTTAAAGACAGGATCTAAGTCCCTAAGTCTCTTTTTCTCCAGTCTAAATGCTCTGAATTCCTTAAACTTATCCTTGCAGGGCTTGGTAACCAGTCTCTTCCTAACCTCATCACCCATATGTCTACTTCATGATATTTGTCAATTTTTGAACTAAGCGCAATATCCCAGAGGTGGTCCAACTAAAGTGAATGGAGTTGACCTAACATTTCTGTTGCTTGGAAAATGATGCATCACTTGCATTATTTTTGGAAACTAAAGTGGACCATAATTCAACCTCACCAGCAATTTCATATTTATCTCTCCCAAATGATTCCAAAATTTAACCTTCCTGTAAGTTCCCTGAGGCCAAGGGTCATTCATTATCATTCCCACCTTCTTACTGGACTCTATGGTTAACCATATGGACCAACTTCCTGTTTTTCAACCACTACATTCCACCACCTTCTACAGGAGGCCTTTCCCTATTCCCTCAGCTGCTAGATACCTAAGGATATTTCCTATGTACTCTCTATGTACCTTAGATTTACCCACTTATTGGCATGTTAGCTACTCCCATTAGATTATAAATTCCTTGAGGGCAGAACCTATATTTATGTTTATTTGTTGACTGATTGATTGATTGATTTTGGTCTCTGTATCCCCCAAAGCCTAGCACAATACTGGGCAGAGAGTATTTAGTTTAAATCAGTGTTTGTTAATTGATCACAATTAATTTTGGTCTTCATATCTCCAGAGTTTGGCATGGTACATGACATACAGTAGGAGATTTATAAATTCTGGAGCTGGTGAAGACCTTAGAGTTGATTTACACTTTCATATATTACAGATGAGGAAACTGAGTCTCAGAGAAGTTAAGTGAATTAATCACTCAAAGTCACCTTGATAATAAATTGACCTAGGATTCAAACCTGTATCTCTGATTCCAAACCCAAATCTCTTATGGCATAATACTCTGATTGTCATTATGTGGACAGAGATGGAGAATAAGGTCCATCTTATCCTTCTGGTTTGACAAATCTATGGGATTTTAAAATACCACATGTATTTTCTAAGGCTGATCCCAGAGCGCATAGTAAGTACTTTCTTATTCATGCATCGCTCATGGCCCTCCCATCTTTCTCTTAGTCCTATTATAGCCAGAGTCCTATGATGGGTAACTTGTTATTTTCTTGGAGAGGAAGAGAGATGAGGACCACAAAAGGCTACAAAGAGAAGCTATAACTGCAGCTTTAATAGACCACCATCCCTCCCCCTTTTTTTACCTCCCTCAACCAAGCTGGGTAGCCCGGGGAGATAGGGGCAGGGCAGCTGGACAGAAAACTGCTCCACATGTGTGCCAGATGGAAGTGGCGGGGGACAGCTTTCCCCCTTTGAAGAAGCCCCTTCTCTTCCCTCCCATATCCTCCCGGAAGAATTGAACTGAACTTCCTGCTCTGCTTAGATACCCTTATGGGGGATGGAAAGAGACAAAGTAGCCCTAGGAGGCTGAACAAGAAAACAAACTGAGCTTTGTGCTGATGGAGACATCAGCTCTGTGAGATGCATTGAGTTTGGGTACACACAAATACTCCACCGTAGAAAAGGGGGGGAAATACATTGGAAATAGAGATCCAGACGGGCTCACTTAAATTGCAGTCACGTCATCCCGGGCCCCATATATGCCTTCAATTACAGTCATTAATGGAGGATGGAACCCAGAAACAATTACATCCATGAAATGCTAATGAGCCTCCTGGAGTTAATATAAAAAGAACACAATGGGGAATGCGGGCGGATGCTGGAGTCTAATCCAATTCTGTCGATTAAAATAACGAACAGCATTTTTTGCGACATGTAAATCTGATTCCTTTCTCTAACGGGGTCACATTTCTCAGTGAGTGCCAGACTCTTTGCATATATTTGCTTATCTAACACATTTATCAGCCTCTTCTCTCTCAGGCGCGTCTAAACCTCTCCCTGAAAACGCGGCAGTCGGAAATGATGCTGGTCAGGGAGCCATCTTTTTGCAGAGTTTGATGTTCGGATATTAAAATGACATAGTTTAATTAACTGATTTAAACAGAAGTAGCCTCATATTTTCCATAGTGTGGTGGGGGGGGAGGGAGAAATTCATTTTTCTTCTTTGTTTAACTGTCAATCAGTCCTCAGTATTTATGGAATTCCTACTGTGTGCATCCTTGTATAGCCAAAGATGTTACTTAAGTTGGGGCAACTAGAGTTTTGCCTCAGGGTACTGAAATTTAGGGACTATTGATTGGCCTTATTTCAAAAATATAGAAACAAATGCCTTTAGAACCTAGTCAACAAAAATAATTCATTAAAATACAAATCTCTAACATCTTTTGCTCTATCCTTAGGTTTTCAAGTCCCATGTCTAGTGTTATTGGGTCAGACTCAATCTGACCTTCCCTGCCTCTCCCAATGAATTCATCTTAAAAATGTGAGGCCACTTTTTAGGTTTCTTCTGGGTTGCATTTTTGTGAAGCTTTCCCTAAGTTCTGTGTATAGCATTAGCATTTTAACATTCAATCAATCAACAATCTTTTTTGTTTTTTCAATTAATAAGCACTTATTTTTTCTCTCTCTCACCTCTTCCAGCACTAGGGGGAGTTGGGGCTGGGGCCTGGGGAGGAAGAATGAGACCCTTGCAACAAAGAAGCACAATCAAAGGAGCATTTACTAAGAGCCCGGAACTATGTTAAACCCCAGAGGTACAAAAATGAACCCAGAACAGTCTCTGCACTCAGGGAGCTTACATTTCACTGGGGGAGATAACTTCCTATAGGAAGACACACCCACGCACAATAAGTTCAGTCATGCAGTGTCAAGTTCATAGTGGAGAGTAAAATAAAGGAGGGTCATGGCCCAAACTGGTAACTGAAATCATCTCTAACACACCAGGAAAGTTTTGTCTATTTGCTCAATAAGCAATCTGTTTATATAGCATATAGACAATTTTGTGTTTGTCTTCGTGCCTAGCCCAGTGCCTGAAACACTTAAATGTATGTCTGTGCACATGTACACATGTATATGTGTATGTATATTTATTCATATACACTGTGTATAGTCATATATTGGCATATACTACATATATACTAAGTTTACATGCACATCATGTATATATACTGAGTGTGCATATACATCATGTTTATGTGTGCATGTATACATGTGTGTACATATGCACAAATATATCTATACACAGATACATTCAGTATACATGTGGTATATACTCATATATACTATGTATACTCACATATACTCATATACTGTATATACTCATATATATACTCAAATATACTATATATACTCATATATAATATACTAGTATATATACTATATGTACTCAAATATACTCACTTATACTACATAAGCACTCATATAATATATATATAAATATACTCACATGTATACTATATATACTCAATATGTACTATAGATATTCATATATGTGTGTATGTATGTATATGCATATATACACACATACATATACATATATACTCCATATAGTATATATACACTAATATATGAATATACTATGTGTGTATATATATAATATACACCCATTGTATATATATTCACATGTACCATGTATGCATAAATGTAGATATATATATACACACATAAATGTATACATGTATATATGTGTGTATGTGTGCATGTATATGTATGTGTGTATATACACACACATATATACTCCCTTATACTATGTATACCCTCATATATTACACAAACTCCTCTACTATATACTCATACATAAACTATATATACTCACATGTACTATACACCTGTACATATACATATATACACACATGTATGCATATACATATATACACATGTGTGTATGTATATGTGTGATGCTATATATACACTCATATATTATACAAACTCATATACTCATATATGTGTATACTCATACACATCCATATCCTATATATGTTCACATGTGGTGTATATACTCATATGTATACTATGTAGTATACATATGAGTATATACACCACATAGTATACATATGAGTATACACACACACACTCATGTATACTATAGATACTCGGATATACAATATGTACTCATAGACTATACATATATTCATATATTATGTATACTTGTTTGTGTACTATATACTCACATATCCTATATATATTCATATATACTATATATACTCATATGTGTACCATATATATTCACATGTACTGTATATACTCATATATACATTCATATAGTGTATATTCATGTACTCTATTACTCAAATATATGATATATACTCACACTATATATATACTTATGTATACCATAGAAACTCACATATACTTTACACTCTCACATGTGATACACACACATACATACATATACACATACACACACTCATATACTGTATACTCATATGAATACTCTCTATATGTGCATATGTATATGTATATATGTGCATATACACATGCATACACACATACATATACACATACACACATTCATATACTGTATACTCATATGAATACTCTATATATGTGCATGTGTATATGTATATATGTGCATATACACATGCATATACACATATACATATGTGTGTGGCATATACTCACATATACTGTAGATACTGATATATACTATAGAAACTCATATATACTCACATGTGCTACATATGTTCATAGACTATATATACTCATGTATACTATATATATACACATTCATATTATGTATGCTCATATACACTAGATATACATTAATATACTTTATACTCAAATACTATATATGTATGCATATATATGCTCACATGTGCTATATATACTCAGACAATATATACACTCATATACTGTATATACTCATATGTATACTATATATTTGCATATACCATGTATGCTTATATATATTCATATACTATATACTCATATACTTTATATACTCACACATATTACATATACTCATATATATACACATATACATATATACATACACACACTCATGTATATAATCAAAACTCACATATATCATATCTATATCTGTATCTATATCTACCCACATACTCACATGTACTATATATGCTCATAGACTATATATACTCATATGTATACAATATAAATATATTCATATGTACTGTGCATACTCATATATACTAGATACATATTCATATACCATATACTCATATACTATACATACTCACATATGCTATATACATTCATGGACTACATATGCTCATATACTATATCTACACTCATATACTCTGTATACTCACATACACTATATATACTCATCTATGTACTATGTACATACATATATATTGTATGGGCTCACATGTACTATATATACTCATCTATGTACATTATATACACACAAACATATTTACACACTCACATGTACTATATATACTCATATGTACTATGTATATCATCTATATGTACATCCTATGGGTGTATGCATGTACAATATATGAGTACCTATCAGTGTTTGCTCCCAGGCACAGGACTAGGCACAAAGACGAATACAAAATTGCCTCTGCCCTAGAGTTGCGTACATTGTTTACTTGGTTGTCTGTTGTTACATCGGATTATAGTTCATTGTGGCCATGCAGCCAGTATGGAGTTCTTCTCTGATATTTTAGGGAGAGGACAGGGCGCCACGGTGCACAGAGCATCAAGCGTGGCATCAGGAAGACTCATCTTCCTCAGTTCAAATCTGCCCTCAGACACTGTGTGACCCTGAGCAAGTCACTTAACCCTGTTTGCCTCAGTTCCTTCATCTGTAAAGTGAACTGGGGAAGGAAATGGCAAACCACTTCAATATCTTTGCCAAAGAAACTCCAAATGGGATCACAAAGAGCCAGACACAAATGAAATGGCTAAACAACAAATTAGGGAGAAGACATTACCTTCTTGAAACCTCAGCTCAGCTTGCCTATCCTTATTTAAAGAGCATCAGATGATGTGACCCTGTATTCTCACACTCCGTCATTATGGTGTAACAACTCCAGCCAACTTCTTCCATGCACCTACATAGTGAGAGCGTAAGTGGAGAAGAGAATGAGAGAATTCTGGGAGCAGAAAGAATTTAACTGCATTTAGTGGGTATATACCGGTGTGATTGTAAGCAGGTTTGATCATCTAGCAAGACCTGGGTTCATTCTTCCACCTCTGATACTTTGCTAACTCTGTAGAAGTCACTCAAATGCTCTGAGCCTCAGGTTCGCAATTTGGAAAAAGAAGAGCTTAGCTTAGATGGTCACCTCTAAATCTATGATCCTATCATCCTATGAAACCAAGACTCTGCCAAGGTTTTAAATGTTTTACTCAAAGTCACACAGGGAGAAAGTAGGATTCAAATCAGAGCCTCATGCTCCAGACCCAGTACCATTGCTACTCAATATCCGACCTACCATGACCATCCCATTGATCCTGCTCCACTGAAAGGGGGAATTGGATACAAAACAATCTTATTAAAAACTAAACTATTCAATTTGACACCCAATAATGGAGATATTAACACATATACCCTGCTGATGGGCTGTCCTAAGAAAAGTTCTCTAGAGATCTCAAAATGGCACAGAAATGTGAGCTGTTTATCTCACAACAGAAGTCTTTTGACAGAGGGGAAATGCCCTGGTCTTGGGGTCAGAGAAGTTGTCTTAGAATCCTTCCTCTTTCACTCACTAGTTCTGTGACCTTGGGATTATTTGGGTTTTGGTGGCTCAGAGTGAGAGTAAACAGCAACTGTTTGTTCTGGTCAGAAACTCAGGGTCTTTCTCTCCCAGACTGATTCTTTTGTGAAGGCAAAGTAGGCCATCATTTGCCTCATTTCTTGCCTAGCCTTTAATTATTGAATGGGTATTGCCCCAGACAAACTGAGACCCGGGGGAGACCTCGACTTAAAAAGGTTGAGGTCTCCCACTGTATCCAGGATCATCTCCAGTCATCCTGACCTGTCTTATCACTGGATTTCAATGACTCAATAACTCTGGAGGAAAGAGTAAGACTGATGATTCCTCACAGCCCTGCCAAATTAAATCCGATTCACATCCAAGTCAAGATATCACCTTTCTGACATCATTGGTCCCCTTCAAAAACCAAGGCTGAACAATAAATAATCGTGATGTTAATCACTTCATCTCGCTTCCTCAATGAACGATATGGGTTAAAAGGCCCTTTCAGCTTCTAATCTATGATAATCTGATTCTTTGGCTAAATGGTCTTTTTTCTTTTTGACCAACAGTTCACCTATTCATTTTAAAAGCATTTATTAATGAATCCACATCCAGAGAGAAAACTGATGATCTCCAAGTATAGATGAAAGCAGACTTTTTTGAAGTTTCTTTTCATTTGTTCCTTGTGTGTGTATGTATGTATGACTGTGTATGTTCTGTTTCACAACATGAAGATAAATTTTGCATAAAAAAGCATTTTAAAGCACCTAAGTTCCTTCTAGTTCAAAAATCTATGATCGTATGTTCTATTTATTAAATTCACATTTTTAAAATCACAATTCTGACAATTGGACCATGCACATAGGAAATGCTGGGGGGGGGGGAG
>CM053597.1:177974575-177998627 GCA_028646575.1 Pseudocheirus occidentalis | reverse complement strand
CACTTAACACACACACAAAAAACCTAGCTGTGTGATCTTGGGCAAGTCACTTAACCCCAACTGCCCTCCAAAAAGCAAAAAAAAAAAAAAAGAAAAAAAAAGAAAAAAATTAAAAATTAGTTTAAAAAAATATAGCTCAAATCTCACTTTGTCTATGAGTATTTTCCTAGTCCCTACCCACCCCCATTAGCTCTCTAATTGCTAGTCACTTCTTTCTGAAATGACCAATAGAATCCCCAATAGCATATAGAACCAAACATTTTCTCAATTTTTAAGGAACTCTCAAAACGATTCCAATGAGGAAAGATGTAAAGCAAGTGTTATCTATCTAAGCCAAGATCCTAAGAAGACAGGTAACAAGCTATTAAATTAAGAGCAGAGAAAATGAATCCCTGAAGTGCTTGCTCAGCACCCCTTCAGTTCCACATTGTGGCTGGGTGAACCAACCCAAATCACTGGTTTGTGCTTTGGGATCTACTTGACAATTTCCCCGATGCTCATGCAGGCTCTACCAGTACACCTTAACCCTGCTCACCCGACTATTCTATGGCTAGAAGCAGCATATCTCCACTTTGCCCACTCCCTTTGCAGAAGAGAAGGAGGTCTAATAAAGAGGAAGCATACCCTGACTTGAGAGATAGTATGCTGAAGCTACATTCAGCCAGAAAACATAGGAACAGAAAGAAATGGGGCAGGAAGCCAACATATGTGTAGAACTGCTTGAAGGAAAAAGTACCGAAATCCAGTTGACACACATTTTTTCTTTCCCTCAAAATCACATGGGTCAGGGACTGGGGACAGCAAAAAAGAAATCTCTCAACAAAGGAAGAATCTAAAAAAGCTTTGAAGTCCAATTCTTGGGGGATTCACCCCAAGAAGGGAGGGAGTCAGAAAGTAAGTCATAGGGAAATGTGAGGGGACAAAAATACAGGAATCTCCAAATGACAGAAAGAAGAAAATTTAGCTTCAAAACTAGAGCAAACACAGAGAAATCAACAGGGGAGGTATTAACTACAGAAAGGAATATGTCACCAGACATTCAAATGAGTTCAAATAATTCTAAATAAATATTGCAAGACAAATGAAACAAAGCCAATACCTCAAGAAACTACGGACCCTGTGGATTCCCAAAAGAGCATGAAACCACAAAAGTTTATTCCTAAATGGTTGAATAAAGAAATAAGAATATAGAAAGCAGAAATTAAAAGGGAATAGCAGAATTTATGATCCGCACAGAAGAAATAATTAGCAAACAGCAACAAACAAACAAAACACCTTGAATTCAAGGTGTTGAGTCTCTCCAAAGAAGTAAGAGAGGATAACTAATCAGGAATAAAAATATACTGAAGTAAAGAACAATCTGGAAAAAGAAAAGCAAAATCCAGTAGCTTTAAAGGAACATATAATCTATACAAGCAAAATGCATAATCCCAATGAAAGAATATGTAAAGGCAACTTAAAAATCATGCAGGTCTCCCAGAAGAATATGAAAAATAGATTTAAAAAACTGCAAGAAGTAATACAAAAAAAATTCCCAGAGTTTCTGATAAAAAAAATCAAAGGAATCCACAGGGAAAAACAAAACAAAATAATCACCCCAATTCCCTTCCCCTCTGGAAAAAAAAAATTATCCTGAAAATTCCCAGACACATGGTGGTTGAATTTAATAATTACAATGGCAAACAATTAATTTTGCAAGCAAACTAAGAGGAAGACATTTAAATATTTTTTAAAAGGAAATTTGAGTAACACAAGACTAGTCTGTTTCTACCAGAGGCTACAGGAAAGAATGTAATAAAATGTTATAAAAAGCAAAAGAACTCAAGATACAAGGGAAAATAACACATCTTATAGACCCAAGACTAAGCATCAGCAAAAAAGTAGACATGAGAATGTGAAAAAAGAGGAAAAACAGATGAAGAAACAAAGAGAGAGAGAGAGAGAGAGAGAGAGAGAGAGAGGGAGAGGCAGACACATAAAAACGCATTTGAAGGATTCCTATAAAAATGAGTAGACTGTTTTGTAAACACTTTAGACAAACAAGAATATAAATAAATATAGCCATAAAGGAAAGCAAAAGTTACAAAATAAATGTTGGCATCCATAGAGAATATTAAAAGATAATAAGAATAACAACATTGATGGAAAAGGCACCTATTAAAACTGGTTAAAATAAAATAATAAATAATATTGCAAATTGATATTAAATTTCAAAGTATTTAATATTAATTTGTAATCCATAACAAAATAACAAAGGAGGAGCCATTAATAAATTTCTTTCTAAAAGCAGATGGGAGATTAAGATTAAGGTGGATTTTAAGTAAGAGAAGAGATAATGGAGAAGCAACTTGAATCACCATGGACTTAACCTCTACCTCTCTCCCCTCACTTCTCATTCCACACAAGTGTATATTTTTGTAGCAGCAACCACAATGGCATACCCAGGACGGCCGCTAGCACAGGTTCTTAGATCTGCTTTACTAAGAAAGATAGCTGTTTAAAGGATCAATTTTTTAAAATTGCATTCACTAGTTCAGGGGAAAATTCAGCACCCTGACCTTCAGAGAAAATACAAGCAGAGAAATAAAGACCAACAGACAGGACTCTGACTGCCTGAATCAAAGCAAAATTGCTTTACACTTTACTTATATCCCTGGATAGAGAGAGCTTTACATCTGATCAATTAGGGAGCTCTGAACATGTGGCCACTCAGAATCTTGACTAAGGAATCACAAGATCTTTCTTGCAAGCCCCCAAATCAAAATACCAACTCAGAGTATAAATACACTTCTCAGAACCAGAAGCCATCACAATCCTTGTGACTCAGAGTCTAATTAGAAATTAGCAAAAGGTGTGAAAACCTTCCTACAAGCAAGCCTCCCCTAAGCAAGCTTCCCTTAATGGGCTCCACATGAGGGAAGATCTTAAGTCCTGTCACCATTACAGGGAACTGGAGTCAGAAAGACTTGACACTAACTTAACTGTGCAACCCTGTGAAAGCCACTTAACCTCTGTCTGCCTCAGTTTCCTGAACTGTAAAATGAAAAGGATAATTATAGGACCTACCTCCTGGAGTTGTTGTAAAGATCAAGTGAGACAATATTTGCGAAGCACTTAGTATACTGTCTGGTACAGAGCAGGCATCTAATAATTACTTGCTTCATTCTTTCCTCTCTTCCTCCCTCCTGTAGCTTGGCGGGGGGGGGGGGGTAGCTACAATGGAATGGGGGAACAAAGGAGGTATGGAAACAGGGAAATATCCAATTTTTTATTTTAGTGGGAAGAGCTCCCACTAAAGAACACTCCAGTGGGATGGGGAGGGGAAGGAATACATTCTCTATTTGGAGTTGAGGACCCTAAAGGATATATAATCTTCAGAGATTTGGTGTGCAGACACAACTAAATAGGAGAATATTGTGCCTTCACAGAAAGCCTCTTGCCTTGGGAGAAGAAGAATCAGAACTCCTGGGAGCAACTAACGTCTAGAAGGATGGGAAGGGTAGACATGGAAATAATTGTTAGGAGAGTAGAGAATAGGACAAATTATAAGATAAAGGACAAAAAGGGATTTCTACCATCGAGGAATATTTTTATCTTCTTTCTATGCTACAGGAGCTGATTTTTCCAAAACTGAGACAAGGTGGGAAGAGAGGCCAAGATCTACAAGGCAATAACATAGAAATTATTTAGAATAGGGAATTCAAAAATAAAGCCTTTCTAAGTTTTAATCCCATGGGAAAATGGAGACTAAAGAAAAATAAAGACTATGAAGAAAAGGCTTAAATTTTAGAATCAATGGAAATTTAAGAGAATTAGTGAGGAGGATGAAGTAAAGAAATCCTTTTGAGAAAAGGGGGTTGAAAGTGAAAAAAAAACCTAACAAAAAGCATTTAAAAAGAGTAGAGGAATGGGACATTTTAACTAACTACTTAACCAAGGGAGAAAAAAGAGGAGAGCAAGTAGAAAATTATATAAAAGGAAAAATGAAATTAATAAGTAAAACAAGTAAGACTCTAAAAGTAAGGGGTGAGGTGGAAACCTGTGGAAATAGAATTGCTTTAAAGTAGAATAATTGAAAGTAACTAAAGAGACAAAGTGCTGTCTTTAAGAGGATAAAAAACAAAAAAGTCCCATTTCATTAAAAAATGCAATATTAAAGACAACTGGGAGAAAATATAGACCTAACTTTCATAGTGGTTTTGTAAAGTAGTGATTTGTTTGCTCTGGGTAGTGTTCAATTGGGACTATGGTTCATGGATATGATAGGAAGGGTTCTGGCATTAGGGAAAAAATAGGTCTAGGTGGTCTTTTAGAGTTCTTCCAGCTCTAAGATTCTATAATATGAGTCTCTACTAGCTAAAGAATCCTAGTTAATATTAAATATAAGAAAAAACAGAGAGTGGTGATAATTTTAACCTGGATGGCTGCATTACCTCATAGTACTTGTTCTATACCTGCAGATCACAATTCATTCATGTCTTTTTGTCCTGAGTGATCCTTAGCCATCACTTTTTTACTTAAATAATAAATGAATTTTATTTAAATAACATATAAATAATAAAATAATAATAACAACAAACAATAAATATGCTAAAAAGCCAGAGTCTCCTTTCTAGGTTTATGGTTTCATTCACCATCCCTAAAACTGTGCAAACCAAAATATGACTTCCTGAGCCACTACTCCCATATACAGCTTCTAGTGTGTCTTCTTTTTTAGACTGTAAGCTCCTTGAGGCAAGGGACTTACTTTTTGCTTTTGATTCTGTAACTCCAATTGTTAGTGCACAGTATTTGTCCAAGAATAAGTGTTTCATAATGCTTTTAAAGTCGTCCATTCATTCTAACATTTACTATGGATGCCAATATGGCATGTATCAGGCAGAAGCTGGGTATGGCAGATCTATGACTTAATCCTAATTCATTTCGTCTTCACCACCTTGTGAATCAGAGGTTGTTATCATCACCATTTTACAGATAAGGCAACAGTGTCAGGAAAGTGATTGGCCCGTGGTCATGAAACTAGTGTCAGAAATAGTATTTCACACACACACACACACACACACACACACACACACACACACACACACCTCTTGCCTTAGATCTCTAGTCAACAGCTTTCATTCCATCTCTACATACCTCCCACTCAGTGAAATTCTGTGCTGTTCTCAAACCTATTTTGAGGCTGGTTGACTGGTTTCTAGAGACTCCCTGGATTGCTGTTGAATGCTCAGTAGGGCTTGATTGTGGTCAAGATGGAATTTTTCAAGAAACCAGATGTGATGTTTGCGGTTGAGCCAAGTGGCCCATTCATAAGAATGTGAACCTTGTCACCCCTCTGAAGGGCTGAAAAATCTCATTATAAATGAATGACACATTGACCACTAAAAAGTCTACCAACTTACAGGGGGAGGAAAAGCAGACTAACTGTATTTTTCCCTTTTTTTTCTCCTTCCCTTTCTTTTTTTCCTCCCTTTCCCTCCCTGCCTCAGTTTCCAACACAAATATTTAAGTCAATGAGTGCAATTTAGATACAGAAGCTTTCTTTGAACAAGCTCACAATGTCTTCCTCCTCCCTGACATGTTAGCATGCCAATATGCTCTTAAATTTTTTGTGGAAAAATCAAAGAATAGAATTTATTAGTCATTGAGCATTTATTAAAAACCTACTACATGCCAGGCAGCGTACTAAGTGCTAAAGATACAAAGAAACATTAAAAAAAAACAGTCTCTGCCCTTAAGGAGTTCACAGTCTAATGGGGTATATACAACATGAAAACATATATTTACAAATAAGACACAAAAAGGATAAAGTAAAGAAAACCAAAGCTGATAGGAAAAGAAACTTAAGAGGTCAGCCCATCCCAACTCTTGCTTTAACAAAAGAGAAAACTGAGACTCAGAACAATTAAATCATGTGCCCAAGGTCATATAGCAGATTAGTGCCAGAGATAATAATGCCAGAATACAGATCCAACATTCTTTCTACCACATTACATTGCTCTATCTTAGAGGTATTCATAGAACCTGAGTCTACAGAAAATCCAAAGTCAAGGCCACAAAACAAGTTCATTTATTCATTCATTCATCCATTCGTCCATACATATATACATGCATACATTCTGCAAGGCAGAATAATCCTTCCTAGAATGCAGACACTTGAAAATCAGGAATCATCTCATCTAAACTTTGTGTCTCCCTTTCCTTTCCCATCTACACACTTTGAGGTGATTGCATACTGTAGGAGCTAAATAAACAGTTGTTTTATAAATGAATGAATGCACCATCTTTGTGTCATATTTATCTATCCATTTATTTTTCCATATTTATTAAGCCTCTACTGTATGGAGATCATTGTGCTAAATACTGAGAGAAACACATAGTATAGAAAAGACTGTCTCTGCCCTCATGAATAAAATCCTTAAAGCCAAATTTTTTTCTTATTCTTGACTCAAACACACATCAGAATGTAACAACTCTCCTGACTCAGTGTGCTTGTTGAAGCTTCTGTTGACAAGGGAAGTCACTGGTGGCCCTTGGCTTTCTCAAGAGGATTGCTACAATCATGAAACTGGAGCAGTGTCTCTTCCCCTTCTCACCCAGAATTCTTTTCCAACCTGATTTGATTCTTATAAGGGACACAACTGTACTAATTTTTTTAAAAGGAACTTTTAAAATTGCTCTTTCTGAAAGTGCTTTATAAAATCACTATGAAGAGTTCATTACAGCACAGAGGATGAATATTATTGCAACAATACCTCATCTCTCTGGTATCCCTAGTGAATGAAAATCCTTCATAAGGGAATTTACAGGTAATTGAAGTTTTTTGCTTCAAGACCCAAGACTTTAAAATAATTTTAACCCATTATAAAAACAACATTCTTTCCAGAGTGTATTACATATATCCCTGTCTTTATGAACAAAGTATGTTGCACATAATCTAATCTCTGCTTGGGGACTCCAGGTTGTTGTTTCCATGCCAATTACTATTTCTTGAGTTTCCCTGGCCAAAGAACCAATCGACCAGCATCTAGCCTTCTGATGAGACTCTTTAGATTTTGCAAGGCTAATTGGCAGACAATGGATACCATCCTCTTGCAAGGATCCATGAAGACTTTACCTCCTTGCTAAAGTCAGACAGCATCTGGGTTCAGGCCCCAGGTTCTTTGAGAGCTCAGAGTTATTCCCTTCCATGATAGAACATTAAAGGAGAGCTTCATTGTACTGTGCAGAAATACAGTTCTATGATTTTTCAACTTTGCTATCTCTGCCCACATCAGGTTGATAACTCCCATCTCCTGCTGTTGTGTGCTTTAAGTCTCCAAACTCTAATCCAACATTATGCCCTTCATTTTTGTGTTTTAAAATCAGCCATCAGTGGCTGTCTGGTATAATAGATGGTGAGCTTTGGTGACAGGGAGACCTGCGGTTCAAGTCCCTCCACTGACATATTCTTTCTGTGGGATCCTGAGTAAATTATTTAATTTTTCCAGCTTCAGGTGGTTCTCTAAAACTATAAATGGCTGATGTCTTTTGGAAGAGAGAATTTCTTGGGGCGGGAAAGGAGTTACCTACACCAATTAAATCAAAGATCTGGACCAAAAACAAATCTGCCTGTGCCAGAAACTAGCTAACTAATCTTGGTAAATATGATGTTAAACACTAAAGTTGTTAGCTAACGGTTCTCAAGTATGCAGGAAGCTTTAATGCCAGAACTTCATGAGAACTATTTCTTTGGTTTATGAACTTTATCCCCTTGTTTCTGTGAGGCACTTTGTTAAGTCAGGTTGTGTTAGACTAAAAGTCTAATTCCTAGTTAAGTAAGCTGCCACTAGAATATAAATCTATGGAATGTTAGGGAGAGAATCAACCAATCTATCAATCAACAAGCCTTTGTTTATTAAGTGCCTGCTCAATGCTGGTGATGCCAGTGATGCAAAGATACAAATGAAGCTCTCTGTCCTCAAGAAGTTTAAATTCCATCAAGGAACTTCCAAAATTTCTAATACATTTTTAAGATGAGGAACTTAAGAAGAGAAAAATAGATGACAGCTTGCCTGAACTAATTAGTGACTGGGTAGAGACCGGAACACAGGTGTCCTGTCTACCTGGTCAGAGCATTGTCTCTCATACTACACCATCTCAAAACCATGCACTGGTGTAACAGTATAACTTCTCTTTCTTTAAAATGGATTTGGACGAGCATGGCTAAATTCAGTTGAATTCAACACACATTTAGCAAATGACTACTGTTTACAAAGCTATTACTGTTTACTGGATATGGGTTGGGAATAGAAAGGCAAAAATGAAACAGTGCTGCCCTCTGGGAGCTTACATTCTAGTTATTCATCTTTGGTTACAAACTTCTAGAGCAGTGGTTCTCAACCTCCCTAATGCCATGACCCTTTGATACAATTCCTCATGTTGTGATGACCCCAACCACAAAATTATTTTCATTGCTACATCATAACTGTAATTTTGCTACTGTTATGAATCATAATGTAAATATCTGGTATATAGGATGTATTTAAATTGAACATAACCCACAGGTTGAGAACTACTGTTCTAGAGAGTAAGAGTTGCATCTGTTTCATGGAATAAGTTCTATATATATAGTCCTATTCACAGAGGCATTTAACCAATGCTATTTGAGTCAAAAGACAAAAGAAATCTTTTTACATGATAAAATTCAACTGCAAATGTGCTTTGGGGTTCATTACTGGTGGAAAATGAGGCTTGTTACAAAAGACTGATAGAGAAATCATATTATGCCTGATACTTCTATTGAAAAGGTGAGTGGGAAGTCACTAATCTAATTGCTAAACAGTAATGGGTACAAAAAAGATATTCTAAATCTTCCATCTACAGGTCAAATATAGGAGGAATGTCTTTTCTCTTTTATATAAATGTCATAATCTTATTTCAAGAAGATACACTATAGCTCAGCAAAGGAAGGAAAATGCCAGTAGCTTTAAAAAAAACAAGTTATGATGGGGATTGAACCTCTGATTGCCTTTTTTAAAGGAACTCCTACAAAAGGAAACCCCTGTACCCATGCAGGTTGGCACCTTCTCTGTAACCTGTTCTTTGAGAACTGCCAAGAGCAAGACATCTGTGAACTTGGTTTTTGTTTTATTTTTGCTAACTACATTTTAATATAATTGGTTTCCTTTGAAATCCTGTATATTATATCTTATCTATTGTTGTTGCTGTTGCTCTTCTTCTCTTCTCCCTTCCTCTTCCCCCTTGTCCTCCTCGTCCTCCTTTGCAATGGCTAGCATTACACCTTAGTTCACACCTTATTTCAGCTTTGAATTAACAACTTGGTTCAGTTCAAGTTTCTTTTCAGCCTTGTATCAAGTCTGTTAAGAAACAGAACATGTGAACCCCACAACTTGTGAACTGTAGAACTTCTGAACTCCTGGGGAAGAGCTAATGACTATATATAAGGAGAGCCCCAGGCTAGAGAGAGCAGAACCGAGAAGAGGACTCTTGTGGTGGCAGAGTCAAAGAGAAAACTTGTGGTATCCCAGCATGCTATTTGTCTGCTCTGTGTTGATGTTTGTTTGTGATACTTTGTACAGAAGCCCTGGGACCTTACTGGAAGACCTGAAAGAGCATTTTCTGGTTGCATGCTTAAAGAAGTCCTAGAGGAGGGTTTTGGAGGTCCTGGAACTTTACTGATGATTTGTGCTGACCTCTTCAACCTTGTCTGTGGGTCTGTGTTGATATCTATATTGATGATTTGTGTTGAGTTCTCAGATCTTGTTGGTGAGTCTGATATGATTTCATAGGCAGATAGTGAATTTATGATGGTGCCAACAATGTGCATGAATACTATTGTGGCTCTGTCAAGCTTGGTCTTCCCAGAAACAGAAACTGTGAAGGACTTGAGGTGGACTGGACACTGTGAATTTTAATATGGAACAGAAACTGGAAAAAGAACTGGACAAGGAGCTGGACAGGGAAATGAGAGCTGCTGCCCTTGAACCCAAGTGACAATTGGAGATGGGACTGTGGAAGAGGAACCATAGAAGCTGAAAGCCAACCTCAAGTCAAGCTGAAAGAAGACTTTACTTGGATTCTGTGTACTGACTGAGAAGATTATGCTTTACTCTGACCTGGGGTGGGGGTGGGGGGACTTTGACTTTTGTGCTTTGTGATTGAATTACGGATTTTGTGATTGACTAAATGAATGTTACTCTGTTTAAAACTATGTGACTACTTTGGTGAAAACTATGTAGCCATTTTAGTGATAAGTTGTTAAGTTGTGACATGGTGAATGCTGCATTTTCATGTTTTGTGAGAAGTTGTGACACTGTGAATGCTGTACCTTGATTTTCTATGAATGTTTTGCTCTGATTTATTACTGAATACATAGAGAGTTCATTATACTATGTAATCAGAACCTTGAAAGCTGTTCACAGCAGCAGTCCTCTGGAAAGCTGCTCATGCTCCTGCTTTGTTTTCAGAGGACCAATGACATCAGAGGATGATGTCTTGACTTGTGTTTGCATTGTATTTATATAATTCAAAGAAAGGGTCTATAAGGATCTATGACACAAAAATATTTGAGAACCCCTTGCCTAAAGCATTAAGAGATAAATGACTTGCTCAGGGACACACAAATATTACACATCAGAGCCAAGGCTTGAGTCCAGTTCTGGTAAACTTTGAAGATGGTCCTCTATCCATTATATCATGCTACTTCTCAAATTAAAAAAAAATAAAATTAATGATACATGCATTTCAAATATTTACAGCCTGTAAAAGAGAAGAAATTGTTTAAGGACATTAATTTTGAACTCCATTAGGTCAAATGTTTTTAATTAGATTCATTTTTTGCCTTGAAAGCAAGATTTTCACTTTTCTTGGCCCAATTACAAATACAATTTTAAAAAACAATTCCTTTTCTGCGCATATTGCTACTTTTCTGGGTGGGGGTTCTCATGAATTTGTCTATGCCTGGCAATAGTGCTGATCTCACTTCAGCTACAGCCTCTCCTCCTGTGTCATCTTTCTGGTCAATCCTTCCCTTGAGGTTCAACCAACACCTTCTTCTACTACTGATAGCATATGGATATAAAAAGAGTACAAGGGCTGTGCAGATCTAAATGAAATATGAATGATTCTGGGTATACGCTTACCTTTCTTTTCTCAACCAAATTTGAATTTTTTTTCAAGGTCAAGACATTTTTTTCTTTTTCCTTTTCTTCCATTGCCCATAGCAATCATTACAATTATACCAAACTTAACATGCTTAACTGGTTCTATGAAAACATATAGTCAAAATAATGTTACAGACAGTAATCCCAAGAGAATGTTGTTATGAATGCAAATAGACTGACTCTCAAAATTAATAATAATAGCTAACATCTCTATGGCACTTTGATATTTACAAAGCACTTTTACATTTACTATCTCTTTTGACCCTCTCAACATCTCTGTAAGGTAGGTGCTATTGTTATCCCAATGTTGCAAAAGAGGAAACTGAGGCAGAGTAACTGGAACATAACTAGAACAGGGAAGCAAGGTGTCGCTGGGCTTGGAATCAGAAAAACTCATCTTTAGGAGTTCCCATCCAGCTTCAGACACTCACTAGCTGTGTGACCCCTAGTAAGTCACTTATCCCTATTTGCCCCAGTTCCTCTTCTGTAAAATGAACTGGAGAAGGAAATGATAAATCACTGCAGTATCTTTTCCAAGCAATCTCCAAATGGGGTCCCAAAGAGTTGGGAACAACTAAACAATAAGACACGGTCATATAGCTAGGACACATCTGAGGCAGGACTTCCTGACTCCAACTCTAACACTATACACTCCATCAGTCAGCTTCAGTCAGTTAATAACATGAAGGTGTAAATGCTAGGTCAGATTGTCACCAATTACCAATTTTGTAATGGGAATTTGCCGTTTGCAATGGGCACAAGAGTGGGGTTTAAAGACTTTCCAGTGGTATTTAGTTAAAAGTCATCTGTTTGCATTATTGGAGGAGGATGTTGTTTGTATGGTTGTGTAGAATTCATCTCATATGCAATTAAAATTGCTGGGAAAGCTTTCTAATATCATGGATGTACATATTGGCTAAAATGAAAAATCCAGTACAGTGGAATGTCCTTGGGGGCAGAGAAAGCTTTTGATGTCAAAGCTTTTATCCTTGGCACTTAACAGTCCCTTGCAAATAGTAGGTTTTTGATAAAGACATGTATAAATGAACTCAGTTGAATATTGGTGTCTTTTGAGGAATGGGGGATTGCTACCTCTAGATTGATTCAAAATGGTGGCCAAGATGTGGCCAAGAGGAATTGCTGATTTTCTTTCCTCCTAAAGGCAGGCTTGTAACTCAGCTTGCTCTCTCTCCTCAGAGCAAGAGGACATTTGACAAACCCTGCTCTTTCTTTCTGAAAGGGAAAAAACAGTAATGAGATACCATCCACAAATTTTGAAATGTTTATGTTTTCTTCTTCCTGTCCTCATTTACTCTTAAAAATACCAATGTTATTCTTGAAAATGATACAATCAAGATCCTTATAGCTGTTGTTTATTGATTCAAGTCATTCTCCATCCTTACTGAGCGAGTTCAGGGTTGTCAATATACTCACTGATGTTCCACCAAAGGAGAAGAGGAATAAGCATTCATTTAGTGGCTACTGTGCCAGGCACTGTGATAAGAGGTTTTCACAAATGTTATTTCATTTTCTCCTTACAATAAGGTTCTATTATTATCTCCACTTTACAAATAAAGAACTGAGGCAAACAGGTTAAGTGACTATCTCAGGACCACACAGGTAAAAAGAATCTGAGGCTAGATTTGAATGCAGGACTTTCTGACTCCAGGCATAGCACTCTATCCACTATCTCCAAATACCTAATTTCTGAGGGGATGCCCATCCACTGGGGAACAGCTGAATAAGTGGAAGTGCATAATTGTGATGGAATACTATTGCATTATGAGAAATCATGAGCAGGATGCTCTCAGAAAAACCTAGGAAGATTTACATGAGCTGATACAAAAGGGAAATATACTGTGTACAAAGTAACAATATATTCTAAGATGATCAGCTGTGAATGACTTAGCTATTCTCAGTAATATAATGATCTAAGACAACTCTGAAGGATGTAGGGTGAAAAATGCAATCCATCCCCAGAGAAAAAAAATGATGGTGTCCAAATACAGATTGAAGCAACTTTTTTTCATTTTTTTCTTGAGTTTTTTTTTTAATCTGTGTTTTCTTTCACAAGACAATTATTGATGTGCTTTGCCTTACTACACATATATAACCTATATGGAATTCCTTGCCTTCTCAATGAGGGGTGACGGTGAGGGAGGAAAGGAGATGATTTGGAACTCAAAGTTTTAAAAACAAATGTTAAAAATTGTTGTTTACATGTAACTGGGGAAAAAATTAAATAACAAATGAATACCTTAATTTATCAATTTCTAAATCGTCTCTGCTCCTAAGACCCATTTGTCAATTCCATTTCAGCTATACCCAAAGAAGGACACACCCTTGATCTTGCTAAAATCCTACTAGTGTGCCACTTCTCTGTTCAAGAAGCCCTGGTTTCCTTTTAATTGATCACGATTTTTTGTTATTCCATATATCCTCAATAAAAGAGCTAGACTTGGAGTCAAGAAGACCCAAATTCAGTTCCTGTGACCCTGAACAAGTAATTTATTTTTTATCAGTCTTAGTTTATTCACCTGTAAAATGGAGATAATAATAGATAGGGCTATTGTGAGGATCCAATGAGCTAATGTATATATAAAGCATTTTGCAAACCTTCAAGCCCTATATAAATGCCTTTGTTAATGTTATTATTAACGTCACTATTATTACTTACCTCAACCCACATACACCATGCCCATCTCCTACCTCCATTCCTTTGCACTGGAAGTGTACCACTCCTTCATGTTGGGGGCCAAGACTTTCTGGGGTCTTGGCACCCTAGCTCCCCAGTTCTACAAGGTCATTAGGCAGATACGCAAGGATAGTTTAATCTTGTTGGGTGGATGCTCTCATTGGTTTCCTGAATATCTAAAGAATGTACTGAAAGTTAATTTGCAAGTCCTGATTAAGACTCCGGGTCTATTGTGCCTGGGAGGTGGTTTTAGGATAAAGATCTTGATGACTGATTAGCCTTGGGCTGAATTTGGGGGAAAGGCAAGACCCAAGTCACTTAATCACCCCTGAAATAAGGAAGATAAGCTCTATGATTTTCTTGTATCTTTGGCTCTGTATGGAATAGCTCTGCAACAAACAGACTATGAAATATGTCCCCGTCTCTCTGTCTCTTTCCTTTAATCAGCTGCAAGCTTTTTCTCACTTTCTCTTTATTTACCTCAACTGGTAGCTAGGCGTAGACTGTTCTGGCTGCAGTACCTGGGATGTTCTCCCTCCTCGTTTCTACCTCTTATCACTCCTGGAATCCTTCATGATTTAGCTGTGAGACCTTGGGCTAGTCAACTAACCTCTATCTGCCTTCTCTTCCTCATCTGTAAACTGAGGATAATAATAACACCTCCATCACAGGGTTGTTGCAAAGGTAAAATGAAACATTTGTAAAGGGCTTCACCAACCTGAAAGTCCTATAGAAATGCTAGTATCATTATTATTAATATCATCATTTTGTTGTGGAAAAGAATTTATTATTAAATATATACATATATTTATAAAATATATAATATAGTTTAGTGATGACTAATATAATTTTAATAATTTGCTAAATTTAATGTAATCATTACTATAATTTAATATATTTGCTTAATATAATTTAGTAGTAAGTAGTACAGTTTTTCATATATTGACAAAATATATGTGTATAATTTAGTAATAATTCATATAACTTACTAAATATATACAAATAATTTGGTATACTTTTTAATATATTCACTATATATATAATTTGTAATAATTAGTATAATTTTGAAATAAATAAAAATATACATATAATTTAGTAAGAATTAGTTAAATTTTTTATACATTGACTAAATATATACATACATTTATTTAGTAATAGGTATACAGATTGTTTCAGTAATGGGGGGACACTAACATAGCAACTGGAAAGATGTCTCCTTTAAGAGGCTGCTTTGAGCCGAATTCTGAAGGACACTAGGGATTCTAGTGGATTGAAGTGAGAGTGTTTTCCAGTGTAGACATGGGCAAAGAGACCATGAGAGCAAACTGACCAGTTGGTCCAGAATGCAGAATGTGTGACAGGGCATCACAGGTAATGAGCTTAGAAAGGTAAGTATTCTAGAGTTTGTGTAACCTGGTGAAGTAATCCTGGGCAAGATAAGCTAAACTTCTCATTGCCCCCACATAGATCTACGAAACCATAAGTTACAGGAGGGTTGCTCTTCTACTTTGATGGAGGGAATTTTTGTAGAGGGAGTTTATCATAGATATGAAATGACAGGTTGAGCAGGGGGAAAGAAACAGAGATAGAGTGGGACAGAGACAGAGAGACAACAACAAAGAGATAGAGGGAGAAAGAGACAAAGAGATAGAATAGGAACAGAGAAAGAGACAGAGAGACATACAAGAAGGACATGAATTTAGCTGTGTAATGAGGATTATGAACTTCAATGTAAAACAAACAAACAAACAAAAAATGAACCAGGAAATTGCTGGTTTGTTTTGCTAGGAACTGGGAGTTCTAAGAGTGTGTTGCCTTTACACTGTCTTTGAAACTCTGAGCTAGGAAAACATGGGAGTTTGGAGTTAAGCCTGACCAAATTATTCCTCCTCCTAAGGATTTCAAAGTCATTTTAAAATAACCTCTCCATGTTCCTCTTTGCCAAGGTGAGGAGGGGCTGGTGTCATATGGTCCAAGTCCACTGAGACTACTTTATTCTAATGGAAATCTGCAGCTGCCTGGGAACATAAAAGCTACCTTCCTTCTGCCGAGCCCAAGTCTGTCAGGGGTGGAGGAAACTTGGACTTGTTTCCTGAGTATGGACTTAAATTTGTTATCTGAGAGAAATCAAAGGCATCTACCGATTTAATGGATTTCTTTCAGGAATACTGATTAGAAGGGAGAATTAAAGGACCAATACTAATGAAAAAAGTAGCACGTGTGTGTGTGTGTGTGTGTGTGTGTGTGTGTATGTGTGAGAGAGAGAGAAAGAGAGAGAGAAACAGAAAGAGAGAAACAGAAAAAGAGAAACAGAGAGACAGAGAAAGAGAGATGGAGAGAGGAAAGAGACAGAAAAAGGGAGAGAGAAAGGGGGAGAAAGGGAGAGGGAGGGAGAGGGAGAGAGAGAGAGAAACAGAAAGAGAAATAGGGAGACAGAGAGAAACAGGGAGACAGAGAGAGATAGAAGAGACAGAGAAAGAGGGAGAGGGGGGAAACAGAAAAACAGAGAGACAGAGAAAGAGACACAGAGAGAGAAAGAGGGAAACAGAGACAGAGAAAATGAATGGGTGTGTGTGTATGTGTGTGTGAGGCAGAGAGAGAGGGAGAGAGAGAGAGAGAGAGAGAGAGAGAGAGAGAGAGAGAGAGAGAAAGAGAAAGAGTATAAAGTAGTGACTAACTTGACTCACTCTTGAAAACTAGCTTGGTTTAGAGGACAGTGTTCTGGCCTTGAAGAAAGGACAATCTGATTTCAAGTACCCTCCCTCCCCACTGACTCAGACACTTCCTGGCCATGATTCCAGGCAACTCATTTAATCTGAGTCACCTCAGTTTTCACATCTATAAAATGGAGCTGATTTCTAAGGTACATATTCCATAGGGTTGTGGGGAGGATCCAATGAAATGATGTATCAAAAGGGCTTTATAGCCTCTATATAAATGTTCAATTTAGAGCTGGAAGGGCCATAGGGGTTATCTAATCCAACCCCCATAATTTTATAGATGAAGAAACTCTAGGTAAAAGAGGAAAAGTGATTTTCATAGCATCAAATAGCCAATAAGTGAGAGATTTATACCCACAAAAGGATAGATTGAGAGGTAGAAGGTCCCTAGAAATCATCTGGTCCCACCCTACCATTTTATAGATTATGAAGCTTAAAACCAGAGAGTTTTAGGAACCTGTTGCCTTAGAACTGGAAAGGATCTCAGTCTAGTCTCTCTCTCCCATTTGAGAGATGAGGAACCTCAGGCCCACAAAGTGGGGCTGACTTTCCCCAAGTCCCTCAGTAGTAAAGATTAGAGCTGAGGTTTTAATCCCATTCTTCAGGCTTAGGTCAAACACTATTCTCAAGATTTGACACCGTTTCACCAATGTTTTAACCATGTCAGGGGTCCTTCCTGAAATGGGAGCACATCCTGTTGCCATTGTAAAACAGTAATTAAATTTGCTCCTCGACCCCCTATGTTAATTGACTTAGCAAATATGCCATGGACTTCTTCATTATCAGATATGTCAGATATGAGCGACTGAGCAGTCTGTTGACTGCTGCAAAAGGGGAACAAACTTCTCAACCTGCTTTAGTGACTTTCTTTGAGGGGAGTTTTCATTTCTTGTTCAACACAAGTTAGTGTTTGGATTGGGGGTTATTTACTTTCCCAGAAAATGACTGTTCTCACTTTTATCCTGTCTGAGGCAATCCCAACTGGGAAGGAATGAGTTAGGTTCTCCTCCATCTCAACTAGCTTGTAATAAACCAAAAACATTTCAGAAAAGGGCAACACAGAACCGGGAAAAGAATAGGAAGACTCAGTTTTTATCTCAGAGGGAAGGAGGCAGAGGTTACAAGTCAACTTGGCAGCAAAAAGAGTTACAGAAACAGACTTTTGATATTGAAATTGGTGAGTGTGGGGGGGGGGGGGATTAAGATAAAATGGATGTGAATTCTCAAGATGTCACTATTTTAAGATTTACTTTATCTTTTTTTTTTCAGAGAGAAATTAAATTGAGAGTACAAGTTGTCCAATCACATTACTAGAGCCTAAGTTTCTGGATCTTAGGTGAAATTAACGACGGCAATCATAATATACATTCTTGATCATAGCAAACCATATTCTAGAACTCTTAATTGACATACACACAATATGAAGGCTAAAAGATGGAAAAATAATCTAGCAATTCAATTTAAAAAATACTTCAATCAATTACTTGGGGTTTTTTTTGTTGTTGTTTTTTGGGGTTTTTTTGGAGGGCAGTTGGGATTAAGTGACTTGCCCAAGGTCACATGGCTAGTTTTTGTGTGTGTGTGTGTGTGTGTGTGTGTGTGTTAAGTGTCTGAGGCCAGATTTGAACTCAGGTACTCCTGACTCCTAGGCCAGTGCTCTATTCACTGCGCCACCTAGCCGCCCCAATTACTTGGTTTTGAGTAGACCAAACAACCCTCAAATTGATTGCTTTTCTCGTAAAATTTCTCTCTCTCTCTCTCCCTCTTTCTCTCTCTCTCTTTCTCTCTCTCTCTCTTTCTCACACACAAGTATAAAAATATCTACTAATAAATAATATAATTTTATACTAATATATAATATTATTACATATAATATATAATTTTCATTTAATTTTTTCACATAATTTCACCTAATCTCTTCTTTGGGAAGGATAAGATTGTCAAGTGTAATTGTATTTTTTTTGATAGATGCAATATGAATTTTTAACATTTCACTGCCTAAGAACCAGTCATCCTGAGTTTAACTTTATATGTCTACTGGCTTATCCTTTGAAAGATAAATGATTGGCTGTGCTTTGGGAGACTTGAATGAACTGTTAGAGAATAAAATGAAGAGAAGCAGGATAATAATATAGTTGATTATAAAAATTCAATCAAAGACAATTCAAACACTGTGTAACTTCAGGGGCCAGTCTTTGTCCCAGAGAAGAGAGGGGAAAATGAACCTCAAATCTTTCCTTGGAGAGACAATGAACTATTGCTACTGAGTCGGGACAACTGTTGAGGTTTAGGGTCTAGGAGCTCTCAAGATCCCCAAATACCAACATGCCGAGTCCTGCTGTGTCAGTTCTACTCAAGTCTTCTCTTAGCCAAAGTAAAGCAAAGTTTATTAAAGATTCACCCTAATGGGCAGACTCTTAAAGAGCCTAAGTATCTGTAACACTTGTATTGCAAGTGGGCCAGAATAATCTGACTCAGAGTGAGCCTGCTCTAAATTAATCTCAGCCTCTTCATGGAGGTGACATGGATCTTATATACAGAAAGACTATGGGGGGGGGGGGGGGCGGGAATCTAAGGGTGGTCTAGAGGAGGGGCTTGGGGAGGGTCTTGAGGAAGAGTGAAAGAGGATCTTGATGGGACTGAGGTCATACTGGGATTAAGGGGGGGATTTAGGTCAAGGCTACCAGGAGATGACAGACAATGGAGGGCTAGGCTGGTTTAAGGATAACAGATTCACCTATAGATATTGTGAGAGGATCAAGGGTGGGAAGTAGCTGGACAATAGAGGGCTAGGCTAGGTTAAGAGTAACAGAGATTTTAGGCCTAGCAATAAAGGCTTATGGCCTGAGGCAAATGAATGCCTCCTCCAGTGAGAAGATTCAATCAGAGTTCAAGGGGTTTCCCAGAGCCTATAACCCATCAGTATCTGCACATGTTACCTTTTTCCTGCCTATTTCTAGCACTTATCTCTATCTACCATCTAGCTATCACATCTATCGATTCTAAATTATCTCATTTATCTCTAACATCTATCTATCTATCTATCTATTATCTATCTATTGAACTATGTGTGTATATATCTATCTACCGATCTACCTATCTGCTTATCCATCCATCCATCCATCCATCCATCCATCCATCTATTTTACAGTTAATAAGCTCAAATGAACAGGCTATTTCATGAAGTGGAGAGTTCCCTATCACCAGAAGTATCCAAACAAAGTCCCAGTGACCTTCTGCCAAGGAGACTTCTATTCTGTTTGTGATTTTTAGATAGCTCCTCTTCTCTGGATCAATGAGGAGGCCCTAGGTAGGGGTGGGAAACCCGAAGCCTCAAGGTCGTATGTGGCCCACTAGGTCCTGAAGTGCATCCCTTTGATTGAATGCAAAGTCATAGGATAAATCCCTTTAATAAAAGGATTTGTTCTATAAAATTTGGAATCAGTCAAAAGGCTGCTCCCGAGGACCTAGAAGGCCACATGTGTCCTCCAGTCTGCAGGTTCCCCAGTCCTGCACCTTGCCCCTAGATGTTCAGGACTTTTACAAGAGATGGACTTTGAGAGGATGGGGTAGAAGTCTTGGGACCAATGAAGGAAGGATGATGATTGGGAAGCAGCCTTATATTACAACAGCCTTTTTCCCCAAGTATATTGATTATATAGAAATGAGAAGAAATAAAAGATAGTTTAAGAAAGGACAATGTTCAGTGAACCCAATCAGCTTTTTTTTGCTTTAATTGCCCTATAATAGACTCGGCTATTAGCAGCTACATGAATGTTCATTTCTTTTTCTTTTCTTTTTTAATAGCAGAGTCAGAATGTAAACTCATAACTTCTATCTCCCACCCAGCTCTCTTTCTGTGACATAAAACCACCCCTCTAGAAATCTTACACTTGGAGTCTCTACAATTGCTCTCCTGCATGGAACAAAGAAAAGAGCATCAACTGGACTCCCTAATCCTTAATTTAAATCCAGCTCTAACACCTATTTCTTATGTGACCTTTGGCAAGTCATTTACACTCCCTAGACCATAGGTCTCTCATTCACAAAATCAAGAGGTTGAATGAGACGCTCTTTATATCCCTTCTTATTGAGCAATAATCCTAATTCTGTGGTTCTTGATAAAATGGTCAGGGAAAACCTTAGGATAAATATTTCTTGCTATAACTCAAGTGACAGGGCTGAACTAAGTGAACTTTAAGATTCCTTCTATGATCCTACTGAGAGAAATGATTTGTTTCTCTCTAATTATCTAATTATTAATATATATATACATATTAATATATATGATTATTAAAATTGGGGAGATCCAAGTCTTTTCCCCCCAGTTCTATTTCCTTGTCCAATCTGTCAAGGACAGGGCTGATGAAAGATAGGATTGACATTCTCTCATTCCGGGTTTTGCTACTCTGCCCAACTAGATTCCAAGGTGAAGCCCCTGGCCCATTGTCTTTTGCTCAGGTTTAGTTGGGGGATGTAGAGTCTTTGTTTAGACTGTCCTCCCTTCATACCAGAGAAGTCTGAAGTATTCTGGTATTAAAAGACAAAATTAGTTGATGTCATACAAAACTATGTGTGTGTATACATCCATCCATCCATCCATCCATCCATCCATATATATATTTGCATTTGAATTTCTAAACTTTTTTGTTTCATCTGTTGACCTTTATAGGTCTTCAGCTTCCACAAAACTAAAAAAAAAAAATTCCCCTTTAATTTCTTATGTTGATCCATGATATATCGAAACTATGATGGGGAGAGTCCTAATGTGGAAGGGATAACTGTAAAGGACATAATCAAAGATCATTAGAATAGGTCCAGTTCCTCATTGTAATATTCATTCTCTCTCATTACTTGTTAACCAGAGTTTTCCAAGGCCATATGAGCTTTGAACCCAATGCCATGAAGGTATTTGGCATTCAAGAGTGTCGCTGACCTATTCTATTAAAATGCTAACATTATTAACAAAATGACTAATTGCCTAGAAATTATGTCTCTTGAAATTTTTAAATGTCATTTTATGGCCTATAAATTAGAGAAGTCTACATTGTTCCATGAAAAGACTTTAGCCCAGTAAGAGCTCCTTCCATTGATGAAATCACCAATCTAGACCAAGAAAACAAAAACTAAAAAGTCACTAAGGCAAGCCTTCTGCCTGAAATCTCTGCTTCCCTTTCAAGCGGAGAGACAGATTGTATCTCAGGAAGGGAGGGTGGGGAGGGGGGCAGAGGGAAAGAGATCAAGAATAAAAGGAAGCCTCTTGAATTGGAGCCGAGATATGGAAAACAGAAGCAATTAAGTGAGAAATTCTCTAGTCTTGGCAGAAAAAAAAAGAACAAGAATGAGAGACAAAGGAACACCTTGCTCTTTTAACTATCGTAATTTTTATTTTAAGAGTAAAAATGCTTGAGAAGACATCTTTTTCCATGCTGTTCTCAGCCTTATTATTATGACCTGATTCCAAATTCCTGCCTTCCATCAAGCTCTGGTAAAAACTGAAAGTGTTCTGCAGATCAATAAATAATTATCCTATGCTGAATGTGTGTTGTCTTCCTGCAGCATTGCTGCCTGTCTGGCAAATGGATTTGTATGAAATTCTGAATCTGAATGAAAAAGAAACATCATTGTTAATGGCTTATCATGGTCTATTGAGGGTTCTGTGAAATAGGAAAGATAGGATTCTGCTAGGCATGGGCCCTGACAGAAGAAACCAGGGTTGACCTGGTGTAACACACACATACACATACACACACACACACACACACACACACACACTAGTTTTACTTCAACTGTCTCCAATTTCACACTCACTATACATCAACTTTCCATTAAAAAGATGCACAGCTCTTGCCAGTACATGTTGCCTTTGCTTTTTATTTTATTTATTTGGTGGGGATGGGCCATATGACAATAGTAAATGGAGGTTTCTAGAGGGTGTTGGATGGAATTTAAAGATTTGGGTTTAAATTCTGACTGGGCCATTTATTACCCATGTGAGGTTAGGCAAGTCCCCTTTAATACCACCAAGTTTGGCATATAGTAGGCACTTGGTAAATGCATGCCTGGTCTTATCATTTGTAATTAGATGGCACTCTCTCTTATAATATGTTTTCTTAGCATTAACTGGATAGAAACAATAAAACAACAATGAAATTCCACTCTAAATTCTAGTGATTATTTTGGTTCTTCATAAAAGTGTCATTTTGTGGCTAAATTTCCTCATCCATAAAATTATTGAGTTGAACTAGAAAATGTCTAAGGCTCTCTCTACTTGCTCTAGTCTCTACTCCTAAAGCCTTTTTTATGTGTGTGTGTGTGTGTGTGTGTGTGTGTGTGTGTGTGTGTGATGTACCCCTCTGTGAGTCAGGTGGTGTCTATTGACCTGTTCTCTCAATAAAATGTTTAAATGCATTTAAAAAAATGCCCAGGATAATAAAAAGAAACCAATGGTGTTGCAATCCAGTCAGTGTAGACAGAAAGGCTGTGGTCACATGGTAGATATGATTAGTACTTTAATTTCAAAGTAGTGATGAACATAAATGATATTTTGAGATATTGGCAACAACTATAAAGTCACATGAAAATATCTGTGATTTCTATCAGTGACAAAGTCACGGTGCTTCTAATACTACTGTGGTTCATTTAGCTCATTTGTGATTGAAGGCAAAGCTGGATTTCAGGCAGAGGTTAGCAAAAAAAAAAAGATGTAATTTCTCCCTTCCCTCAAAGTTTATGGACACCATCAAATCTACCCAAGGTTAAAAGCCTCTGTCCTAAAGCTGTAACAAAGGCCAACATTTATAAAGCATTTGACATAGCATTATCTGTTCTGATCCTATGAGGAAGTCATTCTAGGAATGTCAGAGAAAAGACATTGGTCATTGCCCATGGCCACCTTTCTGATACGTGTTGGAGACCAGATTCAAAACCCTAGTCATTCTTGACCCCAAATCATTTCAAGTCTTTCAAGGTACAGTTGGTTCCCCTACAGGGAAAGGGAGGTCCAGACCAATAGTTTCATTGGTAGGAGGAAATTTCACTGTAGAAATGCATTTACCAATTTAAGTTTGCTTCTGTTCTCCAACTTGAGGCAGGTAGGTGGAGCAGGGAATAGAGCTCTGGGCCTGGAATTAGAAAGACCTGAGTTCTTCAGAAAGTTTTCCAAAAAAAAAAAAGACCTGAGTTCTAATCTGTCCTCAGATATTCCCCTAGCTGTGTGACTAGTCTGCTTCAGTCTCCTGAATCGTAAACTAAGGATAATAATGACTTCTACCTCCCAGGGTTGTTGTAAAAATTCAATGAGATCTTGTAGAAAGTGCTTAGCCCGGGGCCTGGTACGTAGGAGGCTCTATAGAAATATTGATTTCCTTCCCACTTTGTTGTGTGTGGGCACCGAGAGGTTCAGTGATCAGGATCTTTCAGCCAGTAGACATCAAAGACAGGACTCCAACTTGGGCCAGGTCTATCCATGA
>CM053597.1:177957046-177974475 GCA_028646575.1 Pseudocheirus occidentalis | reverse complement strand
GTTTCTCTCCTATTTTTTTTAATAGTATGATCTTTAATAGTCAGGTCACATATCTATTTCAAATGTAATGTGGAATATATCATAAGGTACTAGTCTAAGTCTAATTTCTGCCAAGCTGTTTCATAGTTTTTCTAGCAACTTTTTATTAAGCAAAGAGTTTTTCCCAAAGTAGTTTATGCTTTCCATTTTATCAAACACTGGGTTTCTGAGTTCCATCCTTTTTGATTCTACCTTATCCAATGAGTTCCACTGATAATCTCTCCTCACCTCCCCCCGTCTGTTAGTCTCTCACTCTTAGCCAAAACCAGACAGTTTTGATGGCTGCTACTTCATAATATAGTTAGAGGTTTGGATATGCTATTCACCCTTCATATCTACTTCCTTTCCTCATTTTCCTTGATATTCTAGATTTTTTCTCAAATGAATTTTATTATTATTTTATGAAGAATCCTTTTAGTAATTTGGTATAGCATTAAACATGCAAATTAATTTCAGTAATATTACCATTTTTATTATATTGGCACTGAATATTTATCTAGCTGTTTAAGGGTTTTTTTTTCCTTTAAGGAAAACTTTGTAATCAAATCTATACAAATCTTTTAGGTGCTTAGATAGGTTGATCCCCAGATATTTTATGCAGTTTAAGAAAGAGAATTCTTTAAAAAGAGTTTGGACTTTGTGATTAATATAAATTCAGCAAAGAAACTGTGCAACACATCACTTCAGACTACGAACATTCACACTTACCAAATGTTTATTAAGACATAAGACATTCGCTGCCATTAGACATGAGGTCTCTGTCTTTCATGAACCGACAAGTGCCAAGTTCTCATAATATAAATAAAAATATTGTAAATACAGATCTCAAAATATGCTGGACAATTAAGTAAAAAAAAATAATCTGTACTTTAACTGAAACATTATTATAGGTTGAATCATTGCCTTCAATCGGCTAGGTATAACACTGATACATAAAATTTTAAAAACGAAAGTTTTAATAGATGTCATATCAAATTCTCATGATCTCTAAGCTCCAAGCTATATAATACAAAGGATTTGTCAGATATAGAGACCTATGGGAAGAAATTGAAATAATGAGAGAACAAGGTGAGGTATACGTAATCCCTATCCTTCTGTCTATACCCGGAGTTGCACTAAGGATATTTTCAGAAACTCCTACAACAAATTAATTCATATCTTTATGTTCATATTCAACTACCAAATGCACTTTTCTTAACTTCTTATGTGGCAATCCTGAGAATAGTACATTTAAAATCATAATAACAGGATGACTTATTCTAGTACGGGGTAGGGAACCTGTGGTCTCAATACCACATGTGGCCCTCTAGGTCCTCAAGTGTGGCCATTTGACTGAGTCCAAACTTGACAGAACAAATTCCCTTAATAAAAAGATTTGTTCTGTAAAACCTGAACTCAATAAAAGGGTTGTATTTGAGGACCTGGATGACCTCTTGTAGCCTCAAAGCCACAGGTTAATATCATTTCTATCTAAATTCAATCAATTGAAATAAGAATATTAGTAATGACAATCACCCCATCCAAGTCCAAACTCCCATCCATATCATGAGGGAGAAGAGCAATGACCAAGTAGGAGGGTGCCAACAATGGATGCTAACCATTATGCTTTGTGAGCTTGAGGAGTCACACCAAAGAGATGAAAAGAACAATGAGAGTGGTGATTATGATGATGATAGTGATTACATTAATGATAACACCAATAATTACTATCAATTATTAGCATTTTAAGGTTTGCAAAACTTTTACGTACAACTGACAAGCAACAAACTGGGAATGACAACTCTTGTTGGGTCTTTGCCAATGACACTGAGTGTAGAGTGACCACAACTGATCTTGCACTATTTAGTGACTTCTATGCATTCTTTGTCCGTCTGCTTCTGTAAAGGGATGGCACTGTGATCTGGCTCACATTTTAAAATTCTAACTTTAAATGTATTCTGAAATGCTGCAAGGAGATATCTACCACCCAATGAGATAAAATGAAGACCGATGGACATCCTAAAGCCCCACAATTGAACAGAAAAGACAACTATTTTTATGCAATCTAAATGGAAAGTATGGATCTTATCATTTTCAGGACAAAGACAAGGCTATGATCATTAAGAGAATGCCATCCCTTTCATTTCACTCACATATTGGTAGGAAGTAGTATTATGAGGGGGAGACAATAAAAGGAGAAAACACCCTAAAACATGAAAAATAATAAAAGCTGAGACAAAGGATGTTCAGGAGCTGTCTAGAAGGGTTCTCCTTTGTCTAGAAAATGACAATTGAACATTTTGACAAAAAGTAGAGCAACACATGGTGTTGTGAGATGGACACAACCTCTTAATATTAGAATCAAATTTATATTTGTCTTCTCATATTTAGCTCCATGTATTTGCTTCTGTGGCAGTGTGGTGGTGCAGTGGATACAATACTAACTATGCAGCCAAGAGGATCTGAGTTCAAATCCAGCCTCAGACACTTACTAGCTGTGTGAACCTGGGCAAGTCTCCTAACCCCGATTGCCTCAGTTTCTCCCTCTGTAAAATAACCTGGAGAAGGAAATGGCAAAGCACTCAGTGTCTGCACCAAGAAAAGCCCAAATGGGGTCACAGTGAGTCAGACACAACCAAAAACATCTCAGCCTCTTTCCATAGCTCTCTTATGTTGCGTCCTAGAAAACATCTGTGCTTTGGATTAGAAAGGATGCTAGCATCATAATATCATAGCTTTAGAGCTGGAAGGGAACATAGAAGCTTCTTCTTTTGTTTCATTTTCCTTTTCCAAGTCCCTAATTTTGCAGATCAGGAAACTAAAACTGACAAATGGAAAGTGATTCGCCCCAGAGTCACAACTAGTAAACACTGGGACAGGACCTGAACTCAAGTTTTCCTGGAGTATTTGGAATTGGTTCTTGAAACTTTCAAATGATTGTCTTGAAATCGGTACCTTTTATACTATATATATCAAGGTAAATGTTGTGAGCAGACACAGATGTAGAAGAGAGGACAGGATGAAGGGACAGGAGAATGCCGGACAGATAGTAGGGTCTGTTTGTCAAAAATATGGACCAATAGGAGAATAGCATAATGCCAGACTGGGTAGAAAGGTTAGAGATCTACAGTGACCTTGAATGCCAGGCTAAAGTCTCAGACAGTGGAAGCCATGGAAGTTTTTGAATGGAACAGTGTCATGATTACATAGGGAAGATTACTCATGTACTAGTGTATTTAATGTAACATCTCAATGAAGTTTACTTATGTTAAATAAGGATAGAAAACAATTCTGGCCCATTAATGATATAGATACTGAGTCTGTTGTTGTCAATAGGAAGTGTGTGATAGCAGATTGAATGCACAGACATAATGAAAAATGAATCTGTGTCATGTCCTACTTTTAACCCTTAGTAGTTACATAATCCCCTACTGGGTCACTGCCTCATCATGGGGGAGGGTCTTGCATAGCTCAATGAAACTATGAGCCATGCCATGCAAGTTTACCCAAGATGGACAGGTCATAATAGAAAGTTCTGATGAAAGATGACCCACTGGAGAAGGAAACGGCAAACCACTTGAGTATCTTTGCCAAGAAAATCCCATGGACATTATTGGTGTACCATTATGACTCACAGGGTCACAAAGAGTGAGACACAAGTGAATGATTGAATAACAATAAAAATTCTAAAATATGTTTCCCCCTCTATAGGATCATCATCATCATCATCATCACCATCATCATCATCATCATCTTCATCATCATTGTCATCATTGTCATCATCATCATTGTCGTTGTCATCATCATCATCATCAACATCATTGTCGCTGTCATCAGCAGCAGCAGCAGCATCATACCTGCAGCACTTCTCTCAAAGGGTTGTTTTGAGGCTCAATTCAATAAGTCTTTATTAAGCACCTACTATGGACCAGGCAATGGAGATACCATTTGTTCTAAGAGGAAAGAATGCATGCAAATACATTTCTTTCTCTTTGCTTTGTTTTTGTTAGAGAGATCTTATGATTTCATCTCATCGGTACAGTGAACTTCCAACAAGGAAATGTCCTCTACCAGTGTAGATAGGCAGTTGTTCTGCACTTTATAATTTTAGTGAACTGCCTGGAATATGAAAAGGTTAAGTGAATTGGCCACAGTCACACAGCTAATAGCTGTAAGAAGCAAAACTCAAGCCCTGGTCTTTCACTAATTGTAAAGCTACCCATTAATGCAGTTGAGATGGGAGGAAAAAGAGGTAGGGAATTATTTCCTTATCTCAGCGTCCAATAAGATTGTGCAGATATGTAAATACAAAATAATTGCAAGGTAAATTGTGGGTGGGTGAGAGTATACTCATAGCTCCAAGAATCAGATAAAATAAGGCACATTCTACTCTATAATGTTTTTCAGTTGTTCAGTCATGTCCAACTGTGACCCCATTTGGGGTTTTCTTGGCAAAGACCCTGGAGTGGTTTGCCATTTCCTTCTCCAGCTAATTCTACAGATAAGGAAACTGAGGCAAATAGGGCTAAATGACTTGCTCAGGATCACACAGCTAGTAAGTGTCTGAGGCCAGGTCCGAACTCAGAAAAGATTTCCTGACCCCAAGCCCAGCACTCTATCCACTGTGCTACCCAGCTGCCCTTGAAACTATAAGGCAATATAAATGAGAGTTATTATTATTTTCAATATTTTGATGGATCCCATAAGGATATAAGAAAGTTATTAGCATATTTTTGGCAGATCCATTTATAGGATGGAGTTTTAATGTTTGTAATTCTGAGTAGATGAAGGGTAATGATAAAGAAAATGATGTGTGCTTTCAATAATGTGAAGCCCCTCCTTCATACATTAATGTTTCCATTTTTTTGTCCACCCTCCATCAAGACATGATGGTCTGCATATAGTCAATTTTCCATATTGAGGTACAGTGCAAATTAAAGCTTAGACACCATCAAGTCAATTAAATTTGGGTTATGAATGTATAATTCAATATTGTCAAGTGTGGCAAAACACTTAAAAGGATTTTAAAATTCTATCTCCTAATGTGCTCTGAAATACTGCATGGAAACACCCACCGACAAATGAGTGAAAATGAATAATTGCAGAAGCCTTAAAACCCCACAGTTGAGCAGAGAAGACAGCTGCTATTATTAAGCCATCTAAATGGAAAGTATGGATTCTATCATTACCAGAACAAAGACAAGGCTGTGATAATTAAGGGAATACTTACGGCTTCCGTTTTTTTTTTTTTTGTTCATGTTTTGGGTAGAATATTTAGAACAATGAAAGGTAAAAAATAAAAATAAAACATAGAACAAGTTCAGTTCTGCACCTAGTTCCTTGCTTAAATAAATTCAATTTTAAAAAATCTCAGCCATTAGGATCACAACAGAGCTTGAAAGCCCTGAGATGTCATGATAAGAACACACCGGGTTCTGGCAAGAAATTAAATGATAATAAACACGGTGTAGGCTCAGTGGGGGTGATATTGTTTAATGTCAGTGGTGATTGAAACTACCTTCCACATGACTGAGGCTTTGTTAGCCTATTCTATTTATATTAATTTCTTCTTTTCAAAGACCATTATCTTAAATTGCATGTTACATAACCAGTGGCGCCTCCCCCTAGCCCATAGCACCAATTCTAAAGCAACTTGATGATGTCTGTATTGGTTGGGGAGGTGGGGGTGGAGGAATATGGAAGAGAGAATTCTTTTCTCCACTCAGCATCCAAGGAGATTACAATCTGGAGAATATAAGGGGAATGGATTAAACTTTGTACAATTTCCCCTTTGTTGATACGATCGGTCCCATGAATAGAGGAATCGCATTGTGCCATTTTCTGTTCTCATTTCAATCTTTGCAACAAGAAGGGTACACCTTAGAACCTTTATGCAAAGAAAAGCAGCACTCCCCTTTCGTTAACCCATTCAGCTTTCTGAAATTTGATTGGCTCTGGGCTTCACCTCTCTCTTGCAAGGGAGTCTGAGACAATAAAACGGAGAAGAATAGGACCAACCAGCCAGACGAGTTACAGAACAGTTCTAAAGGTCATTATCTTGCAGACTAGCCCTGTTTCACAAGGACAGAACAAATGTCGAGCCTGTTGGGCTCATCGGAAAGACTGTAAGGGAAAAGGAAGTGTTGCAACAAAAATCCCTTCTCCTGACAATAATTGTATACAGAAAAAAAAAAAAAAAGAGGAAAGTCCAAAGGTCATTCATTCTCAGTACAACACTCAGTTTTGAGACTGAAATCACAGGCTGTCCCTCAAATGTCAAGGGTTCCAAGTTTTCCTTAGATATCAGAATTACCTCTGAGGTTACTATCCATTCACTCCAAAGCCTTTGGTATACTTAGACTTGGATCTGAAATGGAATTGACCAACATAGACCACCCCCCACCACCACCATGAAAAAAAAGGAAAACAAGGGCGTTGTAGAATCATTTCCCTCAGAACTCTATTTCTTTTTGATCTCTGTACTGTCTTTGATGTCAGTCAAAGCCTTTATGTTCCATACAGAGGCTTTGGTGCATGCAAAGTAAAAATGTCTTTGGTTTGAGGTTTCAAAATGAAGCATTTTTTTAATTAAAAAAAGAAATCTGTTTTGGGTAATTCTGTGACCACCAATAAATAGTTTATTTCCCCTTGAATGAATGACATAAGTTATATTGCACTGTGATACAAGAATAAAGAGACATCGTCTTATCTAAATCAGCTAACCTTCTAGCTTTTCATCTTTTGATAATGTAAGCCCTAGCAACCTGTTCTCTGTTGTCTTTCTCCTATTCTATCTTAACCATTTTCACTCATTTGTTTAAGAAGCAATGCAAAGTACAGCATTAGGGATTAGGAAATCAGGATGGGTCTCTCTGCAGGACAACTCAGTCATTCTAAAACATTGGATTTACTATTTCTTATTTTCACCAACTAGCATCAAGGATGAACACCTGTTAGATCAATGGAATGATGTTTGTCCCCTGTCTAAAAGATCCTATAAATCTGTCAGTGCAAATCTCTGGGAAATCTCACAAAATACCCACAGCTATGGAAGAGTGAATGTTCCGTCAGGCTCACCATAGACTTCTTGGAAAGAAGATTCTTCATATCCTGGGGACCCCAAATAGGTTTTTAATGCATAGGTATAGAATATCTGAGACTTAGAGACCCCAGTGGATAGCTCTTTAGTTCAAAATTGGCCAGATACTAGAAAAAGAAAAGAAAAAGAAAGATTAAGCTAGAAACATTCTTTGATGAATTTCCAAAGAAGGTCAAGTTATATGGATCAGAGTTTGAAGGTATCTGATATGTGATCAGTTGCATGGGTTCTGAACCCTTGGAAGTCTAGTCTGGTGAAGTCTGTTTATGCCTTCTCAGATTTATGCTTTTAAATGTATGAAAGACGTCAAGGAATATTTATTAAGCACTTATTTTGCACCAGGCATTATGATAAGAATAAGGGATATAAAGAGAAGCAAAAAACAGTCCCTCCCATCAAGTACCTCATAATCTAATTAGATAGACAACATGCCATAAATAAAATATGGTTACCAATTTTAAAAAAAAATTTAAAGCTGGAGGACCCTAAATAAATAACCTTTCAGCTAATTTGACATTTGTATTTTAAAAATGAGGAAATTTAGACACAAAGAAGGGAAGGGACTGTCCCCAGTCTTATACTAGTATTACATAGCAGTCTTGAAGTTTCAGTAAATGCTGCTTCTTTTTACTATATTATGTGCCTCTACATTATACCCGTGACAATAATTCTATATTGGTTGGGCAAAAATAAACACCTACATACATGCATATGCATATACACATATAAAATATAAATATATACAATACATATAGAAATATGTATACATATAGAAAATATATATAAAATATCAATACATGAATATTAAATAAGAAAACAAATGAGTGAATAAGTGAATGAATAGATAAGTAGGTAGATAGATGGACAAATTTCTAGATAAACGTTTAAACAGATAAAGTTCTAAAGACAGATGGATGTCTAAAACTACTGAAGACATTCCATTAATGTGACTGATTATGCCATCCCTTCTTAATGCTTTGGAAAAAACTAAATTCACTAATGTGAGGACATCTCCTCTATCATGAGGAAAACATCTCAGGAAAACCAGCAAAGAATCCATAGAGATGAGATAGCAAAAGGGGGGTGTGGGGCTCCTAATTCAAGGAAGAACTATTTACTTCAATTCTCTATACTTCAATGGACCAGTTATCTTAGGATGTGGACACTCTCTCTGGTGGTATAGACAGTGACTTATTCATATTTTCTTCTCCTATGCAACTTTTGTACGTGTCCTCTAATAAATCCTCCACATTGAGGTCACCCCAAATGCAAAAAAAATCCTCCCAGATCAACTCACATGGAGTGAAAACCAATGGAGCATTTAAGTGATGCATTGTTTGTACTACATGACTGCACCACTCTCTTTTCTGGTCACATATCTCTCTGATGTACTGAGTAAAATGGAATGGTATGAGGAGAGAGAGTTGGACTATTTTGGGGAAATTGCAAAGAAATTTTAATGACCTGAAACAAAAGCATGTATGTATGTATGCATGTGTGTATGTATGTATGTATGTGTATGTGTGTGCATGTACATGCATGTGTGTGTAGTGTGCATATGTGTGTGTATATTGCATCACTGTTGTTACACTAATTACATATTATTGTGAGTAATGGAGTATCACAGATATCCAAAAATTAAAGTTTCAGGCTAATAGATAGAGTCACGGTGGTCAGGTAATGTGTTAACAATGATGAATTGCACCGGAGAAATGGTATAAATGATATAATCAGAGATAATTTAAAAGAAAAAATGATATGAGGTAAAAAGAAGGGAGCAGAAATCTCCAGACAAAATAAGAAAATGCTGTAACAACAACAACCCTTCCAAAAATTAGAATAGAACTACTGAATGAGACCCTATAGTAACTAAGAAGTTTAATAAATGAATTGAAAAAGAATGTAAGAAGATACATAAGAATTCATAAAGGCCAATTGGAAAAAAATAAGAAAGTAGATGATAGAGAAGAGTTGGAAATCTTCATGAAATGGCAAATGTTGTGAAAATAAAATCATGAAAATAGAATATAAAAGTAGATATGAAAAAAGATTTTTTTAAGCAAAAAACAGTAAAATTGGAAAATCCTGAAAATAAAAAAAGAAACTGGTCTTGAATAGAAAGCTGTATGACATAATATGAGATCTACCAATTTTCAAAAGAAAAATTATTTCACAAAGCAACCACAAAATAGCATTTTGGGAAAGAGGGGAGAATCACTATAAAGATTAGAGGGCACAAGTTCAAATCCATAGAATGGATAGGAAACCATCAGGAAGGAATTCCAAGTTTAACTAACCAATAAATGTAGTTGTCAAGTGGCAGAGCTTTTGAATCAAGGAGATATAGCAAAATATCAAAAGGTAATTTATTATCAAGGTAATCCCACTTAAAGAATGCCTTTTGAATTACTCAATCCTGCTAATTGGAAGGGGGGAAGTAGAGAGAAAGAATTGGAACAAGATATACCAAAAAGTAGATAAAAATTGCTTAAATTAATTTACTGATTGTAGTGCTATGAATTTGTCTCACTCTTCTGGGAAACCTTGAAACTGGACAAGAAAAGTGGTCAAATTGTGCAGATCCTTTTATCCAGAGTTCCTACCACTGGATTTATGACTTAAGAAAATTGATTGAAAAAAAATAAAAGGAACTTATGTACAAAATATTGAAAGCAATATTATTTTATAGCAGAACCTTGCAAGCAATATGTTTCTCCAGCACCTGGGGAACATCTGAACCATAGCATATTAATGCAATAGTATAAAACTTCAATGGCTTCATCCTGTACTTCCTTCTTTTCTTCCTCTGAACTTTCTCTTTGGTGATGTCCTCAGCTACTATGGGTTCAGTTATGATTTCTATGTATCTTACAAATCTCTTTAACCCACCTCTTATCTCTTTCCTGAGTTCTTGTCCTACATCTTCAACTTCCTGCTGAGCCAATGCCATAGGTGATAGACCCCACTCTCCTTCTGACTCCTGCCACAAAAGTCAGGGATTGAAGCATTGGAGGTTGACTGATGTGGTCTGAGACCTTGGGACACCAAGAGGCTGCTCCTCTGGAAGAAGGGGGCAGAAAGTTCAATATGCTAAAACTGGAAGACAACTTACCATAGCTGTGGGTATCAGAAGTGTCTAAATTGGCTCTTTCTTTTTAAAAAACTAATTATTCTTGCTAACTATAAGCTAAACTCAATGCTTTTTATTTTGTTTTGTTTTTCTCCTTTATTATTTTAAATGACTAGAAAGTATTGTCAACATCATATAAATTAGGTGCCCTGGAATTCAACTCTGGTCTCCTCATCCTGTTCAATTCTGTTAAGCATCTCCACTTAAATATACCATAAGCATCTCCCATTCAACACAGCCAAAAGAGAACTCCACCATCTTTCCCTATACATTTGTTCCTTCAGACCACCCCTCTTTCTGTTGTGGCCACTCACCAACTCATTAAGCACCACAGCGCACAAGAGCAGAGTCAAGCTTGACTCTTCACGATCCATCGCCATCTGTGATCTTGCCATATTTACTTTCAATAGCATCTTGTCCATCTGACTCCTCTCCACTTACATTTTCACCTCATCATCTCTCATCTGATTATTTCAGTAGCTTCCCAATTTGTCCCCCCACTTCCAGTTTCAGTCTCCTCAATCCATCCTCTAGGTAGTTGCCAAAATGATCTTCCTTAAGTACAGATCTTATATCATAGGCACTCTTCAGAAGTTCTTCATGGCATCCAGAAGACCTCTCACTTTGGTATCTTAAAATCTTTAATCATCTCATTCTATTCCACCTGTATAGTTCTATTTCACAGAACTGCTCTTCATTCACTGTATATTCCACCCAGATGCATCTATATGCTTTCCCCCAAACTTGACATTCCATCTTCCACCTCAGAGTCTTCTCACCAGTTGCCTCTCATACCTCAAATGCCCTCTCTTCTTAGACATTGTGCAATCAATAGCCTCCTTTGGGGATGTATTGACAATGATACTGGTATACCCAGGATGGCTTCTAGTATGAGTTCTTAGATCTGCTTTACTAGGAAAGATAACTGTATAAAGGGTGAACAGCCTTTTTAAATTACATTCACTGGTTCAGGGGAAAAGTCAGCACCTGAACTTCAGAGAAAATACAAGTAGAGAAGTAAAGACCAAAAGACAGGGCTCTGCCTGAATCAAAGCAATGTTGCAATAAAATTTACTTACATCTCTGGTTGGAGAGAGCCTTTACATCTGAACAGTCAAGGAGTGCTAAACATAGGGTCCCTCAAAATCTCTACTAGGGAATCACAGGATCCTTCTCATGAAAGAGCTCCTAAAGCAAAATACCACCTCAGAGTATATATATACTTCTCAGAACCAGAAGGCATCACAATCTTTGTGACTCTAATTAGAAATAAGCAAAAGGTGAGAAAACCTTCCCACAAGCAAGCCCCTAAGCAAGCTTCCCTTAATGGGCTCCATGTGAGGGGAAAGTTTAAGTGCCATTAACATTACAGAGAACTAGAGTCAGAAAGACCTGACATTAACTTAGCTGTGCAACCCTGGGATAGCCACTTAACCTCTGTCTGCCTCAGTTTCCTCAACTGTAAAATTGAGAAAATAATTATAAGATCTACCTCCTGGAGTTGTTGTAAAGATCAAGTGAGACAATATTTGCAAAGCAATTGGTACACTGTCTGGTACAGAGCAGGCATCTAATAATTATTTCTTTCTTTCCTTCCTTCCTTCCTTTCTTCCTTCCTTCCTTCCCTCCCTCTTTCTTTCTTTCTTTCTTTCCTTCCTTCCTTCCTTTCTTCCTTTCTTCCTTCCTTCCCTCCTTCTTTCTTTCTTTCTTTCTTTCTTTCTTTCTTTTTCTTTCTTTCTTTCTTTCTTTCTTTCTTTCTTTCTTTCTTTCTTTCTTTCTTTCTTTCTTTCTTTCTTTCTTTCTTTCTTCCTTCCTTCCCTCCTTCCTTTCTTCCTTCCCTCCTTCCTTCCTATAGGAATCCCTTCCAATTCTCTTAGTTCATAGTTCTTTTTCTCTTTAAAGGATCTTGGAATCACTTATCTGTTTATCTATCTCTGTGCCCCTCTCCCCCATGTCATCTCCTTGAGGGCAGGGATTAGTTTTATTGTTTCTTTATAGTCCCATTTAGTGCAATGTCTTTCACATCCCAGACACTTAAATGTTTATTCATGCTTTTTAGCTGAAGTGAATTACTAGTCTAGAAGGAAAAACTGAATATAAATAATGCAGAGAATCATGGGAAAGCTATTGTGAAGTGGAACAGGAAGAGAAGCAAAATCAGAAGAATAATGTACACAGGTACATTATTATATAAATTATTATATAAATATTATATAAATTAAGGCATTGGGAGAAGTAACAAGACCAAAATCAAATACAGTAGACCTGAAGCATGCATTTTTTTTCTATCTTCCTCCTCTCCCTCTCCCCCTCCTCCTCCTCCTTCTCTTTCTCCTCCTCTTCCTTCTCCTCCTCTTCCTCCTCCTTTTCCTCCTTCTTCTTGGAAATGGAGGTAGAGGTTTGGTAGGACTCCAATTTCTTTGGTGTAGTGAGGAAACTCATTTTATACATATAAACCAGCAACTACTCTAGAATTTATAGTAAGATCATAGTTTTAGACCTGGAAGGGGGGGAGCATTAGAGGCCTTGACGCTAACCCCTCATTTGACATGTGAAGAAACTGAGGCATAGAGAGTTTAAGTGATCAATCCAGTGTTAGATAGTATCCAAGCTCAAGATTTTAACCCAGATCTTTATGACCCAACTTAAATACCTTAACCACTCACTCCTTTTGTTTCTAATCAGTAAACTACAAAAGGAATAAGTGACATGTTCTTTCAGTCACTATCTTACTATTAAATGGTATGTTGTTATGCTTAAGTCTTTGGGAGGAGGAGTCTTTTTTGACTGGTCAATAGGAAGCAGATTGTTTTCCCCAAAAAAACATCCATTAATTTTTTTAAATTAATAAATCAGAATGCTATAAAAACGATACAGATGAAGGCAAACGAATTGATTCAGTGCCTGGTGTGCATTGTGAGGGTAGGATGTTATAGAGCTGGAAGTTTTCTACTTTGTAAGATGGTCTGGTCTTATTCAGTCACTATGGACAACAAATATAAAAACTTATAGTGGTAACAATAGCAACAATAACTTAACTGAGAGATGGGAAAATGCTTTTTCCAGATACATCTAAATTATACCCTAGGGAAAGAAGGAAAAAACCAGCCTTTTACTATATTCGATATGCATCTACCAAGCCCCCACTTCAAACTACACACTGCAACTTATTATCTCTGACTGTGATTCATGGCAAGTTCTTGGATTCAAGGAACGTGGCCCCTTTAATATTTCTGTCCTGATCCTATAATCCAGCAGAATTACCTTTCTCCATGTATGCTATGCTTCCTGACTAAAAGAAAAAAAAAATTAGAGTTATATGCATATGCTTTGTCAAAATTTCTGGTATTGCCCGAAGCTTTCAATTCAAACATCTTTATCCTTCAGAAATTTCTGAGATGCATCATGGGACATATGTGAGTTTGAAAAATCTCTTAAAGTCATGTTGAGGGAGCTTGGCATCTTCTGAAAAGCAACCTATTTCATTAAATTGTTCTTGCAGACACTTCCTCCAATGAATGAATCAGTCAAACAAAAGTGGGTTAGGATCCTCATGGGAATTAAATTGTCTCCAATAGATGGAAGGTTGGGCCTGATGGATAAAGGGATAAAAAGGGGATAGTGATAATGGTCAATTTCATTTGTCTTTTTGTGCAGACCTGAGATTTCACCTGTGTATGAAACTACAGATGTGGAAATGCCGTCTACCCATGCAAATCATCAACTCATCTATGATTTAGAGTCTTAGAGAGTTTCCTGGAGTCACTAAGAAGTTACATAACTACCCCAGGTTCATATAGTCCATGTGTGTCAGAGAGGGAATTCAAACCCAGGTCTACCTAATTTGGAAACTAACTCTCTGCCACATGGGGGTTCTTAACCTGGAGTCCATGGACTTTTGCTACTGTTGTTTAGATATATTTGTATTTCAATGCAATCAATTTCCTTCCTAATTCTAGGTATTTAATTTTATAAATGTTTTCCCCTTTTTTAGGAGACTACATCACCCTATCTTACCCAGATATGTAATGGGGCAGTCACTCACAGGCTTCATCCTATTACTTATCAGCATTTAAGCTCTTACTCTCTCCATTTCTGACTTGGGCTGGTTCCCTACTCCTTTGGAAGTCATGATTGGCTTTAGGTCTTCAGAAGCTGAGAGCTCCCAAACTGGAATGATGGGGGTAGCCTCAGCCTCTCCTAGTAGCAAGGATTACAGGCATGTGACCTCATAGCTGCCTGGCCTTCTCTCCATTTAGAAATATGATTCTGAGAAAGAATCCATAGACTTCACTAGACAGTGAAAGTGATCCAGGACACACACATAAAGGTTATGGGACCCCTGCTATTCACCATTGTGCTATCTATGGTTCAGTGACTCTGCTTAGTCAACAAACCAATCGTTTACATCATTGCTCAGATTCATATTACTTATTCCCATTGGGCTGGAATCAACAACCATATTTACATAATCATAACTTCAAATAGTATGAATTCAAATATATGTGGCTACTTGGGGAGATTCATTATTTCCCCTAAATGAGACCCAGCTGTATTAAATATGTAATATGTGCAAAGAAAGTACTATTTAAGGTGATAAGGCTGAGAAAACATTGCTAAAATCTGTTCCTTGCCCTCAAAGGGTTTATGCTTTGGTGGGAATATTATGTGCAGAAAAATTGCAATATTGTAAAATAATTGCATAACACATAGTATGATACTAAGAGTAACTATAGGGATGGATTGAGGGATTACAGTGAATCGATCTGAAGAGCAACTCAGTGATGGTTTAATCAAGGAATACAGTCCAGTGGGCCTCCTTTAGTTGTGACTGAGAAAGACTCTGAACCAGAATAAAGAACTGCCCCAACAAGAGACACCAGAAAGGAATCAAGAAGGAAATACAAGAGTTGTCCAAACAGCATCCAGAGGGAGCAAAGCATCTTAGCGTTCTACTTTCACAAACAAACTCAAACATGCCGATCCGTCCTTCTTCCCTATTTATGTTGACCCGAAAGGTCTGCATGAAGGCTCCAAAATTAAATAAAAAAACAAATAAACGAATGTATACATAAGTAGATTAACGAATGGATGAATGATTACATTAAATAAGTAAAGGCATTCCAGTCATTTTGGTTTTCCTAATCTGAGCTATTTTGAATGTTTTGGTTTTTGTCTTACTAAGCACATAAAAGAAACTGTTCACTTCCCTCCCTAACACAGCATTCTAACGTTAGCTACGTGGCAGAGAAATGAATCCAGAATTCATGTTCCGACAGTGCCACCCTTCACTTCTACATATTAAAATTCCCTCACATTAAAGCCTGCCTGGGCCTTGTGACAGAAATCTTGCCCCGCGTTCGACCTCTTTATGCTCTTCAAACACTCAGTGGACCAGTCCGAATGGATATTGATGGGCATCAAAGGAAACCTCTTCTTTCATCAGTGAGTTCTGATGAAAGGACCCCAAGCCACCCAGTGGTGAAAGCCAACATGTTTTCTTGATAATTCAATCATCTACATAATTACAAAGCCGAAGACATACTCACCTCCACATTCCCTTCTCTTATTAAATAAACATTAGTGTCTAGCTACAAACCACAGATTAATCTTCAAAGGCCTCCTTTTTATTATCAATTGCATTTCTCTGAAGACAAAAGGATCATTTATTGAACATTAGGCATAGTTTAAGAAAAAGCGTCTTATCAGTGCTTCAGGTGATTGGAGCAGTTTAACTAAAATGGCCAAACCTCTTAATTACAACTAAGCTTCTGAATGTGTGTATGTATAGCACATAATACGTAATATATATATATTTACATAAACATATACACAGAGGTTTAGTTATAGTTATAAATCACATGATACAATGTCTATGTATATATATCTATGCATACATTCATGCATAAAATCTGTATATATTATATATTTCATGCACACATTTATGCCTGTTATTATTACACAGCTTCATGTTTTTAAATGCGGAGGAGGCCAGCCAGCTACAAGGTCACATGCCTGTAATCCTTACTCATAGGAGAGGCTGAGACTAGTGTATCCCTTCAGTTTGGGAGCTCTGAGCTGCTGAAGACCTAAAGCCGATGGAGACTCCCAAAGGAGAAGGAAACCAGTCCAAGTCAGAAATGGAGAGAGTCCAAATTTATATGTTGATAAGTAATGGGATGGAGCCTGTGAGCGCCTGCCCCATTTCATTTCTAAGTAAGGTAGGGAAATGCAGCCTCCAAAAAAGGGGGAAATTTTTATGAAATGAAATACATAGAATTACAAAGGAAATTGATTACATTGAGATATCAATATATTACATATATATGTGAATATGTATATGAATATTAAAAAGCGGTAACATCCTTTAACTATAATTCAAAATCTTAATTGTGTTAACAGAATAATGGAAAAGACACTATGTTTAGGGTAAGAAGTTGCTGTTTGGTCATTTCAGTCTTGTCTGACTCTTCATGATGGTTGGTCATTTCCTTCTCCAGCACATTTTACAGAGGAGGAAACTGAGGCAAACAGGGTTAAGTGACTTTCCCATGGTCACACAGCTAATAAGCATCTGCAGATAGATTTGAACTCAGGAAGATTAGTCTTCTTTACTTTAGACCTGGCACTTTATCCACTGTATCACCTAGCTTCCTAATAAGAGGACATGGGTTTCAAGGTCCAGGATTGGCTCTAACTTTGTGACCTTGGACAAGTCACTTGGCCTCAGTTACCTCACTTCTGAAATTGATCTAAATGGCCTCTGAAATCCCCTCCAGCTCTAGAGCTAGGAAATTGGGTAATTGATAGTATAGTATAGTCACCACACATCAAGTGAAATTGCCATTAGGAGCACATGAGGATATGTGGCTCTTTGCGAACCTCAAACCACTATATAAGTACTATCTATGATTAACTGAAGCACAAACCAGAGACAAATGCATTTTCTGCTGCTTCTCCTCATGTTGTGGGCCAAGACTTTCAGGGTCCCTGGCCACATTAGCTCCCCAGTTCTACAAAGGTTATTAGGCAGATATGCAAGGAAAGTATAATCTTGTTGGGTGGATGCTCTCATTGGTTTCATGAATATCTAAAGAAAGTACTGAATTAATTTGCAAGCCTTGATTGTAACACCCTGTTTGTGCCTCTGGACATGGTCCCAGGATAAAGAGCTTTGGGTTG
>CM053597.1:177940264-177956546 GCA_028646575.1 Pseudocheirus occidentalis | reverse complement strand
TTCTCATCCAGGACAAGAAATGCGGGGGAAGGGGAGGGGGAAGGGAAGTAGAAAGAGGAGAAATTGAACTTCACAAAGCCAGCCTGCAAATAACACACTTATCACATTCCAAATGCTGGAAATAAGTGTTCTAGCACCTTCCATGTTATTCTCACAACATGAGGTGCCATAGCAAGTTAACAAGGTAATATCTGGGTTTCAACTATATAGTGAAGATGTTTTTAAAGTTATTAAATATGAAAATTGGCTCATTTTAAAAAGATAGCTTAAAAACCCATTGCTATGCTACTATCTAGATCATACATAAGGCATATTTCAGAAATTCATGAAACCTTAGAGTCCAGAGAGAGCCTCCAGGTCAGCTAGCCAGTACCCTCCTGAATACTCCAAGCTATGACATCCACCAACAAGAGGTCACCCAGTCTCTGCCTCCTGAATACCTTCAAGGACAGGGGACTTTTTATAGGGACAGCCACCAGAGTTCAGTCTTTTCCTTGGCCAACATTCACAAGTCTATTGAGTGGTTATTGTTAGCCTACCATACTACCAAAGATAGTTGCTGCCCTTCATTCTCAAAGAGGATCGAAATGACATCATTATGATAGATTCAAGCTACAATGTGTCCGACTGTGGCTGATCAAACTAACATGAGCTCCAAATGCTCTATCACAGGTCAGGCACAAATAGTCCATGTAAATATTTGGGGTGGATTCTCTAAATGTATGTTTCTTTTGAGCTACATCAATTCTGCTTTGCTTATAGAACACAGTGCCTTATGGTTAGAGATAGGGATAGATGCATGATTTCAAGGAACTTCCAGATGAAACACTTTTTCTTTAGAAGAGAGGACCTTTAAATGTGTAGAGAGAATTGCCTAAGGGCAGCTAGGTAGAGCAGTGGATAGAGCACCAGCCCTGTAATCAGGAAGATTCATGAATTACAGCTGAAATCTGACTCAGGCACTATTTGTGTGACTTTGGGCAAGTCACTTAACCCTGTTTGCCTCAGTTTCCTCATCTGTAAAAAATGGGCTGGTGAAGGAAATAGCAAACCTGTCCAGTATCTTTGCCAAGTAAACCCCAAATGGGGTCACAGAGAGTCGGACATGATTGAAAACAACTATGAAAAAGTATCGAGATGGTGAAACTTGACCCCAAATCTCTGAGGTCTAGACACTACTATAGTACACTGTCCCTTACCTCAAAGAGTAAGATACTTAACCAGGCTATTCTACTTTCAGAGAAGAGAAAGTTTAGGTCATTGCTGATATTTGGGGTGGAGACTGAGGCTAGACCTGTGATTTCATTAGCATAAAGGACCTCCCAGTAGAATTAACTCATAGATGAACATGGTCATTTACAGTCTTAAGAGAATTGCCCCAAAGTTAAGTGACTTGCCCAGGGTCACATAGCCAGTATGTATCAGAAGACAGACTTCAACTCACGTCTTCCTGACCTAAAAAACAGCTTTCTATCATTAGTTCTATCATTATGCAGACTCATCTCTTGATGATATGAACATTTCTGATAGTAGCCCTAACAAGTCCTTGTCGAAGTGCATTCGGTTGCTGGTCTCCTCCCACTAACATCCTTCTCCCATGTTTCATCTTGAAGAAAAGGTGATCCCAGGCTCTTATGTAAGAGCCCAATGCAAGTTCTCACAAGTCCTGCAAAGTAGGAAGACTTTGAGTATAATCCTAGCAAGGTGCTATCTATGCATTTGCTGTCTGAGAACCAGTCTAGCAAAATTCAGAGACGCTCATAAACAGGTATTTAGCAACTAGGCAATACATGTTTTCCATCCATGGTAACTAATGAAGACCATCTACTTACTCAAGGCACAGGAAGGCTAATGATGGGCCTCGGGAGGGGGTGCCCCATAGATCAAATCAGTCCTAGATTCAACCAACTGACACTTAACCTATGGCCACTAATTTATTAGGGGCTGCTAGTCTAAGGAATCGTACCTGAGCCTGTCTGGATGAACTGTGCCTGTATCCTGATTCTCAAAGTCAATATATTGTTGTTCTTCAGTTGTATTTAACTCTTTGTGACCCCATTTGGGGTTTCTTGGAACAATCCTGGAGAGGGTTCCCATTTCCTTCTCTAGCTCTTTTATTTACAGATGAGGAAACTGAGGCAAACAGGGTTAAGTGACTTGCTCAGGGTCATACAGCTAGTAAGTGTCTGAGGCTGGATTTGAACTCAAACAGAGTCTTCCTGACTCTCTGCCTGGTGCTCTATTCATTGCACCACCTAGCTACGGCCCCCCTTTTTTTTTGATATACTAAGGTTAGGGCTTGTTCAGACACAATGCAAGGGCCAGTACTTTGTTACCCTGCTACCCTGTTTTTGTCTATGGTGTCTGAAAGGCATGGTGGCAATACAGATTGAGTACTGGACTTGAAGTCAGGAAAAGTTGGTTTCAGATTCCAGCTTTGACACTTGCCAGCAGTGTCTCCATGAGCAAGTCAATGGAGCCTCTCCAGGCCTGTTTCTTTTATCTGCAATGTGGGTATTTTAGCAATATTAGCTTTACTTGTCTTATTGGCTTGGGACAATTAAATGAGATAATGTCTGCCACCCTTATAAACTGGGGATTATAAATGTTGGCAGTATATAAATATGATTTATTTCTAGTTACTATTCTATACCTTGGAAGCTAGGTACCATAGTGGAGAGAGGAGTCAGGAAAACCTGAGCTGAAATGTGGGCTCAGATGCTTACTAGCTGTGTGACCCTGGGCAAGTCACTTAACTACCATTTGCTTCAGTTTTCTCAACTATGAAATGGATATAATAATCCCATACCTCTCAAGGGTGTTGTGAGGGTCAAATGATAGAATGTTGGTAAAGCATTTATTACGGTGTCTGGCACACAGTAGGTACTGTATAAATGCTTATTCCTTCTGTCTCCCCACTTTCAGAGCAATTTTATTAATGATAGCATTTCTTCCTATAAAAAAATTCATAATCCTATGTGCATATTTGGTTGCGAATTCTGATTCCAGTGTAGGAAACTCCAGGTAGAGACAGACTAGAGATCCCTTAATGTATGTCCTTAGGGAATTGGTCAAGACTGCCAGGTTAGAAGACTTCCCAATGGCCTGGAGGATGGTGTTGGAACTCTGGGTTTGTTTTTTTAAATCAAGGCTCACCCTCACTATTCACTATACCATGCTCTCTCCCTAACTGTCTTTACTCTTACAAGGGCCTCATTTCCTTTCCTAAAGTAGGGATTGAATGATACAGCTGATCTCTCAGAGGCACAATGGAAAGAATGTTGGATCTGGAGTCAGAGACTCTAATTGTGCAGGCATTTCAGTCATGCCCCACTCCATGACTGTATTTGGGGTTTTCTTAGCAAAGATACTGGATTGGTTTGCCATTTCCTTCCCCAGCTCATTTTATAGATGAGGAAACTGAGGAAAATGGGATTAAGTGACTGGCCAGGATCACACACACCTAGTAAGTGCTTTAGGTCCAGTTCAAATCCCAGCCCTGCTCCTGGCATTTTATTTTCATTTATTCATCCATCTACCCACTAATTAATTAATTAACTTACCTATCTATCTATGAACTTTTACAAAGGAAATATTTCCTTCAAAAGGTATTAAGGTATTATCACAAATATAGATATTTATTCTCCAAGGTGCTAGAAGCATGATCTCCCTTCCCTTCTGCACCGCCTCATATTTTGGGAAGGGGAGGGAGTTACATTCATGGCTTAGCTCAGTTCCTTAAGCAGTTGGTGTCAAAACCAAATAGAAATAGGGGGGAGGCAGGAGTAGAGGGGGCACTAAATCATGCAGAAAGATTCCTGTGGGCTCAATATTGACTTCATCTTCAAATGTAACATTATCTATGTTTTATCATATCCTTACTTATTTTGTTAAGTACTTCCCAATTATATTTTATTTGGTTCAGTCCTAGCTTAATAGTGTTGCTGGTCACAAGTGGCCAACTGGACAGATTTGCTTGTAGAGCACAGTCCTCTGGGATTTAAAAAAAATTGAATTAAATTTAATTTTTTGGTTACATTTTAAGTTCTGAACTCTCACCCTTACTCTCCACCCTGCACCATTTGATACACACACACACACACCATAGATAGATATAGATTAGATTAGATAGATAGATAGATAGATAGATAGACAGACAGATGGATGGCAGATGGTAGATAGACAGACAGACAGACAGATAGATGGATGGATGGATGGATGGATGGATGGATGGATGGATAGATGGATGGATAGGTAGATGGATAGATATGTAGATGGATAGATAGATAGATAGATAGATAGATAGATAGATAGATAGATAGGCAGACATACATAGACAGATGGATATGTAAAACCATACTATGCATGCTTCTACTTATCAGTGCTTTCTCTGGAGGTGGTAGCATCTTCTTTCATAGGTACTTTGTAGTTTATTTGAATGTTTATTATATTCAAAATAGTTTCATCCTTCACCTTGACTCTTCCTGAAGTATTGCTTTTCCTCTATACAACATTCTCTTGGTTCTGCTCATTTTATTCTTCATTATTTCATGCAGGTTTTTCTGTGTTTTTTCCCCATAAATTCAGCCTGCTCATGATTTCTTACAGCATAGCAGTAGTATTCCATCACAAGTATATAGTACACCTTTTTCAGCCATTCCCCATTTGATTGAGCATCCCTTCAATTTCCAGTTCTTTGCCACCATGAAGAGAGCTGCTATCAATATTTTAGAACATATAAATTCTTTTCCATTTTCCCTGATCACCTTGAGAATCAGACCTAATAGTGATATTGCTGGGTCAAAGGGTATACACAGTTTTATAAACTTTGATCATAATTCCAGATTGCTCTCCAGTATGCTTGGATCAATTCACAGTTCCTCCAACAGTGAGTTAGTGTCCCAATTGTTTTCAAATACCCTCTACCATTTGTCATTTCACCCTTTTATTGTGTTAGCCAATCTGACAGGTGTGAGATGATATCTCAAAATTGTTTTAACTTACATCTTTTTTTGGAGTGGGGAAGGCCGGGCATTTGGGGTTAAGTGACTTGCCGAATGTCACACAGCTAGTAAAGTGTTAAGTGTCTGAGGCTGTATTTGAACTCAGGTCCTCTTGACTCCAGGGCTGGTGCTCTATTCACTGTGCTACCTAGCCAGGTGCAAAATTAATTTGCTTTTCTGTATTCAATAATGATTTAGAACATTTTTTCATGTGTCAATATATAGCCTTCATTTCTTCATCCAAAAAGTGCCTGTCCATATCCTTTGACCCTTTATCAATTGGAGAATGACTCATATTCTTATAAATTTGACAAAGTTCTCTCTATGGTTGAGATATGAGACCTTTGTATGGGAGTCATCCAGTATTAAAAAACAAAACAAAACAAAAAAACCAACCTCTTTGACCCTGAGGTGTTCTTTACTCTTTCTGGGGCCCAGTTTCTGCATGTTTAAAATGACAGGGTTGCATTAGCTGACTCGAGGTCCAATCTAGCTCTATACATAGCATCCTTTCTTCCGTACTCCTTGAAACTTAAAAACTCTCTCATAAGCGACTCCCTCAAACCCATATAAATAACTGAGCTTTCAAAGATACCAAGACCCTGAAAAACCTTATTTATTTTATTTGGCAGGGAAAAAAGGACCTTGACTGTCTTCACAAGCCAAACCCCATCCTTCCTGAGCAATCTTAGAGACCGAGGAAGCTTGCTTACTTTCTGTTTCTCTGCAGGCATTCTGTACAAAACCTCAAGTTTCACATGATTGCATATTTTAGGTTAGAATGTTTCTTTTAAGTCTTGTTAAGTGTGTCTGTAATTTACTTCCTGTTGTGGGGTGGTGGTGAGGGTTAGGGGAGTTCCAGCAAGTACATCAGTGACTGACTATTTACCAGTCCTGAAGTAGGCCAAACAACAAGCAAAATTTTGACCCGCTTTTTCATTTTTCATTTACCCCTAAACTGAAGAAACTGAGTTCAAAACAAAAAAAAAATTAACAAAAAGAAACCCAAACAAATCAACTAACACGTTTCAAAGGATTATTTAACAGTTTCTAAAATAGCTATTCCCTGATTTAACAGATCTCATTACCGGCAAGAGGGGAAGATGCTAAAATTTAGGTGGCAGTTAAATTTCATCATCATTATCGTCATTGTCATCATCATCATCATCACCATCACCCTCTTCCTCTTCCTCCTCCTCCTCCTCCTCATCATCATCATCACCACCATCACCCTCATCACCCTCATCATCATCATCATCATCATCATCATCATCTTCAAATAACATTTATATAGTGCCAACTGTATGTCAGCCACTGTGCTAAGGATTTTACAAATATCTCTTTTGGTCCTCACAACAACCCAAAGTAGGGGATATTACTATTATTATCCTCACTGTACAGGTGAGGAAACTGAGGGGAAGTGTCAAGTCCCAGATCACACAGCTAGGAAGTATCTAAAGCTTGATTTGAAAGCACTAGGGCTCTATACACTGCATCACCTAGTTACCTCTACTTAAAGGCTAATTCTGCACATTATAACTAGAATTCACAACAGTGTTATTTCACTGTTCCACCCCCAGTAACATTCTTTAGGACAGGTGTTATTAATCTTTTTGTTTGGGTTATGGACCCTTTAGGAGTCTAGTCAAGCCTTCGTAACTTCTCTGAATGTTTTAAAATGCATAAAATAAAATGCATGGGAAAACAAAGCAAACTAATTATATTGAAATAATGTTGTCCCAAAACAACCACTACAAGTTCACTATCCCCACCCTAAGAAATCTTGCTCTAGGACATAAGGAGGTAGAGGACAATATTGTATAATAGGAATCCCTGGCTCTTTTGTAAACACTTAATTTTTCTGGGCCTCAGTTTCCTCATTTGTAAACATGACAGGGTTAGACTAAATCTCCAAGGTGCTTTTCTCTCTTTCTTTATGGTCTTTTAATTACCCCTTTTAATTAACTTTTAATTACCCCTTCTACCCTTCAATCTATAATTTCTTCTACTACCCCCCAATCTCCCTCTGCTTTTTTTTTTAGACAGAAGCTTAAAAATGAAGAAAAATGAACAGAAAAGTGAACAGAAAAGAGGCCAACTGGAACTCTGAAATTAAAATAAAGTATCTCTGAATTGTGGGTGTAAGTCAACGGGATAATGTGACTTCACAAAAACTTGATATATAGGTAATTCCAGACATTTATCTAAACTGACAGATAAAGTATATTTATGTGATCACAAATCATTTTTTAAAAAATCAGTTAAAAAACCCATTAGAATCTTTTGCTAATCTGTCAATCTGTGGGGAAATAAAGTAGTTTGGGATTTTTTTTCTTTCTTCCTTTTTTTAAGTTTGTAGGGAAAAAAAAAAACCCCTTTCAGTTTCTTCTGCAAAAATAACCTCAAGTATTTACTTCCTTCCATATCATATATACACTTTTACCACAGAACTTAGACTAATATGTCAAGAGGAGATGTAAGAAAAAGCCCAAATGTCAGCCATCTGTAGACCAGAACTGACAGGCTTGGGAGGGGAGATGAAAACCTCTCATTTTGTATAACTAAAAATGGGTCCTTGTATACACCAGAGAGCCAGCTCCATACCACCCAATCAGGAATTCTATAAATATGTAGCCCAGTCACATAAACAGTTTCTTTTCCATTTCTAGATTGCAGTTTATCTTAACAGAGCTGAATCAATTTAGCTTGGGAGAGAAGAGCAGGGGAGAAACAGAAGAGACTGGTTTAAAAGCACCCCCAGAGATAGAAAGGCCTGAACTTTTCAAATAGTCTGGAACAGGGCCATGTGGTGGATTTCACTTGAGTATAAGCAACAGGGTAACAACACTCTCCCTTTCTCTTCCTGCAAGAAGGATAAACAAGGAGCTTTCTACAATGTTAGACCTTTTTGGTGGTTTGCTGTTGGGTCAGTTACAATGGATATTAACCAGGTCAAATAGACACACAATTAGGCTATACTATTGGGTCAATTACGATGGATACTAACAAGGTAAAACAGAGCAGTTTGATTGTACTGCTGTGTCAGTTACAATGGATATTAGCAAGGTAAAACAGCAGTTTGATTGTACTGTTGTGTCAGTTACAATGGATACTAAAAAGGTAAAACAGACCTGTTCAACTGTACTGTTGGGTCAGTTACAATGGATACTAACAAGGTCAGATAAACCAAGCTAGGTTGAACTATTGGGTCAATTACAATGGATACTAACAAGATAAAATAGATCAAGTTAGGCTGAACTGTTAGATCTTTCTGGTGTTTTCCAGTTGGGTCAATTACAATAGATATTAATAAGGTAAAACAGAGTGAGGTAGATTGAAAGAACAGTCCCTTTCTACCCCACTCAGTGAGTAATCCAAAATGCAAGGAAAGTGGGTCATGAAGATGGGGTATTGGGGGACAGAAAGGGGATATCAGTTATAGGCAAGGTTTTGCTGTTCATGTTTAACAATCAGAACTCGAAAAAAATTATGCAAGATGCAGTTATAAATTTAACCTGAATTAACATTTTCTTTATCACTCTCGTAAAGTAAGCCCTGATTGGTAGCATTTACTGATCTGGGGTGTAAATGCTTACACCGAAAATTTAACAATGAGCTCTAAGCAGGTTTTAGCATGCCCCTGGATAGCCACCTCTAGGCTCTGATGGTTGCAAAACAGAAAAGTAACTCACAGAAAGCCTCTCTAGTTCATTGTAGATGCTTTATTCGAATTTATTGACTCTTTCCTTTTAGAGGGATGGTCCTTACAAACACATACACATGCTTACACAGCTTTAAAAAAAATGGTTCTTGTTACCCATTCCCCAGTCCCAGCCCCATGCTTTATAAGAGTTGTTTGTTGCTCTCTTGCTTGTTACTGTTGTTGTTGTTGTTGTTTTTAAATAGCAGTCAATCAGCTTGACTTCCCAGTTGCTTAATCACCTCCTTTTCAGCCTTGCCCTCATTCAGATTCTCTTCTGATCTCCAAGCACCTAGTGAATATGCTGGTCTGTTCTGGTTCACTGAAGCTACCATTTTGACATTTATGGGCCATCCTGGTTTGGCATCCTGTGCCTGATTCCATAAGGAAAAATCAGCTTGAGAGGGGTGTGGGTGACTTTTGGGGGTGCCTTTTGGTTTTTCACAGGGTAATAATACTGGATTTACTTTAGGGCAGTAGTTCTTAGATTGGTTTAGGTCCCAGCTTGCTCAGCACAAGTAGATGCCCTGCCCAGTAGATGAGTCTCTAAAATGCTCACCTGATGGGCTAATGAGGGAAAAATAAGGAGTTTTCACCTCCCCTACAAGGCCTGTCAGATCTGGCCTACAGACAGCTGACATTTTAGCTTTCTCTTGTATCTGTTCTTCCTATTTCTGTTTCCTAGCTCAAGATAACCTGCCCAAGATGTCTATGGACAATAGGACTACTTTGGTTGAGTATTTAGTAAAGAACACAATAAAAAATTTAATAGATGAAGAGTAGGGGTGAGAAATGACCATCATATTACCAAATTCATGAAAGATCAACCTTTTGGACCATCCAGAATGCCCTGATCAAAGAAAAGAATTCTGAGAATTACATTTTGAGAATAATTTTTATAAAATGACACTTTCTGGACACTCTCACACTACATCATCATGAGTGTATACATCTTTATAGACTGTCTTTCCCAGTAGACTATAAGATCCTTGAGTGTAGGAACAACTCTGCTTTTTAATATTTGTAACCCCATCACTTAGCACATTGCCTGACAAGTAGAAGGCACTTAATAAACCCTTTATCATCTGCTCATGCCCACATAAAAGCTGCTGCCCATATTTAAGAAAATTGTTTGCTCTTTTATTTAAATATAATTTTATTTACATTATTGTAACTTAATGGTGCCCCCAAAAGTCTTTTTTTAAATAAAAAAATTAATGAACAAAATCTGTTTTCTCTTACACCTTCCCCAATGGAAAAAAAAAGAAAGAAAAATAAGGTTTTTGCAAGAAAATGCATAATCAAACAAAACCAACCTGTACATTAGCCATATCCAAAATTTTATATATTTACATATCTATATTTATACTTATATAAATATTATTATTTATATATGTAATATATTAATATATTGTTACTTACATAATAGGATTCTAATGTAATATTTTCATGCTGACATAAGTCTAATATGTGCATATGATATATTGTATATTTAATATATATTTAAATTTCATTCTGAATGCTGAATTCATCATCACCTTCTTGTCAGGAAGTAGGTTGCCCACTTTGTCATTGATCCTCTGGAGTCATGGTTACTCATTCCATTGGCCAGAATTCTTAAGTCTTTCAAAACTGAAAAACCTTTTGTAACAAAGAAGTAACATTAAGCAGAACAAATGGACCCACTGAGCAGATCTGATAGCATATGCTTTACCTCTCATTCATATTTCACCACCTCCCTTCTGATCAGAATTCTCATCCTCTATTTCAATTAAATTTTATATATTTATTTTTATAAACTATTTAATACATATCATCTACTTAACCACACATACTGGACTTGGCATCAGAAGAAAAGAATTCAAATCCCAGGGCTGCTACTTAATGCCTTTGAGAACTTGAGTAAGTAATACCATCTCTGGCCTTCAGTTCCTTCTTTATAAAAAAGGGGCTTTGGAGTAGGTGGCCTCTAAAAGGTCTTACACTTCTAAATCTATGATTCTATGTTATTCTGTGATTGCATGGCCTCAGAGGTCTCTTCCAGCTCTAAATTGATGAACCATAGAATGAAATAATCTAAAAGGGATGGGGGAAAAAAATCTTTATTTTACCCATAATGGAAATCCAAGCAACTGTCATTTCATGTTGAATGGTCCATCACTTGAGTAAGCTACACAATTTTTTTTTTCATGGAAATACATAGACTACGTCATAGCTCATTTTGTTTCATTTTATAAAGTGAGGAAAGTAAGGTCTAGAGAGTTTAAATGACTTTTGGAAACAGAAACTTGAGATCCAGAGAAGTAAGTGACTTGCACAGGGTCATAGAAACAACCAGTAGCCCTCCTTGAACATTGGCCTCCAAGTCAATTGGTGTCTTCCCTGTACAATTAGAAACACTAACAGAATTGATAGGACATGCATTAGTTTCAGCTTTTCAAAATTTCACCCAATCTTCACTTATCAGGCCCATAGATTTTCCCATTTTATTTCAGAGCAAAATGGTGCCTACACATGTCTCATTTTTTTTTTTGGCAATGTCAATGACAATATACACACACACAGCCTTGATGCCAATGGTCTGTAGCAAGACTTAACAAGAAAATTGTATATTATTTCTTGGAGACCATCTGTAGAAGATGAAAATATGTTTTTTCCAATATCTAGATACACAATACTGTTGAAAGTACTAAAAGCTTTCTCTAGAGACAGGATGTTTTTCACTTGGGATAAGTATTACAAACTGCATTGGGGGCAAGGTGGAGGGAAGTGTTGAGATATAGTCTCATGCTGGGGTAAGGGACGTAGTGGAGGGGGAGACAACCCAGGAAACTTGGCCATTGCTCAGGAACAGTGGTGGGGAAATAAATAGAGTATAGGTTGGGGAGGAGGTTATTCTAGTTCTATTTCTGTAGAGTGGGGAAAGTACTTTACTATTTATTAACATTATATGAACTTGGCTTTATGTGGCTAGAAAGTGTGTATCCCCAAATTGTAGGTCATGCTGACCTCAGAGACCCTTCAGGGAAGCTGAAGTGCTTGTTTTGAGTTCACCTAGGACTTGGGTCCACCCAAAAAACTTGTACTTTGGGTTCCCCAACAGTATATTTTGGCTTTGTCAAAATTTTGAGTGTTTATTCTTAATTGCTATCTCAAGAACTGCTACCTGAAAACTGCCCTTTTCTAGGAATTGTCTGTGTGCTGGCCACCTATCTGCTTGTTATTAGACTCTTGTCTGGACTCTATATAATGTAAACCTCACAGAAAATGGAGGAGGGAGCTGCTTCTTTTTCCTGTTCTTTCCTCTGCTGAACTGACAACTTTTTCTAAAACCTTTTTAGTTTTCAGGTTTGTTCTCGACTGACAGTAGTCAGTCTGTTAGTCCATTAGCATTTAATAAGCACCTCCTCTCTTCCAGGATATGTGGACAAACATGATAGGTAGATAACACAGCTCATATGATTCCCATTTTTCCTGGGCCCATGAAAACTAAGTGACTTGCCCAATCAGTCAACAAGCATTTATTAAGTGACTACTGAATATCAATCACTGTGCTAAGGGCTGGAGATACAAAAAAAGGGAAAAAGACAATCCTTGTTTTCAGGGAGCTCACAGTCTAATGGGGCGGGGTGAGACCACATGCAAACAACTCTATATTTATGAATAAGATACCCACAGGATAAATTGAAAATAATCAGAGGGAAGACAGTAGCATTAAGGAAATGGGGGAAAGTTTTTTGCAGAAAGGATTTATAAAAGTTATTTTATAACAAAGTAATTTATACAGCTTGATAATCAAAGGAAACCAGGAAAGCCAGGAGAGAGATATGAAGAGGGGAAGGGGTTCCAGGCATGGGGAGGGCAGCCTGTAAAAATGACTGGAATAGAGAGATGGAGGGTCTTGTGAGAGGGAAATTACTATCCACTGAATCACTCTAAATGTGGTGCCCCTCTCAGGTTAGCTCCTTGGGAAAAAGTCCTTGTGGCCTTGCCCTAATTATGGCTCTGACTGGGACATACCTTAACAGTCCTCAGTAGATGTCAGTCAATTATGTCTTTCACAAATAGAGAGTAACAGAACTGAAAACTTGCCAGTCTTTGAAGGATTTTCTCAACCAGTTTCTTTAAAAAAAAAAAAAGCTGTCAATAGCACAGTGGTCAAAATATGTTATATGAACATTTTTTTCCTTCATTGCTTGTTTTTTTGGTTTTTCCCAAATATCAAAGGTCTTTCAAGTTTTTCAGAATAACATAGAATTCTTGGAGAATCTTAATGGACCTCACTTTGGGTATACAGCATGGTAGGGTTAAAAGTGGGATGGATTAGGGCTCGAAAGACCTTGTTCCAGATCCTGTGTGACCATGGGCAAATCACTAAACCTCTCTGTGCCACATTTGATTTGTTTGACAGTTGTCCTTCATTCTCTCAGAGGACCAAAACATCACTGTTAGATGTGTGGGTGTCTGACTGTGGCTGATCAGACCGCTACAAGCTTGGAATGTTCTACCACAGGTCAGGCACAGATAGTCCATGTGAACATTTGGGGTGAATTCTCTGAATTTACATATCTTGTGTTTCTTTTGAGCTACTTCAATTATTTTATATATTTATAAAATGAAGGGACTGGACCAGATGGTTCTTAAGGTCTCTTCAAATTTTTAATCTCTCTAATAACAATCCTTTTCATTCTCTAATAATTTGCCTCTTGGCAAATTTTGACCCCTTTTGACCAATAACTTCAGTTATATGAGCACCTTCTTCTCATCCTTTCTTTGGTGACCCTTGTGAATATAATTGGTATTTAATTGATTTAGAATACTGGGAATGGAGACCACATTTCAAACTGACTGAACCTCAGATTCATTACCAGGAACATGGGGAAAAATAATGTTTGCATTGCCTCCTACAAAACCAGGATCTGTGCCCCAACCACCCTTATCTTCCTCTTCTGTGAAGCTGTGGTATTGGACCAAATGGCCTCTGAGGGTCCATCAAGGTCTAGATCAGGTTCCCTATGAGGTCTTAAAGAACAATGGAGGGGGCGGCTATGTGGTGCAGTGAATAGAGCACCGGCCCTGGAATCAGGTGTACCTGAGTTCAAATCCGGCCTCAGACACTTAACACAAAAAACTAGCCGTGTGACCTTGGGCAAGTCACTTAACCCCAAATGCCCTCCAAAAAGCAAAAAAAAAAAAAAAAGAACAATGGAGAAGGATAAGGTGACCTATTGTAAAGGTGATGGTCACCAAGGCACCGACACATTTTGGTGGGATGGAGAGACCAAGATCTTGGTGGAAATGGGTATTCAAGTCTGAGGACAGATTTTTCAATGAATAAACTAATCAGTCATCAAATGTTGACTAAATCTTTTCAATAAGTCAAGTCCTGGATATGCAAAGAAAAAGCAGAAATAGTCCCTTTCCTCAAAGATCATTCCCAATGTCTCCTATTTCCTCTCCTTATTCTGAAGACCGTTTGTGACTAAGGCTAATGTTATATTCATCCCTTCTGGCCACTGCCATCTCCAATCTTCCTTTGGTTTGTTCCTCTTCACATGTACATATAAAAATCATAAAATCATAACTCTAGGGCTGGAAGGGACCATCTAATTCAGCCCCCTCATTTTAAAGACTCGTCCAAGGTCACGCTTAAATGGCAGCTCTATGGGAAGGAGCCTGAGAAGCCACAGAGTCCAAACTCCTCATTTTAGATGAGGAAACTCTCAAGTGTCTTGAAAAGTAAAGCAGAGAAGGAGATAAAGTAACTTGACCAAGAGGTCGTTAAAGAGGTGAGATTCGATCCCAGCTCCTCCATCTCCAGAGTCAGATCTTACCCTAAAAGAGAAAATGGTAGAGGGTGAGAAGGGCTTCATTTCTATCTCTATCCACAATGACCATCTACAATGAACTTAATCAGTGATTGATGATTAATCAATGCTTCTTGGATCAATTATTATTAGCCATTGCCCCTACTCTCTGAGTGTCTCATTTAAGATCTTATGTCTCCACCTGGGAGAAGTTAAACTTGCCCTGACAAATTTTGCATATCACTGGCTTTAGGCAAAAATGCTAGTCCCGGAGGAAACTGGAACAGAGACCTATGCCTTGTTTGGCTGGTGGAACCAGTCTCTTTATTTTGTGTTCTCCATGTGTGCCTCTGTCTTCTGTCCTGCTTGAAATAAACAGCTAGAATCTTTCTTCAAGAATCCAGCAGAAAAAGGAGTCTGAGGATATGGGGAAAAGCTAGGTCTGTGAAGTTAGGTTTCATGATAATGATGAAATGCAGATTTCCCACTAACTGGCAAAATCCTTCATTTCCAAAGTTTGAATAGGACAGTCTTCAGACAAAATTACATCCAGTTAAATATAGGTTGCTGAAAAATTCCAACTCTAAGAATACTTTTTGGCTTTTAGCCCAGAGCATTTTAATTTGATGGTGAATTTGGATAATTTTAAACTCATGCTAAGCTCTGGTGTTTCCGTATTTTGTTTTTTGAGACAAACACATGTTTATCCCTCTATTGCCCTCATTAATGAAATTTTCCTTCTTTAAATCATTTTGTTTGGGAGGTTTTGTTACATAATGATAATGATAATAAAAGATAGAACTTGCATTTGGAAGAGCTGAATTTTCATCTTGGATTTGCTCAAATAGCTGTGTGACCTTGGGCAAGTCATCTGACTTCCCAGGCCTTCAATTTCCTTATTAATAGAATGAGATTGTTGGACAAGATGGTCCCTAAGGTCCTTTTGGCTCCAGCTTTCAATGTGTCTATGCAATTGTAAAGTAGGGTAATGAAACCTGACTAGTCTATCTCACAGGGTTATTGGGAAGCTGAAATGAGATAATTATTCCATCAAAAAGCTTTAAGTGTGGACTATGTGTCAGGTCAGATGCTAGGTAGAGACCATGCTAGAGGGACTAAATCAGTGGGAAAGCACTTTGAGAACGGGACAGAGGCATCAAACACAGTCTGGCAGGAGCATAGGGCCCAGAGAACCCCTTTCTTGACCCAGATTAAAATTTTAATGTTGATATATTGTTAAAAAGAATTATAATACAAATATGTGGTTTTCTAAATCGATGTTTGGCCCACGGGGTTTTATGCACCATGTTATGCCCCCCATTTCTTTTGAGTTTGAAGCTGCTCTGTAGATTCCCATACAAATGTAATCAATATCGTCAACATGTGTTGCCTGCATGGTCTAGATGGGGTCTCAGAGGTCAGCTAGGCTAGTCTTTCCCTCTAAAAATTAAAAAAATAATTTTCAAAGAAAAAAACACACATTCTCTCTCTAGTCCCCACCCCCAATGAAAAAGAAAGACAAAACCCAAGTAACAAATCTAGCAAAAATTCATTGATTGGCCATGTCCACTCTGAACCCTGAATGCACTGCCTCTCTCTCTGTCTGGGAAGGTGGGAAGTATGTTTAATCATGAAGCCTCTGGAAGTTTGGTTGGTCATTTCATTAACCAGAGTTCTTAAGTCTTTCAGAGTTGCTTGTCTACAATGTTATCATGATGGAAGGAAGGAAGGAAGGAAGGAAGGAAGGAAGGAAGGAAGGAAGGAAGGGAGGA
>CM053597.1:177921747-177939764 GCA_028646575.1 Pseudocheirus occidentalis | reverse complement strand
GGAGGAAGGGAGGAAGGGAGGAAAGGAGTGAGGGAAGGAAGGAAGGGAGGAAGGGAGGGAAAGAGGGAGGGAGGAAAGAAGGAAGGGAGGGAGGGAGACTAATTACCCTAACATATGCTTTGCAAACCTTAGGGCTCCGTATAAATGCTATTATTATTATTATTATTATTATTATTATTATTATCATCTTTAATATTAAATCATATGATTACATAGTTTTTCTTTCTTATGAATCAATGGTATTTTCTTCCCTCTTATTTTCAACATCATCCCTTTCTCTTCTTTCAAATCATTTGTAAAAAATAGAAAACCCTTATTATACTTAGCTTCCTTCAAGGCTCAGTCCAGGCCCTACCTCCTACAAGAAGCCTTTGACATTAGTGTTCTCTCTCTCTCTGTCTCTCTCTGTCTCTCTCTCTCTCTCTCTTTGTCTCTCTTTCTCTCTTCCCCTCACTCCTCTCCCTCCCTGGATAAGTCACTTTACTTGTCTAGGCCTCAGTCTTCTCATTTATAAAATGAGGAAATTTGATAGGGTGACCTCTTTAGCTTCCTTCTGTATGTGCCAGGTGTAGACAAGTTGTTGATCTTCCAGGGTAGAGGATGATCTGAGGATGATTGACCCTATAGGAGGGACTTTTCATACTGGGAGTCTCCCTCCCCACTCTCGTCCTCCACTCCCCAACGAAATCTGAGATCTGGACTAAAACCACATTCTTGTTCCCTTTGTTGGTCCACCTGGATCAGCTTACCTTAAAAAACAATAAGCCTATTGGCTTCATATCAATGCACATACAGAAATTTTGGTCCATCCTTTGGCTTCAGAAAGGGTGAAGACAGAACCTTCCCACTCCTTTCAGGCTTCTAGCAGCAGCCACACCAGCTTTGTCCTAGTTGTCCTTGTGGTAAATAAATCAGCAGGGGTGCCTAATCCTGCTTTGTAACCTCCCACAAATCTCAGGGATGTGCAGAACTCATCAGCACCGGGTATATGAGCTGATTATTTGAAAGGGAGACCCGTGTGCTCGCTCTCTCTGGTAATTCAGACCAGATGAAAGGCCTGCCTCTAACAAGGATGGGGTACTGCTACCTGTGGGTCACCTTCAGCGGGACTGCCTGCACAGGCAATTCCTACATTCGCAGCCTTTTAGAATCCTGAAGAACCATGAAAAAGGGGCTTGGCTACCGGAAACTCTAACCTGATCTGTTAAATGATTGTTCTTGGCCCCCTTTGCTTCCCCCTCCCCTTAAAAAATCCCACTAAAACGTGAATTGGGAAGGTAATGGATTACAGGCAGGAGACATTGAAATGAAAGCCAGCCTGCTGCTCCTCATACAAAATGCCCCATCCCTTGCTTCTGTGCTTTGCAAATGCTGTCCCTTGTGTTCTAAAAGCTCTTCCTGTTCACCTTTGCTTCTTGGAATCCTAAGCTTCATTCAAAGCTCCGAACAATCCCATCTGGCTTCCTCAGGTGGGGTCATCTTCATCACCTCCTCTCTAGGATTTTAGGGATATTTTGCATTTAACTATTTATGTACGTTTGTCGCCTGCAGAATATAAGCTTCTTGAGGGCAGAGGCTGTTAGCTCATAGAACAATCCTTGGCATATAGTAGGCATTTAAGAAAAGTTTGCTGGATTTAATTTTTGTTAGGAGGGAGGAAAGAAAGGTCGAAGGAAGGAAGACAAGGGAAGAAAAGAGAAAGGAAGAAAGATAAGGAAGGGAAGTAGGGAGGAAGGAAGGAGAGTGGGGAGGGAGGGAATGGGGAAGGAAAAGGAGGAAGAGAGGAAGAAAAGGAAGAAGGGAAGAGAGGGAAGGGAGGGAGGGAAGAAAGAAGAGAGTAAAGGGAAAGAGGGAAGAAGAGAGGAAAGAAGGGAGGGAGGGGAAAGCAGGGAAAAGGGAAGGAGGCAGTGAGGGAGGGAGGGAAGGGGAGAAGGAAGGTAAAGAAGAAGCAAAGAAGGAAGGAAATGAGGACAAAAGCATTTTCTTTGCTTGTTTGGTATTATCTCATTCATTTCATTCTTCCTTATAAAAGACTTAGAGATTGAGGTAATAATTTGCCCCTTGTTTTGTATGTGTATTTGATTTTCATTATTTTTGACATTTATTCAAGTTTGCATATGATTTATATCTATACGCATCTGCTATGCACACGGGCATGCATGTATATCCGTGCGCGTGCGTGCGTGCGTGCGTGCGTGTGTGTGTGTGTGTGTGTGTAGCCACACAGTCCTTTCTCAATTTGGAAACACTTCAGTTGTTTGGGGATGGGGGAGTGGGACTGGAGGGAGGCCAAGTTAGTAGGAGGCAATCACACCATTTAGCCCTAAAGATTAAGTTGGTAATAAATAGCCAAGGCACCCCAGTCACTCTGACCCTGCTACAGAAGATTGGCTCCCTCAGTCAGGTCTGAGCATGTCTCGGGGAGTCCAGTGTCAGTTTCCCACTCAGAGATTAGGCTGGTAAGAGTCAGCATGTCTGGTTACCAGGGACAAGAGCCGTCCTTGACCCCCACCATTCCGTGGGCTCAATGCAGCTGAAACTGCTCTCTCAGATCTGAGAGATCCTAGAGCCAGGTCAGCATGAGGAAGGGAAACCTTGAGCTTCTTAATTATCCCCAAACAGCAGATGTTTGTACAGTTAATAGGAAAATAGCATTTACTTTATCCAGGGATGTCAACTTGTTATGTGGGATTGGATGTTTCTCCGGCAGACACAATACCTAGTCAGACTGGTAGCTAGAACCTTTCCCACTGTCCTAAAACATGAAACATTAAAGTTATACCAAAACATCAACCAGAATTTTTTTTTTTGAGGAAGGAGGGTCTCAGCCTGTAACTTACAGTTTGAGATCTGCCTGAAACGCTGACAAGTGAGGGGAGATCTGGGCTGGCAGAGCTATTGGACTTCTCTGGGACTCGGTTTCACCATTTGCAAATTTCAGTTGAATGCAATGGCTTCCAAAGTCCCCTTCTGACTGGAAATCTATAATCCTTTAATGGCAGACCCAGATTGCAAACACAGAATGTTTTCTAGGGCGTCTTGTATACATTGGTATAATGAGGCAGTGTGGCATCATTGTTAGAGAGCTGGACCTGGGGTTAGAAAGGCATGAGTTTTTACATCCTATTTTCATATCCTAGGGGCAAGGTAAGTCAGTTTCTTCATCTACAAAATGGGTATAATTGTAGGACCTACCTATCAGGATGTTGTAAGTCTCAAAAGAGATTATTAGCTCATAGATTTTGAGATGGGTTGAATCTTTGAGATTGTCTAAGTCAACCCTCTCATTTCATAGTTGATGAAACTGAGGTTTGGAGAGCTTAAGTAACTTACTTAACCACCCACGCAGCAAGAGCCAGAGCGAGAACCCAAGTCCTCTGACTCCAAATCCAGAATTTTTTTCACCATAACATGATGAATATAAGGTGTTTTGCAAACCTTACTATAAAAATGTAGTTATTATTGTTATTTTTGTGGTGGTTGTTATTTTGTGCTAGTAACAGAAATTGAACCTACTTCTTTCTGACTGTGAGGCTGGTTTTCTTTCTGTCTACTACACCTTGTTACCTCTTCTCAACTGGAATAACTTGGCTTAATTAAGAGTATAAATAAATAGCTTGTCTGTGACTCCCTCCAGGTCTGTGGATAATAACCTCTTTCCATCCAATCATTCTGCTGAATAGGAAGCCACAGAGACCACCTAGAGGGAAATGATCCCTGAGGTGTCAGTGTAGTGGTATTGGCTTGTTGGTGTCATCTGACCTTTCCCTCTATGGCCCACGTGCAAGAGTGTTTACCAATACCAGTGTTACCAGGATGGTAAATACTCTGAGCAAATAATGAAGAAATCAGTGTAAATAGATAGAACCGACCCCCATAGTTCAGGAAAGACAGACTAACTTTCTCTCATCCCACTCTCCCTACCCCCAACAAGGCGGGATGACACACCAAGTATGTTCTAAATTTATAGCCAAATTACGGGCAGCTGGTGCATACAACCAGTGAAGTAAATTGTTTTCCATAAGTCATGTTTGTAATTTGCACTGTAAAAGTAAATGCTAAAACTGTAATTTTTAATGATAAATAGCCAAGGAAAACATTCAATTTAGAGACAACAGCAACAGCAACAAAACCCAGTTGCTAACCCCCTAAACCAAGATGTGCTTGCAATCTAAATTTGGCTATCTCCTGTGGAACCCACTTTCCTTTGCTTCCTCCAAATTAATGTGATGTGCTGATATTTAGGATGATTAAAACCTATTTGCAAAGGGGAGATTCTAGAGATGCTTAGAAACTGGCATAGCATCAAGATGTTGGTTTTGTTTTTTGTTTTTAATTGAATAGGCTCTAAATTTTAGCAAGAATTCCATTGACTATGTGCCTACTTAATGATAATTTAGAAATAGGCAAGACCCCACCACCCACAAAGTAACCGTGTATTTATTCAAAGAGCAGCCCAGGTTTCAGATTGCAAATTGCCTGGAAGAGTTTGATCCTAGAGTTAACTGATAGCCTTGTATTCCCTTTAACATGAGGAGTCCATTTTTATCCTGCCATGACTCGAGGCTCTCCCTAGATCATGATAGACTCCACAGTCAAAGTTCTTGGTGCTTCCTCATGGCAACCCCAATGATGACAATTATTTTCTCTCCATTTGGCTCTCCTTTTGATTGGAACTTTTCTTTCTTCTTCCCTATCCCTTCTTGGAAAAGCAGTTTCCTTTATGAAATCCTTTCACTCCTCCCTCTTGTGACTATTTTCACATTTAAATCCAAATAATCTATTTCATTTTTCCCCTCAACAAATCTAAAAAGTAAAATATTTTCCCAGAAGTTGGGTGATGGGGAGGACTATTTTACAGTGATAAGGAAGATTTCCCCTTTCCCTCCCAGTTTTTAGTCTTTCCCAATCATTTTTTCCAAGGTCTATCCTGATGGTCAGGATAACAAGCCAAGTCACAGTTACCTAAACAGATGGCTATGATTCACAGAATCTTTTGATTTCATGCCACTGACCTCATCAATTTGGCCACTTAGAGATGGACTGATGGTAGTATCCACCACTCACAGACAGGTTCAAAGACTCAGATGGAAATTCAAATTGGTTTGAAGATTCAGAATTATTTTGATATTGGATATTTTAATAGGAACCCTGGTGAAAAAGCCTTCCATAGAAATGCTTTGACCTTTGAAATATTGTATGATATCAATTCAGATTATTTTAAATGTCCTTGTTTTTTTTTTTTAAGTTGGCAGATGAGAGTGTTGGATGCAATTGACCTCCACTCTAGAGTGTATTTCAGCAAGTAAACTATCATTAAGGTCTTCATATACCTTTCCAGGGTAGGCAGCTGAGCTCCGCTAGCCTTGAATAGTTTATCAATGTCTTTTATATTTACTGTTGTCTTTTTTCTGCTTTGCATCCTAAGAAGGTCAATATGTACATTCAACCTCTGGGACACCTTTTCTACAAGAGTTTATTTTAGAACTTTTTTTTTTTGAGGTGGAGAAGATGGGTCCAATTTTAGTAAACTCTTTTCAAAATTTCCTTTAGCCTGTTTATGAGCAATCTCCACAAAAAAACAAGCCCCCTATGTGAGAGAGAACAAAGCAAATGTACATCAGCTCCCACCCCTCCTAACATTTTCTCACATGTAATCTTGTTTTTCTTCTTTGAGATACAAGCTGTTTCACAGGATGGCAGGCATCCAGATGAAGCTGCAAAATTCAGTCGATTATCCAAACACTGTGTGTCTGAATATATTAACATTCAAATCAAAATGAAAATCTTTAGGAAATGTCCAGATTTTGGAATTGCCCACTTTAGAGAGGCCACTTAAAACCACTCTCAGAACCAAGAAAAAATTTTGTTATATTTTCTTTGAAAAAGAGAGATCAGGGATATATTGAAAATGTATCATAGAAAAAAAAAGTAATCAATCTGAAAACACATGCACACACATGAATGCACCTAAGCACATATGCAAAATCCAACAGCCCAGTATTCTCTTTTTCCAGTTTCTTTGGCTCATGGCTTTCTTGAAAGTGGTCTGCACTCCCTTAGGGAGATCATCCAACCCACAGCTTGAGAAATACAACTTTTTGTAGCTCTGAGCTGTGGGAATGAAACAAGATCATTGCCAGGATGTTTAAAAGGCCAGAGTCTTTGGTTAGTGAAATACAATCAGTAAAATAAAGCAGGGATAATGATCCAAAAAAAAATCCCTGTATTAAGCATCATTCAAGAGTCTCTAGTCTTTGGTGGTGGTGGTTTTCAGGGGTTGGAAGGAGCAGGAGGAAGGAGATAGTGCCACCATGATTGACAACTGGGCAATATGGTTGAAGGCAACACTTCTGTTAGATGGTGTTGAAAAAGACCTTAGCATATTAGACATATACACATCCATACATGCCTGCATATTTGTGCAGAAATAGCAAAAAGAATGCATGATTCAGCCTTAAACTTTAAGTCAAGATGATGAATTCACATCCTACCTCTGAAACATATTAGTTATTTAATCCTGGGTAAGTCACTTAAAATTGTTGTGCCTTAGTTTTTTCAACATAGTCATAAGTGGACTACATCTGTGTCAATGGAAAGAGTTCTCACAATAGCAGTTTCTCACGTTGAAATAAAAGGTCTTTCATGTATTTTAGCACATAGGTGAATATATAGGTGATTATATGATCACTCACTTATTAGAGAGAAAATAAAAATGAGAAAGAGATTTGATATACAATTGGAACGATTCAATTTATACTTACTTAAGTTATTGGGAATAAAAAACAGGCAATAGAGAGAAGAAAGGACATTGGAACAGATTATAATTTTATACAGAAATTGAGTTAATATAAATTATTTCCATAACAAGGAGAACCAAAGAAATGAATGAACTCCTTAATCAGCAAAATCAGCAAATACTTGACTTACCTGCCAAATGGATATAAATAGCAGCCAAAGTCAGCATCAGTTTAGATTATAAACTCATTGATGAAATCTTAAAGAGGAGATGGTGGAAGATTATGAGCAGTATCATCTCACAAAGCAGAATGTAACAGAGGAGGGGAAACCTAGTTAAAGAAAGGCTTAGCAGGAAATGGAACTATGCCATTTTAAAAACATTTATGGATGAAAATGGAGAGCTAATAAAAAGAAAATAAAGTGGAAAAGATCTGCAAGGATTTTCATAAACTATTGTCACCATTAATAAATGACAATAAAGACAATAAAGCCTTACACTTTAACTCTAATCTTATCCAAAAAGGCTAAAAAATGTTTCTGTACTTTATTTATAGACAGTAGAAATGGAGCTAAAGAGAAAGACATGAAGAGCAGCCAGAATAGATTGTGCATATAGAGGAGAGCACTGCCAGAGACTAAGTAGTTATTGGAGCACTAATGGAAAAGTTTGTAAGTTATTTGAAGAAAGGGAAGATGCTAACAACATTGAACAAAGTTGGACCTTATTAATAATAAAAAAACAACCAAGGCCACCAAGACAACACTAACAACTATTGTTCATTGATTTCAGTCATTCTGAATCATTCAGTCATCATTCAGTCACATCTGACTCTTTGTGACCTCATTTGGGGTTTTCTTGGTGAAGGTACTGGAGATGCTTGTCTTCCCCTTCTCATTTTACAGATGAGGAAACTGAGGTAAACAGGGTGAAGTGATTTGCCCAGGATCACACAGCTGGTAAGTATCTGAAACTGGACTTGAACTCATGAAGATGAGTTTTCCTGATTCTAAGCAGAGTGCTCTATGCACTGCACCAACACCAGCAACTATTAACCTGTAAATCTATATTTTTCTCAATATAACAGATCAGCACATGGATCAAGGACTTCTTGATGACAATATTTCCAGGGACCAGTAAAACTTTCCCAAGTAACATTCCACAGTGGACAACATCTTTACCATCACATAACTGACTGAAAGAGAATGCATAACGAATAAGATCCGTCAACAAACATTTATAAAGTCTCTTCTATGTGCCAGATACTATTCTAGGGGCAAAGGATGACAAAAATTCTAACTCTATCTATAGGATTCTAACTCTATCTATAGGATTCTAATGTCATTATTGTTTATTGATTAAGAAAAAACCCATTTGATTGGGTAGAGCAAAATGACATCATAAAAACTGGTCCAACAAAGGGTCTCCCATCCACACTTCAAAATTATTCAGTTTTCCTTGAAAAAATATAACAGCAGAGATAATAATATTGAATAACCTTCTGATAATAAATATCAGGCAAGATGTAAGATAAGGAGACAGAGAAATCATCACTAGAGATGTTTGCTTTTGGATTGGATAAGTTCCAGCACAGAGTAGAAATTGAAGAGGAAGACCCTGTGCATGGTAAGGAGGGCTGTATCCATTGGATAGTCATGGATGAATTTTGATCTCCATCAGTAGAGGAAACATCCAAAACAATGGGACCACAGATCCTTTTGAGTGTTTGAGTACATACATGCAATCAACTAGGAATAGGCTTATCCCTCCCTCTACACTTTCACCGACCCCTACACACAACTTCTCCACTGTCAACTAAGTGGCACAGGAGATAAAACATTGGGTCTGGAGTCTGCAAGATGAGAGTTCAAATCTGACCTCAGACACTTGCTAGCTGTATAACCCTGGGCAAATTATTTAAACGCTGTCTGCCTCAGTTTTTTTCCTCTGTAAAATGGGGATAATTAAACAAAGCACCTCCTCCCAAGGTTGTTTTAAGGTTCCAGTGAAATATTCCTAAAGCACTTAGCACAATGTCCAGTACAGAGTAGGCAGTATAGAAATGCTTAATAACCTTCCCCCATTGTCAAAATAAAGCAAATGATTCCTTTATTCATAAAATCATAAAACCATAGAATTTTAGAACTGGAAGGAAACCTAGCTATTACCTAGTTCAATACCCTCACCTATAAAAAATGGGCATTTTATGACTAATTTCCCCTTCAAGTCTTCCAGGTCTCATATCTAGTGATGGCACTAAGTTTAATGTATATTGCTAAATCCTACACATCAGACAGAACTTGTCTATTTGCTAAACCCCAAAGTGGCTGACCTTGGAATATTTCCATCTTTATCTCTGCAGATAGATGAATAGATAAATGGGTTGATAGATAGATGTATGTATGAATAGATGAGTGGATAGATAGATAGATAGATAGATAGACAGATAGATAGATGGATAGATGGATAGATGGATAGATGGGTGTATATATGTATGTATGGATAGGTGGATGGACAGATGGATGGATGGATGGATGGATGGGTGGGTGGATGGAAGGGTGGGTGGATGGATGGGAGGGTGGATGGGTGGGTAGATGGATGGATGGATGGGTGGATGGGTGGATGGATGGATGGATGGATGGATAGACAATTTAATAGATAAACAGATAGTTGGATAAACAGGTTGCTAGATGATGGATACATACATACATACATACACACATATATATATACACACAATAAACATGTACGTCAAGCGTTTATTAACTGTGAATTGAAGCCAGGAACTACAGAAAAGTAAAGGTGATTTGAGAAATGTACCACTGCTTTGACAAAATGATTTGGATGTCCGATCCATCGCTTAAAGCAATGGTGTCAAGCTCAAATAGAAATGGGACCAATAACCCATAAGTAAGGATCTATTGGCTTAGAAAACTATATATTAACATTATCTACTATCTAATGTATTTTTTTAAAAAATATTTTTCAATTACATTTTAATCTAATTGGGGCCACATTTAGGAGTGTTGCAGGCCATGTTTGACACATCTAGCTTAAAACATAGGAATGAAGAGCTCCCCACTTCTACAAAGGTCATTAGGCAGATATGCAAGGAGAGCATAGTCTTGTTGAGTGGATGTTCTCATTGGTTTGATGAATATCTAAAGAAAGTACTGAGTTAATTTGCAAGTCTTGATTGTAACACCCTGTTTGTTTGTGCCTCTGCACATGGTCCTAGGATAAAGAGCTTAATGAGTGATTGGCTTTGGGCTGGGGTAGAGAAAGATCAAGACCAAGGGTGGTTCCTTGCATTCTGCTAAGGGTATATAAACCTTGTAAGTTCCATGTATCTTTGGCTCTGTATGAAATAGTTCTGCAATATACAGACTATGGAATACATCCCCATCTCTCTCCCTCTTTCTTATTCAGCTCTCTCTCTCTCTCTCTCTCTCTCTCTCTCTCTCTCTCTCTCTCTCTCCTTTTATTTCACTCAGCTGGTAGCTAGGCCCAGCCTGTGCTAGCCACAGCAGACCCCTGATCAGTAATAAAGTATCTTTAGAATTGAGGACCTAATGAGAGCAAGTAAAAATATAGACATTGTAGAATCTTAAAAATCAAACTGGAAATGTGAAGGAGGGAATCAAGAAAATTACTGGTGAATTTCTGCAAAGCAAGATGTCATTGATCACAGGCACTTCATAGCAATAAGAATTTAATATCCAATAAGAAAGAAAACTAGCAATAAAACACTTGAACTCATTTGTCCACGTGGAAATGCACAAAGGGTAAATAACAAATAAAATAAACTATTAATTTTAACTCAAGAAGGTTAATGTGACCTTATAGCAGAGGTGTGCTGGAGTCAGCTCAGACTGCTTTCCCCAAGAGCCTGTTGTTAAAATTTCAGTGTATGCATTTATACCTTGACAAATTTGCAAACTCTACAAAAATTGGGGCTCAATTTATTGTTTAGTTAATTATCTAGATTTACAAAACTGATGGGAAAATGTTAATATTGCAAATTAAACTTAAAAGTGTGTCATGTGTGCATTTTCCCCCCACGGGGGGGGCAGTTGTTAAACATTTACCAGTATACCATTGCCATATAGCTAGGACCTGATTCATGACAGGAATATAAAAAAGTGGAAGGCTATATCCAATTCAAAAGAAACAGAATGGCTATAAGGGGGCTAGTGGAATGCCATTATATGTTAAGAAGGTATGATGGTGTCCCAAAATCCATGGTCTAGAAGTGGGACAAAAAGGTAGATGCCTTCCCCAATTCCTCTTAATTCTAGTGACTTCCCTCTGTTCATAACTTCCTATTTGTCTCATATATAGTTTGCTTTTTATATATTTGTGTTATCTCCTCTATTAGATTGTTAAGTTTCTAGAGGGAAAGGACAGTCTTTCACCTTTTTTTTTTCTTTTTTGCAGCCCCAGTGTTTAGAAAAATGCCAAGCACATATTAGGCATTTAATTAATGTTTATTGATTGATGATGGAAAGCATTTGGGTAAAAATCAATCACTGGAAGGGGGGATGTAAGCAACATTTTCATGGAAATATACGAGATTGACATGAAAGTCAGAAAAATCTGAATTCAGCTCCTGATCCTGATACTTATTGACAAGTGGTTTTAATGTTTAAGTTCCCTCAATCAACTCTGTAAGGCTATAAGATGCTGAACATTATCAGTGAGCACTGGTGAATGGCTTTCCCTCACTGGAAATGTTAGGTCCTTGGGAGCAGCCTTTTGACTGAGTCCATGTTTTACAGAACAAAACCTTTTATTAAGGGAATTTGTTCTGTGAAGTTTGGCTTCAAAGGGCCGCACCCAAGGACCTAGAGGGCCACATGTAGTCTTGGGGCTGTAGGTTCCCCACCCCTGCCTTACACCAATGAAGTCTACCTCCCCTGGATGTAGAGGGTCCATGAGGGGAAAAAATTTACTTAACTTCCTTGAAGTACTGAATTATTTCCCCTTGCAGGGGATGGGACACTTTGGTTGTGCTAGATATTTACATGGGGATGCCTGGAAGGCAGAAGACCACCACAGAGGGGAAAGGAGTTGTTCTGAACTTGGGTGTGTTTATGAACTTGGGTGTGTTTATGAACTTGGGTGTGAGTCCTTTGTGTCTTCTTTTGGTTAAAATGAAACCTGTTGTATACTCGAAAATTTGCTAGCCTGGGTGCTTACATGGTTGCAGAGACTTATTTTCCTTATTTGGTGAGGACCTGGAAAGAAACTCAGTTTTGATGTTGTCAAAGGAAATATTGGGTAAGGAAGAAAAACCAGGAAGATTTTAAAGAGAAGATCATGAGACTGAATTTTGTCTGTGTAAGATCAAAACTTTTTTTTCACCCTCTCAATAATAACGGGTTGTAGATTGCATGCATTATTTATGAAGATCATTATCATAAAAGCATCTCTTAATCTTGTTCATTTTCCAGTCTTCTCATTTAGTTTTCATTAGCGTTCATGTTCACAGCTCTAGATTTAGAGCAAAGGTTCTGAGTTAGAATCTACTTACTGCCTGTGTGATCTAAGCAAATCACTTAATCTCTCTGATGGTCTCATGGTCCTCATCTGGAAAATGAGGGAGTTGGGCTAGCTAGTTAATGGATCAAGGAGAAATTAATTTCTTAGCTTGCCTAAGAAGGCTTCAGAAGTTTAAGAAAGGGACCAGACCACACTTTGTTCTCTATGAGAAAACTTTTCAACCTCTTCTTCTTTAGATTTACCCAATGACAATAATGACATTTTTTCTGTTCTGGCCAGAAACTTTTAGAGTCTTCCCCCCCAAGACTGTTATTTTTTTTTCTGGTGGTAAATTAGGTCATCCTTTGTCTCAATACTTAACTAGCTCTTCGCAATTGAATGGGTGTTGCTTCAGCCAAGCTGAGACCTGGGACAAGTTTAATTTAGAAAGACCAGTGTCACCCACTGCATCCCAGACCATTACCAGTCATCCTGACTTTTGGTCCTGCCATTGGATTCCGATGACACTGGAGGAGAGAGAGAGGCTGACAACTTTGCCCACTTCTGCCTCACTTAAATCCAATTCACACACAAGTCAAGACATCACCTTCATGATATCCTTGGTCCTCTTCAAGAACAAAGGAATAAGTCCTAGAATGAGACTAGGATATGAGACAGAGAGAAACATGGCCTAATCTAAGACCTTGGAATATCTCTACTTCTATGGCTAGGTTCTTTGGCAATGAGTTTGGAAGACATAAAGAAAACAGCGGTGTTTCTTAGGGTAAAAAGATGCATTATTTTATGAGTTCGCTTTTGGATTCTCTTTCAGTCAAGGCATAAAAACAAATTCCAGACATAGGGCTCTTTGTGAATGCTCCAATGGCATCAGTATCAAAATTTGGGTGACTCAAAGGGCCATGGACAGTTGTGTGATGACTATAGGTCAACTGTAGCATATTATTAATTGTATATATATATATATGCATTGCAAGAAGTGGTGTGAAAAATGCAATCCAGGAAATGATTGGAAAAGAATTTGGGTTGACAATGTGGCAAGAATGAAAGATTAACTCTGCCCAGCCTGAATCCTGCTCTGGTGTCCATGGAATATTAAGGGACCTAGAAGAAATCCTTGAAAGGACTAAGTCATCTGTAAGAGTGTATTGAAAATAATTACCCTGGATGAGAAAGCACACATGAGTTACAATCTATCGTGTTTAAGAGGGTACCCACATTGTTCATTGGAATACCAGAGTACTGAAGAACTGTCAAACATTCACTCATTCACTCCCAGCTCTGCCATTTGCAATCTGTGTGACTGTGGGCATATCTTTCTGGGTCCCGATTTTCTCATCTTCAACAAGAAGAGAATGGTGGAGCCCCTTATAACTCCAATCAAGATCATAAATTTAAATCTGGAAGGGACCTTAGACACCCCTTCACTCCATCTCTTTAATTTACAGATCAGGAAACTGAACCCCAAAGAGGGCAAATGACTTATCCAAAGTCACACAGGTAATAAGTAGTACTACTGGGATTAAAACCAAGGACCTTTCACTCTCAATCCAGCATTCTTTCCACTGGGCCTTATCACTTCCATCTGTTTGGAGCCAGGATGGTCAGTGAGCTTCCCATTGTCATATTATGGATGATCCTTTAACATAATTTTATTTTTTAAATACATTTTATTTATTTTGTTAAATATTTCTCAATTACACTAAATTTTCTTCAACATGCATTTAAAAAAAATCTTTGAGTTCCAAATTCTCTCCCTCCCTCCTACTCCTTCCTCACTCCTTGAGAAGGCAAACAATATGCTCTGAATTGCACATCCTTAACATAATTTTTAAAAGCATAATAGCTTCCCCAAATTTCAGAGGAGGATAATTTTAGCTTCCATTTGCTCAGTTCCTTCATTTCTCCTGGGTTCCTTGTTGGGCAAACTTAAATGTTGAGCAAGGATAACGAGAGATGGCTTTCCCAAAGCAGGCCAGCTTCAAGTGGCAAGGGATATGCCCCAAATACAAACATTCATGCTACAAGAAACTTCTCTGCTGTTATAGTATACATACTCCACTTTATTTTTAAAGCTCTGTGGGGGGTTCAATGTTCTTCATATGACTCACTGTTTAAAAAAATGTTTTCCTTTAATTCCTAATAACTTCCTCCTGAGACTGCTGCCATCTGAATGTGTAACAAAAACTCATTTGTTTTACATTAAATAGCAGGGTTAATATCAGCATGAAACATCTCATGAACACATTTATAAAAGGTCACACTCTGATACATCGGATCACACAGTCTTGGAATGCCCTGATGGAGCCCATTTTTTTTTTTGGAGGGGGAGAGTAAACTTTTCTTTTCCAGTTGCAATAACCAAGTGACTCTGATAGAACTCTCACCTTCTGGGCTGTCTAAATGAGGTGCTAAGTTCCATTCCAAAAGGTCTCTATTCTAGGACAGTTAATTTTTAAATCCCTTGATGGACTGAGCCTAGGAAATGCATGCACTAATCTTGGTAATCCAATAGTAGCTGAGACAAAAGTTCTGCCATGTCAGCACTGAGTAGGCCCTGGCCCTGATGACCAAAAACTAATGAGGCATGAAATTCAGAGACCTTCTGGCCTGCTCTGAATGGATTAATATAAAAACAATGAAATAGAAGCGAGTCCAAGATTAAACTCTATTTTATGTTGTTTCTGACTTAAGAAACAAGGAGTAAATGCACTTAATGGCTTTAGCCAAATTAGAACTTCATTCTACTATAAATGAAGGCTCTTTCTAACCAAAAAATGAATTTGTGAATGAATGAAAAAATATTTATTAAGAAGTTATTACATGCAAAACACTGTTGTTGTTGTCATTGTTCAGTTATTTTCCATTGTTTCTGACTCTTCATGAAGAAACCAAGGCAAACAGGGTTAAGTGACTTGTCCATGGTCGCCCAGCTACTAAGTGTCTGAAGCTGGATTTGAACTCAGGTCTTCCTAACTCCAGGGATGGGACTCTATTTATTGTACCCTCCTGCTGCCCTGAAAAACACTAGGAATCCAATATAAAAGTGAGACAGTCCCTACTTTGGGACCCCCAACACACATGATACATGAGATAGAAATCTTGACATTTTCTCCAATCCTTATAAACTCTTAAAAATCCCCAGTCTTGGAGGTAAAATCATTGCATTTGTCTTTAGTGGAGAAGACACCGAGAAGCTCAATGAAGTAACAACTTCATAAATTACAGTGGAGGTTAATCCTTCATCTCAAATACACTCACTCAACACCCCCTGCCCCACTACCCCCTATGCCTGGTAGGGCATCACACCCTGACCCACGCGCTTGTTTTCAGAGATTGTTCAGCAATTTCCTTGCTGCTGCTGCATTTTTACCAGTATGTACTCCCCCTGCTCTTACTGTATTATTTTGTAGCAGGTAACAACAGACCTCAACCCAGTGTTTTTCTCTCCCTACCCCTCATCTTCTACCTTGTGAAGAAGGTGGCAGCATAGGAAATTTGAAGCCTGCTCTGCCTAGGGAGGCAGCAGGCTATGTTTATAGCAGCACTCAGCCAGAGAATTAAGGGCCAAAGGGAAATAGGGTGACCATGGAAGGGGGAGGTGGGATGGGAGCAGAGCAGGAGAGCCTGCACAAGCCTGAAGGAAAAGAGACTGGCATACAGTTGGGACCACTTTTATCCCTTCAGGAGTCAATTCGGGAAGGGATTAAGGACAGTGAAAAGTAAATTTTCCAATAAGAGAAGATATTTAAATAGTTTTGAGATACAGCTTTCAAGGATTTTCCATAAAAAGGGAAAGAGTCAGATAGTGAGTGATAATAGAATATAAGGGGAAAAAAGACTGAACTTATCAAAGATTTCAGCAGGAAGAACAAATTGGCCAGAAGCAGATAAAGTGACACGAAAGATATTTATAAAGAAAGGAAGACAGGCTGTAGAATATCTAAATGTGTCCAAATATCTCTTGGGCAAATATTACAAGACAAAGAAAACAACCAAAAATCTAAGAACCTGTGCTAGCAGCCACCCTGGGTATGCTAGGATGCTTGCTGAGACAGTCCTTTACGTGCATCCGGCACCTAATAGATGCATGTTGGACTGGACTGGATCACTTTGTTTATTAGCATTCATAATGAGTGCCATGATTGTAATAACAATAAAAAATAAGCATACTGCTGAGTTCTAGATACCACATACTAGATGGTACCTGAGTTCTAGATACAACAATTCACTAATGAATCAACAAGCATTTATTAAGCATCATATGTGAGCACCTACTACGTGTTAGGCACTGGGAACACAAGGATAAATATGAAACAGTCCCTGCCTGCAAGAAGACTAGGTTCTAATGGGAGAGACAATAAGTGCATATGTAAATATATACAGAATATGCATAAAACTGTTGTTCAGTTAGTGCCTGACTCTTTGTGACCCCAGCTGGGATTTTCTTGGCAAAGATACTGGAGTGGTTTGCCATTTCCTTCTCCAGCTCATTTAACAGATGAGGAAACTGAGACAAACAGAGTGACATGAGTTCCCTGGGGTCACATAGCTAGTAAGTGTGTGAGGCCAGGTATGAACTCAGAGAGATGAGTCTTCTAAGTCCAGGCTGTGTACTCTAGCCACTGTACCACTAGCTGCCCATCCATAAAATAAATTTAAATAGGATACAAGGGAAGTGAAAATAGTAACAGTCATATTGAGGTGGCTTTGGAGCTAAATTCTGAAGGAAAGAAAGTATTCTCTAAGAAGGAGAGGTGAGGAAGGAGTGACTTTTAGGGATGAAGAAAAGACTGTGCAAAGATACTGAGACAAGAGATGGGAATGCTATATGTGTGAAGCACCAAGGAGAGTTCGGCTGGATCCTACAATGTGGTAAGAGGAGTGAGTCATTTAGGAGAAGACTGGAAAGATCGATAGGGTGTAGTTTGTGAAGAGCCTTCTTCACCAAGCAAGGGAATTCATATCTGATCCTGAATGCAAAGGAGAGTTGAATTAGAATGGGATAATCACATGATGAAACCTACAGTTTAGGAAAATCACTTTGGCATCTTCAGGAAGATGGATTGGAGAGGGAAGAGAAGCAGGTAAGGAGACCAGTGACCAGGTTATGCATTTCACCAGTCTAGGTGAAAGAAGAAGTCTAGGTTATGTAAATAAAGAGAATCATCAACATGACATGATGGGGGATAATATCATTTTCCTTGACTTTTGATTTTGAAATAATTACTGGTTTCCTTTTAAATTAGTTTGTTACTAAAACAAAGATTTTCTTTTAGTTGAGTATCAAAAAGGGGACAGATGAAGGGAATTGGCTTCCAGCCATCTTCTGTTTATGCACGTGAGGCTAATTCTGTCCCTAGTCCTTCTTAATTTGATTTAGTCTTCTTTCAAGCCACTGTGACCTCTTTTCTCTAAATACCATACTTAAGTGGTGACCCAGTGTTGGGAATGCATCAGATTTCCTCTCTTCCTAAGAATGAAGGACATATTTTGAAATAAGTATAAGCATTTGTTATTCCTCCCTACCCACTAAAGGTTACCAAGACTGAAGATACATATAATTTACGCTCTTTTATTTTTTTCCTCACCATATTGAGGATAATATGACCAAAAATTTTTTAAAAGGTATGACAGATGCATGTTATTTTCTTTTTTTTTTTAATTTTAATTTATTTTCTTGGTTACATCATTCATTTCCACAAGGTTTTGAGTTACAGATTTTCTTCCCTTTTTGCCCCTACCCCCCAGCCCAGAACATTGATCCCACTGTAAGGCC
>CM053597.1:177907418-177921247 GCA_028646575.1 Pseudocheirus occidentalis | reverse complement strand
AAGCGCACCCCAGGACCACCACTCAAGACCATGATCCAGATCCAGGCCACTCAATGCAAGAGCCCTTGGCCCTGATGGATCGCGTCAGCCCCGCTGCTATCTGCAGGCTGAGGGCTCTGAAGCAGCCCAGTGGAAGCCACTGCTGCTCCGTTCCTGCTGCTACAGTCGCCTCCTACTGCTTCCTTGCCCTGGGAGCAGTTTGGCCGGACCCGCTCTTCTCCTCCTGAGTCAGCAAAATCCACTGACCTTTCTCTTAGTCTTTTTTTCTTCTGGCCTGATAGATGTGGTAATTGTGCCTCCAGTGCAGCTGATCAGCTCTCCTATAGATGGGGCTCCCCGCCCGATGCCCCAGGGCCTGACCCGGCTGGGGTTTCAGCCACGGGTCCCAGACTGCTGGGAAGAGCCCCGCATGCTGTGCTGCCTGTAGCAACAGATGTTCTTTCTGTCTTTTGGAGAGTTTTGGAGCTTGAAAATCTGTTTAGTGTCCCATTTTATGAGTTTTTTAGCGTGTTTGTGTGGGAGCTGTGGTGCTTTGCTGCTTCTATGCCGCCATCTTGGCTCCGCCCCCCCTCCATGTTATTTTCTTTATGTGAATGAATGGGTAAAGTAACCACAACTGGACATTGGAAAGTCCATGGGTCCTTGAATTACCCAGTTTTAGCCTACATCCTGTAACTTGATTGCTATTTACAGCAAAAGATGGTGTGTGGGTAGCCTCCTGTTCTCATCTTTTTATACTAAATTGCAGAACCCTTCATTATATAACCCCCAAAAGTGCAGCTGAAAAGTGTGTAGTGATTAATGAAAGCTTAATGATTAGTGAAAACTCCTATTTGTATATCATTGAGGTTTCCAAAAATCCTTTGAGGCAGTAGATGAGAGCATTGGTACTTTTTAGTTGGTCCAATCTGTGGGCATTCTTTCCGTGGTGCATGAGCTCATCAGTACTCTCTAGTCCTGTGCCTGTGGCATTCTTACACACGCTCTTTCATAAATCCTTCATAGAAGAACTAACTACCCTAAGGATGATGATAACAGTGATGCTGTTGCTGATGAAGGTAATGATGATGATGATGGTACAGCTAGCATTTGTCAAGTTCCTGTTATGTGCCAAAGAACAGCTAGGTGGTGCAGTGGATAGAGCACCCAGCTTAAAGTCAGGAAAACTAATGTTCCTGAGTTCAAATCTGGTCTCAGATACTTGCTTTCTTTAGCAATGCACAAATTGAGATCCTGTGAAATCTTTCACCCTATTACATAATTTTGCCCTATCATAGTGTTTATATAACCCTTTAGGTTTTGCAAAATGCTTTACCATGTTACCTCACTTTATCCTGACACTAATCTGTGGTTACCTTTAAAATTTTCAAAATACTTTCTGAATATTTCTATTTATCCTCATAACAATGCAGGCATGATTATCAATTCCCATTTTACAGATGGTGAAAGTGAGACAGATAGTTGTTATTTCTGCTCAGTCACTCCAATTGTATCCAGCTCTTTGTGATCCCATTTGGAGTTTTCTTTTTGCTTTTTTTTTTTTTGGAGGGCAGTTGGGGTTAAGTGACTTGCCCAAGGTTACATGGCTAGTTTTTGGGTTAAGTGTCTGATGCTGGATTTGAACTCAAGTCCTTCTGACTCCAAGGCTGGTGTTCTATTGACTGCGCCACCTAGTCACCCCCCATTTGGAGTTTTCTTAGCAGTTACCAGAGTGTTTTGTCATTTCCTTCTTCAACTCATTTTACAGATGAGAAAACTGAGGCAAACAAAGTTAAACGACTTTCCCAAGGTCACACAGCTAGTAAGTGTCTGCGGCTGGATTTGAACTCAGTTCTTCCTGACTCCAGGACCAGAGGTCTAGCCTCTGTGTAACCTAGCAGCTGAAGCAGAGGCTAACTCATTTGCACAAGGTCCCACAATTAGAGAACTCCTGAAGTAAGATTCAAATTCAAGTCTTACTTTCTCCAGGTCTGGGGCTCTATCCATTGCATCACCTAGATGCTTCTACTTACCTCCTATCATATGCATGAAAACACATGTTGTTGTTTTTTTAATGGCTGATGGGATCCATCTTGTATTTACAATTTTCTACCAACATTCTGCTCATAAAACTAATTTCAGCTTTTCTGCCTAAGAGCAAAAAATACTCTAACCAACCAACCAACCAACCAACAAAACCAACAAAAAAACCTGGTAAATTCATCCAATTCAGTGGGAGAGAAAAGACTCATTTGAGCATTGTGCAGACAGAATACAAGTTGATTGAAATGACAGCTTTTGAACATTTGTTTTGCCGTGTGTGCACAAAGCAAGACTTAATGGCTGTTGATGAGAGTTTATGGGATGTGTTATTCCTTGATTAGGGAAGTTGGTAACTGAAAGCAATGGCTGAACATTCCAGGCTAGAATGATGTACAAAAGTTGTGATTAAGCTGCTTGAAGAAATGCATAAAATATCTTCTTTAATTAATTGGCACAGTGGATAGAGCATTGACCCTGGAGGCAGGAGGACCTGGGTTCAAATCCAACCTTAGACACTGTGTGACTGTGGGCAAGTCACTTAACCCCCAATGATTAAAAAAATTAATTGGTACATTCAAAGTATGTAACACTTATTGTCTGTTATATACTTTGTGTAATGAAAATAGGATGAGTTCGGGATTCATGAGATCTGAATTCTAATCTAGGTCCTGTCACTAAGTAGTTTGTAAAAACATACAGTTCTTCTGGATCTCTCTCCTTTTTTTAATTAGTAAAATAAGAGAGTCGAACCTGATGATCCTTATTACCTTTTTTTAGTTGGCGTGCTTGACTTGGTGTCGGGAAGACCTGAGTTCAAATCACCCTCAGAAGCTTGCTAGTTGTGTGACCCTAGGCAAGTCACTTAGCCTCTGTTTGCTCCAGTTTTCTCTACTGTAAAATGGGTCCACATCCAGTATTCATTCCACCACCTCATGTGATTTCTACAATCTGCAGTACCATCGATTTTTAAGTAAAAGAAGGACAAAATTTTCAAGTAGGCAGAGAACTCAGTGCCTTTTTAGTACAATCCATACTCAAAAAAGAATGTCCCTTCTATAACATTCCTAGCAATCAGTCCTCAAGTCTTGGCCCTAAAACCTCCAGTAAGTGGGTACCCACTGCCCCCAAGGCATCACCTTTTGCTTTTGTTGTTGTAAGGATCAAATGAGGTAAGATTTTTAAAAAGCACTTAGTATCATGCCTGACCCACAGTAGGCAGTATAAATGCTGCCTTTCCTTCTCTGTTTATGTCTCAGTTTTCTAAGCCCTTAGCACAGCACATAGTAGGCACTATAAATGCTGTCTTTCTGTTATTCCTCTCTTTATGGCTCAATTTTCTCATCTATGGCTCGCAGACAGTAACATCACCCACCATATAGAGTAGTTATGACCCTCAAAGGAAACAATTTATGCAAAACATATTGCAAACCTTAAAGTGTGATTACAAATGTTAGCTATTTTAATATATTTTATTTTCCCCCCAATTACATAAAAAACTATTATTAACATTTTAAAAAAGTTTTGGCTCTAAATTCTATCCCTCTTTCCCTCCCTTTCCCCTTCCCTGAGGTGATAAGCAGTCTGATAAAGGTTATACACGTGCAACAATGTAAAACATCGCATTGTTAGTCATTTTGCAATATTAGCTATCATTAGTAGCACTTGATTTTGTTTAATGGTGATAATAGCTGGCATCTATTCAGCACCGATGGCACCACGCTTTTAAATGTGGCAATATCTCTACAAAATCCGTCCTCCAGTACCTTGTCTTGGTAAGGAGATGACCCTGGATTCATGAGGCTTGTGCCAAACTTCTTGGTGCTAGAGTAAGGACAGCTCTCCATCTACTACTCTTCCTTTTGGGAATACCCTCACATAACCTTTGGTCCCTTTAATTCTTCGAGGTGACCATTAAATCAGGCCTTCCTTATATGTTATAAAAATTGAGCGTAAATAATGAAACTACTTAGGAATAGGAGATAAAAGCAGAACTCATTCCAAGGAGGGGATGTGGGGAGCTTTTGTTTTGCTTTTTGGAAGAATATGGTGCAGTAATTTCAAAAGAAGTGAACACCACTGATTACATTACTCGAGGCTTCTTAACTGGGTTTCAGCTCAATGGTGCAGTAATTGTCTAAATGGTCACAATTGGTACCCTTGTTGCTAGAAAGCCTTAATGGCACTCGTGAATGTGTTTAACTCCCTAGAAGAGATTTACTTGGGCACTTGGAGAAGCCAGTAATGGTCAATGTGGGTACCACATTTTAGGGAAAGACATTGATAAAATGGAGACTGTCCAGAAAAGTATTATGAGGATGGTCAGAGGTCTTAAATGTAGGCCATATGAGGGTTGGTTGAAGGAAATGGGAATGGTTAGACCAGAGAAAACAAAGCTCAGGAGAGACATGAGAGCTCTGGGCTGTCTTCATCTGTCCAAAGGGCTGTTAGATAGACAGGGATCAGATTGTACAACTATGCTGCCCTAGAGGGCAGTGGAAGAAGGAAAGGGACAAATTAAGGACTAGTATCAGAAAAAAATCCCAATAATTAGAATAAATTGCCTTGAGCGATGACAGTAGGTGCCCACTCACTGGATGCCTTCCAGCCCAGACTTGATGATTGCTTGTTGAGGATGTAGCAAGGCACAAGCCTTGAAAATTTTGTCCTTCTATGTATTTGAAAACCAACGTTACTCCAGTTGTTAGAAATAACACAAAGTAGAGTAATGAGTATTAGACATGGACCCAAGAAACATATTTCAAATTTCAGCTCTGACACTACCAAACTGGCATAGTCGTGGGCAAGTCACTTAATTTCTCTAAGCATTAGTTTTCCTCCTTGAAAAAAAATGGCATCAGGGCATCTAGGTGGCTCAGTGGCTCCACCGGCCCTGGAGTCAGGAGGATCTGAGTTCAAATTTGGCTTCAGACACCTAACACTTACTAGCCGTGTGACCTTGGGTAAGTCACTTAACCCTAACTGCCCTGCCTTCCCCTTCCAAAAAGAAAAATAAGAAAAAAACCTCATAGCCAGAGTGAGAAGAGTGCTTGGAAAGCATTTTAATGCTAAATAGATGGTTGTTGTAGTTGTTAGCCAGCATTCCATAGCAGATAGAGTGTTGGATTTGGATATGAAAGATCTGGGTTTGAATTTTGTCTTAGCATTTATATAACCCTAATAAAGCTTGATTCAAACCTTTCCAATATCTTTCCTTAGTTTGTTCAGTCATTTCAGTCATGTGCAACTCTTTGTGACTCCATTCAGTGTTTTTGTGATAAAGATCCCGGAGCAATTTGTCATTTCCTTCTACAGCTCATGTTACAGAGGAGGAAACTGAGGCAAACAGGGTTAAGTGACTCTCCCAAGGTCACACAACTACTAAGTGTCTGAAGTTAGATTTGAACTCAGATCTTCCTGTCTCCAGGCCTGACATCATATCTATGCCTCAGCACTGGTTTAGATGGATTTTTTTTAAGGGGTGGGGTGGGAGGGAGTGAGTATGAAAAGCATCAAAATATTGAAAGTGAGCCTTTTAAAATTTTTTAATTTTTTAATTAACAAGTATTTATTTTCTTTCTGTGTCACTTCCCTCTCCCAATTGAAATAAAGAAATAAAAAAACTTGTAACATAATACACATTATACAGCACACAGATTCATATAATGGCCATCTTCAAAACCTGTGTCTCATTCTACAACTTGAGTCGTTTACTTGTCTGTGAGGATGTGGATGGCACACTTCCTCATCAGTCCCCAGGCATCATGGATGGGCATTACATTGATCTTTCCTTAAGAGGTGTTTGTCTTTACAATGTTGTTTTCATCAGGCACATTATTCCTGGTCCCTTTCACATCATTCTGCTTCCATTCATATAAGACTTCTCTAGTTTTTCTTAAGCAATCCCTTTCTTCCTTTCTTATGGTTCAACAGCATTCCTTTACCTTCATTATATGCTAAAACTTGTTCCTTGGTTCCCCAAGTGATGAGAATTTTCTTGATGTCCAATACTTCGCCACAAAAGGGCTGCTATACATTTTTTTTTCAAATATATGAGTCAAAAGGAAGACTTTGAAATCCAATCTAAATTATGAATATCACCCTTTTAAATCACCCAGAATAGCTCGTTGGCAATATGTGTGCTTTTTCAAGTGTTAACATAGTTAATATCTTTGGATAATTTTTTAATTTTGCAGAATTGTTCTAGTAATTAATAAAATCAACTTCTAGCTACTTTTGAGTAGTCTCAAATGACTCTTTGAAATGCCAGTTATGGGATATATACATATGTATGTTTGCATACACATGTGTGTATGTGTATATATGTGTATGTATGTGTGTATATATCTATTATCTATATCTATCTATCTGCCTATCTATCTATACATCATCTATCTACTTACCCACCTATGCATCCATCCATCCATCCATCCATCCATCCATCCATCCGTCCATCCATCTAGCTATCTATCCACCTACCTATCTAGCTATTACCAAATCTATGACTTTATTGAGAATCTGCTCTGCCATTTATAGCCTTAGAGAAATACATTGGGTACTACAAAGTAAAGGGACTTGCCCAGGGTCTCCCAAACAGTATGTGTCAGAGGTGGGACTCAAATACAGGCTTTTCTGGCCCAGAGGTCAACTCTCTAGTCATTTTACTACTCTCTCATGATCTCTTAGCCACACAACAATAATTAGATAATGTATTACTTACTTGCAAACTCCATCCCAAATGAAAATCTCCTTTTCCCTCACATGGTTTAGAGTAGAAGCTGGCAGATGAATTTATGAAACATATTGGAAGGAAAGAAGAAAAACTATTATTACCTTATTTTACCATCTCTGTTAGACATTAGGAACATCTCTGTAATATCTTAGGACATCAGGCATTGCAAGTTTAGTTTTATGGAGCATTAAAACCTTCTAATAACAATCTCTGAGAGATGGCTTAATATATTATCCAACAGTAAACACTATCTCAGATGATGAGGCTTACATACCATCGAGCTTATATTAAACTGTAAACTCTGAAATATCCACTTTCATTTATCTCTGAAATTATTTAACAAGCCAAAGGAAGGGGGTGCTTTCCATTGTAAGAAGAAGAAAATAAATGTGTCTTCTATCTGGAAGAAAAATACCATCCCTTATTCTAAATCACAGCCCCAAAGTCTCATAAATGTTTGTTCCCTATTTCATCTTTCACCTACAAGCTACATTTTCATAGGCACACTTCTAAAGCTTCAAGTAAATCTATTTCTCATTACAAGCCTTTTGGAATTCAGTGCTATGATTCGAGAAGCCTGACTTCATATAGGGCTGTGGACTTTGCTAATTTGTTTTCATTTATTTTATGGAAAAAAGTGAAACAGACTTGGGGCAGATTACACAGAGGCATCATTTAAACAAAGGAGGAGGAGAAGTCATCTTCCAAGACTGGGTGTGGGGAGCCTGGGGCCTTGAGGAGATTGGCAAAGGTTTGAAACAGCTGTCATGGGGAGTTATTAGGGGATCAATCATAACTGAGTAAGAGATTTTCCATGGAGCCATGAAGGCCCAGTTGAAGTTAGAAAACATAAATTGATAGTGGATTCTGTCACCATGGTGTATGGTTTTCTAAAGTAGTAAGTTTCTGGCAGCAAGAATGGCAGCAGATGGTCATAAGGACCCAGGGTGGGAAGCTGGCAGGATAGGACGGTGGAATGCCAAGGTGAATTAAAGGTATTAGAGTGGGCACAGTGGCTGATGATCAAGTCCATGAGGGGTAGGGAGTAAGTATAATCAGAAGGAGGTTATTAGACTAGGTTAAGGGAGAAGAGCTAAGTGACCAGAGTCCCCAGTAAGGAGGAAGTATAGATTGAGTAGGTGGGGGATGAGGAGGGAGATAACAGATAGGTAAGTAGATTATAGTCAGATGAGGGGAATATCAAATTCCAGATCTTGAAGTCGGAGCAATGGCTAACGACAGTTAATGCAGGGTTTGGTTTTGTTGGTTGGTGGTTGATATGGAGTAGACATGAAAGTCAATGGTGTTGAACAGGGTGACGAATTAGGAGAACAGATGAGGGATGGATTGTTGACACAGATATTGAAGTCGTCACTGACTATAACAAGAAATAAGTGGGAAAGGAAAATTTGAGCGAGGAGGTATTGTTTCATTGGTGGACAGATGTCCAATATAGAGGACCTCAGAAGATGGTATGTTTTTAAAGCAAGGCAAAAGAGATTGTTAGTGGCTAATGATATGAGAATGGTACTAGGGAGCAAAGAACAGGCAATCCCCATCATTCCCATGAATTTAGGAAGATGGCCAGAACCTTCAAAGGAGAAGCTAGTGGAAGATGGGGTGTCATCTGAAGAAAGCTAGGTTTCAATTATAATAGGGAGAACCGGAGGGAGATCCAAGTGAGACATTTGTCATTCCATCAATCCCCAGGGTTGATTTGGCTGATCTGCCTGACTAGGTGAGTATATCCTTCCTCCTTGCCACTCTATGTGCAGCCTTCCTAAAGGCTGTGAGATAGGTCAAAGAGAATGACCTTCCCTGATAGAGGTATACTAGTAGCTACACTCCCTTGCTAGAACAAGGACTCTGTTACAAGGAACAGGGAAGAAATGAGGAAAAGCTTGAGGATACGGTGAATACTGGGAGTTCAATAGGACATAGAATAAGGAACTAGTGGAGAACCCAGGGAAGAGAAAAGATGAATTATGCTCAGAGAGTTATTAGGGGAAAGACTTTGTCCTTCAAGTAGAAGGTAAAGATAACAGTGATGAGGGAGAGTCTAGATTGGTAAATAGTAAAAACGCATAATCAGAAAAAAATTGGAGAAAGATGAACTGCTGGATAGGCACTAACTTATTAACAGAAGAAATGAGAGAATTAGATGAAGGGGGGTTAGCAGAAGTGTGCTGAAGTCAGCTCACACCCAATAATAGGGGCAATTATTAAATGATCAGAATTAGCATTTGTGCCTCAGGAATGGACAAATGCTGCAAATCAGGCTTGGTTTATTGTTTTGGTGATTGTTTAAACTTAGGAAAGTGATGGAGAAAATATTAATGTAGATTAAACTTCAAACTGTGCCTTTAATTTTTTTTAAATACAGAACTGGTTGTTGAACATTCACTAGTAACACACCTAGTTATTAGGAAGAAGACACAGTAACACACATCCTTCCAACCCCACTTCTCCCCACCCCAACAGAAATATCTATTATTATTTAAGGAGAGAAGAGGTCTGGGTTTAGAGAAGAGATCTCTGTGCTAGGAACAGAGGACAAAGGTCTCTAGTTTCACCAAAGCCAAGTATTTCTATATGGAGCTGCAGCCACATTACTAGGGTCATGAAGGGAGCTGAAGGTACTCGCTGAGTATTTCTGTTTTATAGAAATATGCCAGTCTGCTTCTTCTCCATATGTCTGTGTCTTGCCACTATCTGATTTCATAGTTGGATACCTCAGTTTACTGTTTCTATAAAATCTGGGTAATTCCCCCTTCAATATTAATTTACTGCTTATTTCCTTCATAGGAATGTTGTCAGGATTAACAAGCTCGTGCTTGTGCCACAACTTGAGATCCTCAGATGAAAGTCTTTTTATAAGTCCAGAGTACCATTATTATACCATACTTCTCGTCTTCAAAGAGATTTTGAACCATCTAATTGTTTTCACAATAAGATGGTAATGAAAGTAATGTACTAAGAACTCTGACCCTCCTCTATACACCTGTAAGGCTCTATAGGGATGCCTTAGTACAGGGGTGGGGAACCTGAGGTCTTGATGCCACATGTGGCCTGCTGGGTCCTTGGGTGCAGCTCTTTGACTGAGTGCAAGTTTTACAGAACAACTTCTTTCATTAAGGGGATTTGTTCTGTGAAGTCTGGATTCAGTTAGACGGCTGCCCTTGAGGACCTAGAGGGCCACATGTTTCCCCATTCCTGTCTTAGTACTTTCCTACCCCTCTATTATTCAGTTACTTCAGTCACGTCCAAGTCTTGGTGGCCTCTTTTGGGGTTTTCTTAGCAAAGACACTGGAATAGTTGGCCCTTCCCTTTTCCAGCTCATTTTATAGATGAGAAATTGGGATCCAAGGAAGTCAAATCACCTGCCCAAGGTCATGCAGACAGTTAAGATAGCAAAATGTTGGAGAAAGAATTTGAACTTCTATGGCTCTCAGGTGATACGGCTAGATTACAATCCATTAGAAAAGGATCTGAAGGTTCTAGAGGACTGCAGGCTCCATGTGAGTCCATAGTGATATGGAAATTGACATCTGCATTAATAATAATGAAAATGGTAGCTAACATCCATCCAGTGTTTACTCTGTGCCGTGCACTTGACAATTGTTAACATGTTTTACCCTCACAATAACCCCTGGAGGTCGGTGCTATTATTATCCCCATTGTACAGATGAGGAGACTGAGGCAAAGAGAAGTTAAGTGAATTGCCCACAGCTACGAAGTGTCTGAGATTGGGTTTGAACTTAGGTCTTCCTGACTCTAGTTCTGGGCTCTACCCATATTATGTCACCTAGCTGCCCCAACTAATCTACAAAGTATAATCTTAGAGAGTTGCCTGGCAGTAATGAAAAGTTAAATTACTCGCTTATGATCATATAGTCAATATGTATCAGGGGTAAGACTTGAACTCAGGGCTTCCTAAGACCAGATGCCTTTCCATTGCTTCTTGGGTACTTAGCTAGGAGGAAGAAAGAAAGAAAAAAAGAAAGAGGAGGGAAGGAAGGAAGGAAGAAAGAAAGACAGAAAGAAAGAAAGACAAAGAAAGGAAGGAAGAAAGAAAGAAAGAGAGGAAGAAAGAAAGAAAGGAAGGAAGGAAGGAAGAAAGAAAGAAAGAAAGAAAGAAAGAAAATAAGAAAGAGGCAGTGAGGGAGGAAAGAAAGAAGGAAGGAGGGAAGGAAGGAAGGAAGGAAAGAAGGAAGGAAGCAAAGAGAAAGACAAAAGAGAAAGAAAGAAAATCATGGTTTTAAAAGCCTCATCTCACTATGACATCTCATTTTGTCATCCTTTAACCTTTTTTACTGTCTTTGAAAGAAATATCTTTATCTTCTTCCCATTGTTTCCATTTCATATAGAAGAAAGAAAATCTTCCATCATTCTTGATTATATGTCCAGAATCCAGCGATTTCCCCTAACTGGCAGCCTACGATGTGTCCCAGAATCAATGTGAAATACTCCCCTGTATTTTATAAAAATTGGGTTCAAATTCTGCGGCAAACCCAAGCCTATTGGGGCCTTCTTCAGTTTTGCAATGATTGTAAACAGTTATTTCTTTTGTTTGTTTGTTTGAAATCAGTAAAGAACCTTGGTGTTTTCAGTTCCCTGAAAGTTGGAATTCCCATGCCTACACTCATTCTATTCTTTCCTTCATGAAGGACAGTAAAGGACTGTGTGCCCATGTATCCTAGGCTGCAATGAGCTTGGTATCCTGTCTTTGAAGCCTGCTTTTCCGTTGGCTGTGAGGTAGGTAGTTCTGCTGAGGCAGGCTAGGAAGATCACCCTAGTCTATCACTGAAGGCAGCAGAAATCTTAGTCTTTGGGGAAAAAAGAGATTTAACATTAATGTGATAAGTCGAGTTCATGTTAGCAAAGCCCTGGTTTTTATGAAACAGAACCTCTTGGCCTGAGCCTGGTACAAGTTTCTTCTGTATGTTTCTTGCCTTGAGCCCTCTCAAAGGGTTGTATAAATTCCCTTCCTGACATATTACCCTCTTGGAACCTATTAGCATTTACTGATCTCATTGCACATGGGAAATGGTTAGGTTATAAGTGGGCTATCTCAGGAAAGTGCACAGAGTGCCTACATTGCTGCATCCCTTCTTAGAATTCTGACCTAGCCATGAAATCCCAAGGGGTAGGGGGTGGATATCACACTTACTCTTCCCTCCTCCCCCACGGATGGTATGTTTTCCTTCTATTAGTTTGCCCCACCCCCTCCCCTTTATTTTTTTGCACACCCGTTAACAATCCTATGGATACAGTGCTGGACTTGTAGTCAATGCTGGACTTCCTGTACTCAGGAAGTTCTTTGTTCAAATCTAGCCTCAGATACTAATTAGCTTTGTGACTCCAGGCAAATTATTTTTAAAAATAATTTCCAGGGATTAGTGTAATGCCTGGCAAGATACTGAGAAGGTGCTTAAGCTTAGTGTGTGCTTGCTGATTGACTGATCTTTCTGGATCTCAGATTCCTCATCTGCAAAATGAAGAGACTGAATTCAGTGACCTCTAAGATTTCTTCCAGCTTGAGATCCACACTCCTGTGGATCCTTTGGAGTGGGGGGGGCATTGAAGAGGAAACAGAGGGAATATGATGTCAAGGCCTTTGTACAGAGGAGGAAAAATTAAAATGTTCTCTCGTCAAAATGATTGGTTCCCAGGCTACAATTTATGATTTAGTTTATTACCAACTCTTCATAACACGGTATAGTGGGATCATTCCTTCCCTGATCAGAGGGGGAGCCTGGATCCTTTCCTGTCTGTGTGGGGCTAATGGTGGACTGAGTCATCTAGCCAGACCCTCATCTCTTAGACTATGAAATCTCAGTGAATCAGAGGAAGGCAGAGAGAAGGTCCTTACCTCAGACTGGAGTCAAACACTCCCCTGTTAAGGGTTAACTGCTCTCTGAATGGTTTCTACCAATAGTCTAAAAAGCTGGATTTTAAGGTCAATGGAAATTCTAGGAGTTAACTGTTCATTTAGACAGTCAACAATTATTCATTATGTGAATACACTCTGTGCTGGGGCAGCTAGATGGATAGAACAGCTGGCCTGAAGTCAGGAAGACTCATCTTCCTGAGTTCAAATCCAGCCTCCAACACTTACTAGCAGTGTGACCCTGGGCAAGTCACTTAACCCTGTTTGCCTCAGTTTCCTCATCTTCAAAATGAGCAGGAGAAGGAAAAGGCAATCCACTCCAGGATCTTTGCCAATGGGGTCATAAAGGGTAGGAGGAGGTGACTGAAATGACTCAAAACCAACACAAACTCTGTGCCAGGCATTGGGCACTGAATGGGGGTACCAGGCAAAAGCATGATTCCTGCCCTCAAGGAGCTCACATACTCACGGTGGAAGTTTTCCCCTTAAAGAAAGTAGTTACTCCCAAACCCAAACAAAGTAAAACTGCCTACTGGTAATTTCCAATGCTCGGATAACTGATAGTGGAAGCGCTTGAGGATTAACTAGTCAAGGAATCAACAAACATTTCTTAAGTACCTATTAAGTGTGCCAGGCACTGTACTAAATGCTAAATATTCCATTATATTCATATACAAGGATATATCTGGTCATTCACCCATCCGTGGGGTCCCATTTTGCTTTCAAATCTTTACTGTTATTTAAGTGTTGTGATCGATCAATCAATCAAGTAATAAACATTTATTAAGCCCCTACGGGGCTCTGGGTTCTGCACTAAGCACTATGGATACAAAAAGAGGCAAGAGACAGTCCATATCCTCAAGGCGCTTACAATGAAATGTGCAAGACAACATGCAACCAATATAAACAAAATAAGCTATATATGGGATGAATAGGGGGATTCACAGAGGGAAGGCACTCTGAGATGGGATGGGGGAGGCTTCCTGTAGACTCTGGGATTAATGGAGAAATCATTCCCTTCATTCCAGTTGGACTAACTTCGTTATTTTTTTTTCTATTTGTGCCACTTCACCTCCAATTAGATTCCCTGAGAGGTAGAAATCATTGTGGGCATATTAGATGTTCAGAACAGCACATGAAGATAGGGGCAAAGTATTTCCAATAAGTCAGAGCTTTGGACATTAAGCT
>CM053597.1:177883250-177907318 GCA_028646575.1 Pseudocheirus occidentalis | reverse complement strand
TCTCTCTCTCTCTCTCTCTCTCTCTCTCTCTCTCTCTCTCTCTCTCTCTCTCTCTCTCTCTCTCTCTCTCTCTCTCTCTCTCTCTCTCTCTCTCTCTCTGTCTCTCTTTCTAGGTCTCTCTCTCCTTTCCTCTTATGTTTATAACCCTTTAGCTGGTGAGTACTATTTTATGTTCTAATAATATGTTTCCATGACCTTTGCCTTTATTGATTGGTGGTTCCCCCCATGTTTAATGGAGCATCTGAGATTAAAGTCATTTTTCTTCTGCAAGAATAGGTTAACAGTATCTTTGCTTTTAAGAAATGGAAATCGTTCTGATAAGTAAAAAATTGATCCATCACTCAATAAAGTATCTTAGAAAGGTCTGCTCTGAGAGCCGAAAGACATAAAATACTCAGCCACCTTTGTGATGTTAAAAAAAACCTTGATACAGCTGTAACAAAAATTATCTAAAGGAAACAAATGATAAATGCAAGCAAGGGATAATATTTTTCACCCTGAGCTATTCTTCATCTCTGTCAAAGATAGGGAATTTGAAGTTTAATGTAATGTGCATTCAAAAAAAAATTCCCATATACTTCCAGCCAGCTGCTGGTATAAAATATGAAAGGGAGGGGAGCAGATCCAACTGGAGAAGCAATTTTATAAAAATTCTAATAGCAGCAGTTGGAAAGTATATTTCACAAATGAATTTTCCTGCCAGCATCGAGTTTGTTCAGAGACACTTCCCTGAAACAGATTCATGATTATGATAGGATGTTACAGTCTATTTGTTAGCTTCATTACTATATTAAATAAGTTAATAAACTAGCTAATATTTTTATAGTACTCTGCCCCCACCCCATTAAACACCCCACAGTGCCAAGAACAACATTTAAGAAGGGAAGGTTGCCTGGTTTTCTGTTCTTACTCTGTCGTGGTAGCCTTCACTAGGAGAGAACAGGTTCCATTGGTCTCTCTTCCTTCTGTAATTTATCATTGGAGTGTCAGTATGTTGAAAAAGAAAGAGCTCTGACTTTGGGGTTTGAAGACCTGAGTTCAAATTCTGTTTTTTGCCACTTAGTATGTCTGTGACTTGGACATTTTCTCTTGCTGGATCTCTGTTAGTTCATTCATTAAATGAGGGTGATGGTCTGAGCAGGGGTGGGGAATCTGTGTGACCCTTGATTGAGACAAAGGGCCGCACTTTGGGACCTAGAGGGCTACATATGACCTCAAGGCTTCAGATTCCCCAACCCTTTGTTCTAGATGACCCCCTCAGGGCTCAGATCAAAGTCTGATTCCATGATGTACCATAGGAATGGAATCTAGTCAATGGAACTGGTCAGTCAACAAATATTTATAATATTTAATAAGCATAATAAGCATTTAATAAGCATAATAATACATATTATGTATGTTCACATAATAGAATATTCAATACATATTTATCTTTAATTAATTAATCTTTAAATATTTATTAAGAGCTTACTATGCGCAAGGCATTGTGCTAAACAGCACGCACTTGTCCCATTCTTCTCTAGCTCAGTTGCCTCTTCCAGATGATTGTTTTAGAGCTAGAATGGTCCTCCCATCCAAACTCTTCATTTTACTGCTTATGAAACTGAGGTTTAAAGAGACACCTACCAGTAATACCACTAATCATCATGTCAATACAGTCAGAAACCGAATAGAATGTAAGCCCCTTGAGGACAGGAGCTGTTTCAGTTTTGTCATTGTATCTGACTGATTGATTAATCAAACAAGGACACAAAAACAGCTCCTCTGACTCCAAGTTTAATCCTTTCCAGCAGAATGTTGAACTACACAGATTCTTTATTTAAAAACTGTGATTCATCTATTTTATCTTCCCTCCCCCCCCTTTAAGGTTTACTTTCTGGGGGATGATTGATGGGGATTGAATCTGCCAGTTTCATCCAGAAAATCTCTCTCATCCACGGAAGGATCTCATCCTAATGCCAAAATTTTGGTTTGTGTTAGAATGGCATTACACAGAAGGAACTAGCCGCTTGCCCTCTGACACAACCAAATATTTCCTATATAGACATAGCATAACAATGCTATTTCACAAAATAAAGCTAATAATCTTCTGATGTTCCAATGCATGGTTTGAAACCCTGGATATAAAAAATTATAAGGATGGCAAGGCAGTCTCTTCATTCTCCATTTAAAATGTCACAAAGAATTCTTTGCTAATCAACTCTGATTAAAACGTTGCGTGAGCTCTAATAGAAAATCCCAGTGTCATTTACTATATTCCTCGCCTGCTTTCCCATAGTCTCTTCCCTCTTCTCCCTGGTGTACAATTCCCTATTCAGATTATTTGTGCTGTTTTTGTATTTAATTGCTATTGCAAAAGCAAACACATTGCCGAATTGCCCGTTAGCTTATAAATTTTCGGCTTCTAGCTGGAAGATCTCTGTTTTCCTGGAATCCCAGACAAATTCAGTCCATTATTCCAAGGGCTAGAAAGCTCAGATGTTTGGAAGCTTTCAGAGTTCCAATGGAATTTTCCAGTTTTCTCAAGACCAATTGGGATTGTGTTGGCACAATGTGTGTCTACACTATGTCAAAACACTCAGTTGGTTCAAAAAAGAATTCAACCCATTTGGTGAGGGGGGAAAAGGAGGAAAATTGGTTCTTTAGCTGTGGTTGGGTCAAACAACCAGTTCACTGGCTCAATATTCTATTCTCTAACGAGCTGTTGGGCTGTTGTGAAGAAATAGTTATGACCTAAAAGAATAGAAAATTTGCTTGTGGCAAACAAGCCTGTCTATTGTAATTTGGAGTTTTCCTTTGTTCAGCGTATAGGGAAATATGTTTAGTCATTCAGTCAGATGGTAGTGTATTTCAGTAGGAGGGAAAGAGTTTTTTTTCCTAAAGGTATCTGATTCTTAGTCTGAATTTAGCTTCTATGTAACCATCAGGACAATCAGAGATTCATGCAAAATATAGGAGGGAGCTGCACTCCCCAGGAATAACCAGACTGAGAACTTAATGCTGGCTGATTAAAAGGGGATGGGATGTGTCATCTGGTGAAAACAATCGCTGGGGGATCTATATTGCACAGACTGTGGAAGGAGGTGCTGGCTTTTGAGAACATTTTGCAAATACCCTGGGGTTTTTCCAGCCAGTTTCTGAGTCCTGTCCTTAAGCTCCTAGGCATATGGCTGAGGCTAAAGCATCAGGTAGATAAAATAACAATTTTCAAAGTCTCAAAGGAACCCAACAGTTTGGAAATCTTTGTTTATTTTGTTTACAATTATTACATAATGCCCAAGACTGTGTGTGTGATGGTGGGGCACTGAAAATGACCAGCATGCTATGAATTTATAGTTGTATTCCTGCCATCTGGCATACTGGCCTGACACATAGTAGGCACTTAAATGTTTATTGAGAGATAGATCAGAGTGCTTTCCTTCCTCCCTCTGAGATGGAAATGGCTCTAGATCATAGGACTGCTGGAAGGTGTCTAGCCAAACTCCCTTTATTTTACAGATGGGGAAACTGAGACCCAGATATGTTTTTTAAAATTTGATTTGCTTATTTACTTTTAGTTTACAAGATTCAGTTCCTTAATCTCTTGAGTTTCAGATTTTCTCCCCTCCCTTCTTCCCTCCCTCCGTAGCGGCATGCAATCATGTATAGAATCTACAAATACTTTCACATTGGACATTAGTCTGGTTGTATAGAAGAGTTGTAACAATGGAATCAAAAATGGGAAAAAAGAAAGAAAACCAAACATGGAAAAGACCAATAGCACGTAGATTGCTTCAGTCTCCATTTAAACTTTGCTCTTTCTAGATCTTTCTCTGAATGTAGACATTTCCTTCCATCCTGAAACTTGTAAAGTTGTCTTATATAACCTTGCGTTGCTGAGAAAAGTTCAGTTTATCAAAGTTGGTCATCACACAAATGATGTGTCTGTGATTGTGTACAAATTTTTCCTCGTTCTGCTCTTCTCACTCAGCATCCCTTTATATAAGTCTCTCCAGGTGAATATGAAGACCATCTCCTCCCCATTTCTTATACCACAATAGTTTTTCATTACATTCATATACCATAACTTATTCAGCCATTCCCCACTTGATGGGCATCCCATAAGTTCCCAGTTTTTTGCCACAACAAAGAGAGCTGCAAGAAATGTTTTTGTGCATATAGAGACCCAGACATGTTAAATGTACTTGTCCAAGGCAAGGGGTATCAGGCAATCCTCTGATTCCTTCTGCAGCATCATGCTGTTTCCTCCTATCTTTTTGGGGTGATTTTGTTAATGAGACAAAGAGCAACTGAATGAAAAGTCAGTTAGCTAGCGTTTAATGAAGTTGCCTAATCCCGTGCTAAACACTGGGAATACAAAGAAAAACAAATCTCTCCCCTCTCTCTCCCCTCCCTCTCCCCTTCCTCTGCCCTTCCTCTTTTCTCCCTCCCCTCTCTCCTTCCCCTGCTTTCAAGGAACTCCATTCTTTCATAAGGGAGATGACATGAAAACAAACATGCACAAATAAGATATAAACAGGATAAATTTGGGGTGGTCTCAGAGGGAAGGAACTAAGGAAGACTGGGAAAAGCTTCTCGAGATAAATCAATGATCACATTGTTTGGTCTACATTATCTTAGATGATTGATTTTTTTCTCTCTTTTTGGTGAATTAACTATGTTGGATACTTCAGAAGAAGGTTAAGTACAGGGGTGTGCTAGAGCCAGCTGGAACCGGCTCATGAGGGCTGATTGTTAAATGCTCAACGTGAACATTTGCACTTTGGAAATCTGTAAGTGCTACAGAACAGGGCTTGTTTTATTGTTCTTCTGATTGTTTGACTTGAGAAAGTGGTGGAGAAAAATGTTAATAATGAAGATTAAACTTTAAAATATGCCTTGTGTACATAAAAAAAGAGGGTGTCAGTTGTTAAAGATTTACCAGAAACTCCCTGCTTTACTTGGGATGAGAACCTCCATGGAATGTGATGGCTCAGAAACTGCTCAAACTCAGCTCTATGAAAGTCAAATAAAGCATTTGTTTATTTCTTTAATATTTTCTTTCCCTCAATTAGAAGTTAGAACAATTTTAAGCATTTTTAAAAGTTCTGAGTTCAAATTAAGCATTTATTATGCGCCTAACTATGTTCCAGCCACTGTGCTAAGTACTAGGGATACAAAGGAAGGCAAAAATAAATTTTAAAAAATTACAACGTCTCTGAGCCCAAGGAGCTCACATGGAGATGACAATATACAAACAACTCAGGAAAAACAAGATAGAGACCAGAATAAATAAATTGGAGATAGTCTCTGAAGGAAGGCATTAGGAAGACAGGCAAAGTGATCCCATCTGTCCTGAACTGCAGAGTCCAAATTTCCAGGAGCTTTTTGAAAATGGATTTGTTAAAGCTATCCACAATCTAGGTGTAACCATGGATTCCGATTCTTCCCACCTTATTTTTGACACCTCCAAACAATCGCCAAGGGAGAGAGAGAAAGTGTCATATTAGATGTTGTGGATGAATTAACATTATCGATTTTTACCTTTGGGGATTGGGGCTCACTTCTCAGTGGGACCACAAATTGCTGCTCACATTCTTTCTTTCCCAGCTGTGAAAAGCATAATAGCGCTCCAAGCAACCCCAACTGATTGTCAGGCTTGCCTTCGAATTCAGAAAGGAGAAATAGATGAGACGAGATGAGAACTGACACCCATAGGCAGTCAGAGAAGATGTGTTCTCTGTACTCAGGCTTGATTCACATATTATTGTCAGTCTTTTTCACTGGCATGACTGTGTGTGTGTGTGTGTGTGTGTGTGTGTGTGTGTGAGAGAGAGAGAGAGAGAGAGAGAGAGAGAGAGAAAGGGGGGAGAGAGAGGATGTATTACAAAGTAATGAGACCACAAGACTTAAAAAAGAATAATAAGCTGACTGTATCCAGCATTTTAAAATCTGCAAAGGACTTTATATGTGTTATCTCATTGGAGTTTCATAACACCCTATAGGTATTATTGTTTTCATTTTAGATGTGAGAAAGCTGGAACTCAGAGAGAGGTTTAATGACTTACATATGGTCATCACAGTGTCAAAGATTTAAGTTGAATTGAGGTATTCCTGATATTAGGTCTAGTGATGTATCTTCTACCTTCCTGCTCCTCAGAATTCACTATCATCTCTTCAGAAAAGTGCTTACTATATAGGGAGAGAGTTTAATGATGATTCTGGGGTCAAAGGACCCCAGTTTGAATCTTTCCTCTGACAATGACTTACCTGCATGATCTGGGGGAAGTCACCTAAACTGCCAGAGCTTTATTTTCCCAATCAATGAAATGAAGGTTTTGGACTGAATGTCCTCTGAGATCTTCTCCATTTTGAGATCTCTTATCTTATGATATTAGCCATGACTGTGTGTGTTTGAATGTGGTATCTGGATGGGATTAGACCTGTGATTTCATTGGGATAGGGAATATCTGATGAGGAAATGCTATCCCTGCAGATCAGTATTTGTTCTATGGCTCATGGTCTTAAAGTTGCCTTGGACACCAAATGGTTAAATAATTTGTCTGAAGACACACAGATATCATAGGTCAATGTATCAGAGGGAAGATGTGACTTCCTGAGGTCTTCCTGACTCTGAGGTTGGCTCTCTATCCACAGCAAAATGTGCCTGCCATATACATGCAGGTATTTATGTTACCTAGAATAATACATAAATATATAAATTCTATATTGAAAGATAGCACAGCGTAGCACAGCACAGTACAGTATAGTGCAGTGCGGTATAGTATAGTGTGGTACAGTACAGTATAGTGCAGTATAGTAAAGTGTAGTACAGTATAGCACAGTACAGCATAGTATGGTATGGCATGGCATGGTATGGTATGGCATGGTATGGTATAGAACAGTGCAGTACTGAATGATATAGTATGGTACAGTATGGGACAGTACAGTACGGTAAGGTATAGTATGGTATGGTATGGTATGGTATGGCATGGCATGGCATGGCATGGCAGAACACAGCAAAGCATAGCATAGCATATACAGTACAGTATATGTGGTACAGTATAGTGGACTACACTGGGAAGCAGGAGAGAGATGGAGAAATCATTCAACATTTCTGAGTTTCAGTCTATAAAATAGTTTCATCTATAAAATGAGGCAATCAGATTCCCTTACCTTCAAGATCCCTTCCAGCACTAAATCTATGATCTTATGATATGTTGTGCGTGTATGTGCACATGTGTGTATGTGTGAGTGTGTTTTAGTGGTTCATAGTGGAAAGAATCCTGGGCTTTGATTCCAGAGCCTTAGTTTGGAATCCTAGGGAAACGTAAGAGCTGGGTAATCAGAGACAATTCAGTTTACCTCCATTTCCTTGGTTTGTGCAGTGGATAGAGAGCTGGACCTGGAGTCAGGAAGACTTGAGTGCAAGTGTGACTTCAGATACCACTTAGCAGTATGACCCTGGGTAAGTCACAACCTTTGTTTGCCTCAGTTTCCTCAACAGTAGAATGGGAATGATCATAATGCTTACCTCCCAGGGTTGTTGTGAAGATCCATGTATAAAACACCTGGCACACAGTAGACATTCTATAAACATTAACTATCATTCTTGCTGTCATTATTAAAATGAGGCCATTGGGCCAGATGTTTTTAAGTTTCCTTCCAGATTATATGATGATGTGCTCTGCCTTAGGAATATTTTTTATTCAGACACACATGCATGCCGGTGACTCATTCTCCCTCCCAAGGTGACATTGGATAACATTTTAATCATTTATGAGCTGCCTGGTGAGGTCTCTTGAAACCTTTTGCTTTACAAGGTTTTATGTTTTTTTTCTTTGAGATAAAGCCAAGTCAGAAATACAGCCGCAAGGTTGATTACCCAATTCCAACTCAAAGAGCAGATTGCTTGGAGGTTGAAAATGTTTACATGTTCCTGTCAATAAAATTCAAGAGTTAATCTGAAGACTTTTAGCTTTGAATAAGTAAGGTACCCATCTAGCTAGCCCTGGCCCCTCTCAGCTTACTGACCTATTACCCACAATGATTGCTTTTGGATTCTGTGTACAAGAAGCAAGAGCTTTCTACTTTCTGTACAGCAGAAAGACAGTTACTGGAGCATCGTGTTGACTTGATTTGAATGGAAGCAAAGCAGCAAAAGGAATGATCAAAATGCAGGCCAGGACCCTGGATTATATGCCTTATGACATCATAGAATCTAGAGCTGAAGGAAATCATTGAATAGTTCAACGTGCTCATTTTATGGATGAAAAAACAGAGGCACAACCAGGTAGGCTGGCAACACTTAGAGTAACAAAGGTAATATTTAACAGAGCTGAGATAGGAACCCAGGTTGTCTGACTCCAAAGCCAGGCTACATTAAGTTCCATCTAATTCACTCTTTACCTTGCTTTGTGAGCAGTCTCCCTAACATGGGTGTCTGATTGGACCCCCTACCTCACAGAGATCTTCAATGTCCCTATTGAGATAAAGGCTGGGCTGATACTCAATACCACCACCAAGCAACCAATTGCAACAAGAAAGATTCTGACAAGGAAATCACTCATTGGCCTATGATTGATTCCAAAAATCCTATTCTATTGATTGACGAAAAAATAAATAAGTGTTTAAAACTATGCAGAAATAGTCAATCAACAAGCATTTATCAAACTGAATGAGTGTTGCCTCAGTCAAACTGAGACCTATTAAAGACCATACTTTAAAAAGTCCAAGGTCTCCCACTGCATCCGAGGCCACCTCCAGTCGTCCTGCTGTACAATTTGCCACTGGACCCAGATGACTCTAGAGGAAAAAGTGAGGTTGATGACTTTGTACAGCTCTCTGTCACTTAAATCCAATTCACTTGCACGTCGTGGCATCATCTCCCTGATGTCATGGTCCTCTTTGAAAAGGAAGGGGAAGCAATGACATTAATCTCTAGGCACTGTACTGCTCTACAGATAGAAGGAAAAATAAAGCAAGGTCCCTGCCCTCTGGAAGCTCACATTCTAATGGAGGACCCCACACACAGACAATTACGTATTTACAAGATATATAAAGTATAAATGGGAGTTTATCTTTGAGTGAAGGCCCTTGAGGGTATGGGTACTAGAAAGGCCTTTTTAAACTTTGATGCAAGCATATAACTTTAGCCTTTGCTCTATCATTTATGAGATGGGCATTCTGAGAAATAATTATAACTAGACAAAAGTAAAAACCATTTAGGAAGTTAAGTAACATGTGAAATGAAGGCCCAAGAATATAGAGAACCAATCGCAGAAGATCTGGGTTCTAGCCCTGTTTCTGATAGAGTCCACTAGCTGGGTGAGCCTGGTATTTAACCTCTCAGGGCCCCATGAACCATCTGAGAAAGAGAGGATTCACCTTTTGTTGATGCCGTCCATCCCTTGAGCAATCTGATGAAACCTTGGACATCTAAAAATGTTTTTAAATGAACAAGACAAAATATATACAACTGCAAAGGACACCAGCTACGTAATAATAACAATATTAATAGCTAGCATTTATGTAGATATTAAAAGTTCTGCAAAGGTCTGTATATGAAGTAAAGTCTTTGAAATATAAAATCAGTTCAGGTACCATCTGTGTTAAGAGCCCCTCTTCTAAGAGACTTTTAAATTATAAAGCACTCTGGTACCTCTGCCAAGAAAACCCCAAATGGGATCACAAAGCACTGGAAAGGAATGAAACACCTGAACCAGAGCAATGTATGTGTGTAGGCCTGTATCCACACACATATAATTAAGCGTGTTAGTTTGAAAGCTATCCTACCTGTCTGTGCCTCCCTTTGAATTTTCTTCTGTTCTCCAAATTTATTTCTAAAAAGACCACAAAATCCGCATCAATGACCGTCTGGCTTTCTCTCTTTAAAAGTCACTATCACTAGCCCTATCTTCCTCCAAAGGTTCCCCTTCACATTAAAAAAACAAAACAAAACAAATAAAACTTCCCTTATAACCAGTAAACACACTCTAGCAAAACAAAACCACCCACTGGCCACGTCCAAAATATGTGTTTCATTCTTATCCAAACACACATGTACATACATGTCTATATACACATATATGTAAAGGTTTAATAGATAAAATTCCACTAAGACTGTTGGAACACACATACACACATATATACACATGTATATATAAACTATATATATAAAGTTCTATATATAGTTATGCATATATGTATGTGTATGTATATAGGTGTACGGGTGTTCTAAAACACACATGTAGTTTCATGCTTTTGAAGTTTTATGATTGTGTCTATACCCACACACATACACTTTATATATGCATATATTCATTTGTGGTTGTCATGTCCACCTCTTTGTGACTCCAAGGACCATGTATCTTCTGAAGTCTGTCCAAGCTCTCATTCGTTGTCCCCATGACACTTTCTATCCGTCTCATCTTCTGCCATCCCTTTCTTCTTTTTCCTTCAATCTTTCCTAACATCAAGGTTTTGCTTTGTATGTTTTGTTTACCATTGAATACCATCTTTTCATTATGTGACCAAAGTCTTAAAGCTGCACCTTTAGTATTTGACCTTCCAGTGAGTAGCCTAAATGAATTTCTTTAAGTCTTAACTGATTTGATCTCCTTGCTGTCCAAGGGACTCTAGAGGAAAAAAACAACAACTAACAACCAACTTTGGGGCACTTTCTGAAAGAAAGGTAATAGAAGGTACGTGATATCTCTAATGAACATTTTCTTTGGAGGATTTTTTTTCTTCCTGATTTCTGCAGATAAATCCAAATAGGCAAAAATTCAGCCCTAATCAAGAGAATGAGCTCTGTATGAGAGCTTAGCCCTAATTCGTTCATCTGTTCAGTTCATCTCTCTGTCTAGCTCTCTGAGATATTCAAATGAGAGCTAATTGGAGTGACACATGCTCAGTTATCATTCTTCCTAGCTTGCATTTTTCCATAATCCACCCCACCAATCTACCCTCCCCCCACTAAAAAAAGCAACGAGTTTCTTAATAAACAACTTTGTTACCGCCATGTCTGAAAGTGAATCAGAAGCCACTTGCCTGACCAGCTATGGTCTCTGTCCATGAAACCCTCTGGTAGGATTCTACTCTCTGCTCTTTTAGACTCTTAAAACTTCTTGATGGGGGAAATGGATTATGAGTGGAGACTACTCTGGAAAGAAAGAGGAATATAAAAGTGGAGTTTTGTAGGTACTGACTTTCCTCTCCCTGCCATATTAGCCTCAGCTGTTACTGTCATCATCTTGTTCTCATCTTATCCAATGGAAATTAGAATCCAACAGTAAATTACTATCCCACTATATATATTTTAAAACTATATTTAATATACTGGTTTTCAGAGGTTAATAAAAAGCATTATTAACCTCTGAAAACCAGTATATTAAATATAGTCTTAAAATTATAGTGTCTCTATATAGAGACATATAAATATATAAATAAATAAACATAAAAATATATATAGACATATAAATACATATTTATATGTCTATTTAATGCTTTTTATTAATCTCTGAAAACCAGTATATTAAATATAGTTTTAAAATATATAGTGTCTATATATAGACATATAAATATATAAATATAAATATATATGTATTTATATATTCTAGTGACAAATGGAGAGTGGGAATGATGGCTGCCTCATTCTATTCCCATGTGATTTCGATTTTTTCTTCTTCTGGCTCTCTCTATTTTGAAAGCTCTTCCACAAAGTTTAGAGATTATGAATATTTAGTTTGGTGCCATTGATTAAAATGTTGGTCTTAATAGATAAGTTTTAGGGAGATGCCTGAGGCACTTGGAAGTTGCCTTGCCCAATGATACCCAACTAGTTTGTGTTAGGACATCCAAGTCTTCCTGGTCCCAAACCTGGTGCTCTATCCACTATACCAACATACTTATGTTAAAATATGAATAATACCAAAAATAGATAATAAACTTGGACTGCATTGTGTTGTTGGGCTAAGAGCAGACATCTCATCATTTCCCACCTGTCTACTCACCTGGACTTCACCATTGTCTCCAGAAAGTCATCTTCTTGCAAGATGCAATTAACTCTGAAACTTGCATCTCCTCAGTAACCCCTGCCACTTGGGCTTTCTGTCCTTTTCATTGGCAAGGGTGGAAGGTGGACATGGGAGAGCTCCTGGCTCAGAAAAGACACTTTATTACTTCCCACCTGGCTGAAGGACTGCATTGTGCTTCCACACCAAATATCCTCCTTCTCCTCTCTTCTTTTTTTCATATCCTGTTCTCCCAATAGTTTGTGAGCTCCTTGAGGGCAGGAGCTGTCTTTTGCCTTTCTTTGTATTGCACATGTGTCCTTCATAAATGCTTGTTGACTGACTTAATGAATTTCCATGGACAACCATGTATCAGGCACACAAGGCAGCCAAAAAGGTAACAGAATCCCCACCTTCCTCTTTCCCCTTTTCTTCCTGCCTCCATGGTACCTTGATGACTAATCTTGTGGCTTGGGGCAAATGGCATGCCAGTGCGTGTTAGTGGAAGTTCTTGGTGCTCCTGACATGAGTATTTTAAAGGTAACAACACTCTCTCCCCCCCGCAATAGGTTATCAAATAAGATCACTAGTATGCCCAGCACTTTTACTACAGGATGTTCCACCCAAACAGCAGCCACCTGGAGTCCTAAGTCCAAAGCACAAATTCCAGGAATCATTGATTCATAGAAAGGCCCAAGAGCATCTAAGCCAGTCTGCCCTTGTCTAAATACACACACTAAGGAGATTGCAAAAAAAGGCCTTTGACATTGACTCCTTGAGGATACATAAAGCTGGAGAGAAACCATTACATTTTCAGGTTTTTTCCCATTTCCACTGATTCTGGGGTTTTTTGGTTTAATTTTTTTTTTCTTACCACAGGACATAGTAGATAGAAAACTGATCTCAGAGTCCAGAAGACCTCAGTCCAAATCCTACTTTGGAGGTGTGCTGGATATGTCCTCCTGGGCAAGTCACAGCCTCTCAGTGCTCTGGATGATTCCCCAGTGCATCGATTGCAGAAGAGAGATGATCAGCTCACACAGAGAATATAGATGTACACATATGTGTATGCATGTGTATGTATGTATGCATGCATGTGTGTATGCATGTATGGTTATGTACATGTAAAGATTATGTTTGTATAGTCATGTTTGCATGACAGGTAAACACACGGATGTTTCCAGATCTACTACTTCCTCCTCCCTTCAGAAGAACTTTCCACTTTTTTCTTTTGAGATTCTGCTTTATGAACAAATACAATTCCCCAAATCTTTAGTGACCTCGGTCCCTTCTCAAGGCAACCAGTCTAAGCCTTGATAGAAGGACCATTGTGTAAATAATATATACACATATAATATATAAGTATGTATTGTAGCTAAACAAATATATAAAAATGTAATATCTAAATGTACACATGTAATATATAAATGTTTTTGTGTAGAGATAATATATAAGGCATGTAATATAGAAATGTATGCATATGACATATATGTGCTGGATATAAACACATATGTAGTAGTGTGATATAAATGTACACACACAATATGTAAATATATTACATGTAAGCAAATGTGTAATATATATAATATATACATATACATATGCAATATATAAGCATATGTGTTATATAAACAAATATATGTGGTATAAATATACTTGTGCAATATATGAATATTTGTTGTATACAAATACACAATGCACAAAATATAGAAGCATGCACATATAACATATACATGTGTTGCAATAAACAAATATGTAATGCATGTAATAAACAAATGCATATGTGCAAGATGGAAATATACAAGCAAATATGTAATATATAAACATACATATGTAATGTATAAATATGTTACATAAAGCAACTGTGCAATGAATGTGATATATGAATGTATATATAGAACACAAAAGCATATGTGTTATATAAACAAATATAATACACTTCTGATATATAATATAACCAAATATTTAGTACATAATATACAAATATATAAGATATATACCATACATATAAATGCAAATACAACCCTCTTGTATGAGTATGTGTGTGTGCATATATATATTTTGTTTGTATGCATATATACACAGACACAGACATGCATATAATATTTACTATGAATCTAACCTTGGGCAGCTGGGTGGTACAGTGGACAGGACACTAGGCTTGGAGTCAGGAAGATCTGAGTTCAAATCCAACCTCAGATGCTTAACTAGCTATGTGACCCTGGGCAAGTCGCTTAATCCTGTTTGTCTCAGCTCTTCCTCTGTAAAATGAACTGGAGAAAGAAATGGCAACTTATTCCAGTATCTTTGCCCAGAAAACCCCAAAATGAGATCACAAAGAGTCAGACTTGAATGAAAAACAGCTCAACAAACACAAAAGCCTTGGACTTAATTCCTCTGTGACTCAGCATCCTCATCTGCAGAATGAAAGTGTCCCCTGAAGCCAAATCCATGATTCTATGAGGCTAGGAGACTCATTCTTAGATTTGCAGCAGGGTAATTTATCACCATGATGCCTCCGGAAGGAAATTTGCCAAGATTATGCCGTATGGCTACCATTGAAGAGCTGCCATCTTTGTTAGTGGAGGGATCACCCAAATGGTGGAGAATATGGATTCTTGAGTTCAGGTGAGATACCTATTAAATGAGGACTCTCATATGTATATGACTGGATAGGGGTAGAGAGAGCTATGTACATCTATACGTGCCTATGTGATTTATGTATATATGGGTGCATATATGTTCATACCTCATATATAGATGGATATAATCACAGAGACACAATTCAAGCCACAAAAGTGACCAAGGGAACCAATAGAGTGTAGAAAGAGAAGAAGAATCTGAAGACAGAATATGTTAGAAGGGCAAGATTAGAAGAGTATGAAGGAGGAGTTAAGATGGTGGAGAAGAAGAGTTTGGAGAGATTGGAGAAAAATTGGGAGAGGATGCTCTCTAGGAAGAAGAAAGGACAGAGTGAGTAACGCAAGGAGGTAATGGTCCACAGTATCAAATTCTTCAGAGAAGGATAAAGACAGAAAGAAGGGCATAAATGTGGAGATCAAGGGGTAACTGGTGACCTTTGATAGAGCAGTTTCAATAGGGTTGTGAGTCAGAAATCTGAGCGCAAGGAGGAGATTCTTTACCAGGTACAGGTAAGACTAGGTGGCCGATGGGTCCTTTTGTACACTGTGATTCTGAATGGAGGAAAGGGTGAATGTTGAGGAAATGGAAGCATGATGTAGAGACTATGTTTGTGAATGATGGGGCAGCTAGAGTAGAGTGAGTCAGGAGGACCTGAGTTCAAAATTGGCTTCAGACACTAGCCGTGTGACCCTGGGCAAGTTACATAACCCAGATTGCCTCTGAAAGGAAAAAGAAAAAAGAAGGTATTCATGTATGAGGACTGGAGAAGTACATCAAAGAGCTGGATGGGGTAGAAACGGAAGTGTGTTTGCAAATAAACAAAAAAGACCCAGTAAAGAGTGGGAGGTTGTAGATGCCTGAAAGATAGGGAATGATCAATTTGTTGGAACAAGGTTCTGGAGAAGTAGGAAAGGGAGAGGTCAAGGACACAGGTGGAGAGATTAGTTTCTGCAAGCACTAAGGTTAGGGTTAGAGTCAGGGTCTCTTCCTTCAAAACAGTGCAAAAAAGAAAGCCCTTGAAGAATATATTTTGTTTCTCTCGTTTCCCCCCCCCCCCACCTCTCACAGCAACTGCCACCCCATGTGGCAGCTGCTAAAGAAATGTTAGCTCTTTTTGACCATGGGACCTTTCTAACTACTCTGAAGTTGGACCCTCCTACATGTGTTGCCCCCTCCTATTAGAATGTGAGGTTTGGGGGAGGGAACACGGGCTTCTTGCCTTTTCTATTTGTTCCCCTAGAATTTTAGCAGTGTTTGGCACAGAGCATTTCATAAACACACTTTCACTGAATCCTTTTTTTGATTGAATCAGATCAAAAGGATGGGTAATAATATTGAGAAGTTTTGAGGAGCTGAGAAGAGAAATTGAAGACATTCAGCACCTAAGGCTTCAATCTTTTCAATGAGCAGAAGGATGAAGATATTTTCCATAAACCCTACTTTCATAATTTAATCGATTTAGAGCTTGGAGGGACTTCTGAGGTCCCGTAGTCCAAGCTCCCCATTTTTTTAGATGAGGAAACAGGCCAGGGAGTCTAAGAGCCCAAGGTCGCATATGTGGTAAGTGGCAGAGGAGGGACTTGAACCCAGGACCCCTGGCTCCAAACTAAGGGTTTGGAAAGGTTGTATACATGATCACATAGAGAGTGAATATCATGGATAGGATTCAAACTTAGTTCCCTCTTGTTCTCAAGCCTGTTGCTGGTGAAAACAAACAACTTTGGAGACAGAGGACCTGGGTTTGAATTCTGTTTGCTATATCTATTCTACATCTGTTTTTGCTGTCTTGAGAAAGTTTCTTAATCTGCTTGGGTCCCCCTTTCTTTAGGAGATTAGAGTGGTTCATCTCTAAAGTCCTTTCTATAGCTAATTCTCTGATCCTATTATCTCAAATCTAGGAAGTATGTGAATAAATTTGGGATTTTGGAGAATAAAGAAAGATTTTGAAAGTCCCAGTGGAGAATGAGCTCAACTGTCCCTGAGACATAAAGACAGAGTGGCAGGATTGTTGGGCAGCCACCTAAGGCCATCCACCTCTAATGTCATTGACAGCCAGTTAAGAGGCTTGGAACCCATGAAGGAGTCTTGCTCAACCATGAATTAAACCATCTTCCCAAAGGCAGAAACTATCAGTTGGAAACAGATGTTTTGATTCTACATTTTCACTTGGGAATGTAGTTTTGCTCTTAAGAAACTATTGTCTAAGAAATGGATTATTTTTCCAGGGGACACTTGTTTATAATCATGGAGGCACAGAAGTTGGAGAATTAAGAAATATAGAAACAAACAAGTGTGAAGGGAGTGTATAAGATTTATAGCAGGAAGAAACCTTTGAGATCAGTCTACCATTTCACATGTGACAAAACAGATAAAAAAGACAAAAAAATGAAATAATCTCTAATCTCAAGGAGCTTACACTCTACCAATGAGGGAGACAACATCTGCACATATAAACACACACATATACATCTATTTATCTAGCATCTATCTAATCTGTCATCCTGGGTCATCTTTAGTCACCCTCATCTATATCTGGCCACTGGACCCAGATGACTCCAGAAGAGAGAGTGAGGCTGGTGACTTTGCACAGCTTTCCTCACTTAAATCCAATTCACTTGCATGGCATGGCGTCACCTTCCTGATGCCATGGTCCCCTTCAAGAGAATGAAGGACAAACCACAACAACAAGAATCATCTGTCATCTATATGTCATCTACCTATCTATTCTCCATCTATGAATCTATTCATCTGTGTTTCCTCTCTCTACTGTTATTTATCAATGATCTGTCATGATCATCATTATCTTCATCATCATCAACCCATCCATTCAGCATTAAGAAAAATATATATACCTTTACAATAATCTTTTAATGGAATGGTTTACATCTGACAAATATCCCTTGGGAAATACATTATTACATCCACCATAAACCAAACGCTACCATTTTTATTTTGTTTCCTGTTGCCATCAACTCTACTTTGAATAAAAATAAACATTCATTATGTATGTAATATTACAGAAGATGCAACATAGATTAGTGGATAGAGAACTGGCTTGGGAATTAAGAAGATCTGGGTTCAAGTTTTGCCTCAGTGACATATTGATGGTATGACCCTGGGAGAATCATTTCAACTCAGTATTTCAAGTAATTCTCTATGCCAACATGCACTGATAGAAGGAGCTTCCATTTCTGGAAGTCTCCTATTTCAATGGAATCATAGACATAGCTTTAGCTTTATCTTCTCATTCCAATGTTCTTTTCATGACAATAGTGACATTGAAGCAAAACCTGACTTAGATAAGATTTCCTTCATATCCTTCTTTCTTTGCTAAACTTAGCAAGAATATTGTAGACTAAGAAACCTAGGAAGAGTTATCAAATTGATACAAAGTAACCTAATCAGAACCAGGAAAAATATATATACACAATGGAAATGGAAAGAACAGCAACAAAACAAAATTAAACCTTTGTCTAATGATAGTGATCAAGCTTGTCCCTAGAGATGAGAAAATACACCTCCTTCCCTCCATGCTGGCAGAATTGGTGGACCATGGATGTAAAACATCCCAATACAGGGACTGATTCAGTTCATTTGTTTTGCTGAATTGCCTTTTTTCTTTGCTTTCTCTTTCTTTTTCACTTGTTATAAGAGTTGACTGTCTGAGGAGGAAACTGTTAGGTAATGAGGTGTTATCAAAACAAAGGATTTCAATAAAAATATATTTAAAAAATAAATAACTGGTTTCCTTTGGCATAGTAAAGTTAAGACTTTTAAACTTAATGGCTATCACTGTTTCACAATGTATCAACTGGATTATTCAGACTCTGACGTTAATTTTGGGACATGAAGAGTATTGTGGTAAGATAACTACCATGGGGAGAAAAATGTCTGATAGTTCCATGCCTTTCCTGTGCTTTCTCCTTTAACAATAATTGAACATAAGGATCAGTATGGGAGCAGTTTCATCCGGGGCCTCTGGAAATAGGAAATTTATGGACTAGTACCCCACTTCCTTCTCCCACTCCTTGTCATCTCCAGATAAGAGCAAGAACAGAATAGAATGTACTTGGGCATCCCCATGACTTGCTTGTGATGCAAACGAATTTTATTTGGAAGAAGGAAGGGTGAAGATGAAATTAATTTAATTTAATTTAATGTTATGATACACATTGTCATTTAAATTTTAAGTGACATTTATTAATATTTTAAAAACTTATTTAATATGCAACAATATTTTAATAATACCTCGGAACCCTCTGAAACACTAAACTGTACCGTAACTACTTTAAGATAGCAATGGTTTTGTTCTGATCTTTTTAGCCAAAAGTGCCTGGCCTATAATACGTGCTTAATAAACACTTGTTGCTTGATTGGAGCCCATATTTAGAATAGAGACTTGACATCAGAACACTTCAAAAGGTTGCTGACCCAAGAACGAGCATGTAAGTAATTTGTATGGAAATGATTGTTCTAAGTTGCTTTGAAATTACTTAGTCTCTTGAATGCTCTAATTTAAGCCATTCTTTCAATATTATTTACACTATTCATTTAGTAAATTCCCTTTTGCAGACTGCATAAGTAAACTTCAATCTGTTCCTCATATGAATTATCACGCATTTTTAATTAGACAAGTTCAAATTAATGAGATTCTCTCATTATTATTAATGGTTATCTTACGAGCTGATGTTTACAATGTGCTTTATAGTTTACAAAACACTTTACATAAATCAGGTCATTAGATCCTCCCAATAACCTTGTCAGGTAAGCATGGCATAGGATGGGAATTATTCTCGGTTAGCAGATGTGGGAGACACAATTCATAGGACATATGTTGACTTGCCTCCAATGTAGAGACTGAGGCCATATAGCTCTTAAGTGAAAGGAATGGAAATGAAACATAAGATTCCAGAGTCTAAATCTAGTACATAAAAAATTGTTTGATCAGAAAATAAGTAATGTATTCAAGTTTATTTAATGGACTTTAGTCATAAATAATAACTTTGATTTTCATAGTTTCATTAATAAATAATAATCCTATTATAAGATGAAATTATTTAAATTATCATACTATTATATTAAACTAACATTACTATAATATTATATTATAACATTTGATGTTAAATAGTATTATTTTGGCAAGATATATACTTATCTAAGATGTTGTAACCAGTTGTTGCATATTTTGACAAGGTTATGAGATTGGTATCCCTGAGGAATCCAATAGTTTTAATATATCTGGGTTTTAGAAAGATACCTGAAAAATCTTTTATGATATCCTTGTATACAAGTGGGAGAAATGTAAGCTAGAGAACACTACTTAAACGGATCTGTTGATAACACAGATTCAGGAGTTCTCTCTAAAGATGCTGGTCACAAACATGCTTGTGCATCCTATGTGACTCTTATCCATGCCTTCCCATAAATTGGTCACTGGGAGTCCACTCAACATGTTACAGATCATCCTCATTTACTTCTGAGATCATTTGAATATCAGCATAGAACTTTGGCTTTCTACTTGTCAACCCAACACTCTCAGCATTATGAGCAGCCTACCTCCTCTTCCTATCACACAATTCCTTCATGTCTTTTACTCCTTCTCTTTGAAGTTTGACATTCATTGTATACGGCAGCTTACTTGCATCTGCCATGTGCCTCTCAATTGCTCTTTTCTACTTGCTTATTTCATTAGATAAGCATGTAGTTGGATGAATTTTAAACCGGTCGAATGACTGGATCCAAAGAGTACTGGTTAATGAATCAATGACAACTTAGAGGGAGTGTCCAATAAAATTTCCCAGGGACATGTTATTGGTCCTGTTATTTTTAGCATTTTTACCCATGATTGAAATGACAGTATAAATAGCATTCTTATCAAATTTGAAGATGAATCAGATCTGGGAAACATAATTAACACAGTGAACAACAGAATCAGGGACCAAAGAAATGATGATGGATTAGAATTACTTCCTATGAAATCTAAAAGACCTAGAAAAAGATATCCATTATGTTTGGGGGGCTCTCAGAGAGACAGTAACTTTGTAACAACAGTGACTTTGACCTTTCTGACTCCCCAGTACTTAGCAAAGCAACAAGCACACAGTAGGTGCTGAATAAATGCTTGTTGACTGAAGGATACAAGGGAGATGATAAAGGACAAGTGTACCAGATTCAGAGCATGGATAGGTGGTCATCTGCACTGATGCAAGGAGGGACCACATTGACATGCAATGATGCATGGCCATTGGAATATTGAAGGTGTCATTACAGAAAAGGAGCTTGGGCCAATGTTGCAACAAGAATGAGAGACAACAGCCTCAAGGGAAAACTGTTGTCACTGAAATGCTAAAAGAACAAAAGTAAGAACTCCAGATTTCTTGATCTCCACACCAACTGCCTTTCCCCTCAGAGAAACCTCTGTCTGTCATGGAAGCCCTTTCTTTCCTTTGTCATTGGAAGCTCTCCTGGACCCCAGATTTGTAAAGAGCCCTATCCTTGCTTGCTTCATCCCCAGCTCAATATGTATGTTATCTTTCTCCATCAGAATAGAAGCTCCTTGAGAGTAGGGACTATTTTCTTTGCTTATATTTATGTTCCTAGCACTTAGCACACTAACACAGTTCCTGGTACATAATAATTGCTTAATAAAGGCATCCATTCTTTTTCTTTCTTTCTTTCTTTCTTTCTTTCTTTCTTTCTTTCTTTCTTTCTTTCTTTCTTTCTTTCTTTCTTTCTCTATCATCTATCTATCTATCCTATTTCTCTCTCTCTCTCTCTCTCTCTCTCTCTCTCTCTCTCTCTCTCTCTCTCCCTCTCTCTCTCTCTTTCTCCTTACCAACTTATTTATGGAGAACTTGTGACAGAAGTTGGAACACTTTCTGAGGATGAGAAGACATTGAGGTGTTCCACTCTATATTGGTGTAAAGGGTAAGCAAAATTATGAAATTGAATAAATGCTAAAATTCAGAGATACAATAGGGGCTCAATAAATGTTGGTTGAAAGAATGAAACCATGAAAAATGACCATCATCACCCCCTCTCCTTGTTTAGGTTGTCTAGCATACTTTTATGTTTTCTTCTCCAGTATTTTTTCTTTCTCTTTTTTCAAGATGGTCTTTGATGCTCATTGTAACTAGTTTTTGCTTGGGTGAAGATGCTGGAAAGAAGAGGAAGGTTTCACACTATGACTCACCTTGGCCCTGGAAACCCTGCTTGGGCTGAGGCTATCTGTTAATCCTTCCAGATCTCCTCTTGACACCAGGTATGGGACATGGGCAAGAAGACCCCACCTCTCTGAGCCTCGGTTTCCCTTATTTATTAAATGGAAACAATGATACCTATAGCACTTACAGTTATCTCTAGCTTTAAAACTATGATCCCACGATCCTCTTATCTCTAGGCTCATGATTGGTTCTTTTTGAACAGGAAGTCATATTTCTCCCATTTTTATGGTGTTTGGTTTATTGGTATGTCTGGGTATCAGTGAAATTAGAATGGTAAACAGTCTCATAAAGTGCATACTCAGCACTAGCCTTAAGAGTTGCTTTTAACCCACAGAAACAGGAGTGTATCAAGGCTTAGCATACATTTCCTTCAAACTACACTCCCAGCAATTATCCCATCCTTCATCACTCCAATTTTCAAAAATGTATTTAGAGAGAGGGTGTGAGCATAGTTTAGAGAACTGATAACGAGCCACTGGTCTGTCCTATCTGTCCCAGATCAGTGTTAATTGTACGTTTGCCTTTATTATCTCTTGGCCTCCTTGAGTGAGGGACTGAATAACATGAGAACTTTTTTCTGTTTTTGGACTGGACCTTTGATTTTATTGACATAGGGAACTCCCTGGTGAGAAAACTCCTTCTGCCAAAGCAAATCAGTACCTTCTTAGCCACTTAGAATCTTAGAAAGATACCTGGGCCACCAAGAGGTTAATTAACTTGCCTCCGGCCAACATATCCAGTATGTGTCAGTCATGGGACTTGAGCTCAGATCTTCCTGGTTTCAAGGCCAGCTCTCTCTTTATCCATTAAACCATGCTGACTCTCACGGCAATCTTATAGGCCTTTCTAGATAAACTGTTCTAGCTAAATTCACTAGCCAAGTGAAACCATTGATATGGCTGAATGCTCCTGTTCTCAACCTGCGTCTAAATTTACCAGTTGGCTTCATTTGACCAAAGTGATTGTCATAGAAATGTCCTTTTGCACTCTAGTCATGTCCAACTCTTCATGACCCTATGTGAGGTTTTCTTGGCAGAGATATTGGAGTGGTTTGCCATGTCTTTGTCCAGTTCCTTTTACAGATTAGGAGACTGGGGTTAAGTGATTTGCCCAAGGTCATTCAGCTAGTAAGTGTCTGGGGTCAGATTTGAACTCAGGAAGATGAGCCTTCCTAATTACAAGCCTAGTGCTCTAATCACTGTGCCACCTGGCTGCCCCTAGAAATATCCTAAGGGACATTAACAGCCATAGGAAAGAATGTTCTAAATCACTATTAATAGACACATATAAATCTAAACCACCCTGAGGTTTTACCTGATACCCAGCAAAGTGGAGAGATTATTATTAGTGACAAAAATGGGTATAACCAATGTTGGAGGGGCTATGAAAAGAAAGGCACATGAGTGCATTGTTTGTGTAGCTGTGAATTGGGATGACCATTTTGGAAAGCAGTTTGAAATGATGTCAATAAAAGTTCTAAAAAAAATCCATGCCTTTTGACCCAGAGATTCCGCTATTAGGCATATACCCCAAGGAGATTATTGATAAGAAGGAAGCACCCATATATTTCAAAATATTGATGTCACAACTCTTTTATGATAGCAAAGGATCAGAATAAATAAAGCTATCAATCGATTGGGGCATGAATGCAATGGAACATTACTGTGCTGTAAGAAATGACAAATGAGAAAAGTTTGTGTACAAACAAAGCCAATGTAACCAAGATTAAGAGGGAAGTGGGAAATTGGGAAAGAATATTTACAACTAGTGTCTCTGATAAAGGCCTCATTTCTAAAATATACAGGGAATGAAATAAAATTTACAAGAATGTCAGTCATTCCCCAATTGAAAAGTGGTCAAAGGATATGAACAGGCAATTTACAGAGGTAGAAATTAAAGATATATTTACGCACATGGAAAAATGCTACAAGTCACTATTGATTTGTGAAATGCAAATCAAAACAACGTTGAGGTACCACATCTCACCAGTCATATTGGCTAAGATGACAAAACAGGAAAATGACAAATGCTGGAGAGGATGTGGAAAAATTAGAAATCTAATGCATTGTTGGTGAAGCTGTGAACTGATACAACCATTCTGGAGGGCAATCTGGAACTATGCCCAAAGGGCTATAAATAATAGCATGCCCTTTGACCCAGTAATACCACTTTTGGGGTTGTATCCCAAAGAGATCACAGAAATGGGAAA